>CM065599.1:66901750-67499933 GCA_033119425.1 Bufotes viridis
TTTATAGCTTATATTACTGATGATAGAGGAGGACCTCCTTCTAACACCTCTACAGCTTATATTACTGATATAGAGAGGACCTCCTTCTAACACCTCTACAGCTTCTATTACTGATAGTAGAGGAGGACCTCCTCAACACCTCTACAGTTTATATTACTGATAATAGAGGAGGACCTCCATCTAACACCTCTACAGTTTATATTACTGATAATAGAGGAGGACCTCCATCTAACACCTCTACAGTTTATATTACTGATAATAGAGGAGGACCTCCTTCTAACAACTCCATTCTAGCTGATTCTATAGTGAACAGGCTAGATTACTGACTCCAGGAGGAGGACCTCCTTCTAACAACTCCATTCTAGCTGATTATACAGTGAATAGGCTACATTACGGACTTCAGGAGGAGGACCTCCTTTTAAAAACTTTACAGCTTATACTACTGACTCTAACACCTCTGGAGCTTATATTAATGATAATAGAGGAGGACCTCCTTCTAGTAACTCCATTCTAGCTGATTCTATAGTGAACAGGCTAGATTACTGACTCCAGGAGGAGGACCTCCTTCTAACACCTCTACAGTTTATTTTACTGATAGTAGAGGAGGACCTCCTTCTAACACATCTGCAGCGTATATTACTGATAGTAGAGGAGGACCTCCTTCTAACACCTCTACAGCTTATATTACTGACTATACAGTGGAGGACCTCCTTCTAGCAACTCCATTCTAGCTGATTCTATAGTGAACAGGCTAGGTTACTGACTCCAGGAGGAGGACCTCCTTCTAACAATTCTACAGCTTATATTACTAATAATAGAGAAGGAACTCCTGCTAACAACTCCATTCTAATATATTACTGACTACAGAGTGTGGACCTCCTCCTAACAACTGCATGTTAGGGCCCATGCACACGAATGTCCCATGATAATACGAGTCTGGGACGGTAGTCTCGCGAGTGGCCCGACGTGCACTGCATTATAGTAAACTATGAAGCTATGCGCTCTGGGACATATGCCCTGCTCACGGACTGTATATCTCAGATGGCATATGTTTATGTGCATGGACCCTTATTAGAATAGTGGGTGAAATAAGGTCCTCCTTCTGGAGCCAGTAATATGGTAGAATAGGAATGTTAGAAGGAGGTCCTCCTCCTGGAGTCAGTAATCTAGCCTGTTCGCTATAGAATCAGCTAGAATGGAGTTGTTAGAAGGAGGACCTCCTCTATTATCAGTAATATAAGCTGCAGAGTTGTTAGAAGGAGGTCCTCCTCTATTATCAGTAATATAAGCTGTAGAGGTGTTAGAAGGAGGTCCTCCTCTATTATCAGTAGTATAAGCTGTAGAGGTGTTAGAAGGAGGTCCTCCTCTATTATCAATAATATAAACTGCAGAGGTGTTAGAAGGAGGTCCTCCTCTATTATCAGTAATATAAGCTGTAGAGGTGTTAGAAGGAGGTCCTCCTCCTGGAGTCAGTAATCTAGCCTGTTCACCATAGAATCAGCTAGAATGGAGTTGTTAGAAGGAGGTCCTCATCCTGGAGTCAGTAATCTAGCCTGTTCACTATAGAATCAGCTAGAATGGAGTTGTTAGAAGGAGGTCCTCATCCTGGAGTCAGTAATCTAGCCTGTTCACTATAAAATCAGCTAGAATGGAGTTATTAGAAGGAGGTCCTCCTCTATTATCATTAATATAAGTTGGAGAGGTGTTAGAAGTTGGTCCTCCTCCTCAGTAATATAAGCTGCAGAGTTGTTAGAAGGAGGTCCTCCTCCTGGAGTCAGTAATCTAGCCTGTTCACTATAGAATCAGCTAGAATGGAGTTATTAGAAGGAGGTCCTCCTCTATTATCATTAATATAAGTTGGAGAGGTGTTAGAAGTTGGTCCTCCTCCTCAGTAATATAAGCTGCAGAGTTGTTAGAAGGAGGTCCTCCTCCTGGAGTCAGTAATCTAGCCTGTTCACTATAGAATCAGCTAGAATGGAGTTGTTAGAAGGAGGTCCTCCTCTATTATCATTAATATAAGCTGGAGAGGTGTTAGAAGGAGGTCCTCCTCCTCAGTAATATAAGCTGTAGAGGTGTTAGAAGGAGGTCCTCCTCTATTATCAGTAATAGAAGCTGCAGAGGTGTTAGAAGGAGGTCCTCCTCCTGGAGTCAGTAATCTAGCCTGTTCACTATAGAATCAGCTAGAATGGAGTTGTTAGAAGGAGGTCCTCATCCTGGAGTCAGTAATCTAGTCTTTTCTATACAGAGCAGGCTAGAATGGAGTGGGCAGAAGGAGGTCCTCCTGTATTTGCTGTGGCTTATTGAGTTCCTATTTTCTGTGAAGTCCTTAATCTAGTCGGCTGTGGCAGATAAAACTGTGAAATTAAAATACATAAAGGGTGTGCTCATGGTCGGTGTGGTTTTAGAAGTGGCATTTTGATTGACACTGTGTCTTGGCGGTGTTTTGTTGGCAAAACCACACAGCTATTAATGAGAGTGTTAACAAAAAATGGCAGTGCTGTGTGAAAACACAACTGTAAAACTCTGAATTTGATCATGTCGGCCTAGAATTACATCATTGGTGTAGGAAATGATAAATGAGCCGGGCCGGCTGGGCCACTCCTTCCCCGCCATTCCTACTTATATAGAACTGGTGTAAGTGACTTGGAAGGGGAAGAAGTCTCAGATTTTGCCGCAAATCACCTTTGCGAAAAAATCTGCACCAAATATACACCAAAAGGTCGTATATATTTGAAAATAAATGACCTCTTAGTTCTTTTTCTATGTATTTGTGAAAACAAGCAGAATAGAATTTTTTCTATTGCATCGATAAAAATATATATGAAAAAATGATATAGGAAATTCATAAATGTAGTAAAACAGTTTCCTGAATTAAGAATGCAAAGAATTTAATAAGTAACATGAAGAACAGGAGGATCTCCTCCTAACAACTCCATTCTAGCCTGCTTTATAGTGAATAGACTAGATTTCTGACTCCAGGAGGAGGACCTCCTTCTAACAACTCCATTCTAGTCTCAACCCCACACACAGAGTACTCCCCTCAGGTAACCTGCCATCACCACAAGTCCTTCACCACCTGTTCTCCTCCCCACTGCTAAGCTCCGCCCCTTGCACTGGTCACATGATGAAGACATCATCACAAGTCCTTCACCGCCTGTTCTCCTCCCCACTGCTAAGCTCCGCCCCTTGCACTGGTCACATGATGAAGACATCATCACAAGTCCTTCACCGCCTGTTCTCCTCCCCACTGCTAAGCTCCGCCCCTTGCACTGGTCACATGATGAAGACATCATCACAAGTCCTTCACCACCTGTTCTTCTCCTCTCCACTGCTAAGCTCGGCCCCTTGCACTGGTCACATGATGATGACATCACCACAAGTCCTTCACCACCTGTTCTTCTCCTCTCCACTGCTAAGCTCCGCCCCTTGCACTGGTCACATGATGATGACATCACCACAAGTCCTTCACCACCTGTTCTTCTCCTCTCCACTGCTAAGCTCGGCCCCTTGCACTGGTCACATGATGATGACATCACCACAAGTCCTTCACCACCTGTTCTCCTCCCCACTGCTAGCTTCGGCCCCTTGCACTGGTCACATGATGATGACATCATCACAAGTCCTTCATCACCTGTTCTCCTCCCCACTGCTAAGCTCGGCCCCTTGCACTGGTCACATGATGATGACATCACCACAAGTCCTTCACCGCCTGTTCTCCTCCCCACTGCTAAGCTCGGCCCCTTGCACTGGTCACATGATGATGACATCACCACAAGTCCTTCACCACCTGTTCTCCTCCCCACTGCTAAGCTCGGCCCCTTGCACTGGTCACATGATGATGACATCATCACAGATCCTTCAGCTTTTGCTAATGGCTGTACACAGCTATATAACTTCTATATATATAAATCTGGCAGGGGGCATGTGGAAGACTTTCGGATGAGCGGGTGTCTCGCTGCGGACTGCCAGGGTCACATAGCATTATACTGATTTATGATGCTGTGTAACCCTTACAGTTCTGGACTGTATTGGATAATGCTGTCACTGCAGGACAATACATTCCAGAACTGCGCTATACAGCATCAGAAATCAATGCTATAGTGCTGGGAGTCCTCCTTGCCTTCACTTGTGGAAGATTTTGTTGCCGGAAATCTCTGTCCTGGAAAGCAGTGTCTTCCTTCTGAATGTGACGGTTTCGGCAGCGGACACATGGATTTCTGCAGGTCCCATTCAGGGGACTGGAGCGCAAATTTCTGCCACAAAATCTGCTGTGTGTGAACGTGGCCTTCAAACACTGTGATGGTTGTGGTGTACGTCAGTGAGAGGGCAGGGCTCATCCATGTCCCCTCTTTATATCAGCGCTCGCCAGTGTATGACGTTGTACCTTCTAGCAGATATAACTATGGACAACACAGGAGGACATCTTCACAATAACTGGTGTGAACTACGGCTTACCAGTGACTGTGAGCCAAAACCAGGAGAGAAGCCTCCAGACATAAGGTATAAGGGGAAGATCTGCCCCTGGTTCTGGCTCACTATCACCGATGGAGATCACCGACCAGTCAGGAGGAGGAGGAGGGGGACTTCCTGCAGACTGGTATTCTGAGCCCCCAGCCCACCACTGGAGAACTGCACACCGCTCAGCATATCCGGCGACAGCGACACCACACAGTAAAGCCTCATGCACACGGCTGTTGTTCGGGTCCGTGTCCGAGCCGCATATTTCACGGCTCGGCCGCGGACCCATTCACTTCAATGGGGCCGCAAAAGATGCGGACAGCACACCGTGCAGCGCATCCGTTGCTCCGTTCCGTGCCCCCGCAAAAAAAAATATAACATGTCCTATTCTTGTCCGTTTTACGGCCAAGAATAGGCATTTTTATAATGGGCCGCGTTCTGTTCCACAAATTGCAACGGTCGTGTGCATGTAGCCTAAGTGCTCCCCTCACCCCGTTATACCGCTCTGTACTGCTGTTACTTATTAGCGTCCTTCCCTGGACTGGTTCTGCAGCAGTTTTTATGGTCCGTACGACCAATGCAGGAGGCACAGCAGCTGCTTTCTCAGTTAAAGTCCTCATGCACACAACAAGCAGTGGATCTGCAGAACACGGACCCCTTCTGTGTGCACGCTGCGTCCTCCTCACTCACATCACTTGACTGTTCTTCTATAATGCAGACCGCACATGATCACCTCCCTCTGCTGTCCGGCTTGGTTTTTGGCAGACCCGTAGAAATAAAGAGGTCTGTGTGCTGTCAGATTGGACATGGATGGAATACGGTCATGTGCATGAGGCTGTACTATGGAGCCTCCGAAAGCCCACGGAAGGACTTCTGAGTGTTTTCATAATTCTGATCCGTGTCTCCACTCCTCAAAACATAGGACATGTATTTTGTGTCCTCCACAGATCCCCCATAACAGTGTGTCCTCCACAGATCCCCCATAACAGTGTCATCAACAGATCCCCCATAACAGTGTCATCCACAGATCCCCCATAACAGTGTGTCCTCCACAGATCCCCCATAACAGTGTCATTCACAGTTCCCTCATAACAGTGTCCTCCACAGATCCCCCATAACAGTGTCATCCACAGATCCCCCATAACAGTGTCATCCACAGATCCCCCATAACAGTGTGTCCTCCACAGATCCCCCATAACAGTGTCATCCACAGATCCTCCATAACAGTGTCATCTACAGATCCCCCATAACAGTGTGTCCTCCACAGATCCCCCATAACAGTGTCCTCCACAGATCCCCCATAACAGTGTCATCAACAGATCCCCATAACAGTGTCATCCACAGATCCCCCATAACAGTGTGTCCTCCACAGATCCCCCATAACAGTGTGTCCTCCACAGATCCCCATAACAGTGTGTCCTCCACAGATCCCCATAACAGTGTGTCCTCCACAGATCCCCCATAACAGTGTGTCCTCCACAGATCCCCCATAACAGTGTGTCCTCCACAGATCCCCCATAACAGCGTGTCCTCCACAGATCCCCCATAACAGTGTGTCCTCCACAGATCCCCCATAACAGTGTGTCCTCCACAGATCCCCCATAACAGTGTGCCCTCCACAGATCCCCCATAACAGTGTCCTCCACAGATCCCCCATAACAGTGTGTCCTCCACAGATCCCCCATAACAGTGTCATCCACAGATCCCCCATAACAGTGTGTCCTCCACAGATCCCCCATAACAGTGTGTCATCCACAGATCCCCCATAACAGTGTGTCCTCCACAGATCCCGCATAACAGTGTCATCCACAGATCCCCATAACAGTGTGTCCTGGACAAGGACAAGGTAAGTGCTTTTTCGTTGTGTAGTTTTTGGTGGATCTGAGTTGATTGTACAGAGATTGTATGGTCAGATTGTGATGTGTGTACTGACCAGTATAGAGTATTGCGTGTTTTGTAACTTCTCTGTTTTTGTGTAACTTTTATGTTACTGTGATTTTGTAAGAGGTGATTCTGGTTTGTACAGGAAGCATTCTGTTTTAGTGTTTGTACAGGAGAGACAGCATTTAGAGGTTGCTAGATTTTGGAGACACCATCTTATCTTTCATTGTGTGTCCGGGCATGTGGTTTGTCGGCCATCTTTGATTTCCTCTGTGTAAGACCATGCCATGTGGTTTATTGGCCATCTTTGATTTGCTTTGTGGGAAGAGCATGTGCGTTTGGCAGACATCTTGGTTAGGTTAGTGCTGCAGGTTTTACCAAGGAATAGAGATGAGCGAACATTTAAAAAAAGTCCGTTGTTCGGCGTTCGGGTGGTGGTTAATTGCGCATCCCGTTATGGATTCCACAATAGCGCATATGGAATCCATAAGGGGCGGCTGCCACCAACCCGAACTGTAGAACAGCTGAAGGACCTGGCGTGACGTCACTGTCATGTGATCAGTGCAGGGGGCTGGATTTGATCCCGTGCTGAGCCACGCCCCCTGCACTGATCACATGACAGTGACGTCACGCCAGGTCCTTCAGCTGTTCTACAGTTCGGGTTGGTGGCAGCCGCCCCTTATGGATTCCATATGCGCTATTGTGGAATCCATAACGGGATGCGCAATTAACCACCACCCGAACGCCGAACAACGGACTTTTTTTAAATGTTCGCTCATCTCTACCAAGGAATTCATTTTAGTTTGAGCTGGTTCACATTTTAGTTTTGGTGTCTATGGAAAGCGATTTGTTTGTTTTTGCCTCAAATGTCAGTTTTGTCCAGAATAGTTATTTTCTCTTCCTGTAACCTTTCTATGTACAGTTTGACTTTGCTCTGTAGTTCTGTGCTGGAAGTATTGAGACGAGTCAGAGATCGTTAGCAGTATATTTTTGTAGTATATTTTTGTAGTAACAATTGTGGTGTTTTGTGCGTATATCATGGAAGGAATTTTTAAAGAAGTAGCAAAGGTGAAAAACACGGAGGCCATTGTTCAAGCTATACAGAGATCTACTGATCCATGGCGGCAGGCTCAGAATTGTGTAGCAAACCTGATCGGTACCAGAAAATGGCGCAAACGTGAAGGCAAGTATGCTCTGATATTTGCTTCTGGGTGGATAGCGGATAAATATCAGGAGTCTTGTAGGCTGAAGTTGAGTTT
Organism: Bufotes viridis; assembly: GCA_033119425.1. Taxonomy (NCBI): domain Eukaryota; kingdom Metazoa; phylum Chordata; class Amphibia; order Anura; family Bufonidae; genus Bufotes; species Bufotes viridis. The sequence goes on from CM065599.1 coordinate 66,909,349, forward strand.
AGAAGGAGAAGTGGAAGATTTAAAAGTGGAAATTGTTAAATTGAAAACTCTTGTCCAGAAGGCAGCTGAAGCTAGTGCTGAGTATGAATGTACTGTGAGGTGTAATACTGAGCCGCACAAGGAGAGTGAACAGTTGTCATGCGCAGTGTGCTGTAAGGGAATTGTCTGCTCCCTGCAGGAGGACAGAAGATGAACGTTCTCAGTGCTTAGCGCAGCCAGAGGCATTGAAAGAACCGTTAGAGAGTAATGTTTCTGGGGTTAGAGGTAATGTACGGGCTGTTAGTATGGAGAAGTCTGAGGACTGTGGGTCACATAGCAGATCCGACTCAGGGATGGAGATGGACAATTTGTCTGACCCTGGAGTTGGAAGTGTTAATACAGTGGCAGAAGATTATTCAGGTAAATCTGTGGTAAGAGGACCTAATTCAGATAGTATTGTGGGACCTAGTCATGCTAGGATGATTAATGTTGTGCAGCAAGGCAGGTCACCATGTGCCCAGAGAAGGTTTTGTGCAGGGAGACAGGATATTTGTTGTTTTGCATGCAGGGGATTTGGGCACATTGCACGATATTGTGACGTTGCTAATGGCAACAGACAGAGGTATGTTAAGTACCCCAGAACCACACCCAGAAGTAAGGTGGTTTATTCAGCAAGGTGGGGTAATGGTCCCAGACATGGTTCTTTGCGAAGGCACAGAAGCTATGGACAGCCAAGGTCATGGATCCAGGAAGCAGATTTTAAATCCCAGTATGAACAGTTAAAATGTGAAAATGTGAAACTTCCAGAGGAGAGAGATCGCTTATTGGAATTCAGCAGAGTTTCTAATTTAGTGTGTAAAGACCTAAATTTACTTTTTCTTTTCCCTTGAAACCGGTTTTGTGGGACCTTGAAATGTTAAATCCTGCTTCTTTGGTAAAATGAATCTGAAGTTGGTTTGGGGCTGGGGAAATTAGCATTTCACTGACTGGTGGGAAGAAGCTCTCCTGCCAGTGTTATGGTTTCAGGTGAACCCTCCAAGACATTGATGTGTTAATTCAGTCCTATACGTTGTATGTGCTCCAAAGGTTCTGTTTCAATGTGAACCTCTCTTGATGAGGTTCTGTCTGTGGTTATTAATATTTTACTAGTTTTGTCTTTCAGGGAAACTTAGAGATTTACAGAAGAACCTGCAGGCAATAACTAGATATTAGAGGACCTTTCTATATTGTTTTTGTTTTTTAATTTTTTTAAGGGAGACGCATCTAAATTTAATAATGTAATGTGCAGTCAGGTATGCTAAATTCTAAATTTAATTTTTGCCGTTTTGTTTTTTCCCTCAGAGGCCTGCACTGTAGTTCAAGAAAGTAGCTGCTATTGTGAGACAAATGTGATGGTGAGGATTGGATATGGGGACAATCGCACCCTCCCGGAATGTGGCTTGTTGTAGTCAGGGCGCAGTCTCTTTTACGCATTCTGATTGTGCACCAGTTTGCATATATTTTCTTTTTGTACGTTTTGTACATTATTCTCACTGGCAGCAAGTTAAATGATTTTATTTATTTTTTAACAGATTGCATGCTCCTTTAATACCAGCAAAGTCGATGAAAAAATAACGGTATAGGAAGCAGCATTCAATCTGGGATTTTTCTTTAGTTACTGGGGGTCTCATGATATTGTGTGGGAACTACTGTCTGAATTCAAGGGTTGCTGCTGAGCGAGAGGTTTTTGATCAGTCACTGCAAAAAGGGCTTCGTGTGCTGTAAAGCTTGACTATATAGAATCATATAGGCAAAGGAAAGTGAGTTGATGAGCTTTTTGTAAGGAGACAAGGTGGTATAGATCACCCGGGCATACCAATAGCTGTGTGCAATTGGAAGCCCTATCCTGTGGAGCCAAAACCGAGGCTGCTATATCTCATTAGGAGACTCAGAGGGCTGCCGTGTGTCGACGAGAGCCCCTTTTCTTGCGCTGCTACTCCTTTTCCTGAGGTCTAACTAGGATGAACGGAGTCCGTGTGTCGGTGCCAGAAATCCTAGGGCAACTCAGAGGCGAACTAAGGGGGGTAGCAGCCGTCCAGGCGTGTGTCGTGGGACACTGTAGGTGGATGCACCTACTTTTAGAAGGCTCGAGCATTGGGTGTAGGGAAAACTAGGGAACAGAAGGGTACCACTGAGTATAGGACAGCCAAGCAGCACATGAAATCCATCTATGAAGGAGGAGTTGTTAAGCCCCTCAAAGATTGGCACCAATGGACTGTAGGGTCAGAGTGACCCATCCCCAAAGATAGGGACTTTTGAGGTCTGGATTTGGGAAAAGTTTGTCCGAGAATTCCCCACTAGACTCCAAAACCATGGTTCCCTCGAGAAGGCAGAACTGTGGCTGCACAAATATATCGATCTCCGGCAACATGGCATTCAAAAGTCCCAGACAGTGTGAACTAACACTATAATGTACTCCCGTCCAACTAAAACTACAGACTCCAATATTCTCTCTCAACTCTCTGTCATCTCTCTTATCCCTCCCTCATCTCTCCATCTAACCTTGAGATGATGCATCATGTTTAATCCAGCTTCTTCGTCGTCCTGGTTTTGAGGACGATGAGAAGGGGGGAAAGTGGTGTAGAAAGCAACAATTTTCTAACTTTTTACTAACCATTCTAACCTATTAACTGTCAATTTTCTCACGTCAAGAACCATCACGACTGCCTTTTCTTTGACAGTAGTTGGGTCAGATTTGTGCTGATAACAAAATGCGATTTTGTGAGTATAATAAATGCGGCAATACTTTATTACCTGAGATATTGCGAAAAAGTGTTCTTTCCATTCTCAATGTTGTTGTATTATGGATTGTATTTTTGGTAATATGGGGTGGTAAGTAACTATCAATGGAAGACGAGGAGGCGGTGAATGGGCAGAGGTGGCAGGTGATCTACTTGGGGGAAAACATTGTTCTCTTTTGGGTAGGGAAGTTGGGTAGCCCCTCTCTTTGAATTTTTGCGACACCTTTTCTAAACATTGGCTACAGAGAGTGGGGTCTTTGACTATTCTGGAAACCCTTTGGAATTGTGAGCGGGGTAGCGATATTTTTGTAGTATATGAATGGCAGTTTGTGAAATTGAGGAGCGTGTTAGGGTCGGTAGGTTTTCTATGTAGATCGGTAGTTAACGTCCCATGTGGTGTTTTGATGACTACTGTGTCCAAAAAGCTTATGGAATGTGGATCAGTATGGGAGGTGAATTGTAGGTCCTGGTCTATTCCATTAATGTAGAGAAGAAAATTGGAAAAGGAGTTCTGGTCACCCCTCCAAATGCAGAATATATCATCGATATAGCTGTGTCATATTATGGCGTGTGTTTAAAAAATATCAAATACAAGCCATGAAGGCGTTGGCATAAGGTGGCGCCACGCTCGCGCACATCGCGGTCCACTTACTTTGAATATAAAAATTGTCCCCGAACATGAAGAAGTTGTACTGTAATACAAATTGTATTTGTACACGGGTTACTGTAATCATCACATGCAGGAGAATGCACAATGTCTTCTGTCCTGGAGACAACCGAGGAGTAATTCAATTATCTCTCAGGACAAAGAGAAATCGCCAATACACACATGGGGACAATGGGACAGACATCACTATTCAATATACAATGTCCCACCCTTTACAGTAGACAGACATTTAACATATCCCAAAATGGCACGAATTAGACCAGGGGTTCAAACGTTTAGCATGGGCTGATGAGAGGACCCATAATCCTGGGGCAAGGGTCTGGCAATCTGTACCCTCCAAAACCAAGTGGCGAGGTTGGTTTCGAGTCAAATTAAAATCTCAGATGAGACAACCCCTTTACATGTGTATGAAATGTGTGTAGAGTGTATGAAGGTGTGTATGAAGGCAATCCAGGTGTTCTGTGGTGTTCAGTGTGTGTCTGCAGAGTATACAGGTGTGTATGGAGGCTATCCAGGTGTATGAGGTGTTCTCTGGTGTGCTGTGTGTGTCTGCAGTGTATACAGGTGTGTATGGAGGCTATCCAGGTGTATGAGGTGTTCTCTGGTGTGTGTCTGCAGTGTATACAGGTGTACATGGAGTCTATCCAGGTGGATGAGGTGTTCTCTGGTGTGCGGTGTGTCTGCAGTGTATACAGGTGTATATGGAGTCTATCCAGGTGTATGAGGTGTTCTCTGGTGTGTGTCTGCAGTGTATACAGGTGTATATGGAGCCTATCCAGGTGTATGAGGTTTTCTCTGGTGTGCAGTGTGTCTGCAGTGTATACAGGTGTGTATGGAGTCTATCCAGTTGTATGAGGTGTTCTCTGATGTGTGTCTGCAGTGTATACAGGTGTGTATGGAGTCTATTCAGGTGTATGAGGTTTTCTCTGGTGTGCAGTCTGCCGTGTGTCTGCAGTGTATACAGGTGTGCATGGTGTCCATCCAGGTATATGAGGTGTTCTCTGGTGTGTGTCTGCAGTGAATACAGCTGTGTATGGAGTCTATCCAGGTGTATGAGATGTTCTCTGGTGTGTGTCTGCAGTGTATACAGGTGTGTATGGAGTCTATCCAGGTGTATGAGGTGTTCTCTGGTGTGTGTCTGCAGTGAATACAGGTGTATATGGAGGGTATCCAGATGTATGAGGTGTTCTCTGGTGTGCGGTGTGTGTCTGCAGTGTATACAGGTGTGTATGGAGGCTATACAGGTGTATGAGGTGTTCTCTGCTGTGTGTCTGCAGTGAATACAGGTGTGTATGGAGGGTATCCAGATGTATGAGGTGTTCTCTGGTGTGCGGTGTGTGTCTGCAGTGTATACAGGTATGTATGGAGTATATCTAGGTATATGAGGTGTTCTCTGGTGTGCGGTGTGTCTGCAGTGTATATAGCTGTGTATGGAGTCTATCTAGGTATATAAGGTGTTCTCTGGTATGCGGTGTGCCTGCAGGGTATACAGGTGTGTATGGAGTCTATCCAGGTGTATGAGGTGTTCTCTGGTGTGCAGTGTGTGTCTACAGTGTATATAAATGCTATCCCGGTGTATGAGGTGCTCTCTGGTGTGCGGTGTGTCTGCAGTGTATACAGGTGTGTATGGAGTCTATCCAGGTGTATGAGGTGTACTCTGGTGTGCGGTGTGTCTGCAGTGTATACAGGTGTGTATGAGGTGTTCTCTGGTGTGCGGTGTGTCTGCAGTGTATACAGGTGTGTATGGAGTCTATCCAGGTGTATGAAGTGTTCTCTGGTGTGTGTCTGCAGTGTATACAGGTGTGTATGGAGGCTATCCAGGTGTATGAGGTGTTCTCTGGTGTGTGTCTGCAGTGTATACAGGTGTGTATGGAGGCTATCCAGGTGTATGAGGTGTTCTCTGGTGTGCAGTGTGTCTGCAGTGTTTACTGGTGTGTATGGAGTCTATCCAGGTGTATGATGTGTTCTCTGGTGTGTGTCTGCAGTGTATACAGGTGTGTATGAGGTGTTCTCTGGTGTGTGTCTGCAGTGTATACAGGTGTGTATGGAGGCTATCCAGGTGTATGAGGTGTTCTCTGGTGTGTGTCTGCAGTGTATACAGGTGTGTATTGAGTGTATCCAGGTGTATGAGGTGTTCTCTAGTGTGCAGTGTGTCTGCAGTGTATACAGGTGTTTATGGAGTCTATTCAGGTGTATGAGGTGTTCTCTGGTGTGCAGTGTGTGTCTGAAGTGTATACAGGTGTGTATGGAGTCTATCCAGGTGTATGAGGTGTTCTCTGGTGTGCGGTGTGTCTGCAGTGTATACAGGTGTGTATGGAGGCTATCCAGGTGGATGAGGTGTTCTCTGGTGTGCAGTGTGTCCTCAGGTGTGTATGGAGTCTATCCAGGTGTATGAGGTGGTCTCTGGTGTGCAGTGTGTCTGCAGTGTATACAGGTGTGTATGGAGGCTATCCAGGTGTATGAGGTGTTCTCTGGTGTGCAGTGTATACAGGTGTGTATGGAGTCTATCCAAGTGTATGAGGTGTTCTCTGGTGTGCAGTGTGTCTGCAGTGTATACAGGTGTGTATGGAGTCTATTCAGGTGTATGAGGTGTTCTCTGGTGTGCCGTGTGTCTGCAGTGTATACAGGTGTGTATGGAGTCTATCCAGGTGTATGAGGTGTTCTCTGGTGTGCAGTGTGTCTGCAGTGTATACAGGTGTGTATGGAGGCTATCCAGGTGTATGAGGTGTTCTCTGGTGTGCAGTGTGTCTGCAGTGTATACAGGTGTGTATGGAGGCTATCCAGGTGTATGAGATGTTCTCTGGTGTGCGGTGTGTCTGCAGTGTATACAGGTGTGTATGGAGGCTATCCAGGTGTATGAGGTGTTCTCTGGTGTGCAGTGTATACAGGTGTGTATGGAGTCTATCCAGGTGTATGAGATGTTCTCTGGTGTGCAGTGTGTCTGCAGTGTATACAGGTGTGTATGGAGGCTATCCAGGTGGATGAGGTGTTCTCTGGTGTGCAGTGTGTCCTCAGGTGTGTATGGAGTCTATCCAAGTGTATGAGGTGGTCTCTGGTGTGCAGTGTGTCTGCAGTGTATACAGGTGTGTATGGAGTCTATTCAGGTGTATGAGGTGTTCTCTGGTGTGCAGTGTATACAGGTGTGTATGGAGTCTATCCAGGTGTATGAGATGTTCTCTGGTGTGCAGTGTGTCTGCAGTGTTTACTGGTGTGTATGGAGGCTATCCAGGTGTATGAGGTGTTCTCTGGTGTGTGTCTGCAGTGTATACAGGTGTGTATGGAGTCTATCCAGGTGTATGATGTGTTCTCTGGTGTGTGTCTGCAGTGTATATAGGTGTGTATGGAATCTATCCAGGTGTATGAGGTGTTCTCTGGTGTGCAGTGTGTCTGCAGTGTTTACTGGTGTGTATGGAGTCTATTCAGGTGTATGAGGTGTTCTCTGGTGTGTGTCTGCAGTGTATACAGGTGTGTATGGAGGCTATCCAGGTGTATGAGGTGTTCTCTGGTGTGCAGTGTGTCTGCAGTGTATACAGGTGTGTATGGAGGCTATCCAGGTGGATGAGGTGTTCTCTGGTGTGCAGTGTGTCCTTCAGGTGTGTATGGAGTCTATCCAGGTGTATGAGGTTTTCTCTGGTCTGCCGTGTGTCTGCAGTGTATACAGGTGTGTATGGAGTCTATCCAGGTATATGAGGTGTTCTATGGTGTGTGTCTGCAGTGAATACAGCTGTGTATGGAGTCTATCCAGGTGTATGAGGTGTTCTCTGGTGTGCAGTGTGTGTCTGCAGTGCATATGTATGAGGTGTTCTCTGGTGTGCAGTGTGTCTGCAGTGTATACAGGTGTGTATGGAGTCTATCCAGGTGTATGAGGTTTTCTCTGGTGTGCAGTGTGTCTGCAGTGAATACAGGGGTGTATGGAGTCTATCCAGGTGTATGAGGTGTTCTCTGGTGTGCAGTGTGTCTGCAGTGTATACAGGTGTGTATGGAGGTTATCCAGGTATATGAGGTGTTCTATGGTCTGCCGTGTGTCTGCAGTGTATACAGGTGTGTATAGAGGTTATCCAGGTATATGAGGTGTTCTCTGGTGTGTGTCTGCAGTGTATACAGGTGTGTATGGAGTCTATCCAGGTGTATGAGGTTTTCTCTGGTGTGCCGTGTGTCTGCAGTGTATACAGGTGGGTATGGGGTCTTTCCAGGTGTATGAGGTGTTCTCTGGTGTGCAGTGTGTCTGCAGTGTATACAGGTGTGTATGGAGTCTATCCAGGTGTATGAGGTTTTCTCTGGTGTGTTTCTGCAGTGTATACAGATGTGTATGGAGGGTATCCAGATGTATGAGGTGTTCTCTGGTGTGTGTCTGCAGTGTATATGTATGCTATCCAGGTGTATGAGGTGTTCTCTGGTGTGCAGTGTGTCTGCAGTGTATACAGGTGTGTATGGAGGGTATCCAGGTATATGAGGTGTTCTCTCATGTGTGTCTGCAGTGTATACAGGTGTGTATGCAGGCTATCCAGGTGTATGAGGTGTTCTCTGGTGTGCGGTGTGTCTGCAGTGTATACAGTTGTGTATGGAGGCTGTCCAGGTGTATGAGGTGTTCTCTGCTGTGCAGTGTGTCTGCGGTGTATATAGGTGTGTATGGAGTCTATCCAGGTGTATGAGGTGTTCTCTGGTGTGCAGTGTTTCTGCAGTGTATATAGGTGTGTATGGAGTCTATCCAGTTGTATGAGGTGTTCTCTGGTGTGCGGTGTGTCTGCAGTGTATACAGGTGTGTATGGAGGCTATGTAGATGTATGAGGGTCTCTCTGGTGTGTGTCTGCAGTGTATACAGGTGTATATGGAGGCTGTCCAGGTGTATGAGGTGTTCTCTGGTGTGCGGTGTGTCTGCTGTGTATATTGGTGTGTATGGAGGCTATCCAGGTGTATGAGGTGTTCTCTGGTGTGCGGTGTGTCTGCTGTGTATATTGGTGTGTATGGAGGCTATCCAGGTGTATGAGGTGTTCTCTGGTGTGCAGTGTGGGTTTTCATAGATGCAGGTAAGTGGAGGTTATGTACCCGCACAGCGCCCCTGGTTCCAGTAATGGCCCCTACATATCTCAGCCTGTCTCTTGTATGCAGGTTATGTAAAGAATGCAGCAGACTTAGTTTCCACTGCTGACAATGATAGAACAAGCAGGTTCTGCAGCAGTATACCTCGCCCTTCCCCCATGCTGGTGTACCACTGTTCTGCTGCAGCCCTATTTAACATTGAACCTGTGTGCTGACAAATGAATGGCGTGTCTGTCCTTGTAATTGTACATGTGGTTGTCAGACTCCCCATCTTATGCGTCCATACTGTAGATGGTGGAAATATAGCAGGCTCCCCCACTTCCCCAGCTCGGGTACATTTGGCCCGTGGGCCGTACCTGTTATTTTAGGGGCAGCTTGCAGTTACGTTAGAGTCCTTAGTAAATCCTGCCTGACCTGCTCAGTCAGTGACGTCTCGTTAGCTGCAATAAAGCGAATCGTGGTATCAAGATACTGGAACTTTCCCACAAACCTACGGACCATGCCCTGCACCATGATCCCGTCACCTTTCTACACATGGCTTCCACAAAGGCCCATCATGGATGGTCAGCCTGAAGTAACTTAGCAGCCAAGGAGTTGGTTTGGCCCAGTTCCTTCTAAACCTGTGTGCAGGTGAAGGCGTCGGGCGGTCCCACCAAACACTAACTGGATTTACATCTCTTTTCTTCATTCACGTTACATGACTAAAGTACAGTATTGTCCATTCTCTCCCGCAGGGTTTAACCCCCCAATCTACCCCATCCCCAAGAAAGACTTTCAGCCAGAGGTGGATTTAATTGGCCATGGCAGCCATTTTATTAAACAAAACTGCATAAATAATATAAATAACAAATAACGTTCTCAAAGGTCTTCTCCGCCAGAAGACCTTCCCAAGCTAACAACACTCAAGCCCTCTTCGCTCTCTCCCCACCACACCAGAGCCACCATTAACACCAACTCCAAGGACCCCCCCACCGCCGTGACAAACAACTGCCCGTCCAATCGGCATACACCAACAAATTGGTAAAAACCCTCCCAAGACACCCCCAAAAAAGAAAGACATGGCATTATACAAGGCAGATCTGTGCAGCCGCTAGTGCACACGTGCCACCGGAGTCCGCTCCGGCCCCATTCGCTATAATGTGAATTACTATAATGTTGCAGTTTTATTCTGGCCGCCTCTCGGCATGTTTGCCGTGCTGCCACAGGACCTTAGAGCGGACTTCCGGCGCCACAGATCCGGCAGGCTGTTGACCCACCGGAACAGCCTGCCGGAGAAGGATGCCTCTAATGTGAAAGTAGCCCAAAAAACTGATCTGTCACCCATTGAATTTCTAAGTATTTAGAGAAGGATCTGTTTTTTTCAGTTTTGATTTCACACAACCCCATGCTAATGGAACGGATGCAACCTGGTGTGCAAGATCAAAACGGATCCGTCTCATTCCGGCATTGAGATCCTCTGCCGTATCTCAGTACTGGAATTCACATCGTGTGAAAGTAACTAAGAAAACTAAATATCATTCATATCTTCTAGGGTTAATCTCCCCAGTACAGAAAGTGAAGTCACCTGTGGCAGTTCCTCCTTCCTCTGCACTCAGGCTCATCACTTTTTCAGAGAACTTGTACTTCTACACGCTGTGTACGGCTTTCAGGTAAGACATTCATCTCTTATATACTGTATATACAGGGTCTCTTGTGTTATGTGGGGGTCTCACACTGCTCCGTGATATGAGGGGGCCACAGACTTCCAGGTACATCCAGTTCTAGGTCAGGTTCAGGACGTGACTACTGAATGAAGAAGATCTTGTATTTCTACTCGCTGTGTACGGCATTTATCTCTTATATACTGTATATACAGGGTCTCTTGTGTTATGGTGGGGGTCTCACACTGCTCCCTGATATGAGGGGGCACAGACTTCCAGTTCAAGTAAGATTTTATTTTTTGGCACAAGTTAGCGGAATATGAGACTTTGTAAGGACGAGGACGCCGTGCGCTCCAGTGTGGCAGTGTGGGGACATCTGTGGAGGCACTTGGGGGTGGGGAGTCTGGGGGTGGCACTTAGGGGGGGGGAGGAGGCTGTGGATGGCACTTGGGGGCTGCATGTGGATGGCACTTAGACTTTCTACTCGCTGGAGCACACGGCGTCCTCGGTTGCTATGACGCCGTGCGCTCCCTCCTGCTGCTGGAATACAGCGATACACTCTTATGATCTATAACAGTGTATCGCTGCATTCCGGGGGCAGGAGGGAGAGCACGGCGTCATAGCAACCGAGGACGCCGTGCGCTCTGCTGCCCAGAATGATGCCCCCCATAAGTGCCATCCCCAGACCCCCCAAGTGCCTCCACAGATGCCTCCCCCATAAGTGCCAAACCCAGACTCCCCCAAGTCCTCCACAGATGCCTGCCCCCCATTAGTGCCAAACCCAGACTTCCCGCCCCAAGTGCCTCCACAGATGCCCCCCCATAAGTGCCAACCCCAGACTCCCCCCCCCCCAAGTGCCTCCACAGATGCCTCCCCCCCATAAGTACCAACCCCAGACTCGCTCCTCCAAGTGTCATCCACAAATCACGCCCCCCCCCCTTACCTCCCTTAGTGCCATCCACAATTCCGCCCCCCCCCCCAAGTGCCATCCACTGATGGCCCCATAAGTCCCATCCACAGATGGCCCCATAAGTCCCATCCACAGATGGCCCCCATAAGTCCCATCCACAGATGGCCCCACAAGCTGGGTAATAAGTCAGGGATAATATCTATCTATATCACAGATCATATAGCTACTAGCTAAGATGCATTTGGGCTGTAGTGATTTATTGTTTTTGCTGCACAGAATGAGTTTGTATGTGTAAAAGTGTATGGACTGTATTAGTTCACTTAGCAGCAGGGGGGTGGGCTTTCCATACACTGCAGGCTGCCTGACTGATGACTCATCCACATGAATGAGCACGTAAGGCCCCTTTCACACCTGCGTTCTTCTTTTCCGGCATAGAGATCCGTCGTCGGGTCTCTATGCCGGAAAAATCCTGATCAGGATCATCCCCATGCATTCTGAATGGAGAGAAATCCGTTCAGGATGCATCAGGATGACTTCAGTTCAGGACCGGAACGTTTTTTGGACGCAGCAAATACCGCAGCATGCTGCGCTTTTTGTTCCGTCCAAAAATCCGGAACACTTGCCGCAAGGCCGGATCCGGAATTAATGCCCATTGAAAGGCATTAATCCGGATCCGACCTTAAGCTAAACGTCGTTTCGGCGCATTGCCGGATCCGACATTTAGCTTTTTCTGACTGGTTACCATGGCAGCCAGGACGCTAAAGTCCTGGTTACCATGGTAAAATGTAGCAGGGAAGCGGGAGCGGCATACTTACATTCCGTGCGGCTCCCGGGACGCTCCAGGATGACGTCAGGGCGCCCAGTGCATGGATCACGTGATCGCATGGATCACGTGATCCATGCGCATGGGGCGCTCTGACGTCATTCAGGGCGCCCGGGAGCCGCACGGAATGTGGTATGCCGCTCCCGCTCCCGCCCTACTATGGCAACCAGGACGCTAGTAGCGTCCTGGCTGCCATAGTAACCTGAAAGCAATTCGAAGACTGATCAGGATCCTGATCAGTCTTCTAATGCTTCAGGTGACTTGCGTTCTGACGGATCCGGCAGGACGGAAGTGCCTGCCGGATCCTCAGAACGCAAGTGTGAAAGGACCCTTAGAACTGAGCTCTCAGGGTGAGTCATGAGGAGGCCTGGCCAGCCTTCACTCTCTACTCCAGGAAGTTACCAGGACATCTGCTGCTGGTAAGGTTGAAAAGGCAAGATGGGAATACCCCTACAACTGGATCTGTTCATAACGGATGCAGATGGTTGTATTATCAGTAACGGAAGCGTTTTTGCTGAACCCTGCCGGATCCAGAAAAACCGCTAGTGTGAAAGCAGCCTAACCCTCATCAGCCACATGAATGTGAAGATAAAAACCTTACATCAGAATTTGGGGAGGAAAATCGTCCGCTGCTTAAAGGGTGTCTCCTAAATGTAATTAATGTTTTTTATGTTGCAGGGGATTTTATCATCTTACAAGGCTCAGGAATGGGTAATACAACTTCCAGCGATGGTAAGGATTCCTCCTCTTGTCTCGTATTAGGAATACACTTAAAGGGGTATTACCATCACAGACAGTGTCAGACTGGGATGCCTAGGGCCCACCAGTAAAAGTTATTCTAGGGGCCCACTGTAAAGCAAATACTACAGTACCTGCTATCACAACGGCAGGCAGCAGCAAGATGCTTAATATGACTGATTATAGGGGTCCTTGTAGCGATTTTGAGAAGGCAGGTCCTTGAGGAAAGATGATACTGGATGGCCCGCCTCTGTACCTAGAAGTCTTCTCGGCCCCCTAATGCATCTATAGTAATAAACAGTGTTTTTATATGGACACAGGCAGGTTGAAATATATGTATGTGGTGCGGTCAGTCTTCTGTGTTATGTGCAAGGGATGAGGGACTGGGGACCACCTATGTCAGGGGCTCACCGGGGGATTCACCTGTTCCCTGGTGGGCTAGTCCGAGTCTGGATCTGAGTGTATACAGGACAAGTAATGCATTCTAGCTCCCTGCAATGGCTCTTATATAATTTGTCAAATCCAGGTTATAGCCTACAGCAGGAATCTGCAACCTTCGGTACTCCAGCTACTACGAAACTACAACTCCTAGCATCCAACATGCTCAGCTGTTCTTCTAACTCCCATACACGTGAATGAGGCATTCTGGGAGTTGTAGTTCCAGAACAGCTGGAGTGCCGGAGGCTGCTGATCCCTGGTCTACAGTCTAAATTACCAGCACAGTTTACAGTATTTAGGGCCCTTTCACACTGGCGTTTTTGTTTTCCGGCATAAAGATCCATCGCATTCTGAATGGAGAGTAATCCGTTCAGGATGCATCAGGATGACTTCAGTTCAGGACCGGAACGTTTTTTGGACGCAGCAAATACCGCAGCATGCTGCGCTTTTTGTTCCGTCCAAAAATCCGGAACACTTGCTGCAAGGCCGGATCCGGAATTAATGCCCATTGAAAGGCATTAATCCGGATCCGGCCTTAAGCTAAACGTCGTTTCGGCGCATTGCCGGATCCGACATTTCGCTTTTTCTGACTGGTTACCATGGCAGCCAGGACGCTAAAGTCCTGGTTACCATGGTAAAATGTAGCGGGGAGCGGCATACTTACATTCCGTGCGGCTCCCGGGACGCTCCAGGATGACGTCAGGGCGCCCCAGTGCATAGATCACGTGATCGCATGGATCATGTGATCCATGCGCATGGGGCGCTCTGACGTCATTCTGGAGCGCCCCGGGAGCCGCACGGATGGTAAGTATACCGCTCCCCGCTCCTACTATGGCAACCAGGACGCTAGTAGCGTCCTGGCTGCCATAGTAACCTGAAAGCAATTCGAAGACTGATCAGTCTTCTAATGCTTCAGGCGACTTGCGTTCTGACAGATCCGGCGGGACGGAAGTGCCTGTCGGATCCTCAGAACGCAAGTGTGAAAGGACCCTTAGTCATGCTCACCCCCCTGTGTTCACCCAAATAATATCCAGCATTGCTGTCACTACCCACGTCAGGAGGACACATGGCCTCATTTGACTGAAAAGTAAAGAAGAAACATCTACACTGCGCATTTGAGAGTTGTATTCATCACAGATGGCATAAGAAAGACCATTATTGCCCTTGAAATCAATGTAAGGAACTCTATAGTAAGGTATAGCTTGCACTGGACATTACATAAGAAACACAAGACATCTCGGAATGGGACTTATGGGTAGAACAACCAAATTAGATGTGGTCCCATACCAATTATATAAAGTGAGTTCTTCAATACAGGTTTATAGGAAAGCCCCCATTGTGGAGTTCTTATCCATGACACGTTACATCAGCAGCGCTAGAGCATTGGCTCCACACAGACCCTGCCAGGGGTGCGGAGCGGCCAGAAGGGGTTAAGGCTGTGATGGCTAACCTCCGGCACTCCAGCTGTGGTAAAACTACAACTCCCAAGATGCACACTTGCGTGGCTGTTCTCAGAACTCCATAGAAATGAATGGAGCATGCTGGGAGTTGTAGTTTCACCACAGCTGGAGTGCCAGTGGTTAGTCATCATTGGGTTAAGGTGTGCGCTGCAGAAACCTGCCACAGGCAGAAGTGACATGCACAGGAGGGGAGCTCTACCCAACTTATTCTGATCACAGCAGTTCAGCTGAAAAACCGGTGGATTTCACTTCTCATCTTGTGCTGCCCACAACTAATAGGGTAACTTCATGGGCCGTACACAGGACAGCCAGGCATAGTCGGTGGTCACCTTGTCATGTGCGACCCTGGTAGTCTTCTGGCCTCAGCTCTACTTTTCCTAAAGTATCTAAACTATATGTAATACTACAGGGAGATCGCAGGTAAGTCCACGGTACAGTACGTGTACAGAAGTAGATGACTCCCCATGTCACCTACTCACTAGGTACTGCTGTGATATGTGCCCGTGTGGTCTAGAGGTGACAGCCCTGCGACCCTTTACCGGCTATAGGAAGGATTACCACACAGTGCCTACTGCATAAAGCCACCTCTCAGCGCGCCCGAGCGGCTCCTCTGCCCCGACTCACCTGCCACAGCGAAGCACATGGCTACACAGCCGACTGCCAGCATTGCGGTGTCACCAGGTGTCAGTGCTGTCTGCCAATCCCGGCGCTTAAATAACCCCCACCACGTCCCACTCTCCATTGTGGCCCAGGTGAGCACAAGTGGCTGCCAGTGCCTGCCTCTCACAAGACATCCCTGCCTGTTCTGGAGAAATCTGCGCCTTATCTGCTCAAGATATCTGGGGCCTATAAAGAGAACGTATTTAACCATGCGGCAAAATTACACAAGTGCCCAGCAAGTCTCACGATTCCACTAAAACAATGTACATAGTGTGTGCTTATTGAAGTGGCAGGCAGCAGCGCTGGAGCTGCCTGCTGCACTAATCATTAACTATAAATCCCAGGGGCCCACCAAGGATTTCCCCGGCTCCTCGAGTGGGCCAGTCCGAGCCTGATCACAGACAGTGATACAAGGGAGAGAGAAAACAGGAGGCAGTGCCTCGTGTGTTGCTGTTTAATGTAAGGTGGCAATATATAGTCAGTTGCGCTTACCCTTTACCGTTGTGAAAAGTCACAACCGCTTTGCTTCACTTTGCTGGTATTTGCTGGTAATACTGTCCTGGTGAAAGGGGCGTTCTGCCCTTGAAACGCGTTAACCTGTAAAAATAAAGAAATATTGTTCACCTATGCCTACCTGATACCACGTTCCCGCTGACAGCGCCGACATAGAGGTTCTGATTTCTATTTCTCTACGGACCCATTGTCTGACATGTGCGGGTCCCACTTCTGGGACCCGCACCTACAATGAGAACAGAGCGATATGCCCCCATTGTCTGTGATGGGAATACTCCTTTAATAGAAAATGAGGTCCCACAGGAGATCTATATTGTGATATGGCTGCTGCAGGGCCAGACTGAGATTAAAGGGGTTGTCTGAGATTTTGACATTGATGGCCTCTCCAGAATAGCTCATCAGTATCAGATCAGTGTGGGTCCCTCTCTCAGCACCCCGCCTATTAGCTGTGAAGAGACCAGGGCGCTCCGGTGAGCCCTGCAGCCTCTTCCTAATTTAGTGATGTCACATTCATTGGTCACATGGCCTGGGCTCAGCTCAGTCCTGTTCAAGTGAACAAGTACAGCCCCCATATCAAAGAAAAGCAGTATCATGCGATGCACACTTTGGCAAATTTTGCTTTGCTCAGTCTCAACTCTCTTTACTCCCTTAAAGGGGTTGTCCGGGGTTGTCCCATCTCACCGTTCGATAGTGATATCAGACTAAGCGAAGGCCCCAGTGGCCAAGGTCATGGAAACAGGCTAACAGGCTGACGCACCCCTGGTTCTATGACTCCCATTGCAGTGAATGGGAGCTATGCAAACCATGTAGCAGAAGAAGCTCCGCTGCTTCCGTAAACCACACGATTAACACAAGAAGGAAAATAAAAGTGAAACATAGAAACATCTAATCACACTGTCATGGTAACAAATTACCTTCCCTCTTGTACAACGTACCACAGTGCAGCACAAAACACCTTCCCCAATAGTGTCAAACAGATCCCTCAGTGCATCAACATTATCCCTTTGCTACCTATCCTGCAGTGGCAGCAGCATTGTCCCCTTTCTCATCTGTCCCCCACTGGCGGTAGCAATGTCCCTTCACACCCTTCTACCTTGGTAGCAGCATTCTTCCGCTTCCCACCCCTCCTCCTCTAGCTGTACCCTCTTCCACTCCTTTCCCACTGGCAGCAGCATTGTACCTTTTCCCACTTCTTTCCCACTGGCAGCAGCATTCTCCCCCACTTATCACCCCATTAGCTGCAGCATGGTCTTCCTTCCCACCCCACCCCCACTGGTAGCAGCATTGTCTTCCCACTGGTATCAGGATATTACTATAATTCTGTGCCCTTATTGCAATGTATCCTATGGTGTGGCTGCATGTCCTCTCACCCCCTGCACCTAAATCTCAATGTGGAAATTATAATCTACATCTCTGTCATTGAGGAAACTGCTTTGTATATTATCCATGGTATTTAAATTGCTTAAACGTTTGGTAAAATATAGACAAGAGGATTCACTATAGATTTCTAAAGCACTGTGTGAACGCACCCTTAACCACCTAAGGGTCCCTGCACACAAGTGCAAGTGAGTGCACCAAAAAATGCAATTTATAGCAGTAGTTTTTGGTGTGAAATTGATGCAACTTTGCCACAGATCTCACCCTGATTTGGAAAAGAGTGAAATCCTCAGCTAAAGCCACAAACATAATTGACAGGATTGGGAAGTCATCACCGCAGTTCAGTTTCCACAAGTGTCCGTGAGTCTATTCCCATACACTGTGCTGGCACTGTAGTACACTGCGTTTTTTGTACAGGCACCCTAATGAGTACTCTGGTGAATACAGGCTGTGCACGCTCTGTCCTGTAAACGTATGGCACAGAGATGGCGCAGGAGCTGTGCCCGTGCCAGTGCTGACGAGTACTGGCTGTATTATACAGTGGGCTCCCGGCTCTCATGCTGGGATCAGAAATAACTCCATTCCCGGCAGTTTAGCCCCTTAGATGCCCATGTCCATGCTGCAGCATCTACATCGTTATAGAGAGAGGGCAGGAGCCCCCCGTGATGCAATTGTGGGCAGCCAAGAGCCTAATAATGGCCCCTGGACCTGACGTACAGATGACTAGCCCTCCATTTGGAAGGGCTGAATAGGCATTTGGTCAGTTTTACAATCACTGAAATAATACACAGCAGTTTAGTGTGTAAAAAAAGGAAAGTATTCCCCCCTTCCCCCTGACTGACAGGGCTAGACATGCTGAGAGCAGAGACCTGTCCAAGAGCTGTCTGTGAAGGTTCTCATGTATCCAGGTCATGGTATCTCTGTAAAGAATAAATCAAGGCAACTGGACTTGCTGTAGATTTCTTGAAAATGTTTCACTCGTTCTTCCAACGAGCTTTCTCAATTCTGAGTGACTTGTACAAGAATTCTCTGGGAATAAATATGTAACTGAATCAACATCTGGTAATTAGGTCATTATACCCAGCATGGGGTCGAAGGTGTTGATTCCATAGTCCTAATTGGAGTCAGTAGGTGATAATGACCTCCTAGAAAAAGGTGTCAAGACAGCATTGTAAGTGGCAGACAATAGACGTCTAACTCCCCCGCCTCTATTCAAGCTTGGCTGGGTATGATTACCAGATGTTGATTCAGTTACATATTTATTGCCAGAGAATTCTTGTACAAGTCACTCAGAATTGAGAAAGCTCGTTGGAAGAACGAGTGAAACGTTTTTAAGAAATCTACAGCAAGTCCAGTTGCCTTGATTTATTTTTTACAGATATCTGTCCAAGATCTGTTTGCTAGCATTTACATATCATATACCAGGGCTCGACAAATCCCAGGTCGCCATGGCAATCAGGAATTTTGTACTGGCGCCTGGGTATTTGCCCCTGCTTGAAATTGGGCCCAGCACACCATCCAATCGGAGTCCCAGCAGTGTAATGCTGGGTCTCCTATCGGTTACCATGGCAGCCAGGACGCTACTGAAGTCCTGGCTGCCATGGTCAGTTAGTCAGCAGCATTATACTCATGTGCGCCGTGGCCGCCTGGCGCTCCTTCTCATAGGTCTGTGCTGCGCATTGCTAATGCTATAAGCATTAGCAATGCGCCGCATAGACAGAAGAAGGAGCGCCCGGCGCATGCGAGTATAATGCTGCTGACTAACTGACCATGGCAGCCAAGAATTCAGTAGCATCCTGGCTGCCATGGTAATTGATTGGAGCCCCGATCGGAACTGCCGCTGCCACCAATGACGGGGGGGGGGGGGGGAGGCGGCCCCTGTGGCCACTGCCACCAATTATTAATACTGGTAAAGAAGGGAAGGCGCACTGCCCACTGCCACCAATGATGAGGGGGGACCCTGTGGCCACTGCCACCAATTATTAATACTAGTGAAGAAGGGGGGGGTGCACTGCCCACTGCCACCAATAAAGGGGGGGACACCCTGTGGCCACTGCCACCAATGATTAATACTGGGGAGGGAGGGGGGGTGCACAGCCCACTTCCACCAATGATGGGGGGGACGCTGTGGCCACTGCCACCAATGATTAATACTGGGGAGGGAGGGGGGTTTGAGTTACCAGAGGGGGCTGATAAGAGGAAGAGGCTGGGGGGCTGATCAGAGGCTGAGGGGCACATGAGTATTAAAGAGATTCTGTCACCAGGATCAACCCTATTAAACCAGACATACCGCCTAGTGGGGCTCATCATGCTGATTAAAAATATACCTTTCTTTTTTCTGTAGGATAAACAGCTGCCGAGAGATCTGTGTTTTTATTCAGTTCCAAATGAGAAGTTGGAGCACCAGGAGGCAGGGCTGAATCCTTTGAGCACTGCTATGGAACACCCCCTGGGCTCTGCACACTCCCCTTCCCCCTGACTGACAGGGCTAGACATGCTGAGAGCAGAGACCTGTCCAAGAGCTGTCTGTGAAGGTTCTCATTTATCCAGGTCATGGTATCTCTGTAAAGAATTAATCAAGGCAACTGGACTTGCTGTAGATTTCTTGAAAACGTTTCACTCGTTCTTCCAACGAGCTTTCTCAATTCTGAGTGACTTGTACAAGAATTCTCTGGGAATAAATATGTAACTGAATCAACATCTGGTAATTAGGTCATTATACCCAGCATGGGGTCGAAGGTGTTGATTCCATAGTCCTAATTGGAGTCAGTAGGTGATAATGACCTCCCAGAAAAAGGTGTCAAGACAGCATTGTAAGTGGCAGACAATAGACGTCTAACTCCCCCGCCTCTATTCAAGCTTGGCTGGGTATGATTACCAGATGTTGATTCAGTTACATATTTATTCCCAGAGAATTCTTGTACTAGTCACTCAGAATTGAGAAAAACTAGTAAAAAAGTATTTAAGAAATCTACAGCAAGTCCAGTTGCCTTGATTTATTCTTTACAGATATCTGTCCAAGAGCTGTTTGCTAGCATCTACATATCATATACCAGGGCTCGACAAATCCCAAGTCGCCATGGCGATCAGGAATTTTGTACTGGCGCCTGGGTATTTGCCCCTGCTTGAAATTGGGCCCAGCACACCATCCAATCGGAGTCCCAGCAGTGTAATGCTGGGTCTCCGATCAGTTACCATGGCAGCCAGGACGCTACTGAAGTCCTGGCTGCCATGGTCAGTTAGTCAGCAGCATTATACTCATGTGCGCCGTGGCTTCCGGGTGCTCCTTCTCATAGGTCTGTGCAGCGCATTGCTAATGCTATAAGCATTAGCAATGCGCCGCACAGACAGAAGAAGGAGCACCCGGAGGTCACGGCGCACGTGAATATAATACTGCTGACTAACTGACCATGGCAGCCAGGACTTCAGTAGCATCCTGGCTGCCATGGTAACCGATCGGAGCCCTGGGATTACACTGCTGGGACTCCGATCGGAACTGCCGCTGCCACCAATGATTAATACTGGGGAGGGAGGGGGGGGGCGCACAGCCCACTGCCACCAATGATGGGGGGGACCCTGTGGCCACTGCCTCCAATTATTAATACTGGTGAGGAAGGGGGGGTGCACTGCCCACTGCTACCAATGATGGTGGGAGGGACCCTGTGGCCCTGCCACCAATGATTAATACTGGGGAGGGAGGGGGGTTTGAGTTACCAGAGGGGGCTGATAAGAGGGAGAGGCTGGGGGGCTGATCAGAGGCTGAGGGGCACATGAGAGGGGAAGTACTATGGGGGCCCTATATACTGGCACATTATGGGGGCCCTATATACTGGCACAGTAAGGGGGCACTATGGAGAAGTGGGGAAGGAGCACTATGGGGGCATCTACTGGGGGTCCTATGTACTGGCATGCATTATTGGGGGGCTCTATTGAGAAATGGGCGGGGGAGCACTATGGGGGCATCTACTGGGGGCTTTATGAAGCGGCTCCGCCTGGCTCCTAACTTTTTTAGCTGGCTCCTAGATTCCAAGGAAATTTGTAAAGCCCTTTCATATACACTATGTACTATAGCCTCACCACTCTGAGATCCGCTCAGAAAGCTCATCTACATATGATATCCACTATGTACTATAGCCTCACCACTCTGAGATCGATTCAGAAAGCTCATCTACATATCATATACACTATGTACTATAGCCTCACCACTCTGAGATCTATTCAGAAAGCTCATCTACATATCATATACACTATGTACTATAGCTTCTCCACTGAGATCTACTCAGAAAGCTCATCTACATATCATATACACTATGTACTATAGCTTCACCACACTGAGATCTGCTCAGAAAGCTCATCTACATATCATATACACTATGTACTATAGCCTCACCACTCTGAGATCTGCTCAGAAAGCTCATCTACATATCATATACACTATGTACTATAGCCTCACCACTCTGAGATCTACTCAGAAAGCTCATCTACATATCATATACACTATGTACTATAGCTTCACCACTATGAGATCTGCTCAGAAAGCTCATCTACATATCATATACACTATGTACTGTAGCCTCACCACTATGAGATCTGCTCAGAAAGCTCATCTACATATCATATACACTATGTACTATAGCATCACCACACCGAGATCTGCTCAGAAAGCTCGTCTACATATCATATACACCAGGGATGCTCAACCTGCAGCCCTCCAGCTGTTGTAAAACTACAACTCCCACCATGCCCTTCTGTAGGCTGATAGCTATAGGCTGTCCGGTAATTATGGGAGTTGTAGTTTTCCAACAGCTGGAGGGCCGTAGGTTGAGCATGCCTGATATACACTATGTACTATAGCCTCACCACTCTGAGCTCTGCTCAGAAAGCTCATCTACATATCATATACACCATGTACTATAGCCTCACCACACTGAGATCTGCTCAGAAAGCTCATCTACATATAATATACACTATGTACTATAGCTTCACCACACTGAGATCTGCTCAGAAAGCTCATCTACATATCATATACACTATGTACTATAGCCTTACCACACTGAGATCTGCTCAGAAAGCTAATCTACATATCATATACACTATGTACTATAGCCTTACCACTCTGTGATCTGCTCAGAAAGCTCATCTACATATCATATACACTATGTACTATAGCCTCACCACTCTGAGATCTACTCAGAAAGCTCATCTACATATCAAATACACTATGTACTATAGCCTCACCATTCTGAGATCTACTCAGAAAGCTCATCTGCATATCATATCCACTATGTACTATAGCCTCGCCACTCGGAGATCTACTCAGAAAGCTCATCTACATATCATATCCACTATGTACTATAGCCTCACCACTCTGTGATCTGCTCAGAAAGCTCATCTACATATCATATACACTATGTACTATAGCATCACCACACCGAGATCTGCTCAGAAAGCTCATCTACATATCATATACACTATGTACTGTAGCCTCACCAATCTGAGATCTACTCAGAAAGCTAATCTACATATCATATACACTATGTACTATAGCCTCACCACTCTGAGATCTGCTCAGAAAGCTCATCTACATATCATATACACTATGTACAATAGCCTCAACACTCTGAGATCTACTCAGAAAGCTCATCTACATATCATATACACTATGTACTATAGCCTCACCACACTGAGATCTGCTCAGAAAGCTCATCTACATATCATATACACTATGTACTATAGCTTCACCACACTGAGATCTGCTTCCACACGGGTACGTGGATGGAAGAGCAAAAAAGTTATGGCTTTTGAAATGTGGAGATGAAAAAGTTAAATAAAGTCACCAAGGATTAACTACCAAGTTAGACGGCGTCCTTACAGGGAGCGTGTCCTCAGAAAACGACCTGTTGTCTTAGTCAAGTTTTTATGTTAAACGTCTTTTCAGAATCTCTGGTGATTTTGATTTTCTTGGCATGCTCTGTGACCTGTGCAGAGCTCAGGAGGAAGAAGATAAGATGTAGCCATTATCTGTAGTGAAAATGGTGGATACTGTGTTATCTATACACAGGTGATACCTATCATTGTCATCCTGCCTTTGATGATAATGCGATGGCTACAGAAAAGTTACCTGTCCAATAGCATACAGCAAGTGTGACATGAAACTAACCACATCTTCAGGCACAGTATAGCGGTAAATAAATATACATGAGGCAGAGGTACAAATGATAGCAGAGGTGTACCCACCAAACCAGATGCCGGGAGCCCAATTTAGTATTGACAGAACCGCTGACCGACTCCCTCTGGATTCAGCATTCCGGCATTGTTTCAGCATTTTTGAAGGAGATAAACTAAAGACAGTGACTGAACTGAAGGCATCCTGATGCATCCTGAATGGATTTCTATCCATGCGTTCCCCTCGCTTCTCACCAGTGACTGACATCTGCCATGTATCTACCTGTATAGAAATACTGAAATCAATGTACAGACGTCTCCTGTGAATGTGTCCTGCAGGGATTGTGCTGGTGAATTACAGGGGTTGTGGATTTCTCACTAGTGGAAACCTGTGAAATGATCCAGGACAGGAATATTCCACATAAACTGCCATCAGTCTCCTCCATGTTCTAAACAACTTCATTCTTGTGTCCCCTCCGTTTCCTAGATGATGAGACCCGGCAGTTCCACCGGCAGCTCCGTCAGTATGAAGATCACTTCCTGAGGATGACGTATGAATATTTCCAGGATGATCTGCTCCCCATTGTGAAGAACATCAGTCTTCTACCACTTCTGGATGAGCTACATTCCCGAAATCTCCCTGATACTCAGGTGAGGACATGAGCCGCCAGTGTTGTATATAAATGCCCCAAGTGATATCACGTGTTACAGGCACAGTTTATGTCATTTTTATGGTGGCGGTTGATGCCCGTCACCGCTCCGCTCCCTCTGGTGGGCATGGCTATCGCTGTGGTCATCTGACTTCTAGATCCTGGATGCTAGAGGCCTGGACTCACAAACATTTCTCTCCTCCTCCTCTGAGGGCCCAGCCTCTGAAGTAGTTCTTCTCTTTACTCCACCCAGGCTGCAGCCTGAATTTCTATGGCTATGCTTCTCCATACCTGAAGGGGCACATGCACCATGCCCGCATATCATCTACTCCAACCAATGGCAGACCTCCCCAGGGTATTTAAGGAGCCTTCCCACAGGAGAGAGCCTCTGAACAATGGATTCTAGTGACAAGATTCCTGCAGAGACGCGCTATACTCTGTCTATTTACCTGTGTACTGACTTCTGCCTGTTTTTCCAGATTTGGCCCTTCACTGCCTGACCTCCACCTGATCTCTATACTGACCCTGAGCTGCCTGTCCTCATCTCCACCTGATCTCTATACTGACCCTGAGCTGCCTGTCCTGACCTCGTACTGTCTAATAGATTACATGAACTCTGCCTGTCCTGACCTCGTACTGTCTAATAGATTACATGAACTCTGCCTGTCCTGACCTCGTAATGTCTAATAGATTACATGAACTCTGCCTGCCCTGACCTCCACCTGATATTCATACTGACCCAGAGCTGCCTGTCCTGACCTCGTACTGTTTAATGGATTACATGAACTCTGCCTGTCCTGACCTCATACTGTTTAATGGATTACATGAACTCTGCCTGCTCTGACCTTGTACTGTTTAATGGATTACATGAACTCTGCCTGTCCTGACCTAATACTGTTTAATGGATTACATGAACTCTGCTGCCCTGACCTTGGCCTGACTACAGTCTTGCCTGATCGCTCAGTGTTCTGCCTCTTGATCCTTGTGTGTCAGCAATCACTTGAACAGAGACTACTCCAGGAGGTAGCGGCCTGGTGGTTCCCCTGTATAGGGGTTAAAGGGTGAAGACCAGGGGGGCTGCTTAGATAACACCATTAGGAGTTACTCCAAGCCAAATCTGATCAAGTGACACAGCAGATCCACATCCCCTTTGCAGCATTCGTGTCACCATCCTGCTGTCTACAAGAGGCTGAATGGCAATAGTGCTTCATATGTCAGAGTAAGATGTTGGACAACTTCCAGTTCAATAATAGACAGCAGCTCATATCTGATGGAGAACCCCCAGAAGTGTATAATCCAGTATTGTGGAGGATTTATCCCCTCCCCCGCACATGTACATTAGGGGTCACTACATCCTGGAAATAATCTGTTACTTGTGGATTCACGAAGGATTTTAACCACAACTATTCCATAGATTTCTCAGAGAAGACTGACATGTAATATCTGCAGTGTGTTAACCCTTTGTGTTATGTGTCTGTGTATAACGCACCTTATGTCTGATCTTTCTTGGGTTCTAGAAATACCGGAGTCTAGAAAACGATAGAAGAAGATTGGCCTGGACTTTACTAAGGGATATATCTCTCAGAGGAAGAGAAGCTGTGATAGGACTGTGGGTCAGTCTGTATGTATTACGGAGACGTCATGGTTCACCCGGCCTGGACGCTGTACTGGAGGAACTCCGTCATAGAGGTAACATCATCTATGAGACATGTCACCCATGAAATTGAGGTCTTCATGACATTGTCCACAGCAATAAAGATCTCCCTCTGGATTTATTAGGGATCTGAACCAATTTTGGAGTCTAGTCTGGGGTTTGAAGTTTAGGTCTTGCCTGTGACCTGAAGTGATATAAAAAAATAGCCCAAAAGTTACTGAATGTGAACATAACAAACATATATAAATGATAGCAGCAATTGCCGATGAGGCTTCAGGGCCCGTTCTGTAATGACCGCCACATACAGTGACCATCACAGTGTCCTCATGGTGACCACCACAATGCCCCTATATACTTTATCACATACAAACAATCCCTTCTCAACTTCAAGTCCGCACTCACTGCTGCAAAACAGACCTACTTCACATCGTATCTTCTGTCTCACAACCCTAAACAACGGTTTAACCCTTGTAACCCTCTTCTCCGACCCCAGCGCCTCCACCCTCACCCCTCATCTCAGCTGAGGACTATGCCACAGACTTTAGAGAAAAGATTGACATCGGAGAAAGCTTCAGCCTACAGTCCCCACCGCCCCTCTACACAACTACTCGTTCCTCTTCCCCCCAAACCTGCTTCTTCACCATTACAGAGGAAAGCCTTTCCGCCCTACTGTCCAGATCACATCTCCCAGCAGCATGCAGGCAGCATGCACAGGGTCACATCACTAGGGCTGGCACCATAATCTCATTTGTGTGGAACTCCACACTTGGAAGTGTCAAACTGACTCAGGCAGCCTAGGGGCGGAGCGGCAGCGAGGTGAGGATCTCACACACCCGAGGGCCCGAGCCCCACCCATAGTAAGTCCAGTCAGTGTAGCGCAGCAGGGCTGGCAGGCAGAGACTGAGTCACTCAGTAATTCCCTGCGCACACACCACACGGCCTCAACCACCACCCACCTCCACACACACTTATAGCCCCAGACGTGTCAGACAGTCGGGACTGAGCAGCGCAGCAGCCAGGATCTTTGTCAGCCAGCACAGCCGGCGGTGTGTGTATTGGCGTTGGCCGCAAGTATTTAAAAGAATAATCCCCTTAAAACATAACCTTTAATATTACTTATAAAATATAGGGCCGGTACCCTTATTAATACAATAACAAAGGAACACTCTCTGCAGTCTACTGATCCTTGACACCTGCGTCCAAAATATGACATACACCCGGGTGTTTTTCTCATATAGTTAATGATAGGGGGGTAAAGAGCTGTATTATGGGCATGGATAACTATCCCTAGTTCCACCCTCAATTATACCTCAGCCCAGGGACCTCCCCTGATGGTGGGGACTCCCTGTCCTCGTACCTAGCCTATATAACCCTAGTAGTCCCTCACATACAGGACCACTCAAGAATGCATAGAGGACGCAAGTGACAAGTACCAAAAAAGCAGATCCCGGTGCCAATTCTTAGGCTCTGTCAACAGTAATTAAGTTGGACTGAGATACACCAACCTCATACAGTTCCTACTGTGACACTGAATCACCAGGACTAAACTGGTTACAACTTAATAAAATCACCCCTGTGATAACATACCACCAGGGTGCCATTCGGCATATATGATAACAGCCCAAAGCGCATTAAAAAAAAGGGGGGGGGGGACTGGGATCAGAGGATACTCCAGAAGGAGTGTAAATGGATCGATCGGTTCAGATCCCAGACCCCCAAAAGGTCTGAGGGGGTCTCCATGGTTCTGGGTCCATAATCCGTAGGAAGGAGGCTAGCCCTCAGTCTTCTCCAGCAGCCCCAGTGACGGTTCAGTCTGTCACACTGGACATCTAGTGTCTCCCACTTGCACACCACCTCCTTGTCTCGCCCCCACTCTGTTGGTGTTTCCCAAGGCTCTGTCTTGGGACCCCTGCTCTTCTCAATCTACACCTTCGGCCAGGGACAGCTCATGGAGACACATGGATTTCAGGATCACTTTTATGCTACACACATTTAGCTCTCTTTTCCAGACATCACCACCTTACGATCAAGAATCCGACAATGCCTATATTCTATATCTTCTTTCTGCTCTCACTTTCTAAAATTAACATGGATAAAACAGAATTTATCACGTTTCCCCCAACAGACCTATCATGGTCAATGGCTACACACACTCCTCGGTAAACCAAGCCTTTCAAACCGCACATCCAAGCCCATCACCAGCCAGCACATCACCTGCCACCTCCAACTCCAAAATATCTCTTGAATTCGCACATTCCTCAACCATGAGTCTGCAAAAATGTTTGTACATGCCCTCATCATCTCCCACCTAGAATACTGTAACACGCTTCTCTGTGGTCTTCCATCTAGCAAGGGCTGTGGAGTCTATCGGAGGCAATTTTGGGTACCTGGAGTTGGAGTCGGCAAAAATGAACCGACTCCGACTCCTACTAAATTTAAATTGGAATAAAAAAAAGTTAAAATTAATTACTTCTCTAATGTAAGAATAAAGGCCAATGCATGCAGTGTGTCACGCTACCGCAAAACGAACACGTTAAGTGACCGTGAAGAAGCATGCTTTTCATATGCATCACTATATGGCACGCAACGCACAGTTAAGGAGCGGCAATACTTATACTTTCCATTGTGTTGTTTTTGTTCTAAAACAACCAAATAATGGGGTTTGCATTTTTGAACTGGTAAAGTTCCTGTTCCTGTTAAATAAAACTTTGTTGTTTTCATTGTGTTTGTCTTTTACTTAAAGCGAACCTGTCACCTGCTTTTTACCTCTTAAGCTGTTAACTGTACCTTATAGATCATTGTAACCTTGTTTCCAAACAGGTGTTTTCCGTTTTTCTGGGGTTTATATTCCTGAAAAAATCACTTTATAATCTCCTGCTCTGCTGCGTCTGAAGTCACCAGACAAGTCAAGGAGGCAGACCCTCCTTGACTGCTGGATGCGACTCCCCCGCCCTAACCCCGCCTCTCATCCCTATGATTGACACTAGCTCTTCTGCCCGGGACCGCGCTGGTCTCGGCGGCGCATGCGCCGTCTGCCTTCATAGCAGCGCGATACCGAGCCTCACGCTGAGTGATCTGCATTTCACCAGCGGCCCGGCTAGAGAGGAGAGAAGTGCGCAAGCGCGATCTAGCAAGGGGATCGCGCTGCTATGAAGGCAGACGGCGCATGCGCCGCCGAGACCAGCGCGGTCCCGGGCAGAAGAGCTAGTGTCAATCATAGGGATGAGAGGCGGGGTTAGGGCGGGGGAGTCGCATCCAGCAGTCAAGGAGGGTCTGCCTCCTTGACTTGTCTGGTGACTTCAGACGCAGCAGAGCAGGAGATTATAAAGTGATTTTTTCAGGAATATAAACCCCAGAAAAACGGAAAACACCTGTTTGGAAACAAGGTTACAATGATCTATAAGGTACAGTTAACAGCTTAAGAGGTAAAAAGCAGGTGACAGGTTCGCTTTAAACTGTTCAATACAGTAAGTAGACTGTCGGCTTCCTAGCCAGTAGTTCTGTGGTAATGACATGTATGTTGCCTTTCTTTCCTCATATTAAATACAGAGGAGTCGGAGTCGGGAGTCGGAGTCAGAAGTACCAAAAAATGAGGAGTCGGAGCATTTATCTACCGACTTCACAGCCCTGCATCTAGCACCCTCAAAAAAAGGGGTCAGTCAGCACATCCCAATGTGCAGAAACACAAAGAAAAAAAGACAATGCAACAGAACTCTGCAGACACAAATAAAGTATAATAATGCCATAATTATAGAAAACATTCTGGTGCTAATGCTACGTTTTTTTTTTCTTTGCAAATTTGAGATTCTTGGCAAATACATCGCCTTGACGTTTGGCAGACAGGCCCAAATAATTTTGTGCAAAATGTATTTGCCAAGAATCTCAAATTTGCAAAATAAGTGTAGCATTAGCACCAGAATGTTTTCTATATTTATGGCATTATTGTACTTTATTTGTGTTTGCAGAGTGCTGTTGCATTGTCTTTTCTTCTTGCATTACTACTTTGCCATTCCCTTCTGGCCCCCATTGCCCAGCGAATAGTTTAAAATACTAACAAGTACACGATAGGCCGTCCACAACCTGTCCCCTCCATACATCTCTGAGCTACTTTCCGGATACATTCCCACACATAATCCCCGATCCTCACAGGACCTCCTTCTCTCCTCTTATCACCTCTTCCCACAATCGCCGCCAAGATTTCTCCCGCACACTGGACCTTTCTACCCCAACATATCAGACACTCTCCTCAGTGGAAACCTGAAAACCACCTCTTCAGACAAGCCTACAACCTACTGTCACCCTGCTGCCACTATACAGCTATGACCAACTTTACTCTCACCTACTGTGTCCTTCTCCCATCCCTTGTAGATTGTAAGCCCTCACGGGCAGGGTCCTCTCTCCTTCTGTACCAGTTTGTAACTCGTCCTGTTCATGGTTATTGCCGGTGTTTTGTATTATGTATGTATACCCCTTATCATATCTGCAGCGCCATGGAATGAACGGCGCTATAATACTGCAGCACCCTCATAGTAACGACCATACTGCCCCTCCATACAGTATCCATCACAATGCAGGACATACAATGACCACCACAATCTGACCATACACAGGGACTAGCCCGGTGTGGGGGACATGGACACTATTTCACAGCTGTACATTTAGGACCATTAGACCTCGTCCGGTCCCTGTATAATGTCATATTTCCTGTACATTATACGTATACATCCAGCACTGATGACGTCTGTATCATTTCTTATTAGGTGACACTCTGGTGGAGCAAATCCTGCTGGATGAAGATGGACACCAACTGTCCCCACAACTCAAAGGTAAGTGAGATTTCTATAGACCTATTATAATAAAACTGCTAATAGTTTACATTACATGACAGCTGTCACATAGAACATGGTGTCTGGACGGCAGCGGGTTGTTATAGAGCAGGAGGAGCGGAGCAGATTCATATATTCATAGGACCTCCTCATAGAGGGAAGGCTGTCAGTCACTGATAGGACCTCCTCATAGAGGGAAGGCTGTCAGTCACTGATAGGACCTCCTCCTCATAGAGGGAAGACTGTCAGTCCCTGGTAGGACCTCCTCATAGAGGGAAGGCTGTCAGTCCCTGATAGGACCTCCTCCTCATAGAGGGAAGGCTGTCAGTCCCTGATAGGACCTCCTCCTCATAGAGGGAAGACTGTCATCACTGATAGGACCTCCTCCTCATAGAGGGAAGGCTGTCAGTAACTGATAGGACCTCCTCCTCATAGAGGGAAGGCTGTCAGTCACTGATAGGACCTCCTCCTCATAGAGGGAAGGCTGTCAGTCACTGATAGGACCTCCTCCTCATAGAGGGAAGGCTGTCAGTCACTGATAGGACCTCCTCCTCATAGAGGAAGGCTGTCAGTCACTGATAGGACCTCCTCCTCATAGAGGGAAGGCTGTCAGTCACTGATAGGACCTCCTCCTCATAGAGGGAAGGCTGTCAGTCACTGATAGGACCTCCTCCTCATAGAGGAAGGCTGTCAGTCACTGATAGGACCTCCTCCTCATAGAGGGAAGGCTGTCAGTCACTGATAGGACCTCCTCCTCATAGAGGAAGGCTGTCAGTCACTGATAGGACCTCCTCCTCATAGAGGGAAGGCTGTCAGTCACTGATAGGACCTCCTCCTCATAGAGGGAAGGCTGTCAGTCACTGATAGGACCTCCTCCTCATAGAGGGAAGGCTGTCAGTCACTGATAGGACCTCCTCCTCATAGAGGAAGGCTGTCAGTCACTGATAGGACCTCCTCCTCATAGAGGGAAGGCTGTCAGTCACTGATAGGACCTCCTCCTCATAGAGGGAAGGCTGTCAGTCACTGATAGGACCTCCTCCTCATAGAGGAAGGCTGTCAGTCACTGATAGGACCTCCTCCTCATAGAGGAAGGCTGTCAGTCACTGATAGGACCTCCTCCTCATAGAGGAAGGCTGTCAGTCACTGATAGGACCTCCTCCTCATAGAGGAAGGCTGTCAGTCACTGATAGGACCTCCTCCTCATAGAGGAAGGCTGTCAGTCACTGATAGGACCTCCTCCTCATAGAGGGAAGGCTGTCAGTCACTGATAGGACCTCCTCCTCATAGAGGGAAGGCTGTCAGTCACTGATAGGACCTCCTCCTCATAGAGGGAAGGCTGTCAGTCACTGATAGGACCTCCTCCTCATAGAGGGAAGGCTGTCAGTCACTGATAGGACCTCCTCCTCATAGAGGAAGGCTGTCAGTCACTGATAGGACCTCCTCCTCATAGAGGGAAGGCTGTCAGTCACTGATAGGACCTCCTCCTCATAGAGGGAAGGCTGTCAGTCACTGATAGGACCTCCTCCTCATAGAGGGAAGGCTGTCAGTCACTGATAGGACCTCCTCCTCATAGAGGGAAGGCTGTCAGTCACTGATAGGACCTCCTCCTCATAGAGGGAAGGCTGTCAGTCACTGATAGGACCTCCTCCTCATAGAGGGAAGGCTGTCAGTCACTGATAGGACCTCCTCCTCATAGAGGGAAGGCTGTCAGTCACTGATAGGACCTCCTCCTCATAGAGGGAAGGCTGTCAGTCACTGATAGGACCTCCTCCTCATAGAGGGAAGGCTGTCAGTCACTGATAGGACCTCCTCCTCATAGAGGGAAGGCTGTCAGTCACTGATAGGACCTCCTCCTCATAGAGGGAAGGCTGTCAGTCACTGATAGGACCTCCTCCTCATAGAGGGAAGGCTGTCAGTCACTGATAGGACCTCCTCCTCATAGAGGGAAGGCTGTCAGTCACTGATAGGACCTCCTCCTCATAGAGGGAAGGCTGTCAGTCACTGATAGGACCTCCTCCTCATAGAGGGAAGGCTGTCAGTCACTGATAGGACCTCCTCCTCATAGAGGGAAGGCTGTCAGTCACTGATAGGACCTCCTCCTCATAGAGGGAAGGCTGTCAGTCACTGATAGGACCTCCTCCTCATAGAGGGAAGGCTGTCAGTCACTGATAGGACCTCCTCCTCATAGAGGGAAGGCTGTCAGTCACTGATAGGACCTCCTCCTCATAGAGGGAAGGCTGTCAGTCACTGATAGGACCTCCTCCTCATAGAGGGAAGGCTGTCAGTCACTGATAGGACCTCCTCCTCATAGAGGGAAGGCTGTCAGTCACTGATAGGACCTCCTCCTCATAGAGGGAAGGCTGTCAGTCACTGATAGGACCTCCTCCTCATAGAGGGAAGGCTGTCAGTCACTGATAGGACCTCCTCCTCATAGAGGGAAGGCTGTCAGTCACTGATAGGACCTCCTCCTCATAGAGGGAAGGCTGTCAGTCACTGATAGGACCTCCTCCTCATAGAGGGAAGGCTGTCAGTCACTGATAGGACCTCCTCCTCATAGAGGGAAGGCTGTCAGTCACTGATAGGACCTCCTCCTCATAGAGGGAAGGCTGTCAGTCACTGATAGGACCTCCTCCTCATAGAGGGAAGGCTGTCAGTCACTGATAGGACCTCCTCCTCATAGAGGGAAGGCTGTCAGTCACTGATAGGACCTCCTCCTCATAGAGGGAAGGCTGTCAGTCACTGATAGGACCTCCTCCTCATAGAGGAAGGCTGTCAGTCACTGATAGGACCTCCTCCTCATAGAGGGAAGGCTGTCAGTCACTGATAGGACCTCCTCCTCATAGAGGGAAGGCTGTCAGTCACTGATAGGACCTCCTCCTCATAGAGGGAAGGCTGTCAGTCACTGATAGGACCTCCTCCTCATAGAGGGAAGGCTGTCAGTCACTGATAGGACCTCCTCCTCATAGAGGAAGGCTGTCAGTCACTGATAGGACCTCCTCCTCATAGAGGGAAGGCTGTCAGTCACTGATAGGACCTCCTCCTCATAGAGGGAAGGCTGTCAGTCACTGATAGGACCTCCTCCTCATAGAGGGAAGGCTGTCAGTCACTGATAGGACCTCCTCCTCATAGAGGGAAGGCTGTCAGTCACTGATAGGACCTCCTCCTCATAGAGGAAGGCTGTCAGTCACTGATAGGACCTCCTCCTCATAGAGGGAAGGCTGTCAGTCACTGATAGGACCTCCTCCTCATAGAGGGAAGGCTGTCAGTCACTGATAGGACCTCCTCCTCATAGAGGGAAGGCTGTCAGTCACTGATAGGACCTCCTCCTCATAGAGGAAGGCTGTCAGTCACTGATAGGACCTCCTCCTCATAGAGGGAAGGCTGTCAGTCACTGATAGGACCTCCTCCTCATAGAGGAAGGCTGTCAGTCACTGATAGGACCTCCTCCTCATAGAGGAAGGCTGTCAGTCACTGATAGGACCTCCTCCTCATAGAGGGAAGGCTGTCAGTCACTGATAGGACCTCCTCCTCATAGAGGGAAGGCTGTCAGTCACTGATAGGACCTCCTCCTCATAGAGGGAAGGCTGTCAGTCACTGATAGGACCTCCTCCTCATAGAGGGAAGGCTGTCAGTCACTGATAGGACCTCCTCCTCATAGAGGAAGGCTGTCAGTCACTGATAGGACCTCCTCCTCATAGAGGAAGGCTGTCAGTCACTGATAGGACCTCCTCCTCATAGAGGAAGGCTGTCAGTCACTGATAGGACCTCCTCCTCATAGAGGGAAGGCTGTCAGTCACTGATAGGACCGCCTCCTCATAGAGGGAAGGCTGTCAGTCACTGATAGGAACCTCCTCCTCATAGAGGGAAGGCAGTCAGTCACTGATAGGACCTCCTCCTCATAGAGGGAAGGCTGTCAGTCACTGATAGGACCTCCTCCTCATAGAGGGAAGGCTGTCAGTCACTGGAAGGACCTCCTCCTCATAGAGGGAAGGCAGTCAGTCACTGATAGGACCTCCTCCTCATAGATGGAAGGCTGTCAGTCACTGATAGGACCTCCTCCTTATAGAGGGAAGGCTGTCAGTCACTGATAGGACCTCCTCCTCATAGAGGGAAGGCTGTCAGTCCCTGGTAGGACCTCCTCATAGAGGGAAGGCTGTCAGTCACTGATAGGACCTCCTCCTCATAGAGGGAAGGCTGTCAGTCACTGGAAGGACCTCCTCCTCATAGAGGGAAGGCTGTCAGTCACTGATAGGATCTCATCCTCATAGAGGGAAGGCTGTCAGTCACTGATAGGACCTCCTCCTCATAGAGGGAAGGCTGTCATCACTGATAGGACCTCCTCCTCATAGAGGGAAGGCTGTCTGTCACTGGAAGGACCTCCTCCTCATAGAGGGAAGGCTGTCAGTCACTGATAGGACCTCCTCCTCATAGAGGGAAGACTGTCAGTCACTGATAGGACCTCCTCCTCATAGAGGGAAGGCTGTCATCACTGATAGGACCTCCTCCTCATAGAGGGAAGGCTGTCAGTCACTGATAGGACCTCCTCCTCATAGAGGGAAGGCTGTCAGTCACTGATAGGACCTCCTCCTCATAGAGGGAAGGCTGTCAGTCACTGATAGGACCTCCTCCTCATAGAGGGAAGGCTGTCAGTCACTGATAGGACCTCCTCCTCATAGAGGAAGGCTGTCAGTCACTGATAGGACCTCCTCCTCATAGAGGGAAGGCTGTCAGTCACTGATAGGACCTCCTCCTCATAGAGGAAGGCTGTCAGTCACTGATAGGACCTCCTCCTCATAGAGGGAAGGCTGTCAGTCACTGATAGGACCTTCTCCTCATAGAGGGAAGGCTGTCAGTCACTGATAGGACCTCCTCCTCATAGAGGGAAGGCTGTCAGTCACTGATAGGACCTCCTCCTCATAGAGGGAAGGCTGTCAGTCACTGATAGGACCTCCTCCTCATAGAGGGAAGGCTGTCAGTCACTGATAGGACCTCCTTCTCATAGAGGGAAGGCTGTCAGTCACTGATAGGACCTCCTCCTCATAGAGGGAAGGCTGTCAGTCACTGATAGGACCTCCTCCTCATAGAGGGAAGGCTGTCAGTCACTGATAGCTGATAGTACCTCCTCCTCATAGAGAGAAGGCTGTTAGTCACTGATAGGACCTCCTCTTCATAGAGGGAAGGCAGACAGTCACTGATAGGACCACCTCCTTGACTTTACAGCCCAGAATGAGCAGGATTTTAAAGCAACCCTGTCAGCATGATTAACCCTCCAAGAGTCTGCACTTCTGCTAGAGCTCTGCTGCTGCTTGCTGACTAGTGCAGGTGCTGATGACATAATTAAAGGTGAAAGTATAGGCGTCCCTGGCTACAGACGCAGAGGAGGATCGCTTCTGGGTTACATGAGGTCATCGGCTCCTGTGCGGTATGGTTATGAAATGCTCGGTAAGCAGCAGCAAAGCTGTAGTACAGGCGCAGACATTGTAGGGGGCAGAAGACGGGGAAAGATAAGGTGTCTTGCTCTATCAATGAAATGTCAGGGTGCAGTGTTCAGCGCACCAGGGGTGCTTATAACGCCACTGCACACCTCTCGGTGTTCTAACTAAGTAATTTACATATTTATAAAAGTAATGATTTCTATGGATTATTAATACCTAAAAAATACAATTTGTATCAGAATGATCAACCCTACCAGTCACTATGTCTGGTTTAGTAGGGTTGATCATGCTGACGGTGCTGCTTTTAATAAATAAAGTACAAGTTTTACTGGATCTTTTCACATAACCTTTTCACCAATCTGCTCAGCTCCTCCTGCTCTATGACATGCTGCCTGCATTTCATGTAAATTACACCGTACAGCACCACCACACCTAGTATTTTAGTTAGTAACATGCCCGGGCGGAAGGTGGGAATATGTGCGTGATAGGGGTACTAGTAGTCACGGTGGCTATGGTCCTCCCTGGCACTCATTCGACCGTGCACATTGAATAGAGCACCCTTTGTCCCCCTCATGGCAAACCCTTTTTTGTGGTGCCCCTGGTGTTGTGTAAAGTTATTATCCAGATTTATCATCCAGTGTCCGTCTGTGTGATAAATCTGGAGCAGTGTCCGACTGTCTGGTCTTAGTTCACACTGTCTTTCTGTCAGACACTATTAGTAAATCCAATCCAATGTGTTTACAAAGTCATGTGTCCAAGAGGAGCTGGAAAATTCAGCAATGTACAGATATCTGCCATTTCTTCATCAAGATATTTAGTTCTGTTTCAGCTTCTTATCTTCACCTTTTTTTCCCCTATTCTCTCTAGAATTCCAGATCCGTCACAAGAAACATTTACATGAAAGAACTGAGAAACTTCTAGAGAACAAACCTCCAAGATGTGACCAGCGAGAGAAGAGTTTTCCATTCTCTACACGTTATGTCAACCTCATCATTGTCTCCACTGATCACTTCAGAAAACGCTCTGAGAATGAGCTCATAGAGACCGGGGTAAAGCATGAGGAATACTTAAAGAGAAAACACAATGAATTACTACGCATTTCCCCCAACAAACTGTTCCGCTGGTGCCACCGATCCAAACAAGTGCCACGTATGGTAATGGTGTGCGGAGTGCCCGGTGTAGGGAAGACCACACTGATGCAGAAGGTTGTCTATGACTGGGTGAAGGGGGATCTCTATCAAAGATTCTCCTTTGTCTTTTTCTTCAAATTCCGAGAACTCAACAGACTGGATAAGGTTAATCTGGAGACTCTAATCCTTCATCAGTACCCATATCTGGAGGAGCAGCTTAGTAACATCTTACAGGAACCAGAAAAACTTCTCTTTATATTTGATGGTTTAGATGAAAGCCTTCATAACATGGATTTCTCATCACGTCACTTGTGCTTTAGTCCTAAACAGTCCGAACCTTGTGGTCAGATTGTGGTTAGTTTGGTGAGAAAGTCTCTTCTTGATGGTTGTTCTGTCCTAATGACCAGTCGCCCAACCAGACTGGCATCAATAAATTGTGATGTTTTCCAGAGAATAGTAGAAATCACCGGGTTTTTACCAGAAGAACGAAAGATGTACTTTCAGAACTTCTTCCGCGACCCTGGACTGGCGGAAACGGCCTTTAATTATGTGAAGCAGAATGACACCCTGTACACGTTCTGTTACCTCCCGTCCTACTGCTGGATCATCTGTACAGTATTATCCAGGAGTTTCCAGCCAACAAGTAGTGGTCAGCCGGTGTCATTATTACCCAAAACCGTCACCCAGCTTTTCGCGATATTTGTCGCCAACATCCTGTCCAATCACAGCCTGCACCAAAGTGACGCTCAGAAGATCCTGCAGTCCATCGGATGGATGGCAGAACATGGAGTCATGAATCACAGGATTATCTTTGATGAACGAGATCTGGACTGTTTCCATGTGGACAATAAGTCAAAGCTCTTATCAAGTTTTCTGGTGGAATCGGAGGAACCTGTGTCCCATTCCTTCTTACATCTCACTGTTCAGGAGTTCTTCTCTGCCTTGGTGCATTATGTGGATTATTCTCCGGAGAAGTTACAGAAATCACTAAAAGATGCCAAATCCTATCCTGATGGACGAGGTGAGATGTTCCTCCGTTTCCTGTGTGGTCTATCAGACGGCTCTACCAGGTCAATGCTAACTGGATACCTGGACAGACAAGCAGCTCAGACCTCCAGAGACGTAATCACTTGGCTAAAGAACTCAAGTCTAGAAGAAGAAAGGTCCAAGATGCGACGTCTTCTCAGTACATTCTTCTATCTGTATGAATCCCGGAATAGGGCTCTGGTGCTGGAATCATTACAATCACACAGAAGTCTTGACTTTTCCTATGTTCGTATGTCGGCTCTAGACTGCACAGTGCTAGCATTTATTCTGGACACCTGCACAAATATAGAAGAACTCAATCTATATGGTTGTTCCTTAGACACCGAAGGATTAGAAAGACTTACTCCAGGATCACATAACCTGCAGGATCTGAGGTAAAATACTAATTATATTTTATCGCTTTATCGCATTAAATCCTAATTTTTAACTGTATTTTTCTTCCACAACATGTGTGGGGAATTTCAAAGCTTCTCTCAGCACAGTATTTATATCTACTTTTATTTTGCAGCTTGAGCAACAATAATCTTCTAAATATTGCCTGCATTCAGTTGGCATCTGTAATCAGGAATAACCCGTCCCTGAAGATACTCGACCTGTCAGTTAACCGTCTGTCTGGTCCTCACTTCAGTGACCTGATGGAGGCTCTGTCCAGTCCGGCCTGCAGGATCGAGGCATTACAGTGAGTATTGTAGTCTTTTTCATAGTCTCCTATGGTAACTTTTCTTATAATAAGCACTGGAGAAACCGTATGGAACGGGGACATCAGCTCTTTTTATTTTAGTAATAGCGGTCTAAATTGCATCTTCTATATCGTTTTCTATTTTAAAAGCTTTTTAACCTCATCCCGCTCCCTGCTGTAAATCTATGGCATGGCAAGCTGAACATTTACGCACAATGGCATACTCTTACAGCATGGAGATGGGAGCGGCTCAGAAACAGAGCTGCCGCCATCAGAAGGGTATCAGCTGTAACATACCACTACCACCCTGCTGTAACGGCCATGATCAGCGGTAATGCAAAGAGGACCTTTCACCACCCATGACATGTCTGTTTTAATAGCTCCATGCATTCCCCATGTAACAACAATTCTGGAACATCTATTCTTATGGCTCTGTGTTCTGCCATCCCATTATTATTTCTACTAGAAGTTATAACTGAATTGCTATTAGCCTTCAGTAAGGGTACAGAGGGGAGGTAACCAGTTGGGGGGGTGTACCTGCACAGTCTGAACATGGCAGCACTGATTGGATAGAGTGAGTCTGTGCAGGTACACCCCCCCAACTGGTTACCTCCCCTCTGTTCCCTTACTGAAGGCTAATAGCAATTCAGTTATAACTTCTAGTTGAAATAATAATTGGATGGCAGAACATAAAGCCATAAGAATAGATGGGGAATGCATGAAGCTATTAAAACAGGCATTTCAGGAGTGGTGAAAGCTACTCTTTAACCCTTTTGATGTCAAGGTCTGCAGTGACTGCTGCATCTAAGGGGTTTAAAAGGCAGCAATCTCCCTCGCTACCCTAATGGGCTTCTGCAATGCAATTGCTGGGTCCCGATGGTTGTCATGGCATGGAGGCCTTAAAGAGGGTCTGAAGAGGCCAAATGTCAGTGTAAAACTGACAGGTACAATACACTGCAATAGATGACATTTTCAGTGTATTGTAACAGCAATTTGACCCCATGTGGGACTTGCATGGTCTCTGCCTCCCATTCATCTGAATGGAGGTAGCACTGAGAAGTGAAATATCCATTCTTGGTGCAGCTTTTAACCGCCGCTCGGCAAGCTTCAGCGCTGCATCCTGTTGAGATGAATAGGAGGCAGAAACCATGCAGGCCTACAAAAAAAGGTAGTTGATATAGTAACACTTAGAGGCACAATTATTCAGCCAGGGTTTTAGATGTCGGTCTTAATAAAGCGCTGCACTGGCGGTGGATCCGCCACAGTTA
Organism: Bufotes viridis; assembly: GCA_033119425.1. NCBI lineage: Eukaryota > Metazoa > Chordata > Amphibia > Anura > Bufonidae > Bufotes > Bufotes viridis. Next base: position 66,949,228 of record CM065599.1, read on the forward strand.
CGTAGAGGCACCATTAACAAGCAATCAGTACAACTAGGCCTGCGTGATATATCTCCAAAGCAATCGTATCGCGATAAACGACGATTGTGATATGGCGATTTGGCTGACCCAAAAATGCTGCGATATTTACAATGATACACCGCGCCATGATGCCGCGCTGTGGGTGTATCAGCTGAGAGGGAGGAGGGGCTGGGGGCCGGCGTCTGCTTTTATAATGACAGCGGGACCCGTGCAGTGACTGTATTCTACTACACGGGCCCCGCTCACTGTATATAATCTTATCTATAATTGTAGGGATTGTTAATATCTAAAAATCCTGGATAATCAGCGCCTGTATTGCTTACAAGCGCTCGGTAGGGGGAGGCTAGGAGGACGGGCGCTGGCAGCGTGAGTCAATACGTCATGTGCCCGCGCCACTGCACGGGCCCCGCTGTAATTATAAAACCAGATGCGACCCCCACCCCCTGTATTGGGGTTCATTCACACTACAGGGACACTGTTATGGGGGGTCTGTGGATGACACATAGCATAAGATGTATCCCTCCATGCTTGCCAGTAAAGGTCTTCCTCCTTCTACCTGTAGGGCACGTTTGGGGGTCTGTTACCAATGTGCAAGCACTTTATATGAGTGTTCCTGCACCCTGACACACCGTGAGAAACCGTGGGAGTGCGAGTGAATATGAAGGATATCTGTCTCTGAGAATTCCGCATTTAGCTCAGAGGCCCAAGTCCTCTGGTACTGCGGGACACCTTTGGATTGGGGTGTGGTTAATGATAGGTAGAATATCGAAATTAATCTACGTGGGAAGTTTCCGTGGAGCAACAGTTTCTCAAACCACGTCCTGTCAGCCATATGTTTCTTGTTATCAAGCAGAGGCTTACTGACAGACTGTTCATTTCTCTACCATAAGCCGTCTCCAAAGGCGTTTCAGAGAATTTGGCACTACATCCAACCGGCCTCACAACTGCAGACCACGTGTAACTAGACCAGCCCAGGACCTCCACATCCAGCATCCTGTCTGCCATCTGCCCTGAACAGTGAAAACTGGGACTCATCCGTGAACAGAACGCCTCTCCAACGTGCCAGACACATCGAATGTGAGCATTTGCCCACTCAAGTTGGTTATGACGACGAACTGCAGTCAGGCCCAGACCCCGATGAGGAAGACGAGCATGCAGATGAGCTTCCCTGAGACGGTTTATGACAGTTTTTGCAGAAATTCTTTGGTTATGCAAACCGATTGTTGCTGCAGCTGTCCGGGTGGCTGGTCTCAGACGATCATTGAGCTGAACATGCTGGATGTGGAGGTCCTGGGCTGGTGTGATTACACGTGACGGCTTATGGTAGAGAAATGAACATTCATTGCACGGGCAACAGCTCTGGTAGACATTCCTGCAGTCAGCATGCCAATCGCACGCTCCCTCAAACGTTGCGACATCTGTGCCATTGTGCTGTGCGATCAAACTGCACATTTCAGAGTGACCTTTTATTGTGTGCAGTCTAAGGCCTCTTTCACACGGGCGAGTTTTCTGCGCAGGTGCAATGCGTGAGGTGGACGCATTGCACCCGCACTGAATCCGGACCCATTCATTTCTATGGGGCTGTGCACATGAGCGGTGATTTTCACGCATCACTTCTGCGTTGAGTGAAAATCGCAGCATGCTCTAGTTTCTGCGTTTTTCATGCAACGCAGGCCCCATAGAAGTGAATGGGGCTGCGGGAAAATCGCAAGCATCCGCAAGCAAGTGCGGATGCAGTGCGATTTTCCCGCATGGTTGCTTAGCAACGGGACCCAATCTCTATTATTTCCCCTTATAACATGGTTATAAGGGGAAATAATAGCATTCTTAATAAAGAATGCTTAGCAAAATGAAGATGAAGGGGTTAAAAATAATAAAATTTAACTTACCTTAGCCACTTGATCGCGTAGTTGCGATCTGTCCTCTCTTTCCCAGCATCAGCTAAGATCTAAAGGACCTGTGATGACGTCACATCACATGGTCCAATCACATGATCCATCTTACCATGGTGATGTGACGTCATCACAGGTCCTTTAGTTGTTAGCTGAAGCTGGGAAAGAGAAGACAGATCGCAACTACGCGATCAAGTGGCAAAGGTAAGTTAACTTTAATTTTTTTTAACCCCTTCATCTTCATTTTACTATGCATTCTTTATTAAGAATGCTATTATTTCCCCTTATAACCATGTTATAAGGGAAAATAATCAATTCTCCAGAAGACCCGAAACCGGACTACAGTGATGAAGTCCGGCTTCGGGTCTGGGTACCAAACATGGCGATTTTATACACGCGCGTGCAAAACGCATTACAAATGTTTGCACCCGCGCGGAAAAATCTTGCATATTCCCGCAACGCACCCGCCTCTTATCCGGGCGTCAAACATGACGCCCGTGTGAAAGAGGCCCAAGGCTACATACACACGACAGTTGTTTTTTTGCTGTCCGCAAATCACGGATCCGTCTTTCTTTTTTATTCACATCCACATCCGTTCCGTGTGTCTGCAAATTTTGTAGGTTGTGTTTCCGTGTGTCTTCCGTTTTTTTTGCGGACGGCTTGAACCAGTTTATTAAAGTACATGTACAAGTGCCCTGGTTTCCAAGCAACTATCCGCAAAAAAAACGGATGTGGATGACAAACGGATGGTCTCCGTTGGTCATCCGCATTTTTTGCGGACCCATTGACTTCTATGGGTCCACAAACCGTTTTTTGCGGACAAGAATAGGACATGCCATATCTTTTTTGCGGACGTGAAATGCGGACAGTGGACTCGGACAGGCAACGGAAGAGGCATCCGCATTTTTAACAGATCCATAGAAATGAATGGGAAACCATCATCAGATCAGCAAAAAAAACGGAGCGGAGGCCGCAAAAAACCACTGCCGTGTGCATGTAGGCTAAGGCACACCTGTGCAATATTCATGCTGTCTATTTAGCACCTTGATATGCCACTCCTGTGAGGTGGGATGGATTATCTCGGCAAAGGAGAAGTGCTCACTAACACAGATTTAGGCTAAATGCACACGACAGTTGTTTTTCTCGGCTTCCGTTTCAGTTTTTTTTGCGGATAGGACAGGAACCCATTCATTTCAATGGGTCAGCAAAAAAATGCTGACCGTTCATCCGTTTGTGTTCCGCGTCCGTTGTCCGTGTTTCCCTTCAGCAAAAAAAGTAGTGCATGTCCTACTTTTTTCTCATTTGCGGACGGGGATAGGCATTTATTACAGGAGATCTGTGAAAACAAAGGAATCCTCCAAAAAAAACTGATGGACCATCAGTTTTTTTTGCAGATCCCGATTTGCGGACAGCAAAAAACAACTGTCGTGTGCATATAGCCTTAGACAGATTTGGGAACAATATTTGAGAGTAATGGGTCTTTCGTGTGTGTAGAAAATGTTTCAGATCTTTGAGTTCAGCTCATGCAAAATGGGAGCAAAACCGAGCGTTTATATTCTTGCTCAGTGTATATATAACCCCTTAAGGACCGGAGGTTTTTTTTTTTTTGCATTTTCGTTTTGCGCTCCCTGCTTTCCCAGAGCCATAACTTTTTTATTTTTCGGTTCACATAGCCATATGAGGGCTTGTTTTTTGCGGGACAAGTTGTACTTTCCAACGACACCATTTATTATTGCATATGATGTAGTGGGAAGCGGTAAAAAAATTCCAAATGGGGTGAAATTGCAAAAAAAAGCAATTCCACCACAGTTTTGCGACTTTTTAAATTACGATGTGCGATAAAAACTACAGGTCAGTACGAATCCGGCGATACCCTATATGTATAGGTTTTCTTCTGTTTTGATAGTGGAAAAAAAATTCAAAAGTGGGAAAAAAATCTGTTTTACTTTTTTGTCACCATGTTTTGACCCCTATAACTTTTTTGTAATTATATGTACAGAGCTTTATGGGAGCTCATTTTTTGCGTCATAATCTTATCTTTTTATTGATACCATTTAGGGGTGTGCATGACTGTTTGATCACCTTTTATGTAATTTTTTGTGGAAAATGAAGCGACCAAAAATGGCGAATCCGCCATTTGGACGCTTTTTTCCGTTTTGCTGTTTGACGTATGGGGAATATTATTTTCTATTTTTATAGTATGGGCGTTTTTGCACATTGCGACACCCATGATTTGTATTTTTTAAATTTTTTTTAGTTTTTTAATTTTTATTTTAGCAAAAGCGGGGTGATTTGTACATTTATGTTTTTTTTATTCATTTTTTAAAACTTTTTTTTTTTTTTTTACACTTTTATATAGTTCCCATAGGGAACTATAACTTATAATCATCTGATTGCGATTATCATACATTCCAATGCAATAGCATTGGAATATATGAAAAAATCGCATATTTCCTATGAAGCCTATTACAGGTTCGGCTCCATAGGAAATACTACAGAGCAGCCTGGGTTTCATTCATAGAGACCCGGCTACTACAGGCGCGCTCCGGCTCCTCCGATCGTCACACGGGGAAGCCGGAGCGCAAACCGCAAGTAAAACTTTTGGTTTGAGAGCACTTAGATGCCGTGGTCAGGATTGACCACGGCATCTGAGGGGTTAAATGTCCATGATCGGCATCGCTGCCGGTCGCGGACATTAACCGCGGGTGTCTGCTACAAGAACCATGCGGACACCCGCGGCTGTGTCCTTAAGAGGATATATATATATATATATATATATATATAATTTTATTTTTTACACACATATATACTACCAATGACAACATCTGCATGTACTTTTTATGGGGGGTGGGGGGCAGCAATTCTAAGTTTTGCTATGGGGCCCCATGATTTTTATGTATGCCCCTGTTTATTCCCATTATATTTTTATTCTTCCCCCAAATTGTATCCATTAATCTCAAAATTTGGTTGTGAACACTCTATCTAATATTCTTCCTTCCAAAACCTCAAATAGCTTTTCTAGATTCCCCTTGTCTGCCATTTCAATTAACTCCAATCTCAGAATAGGGTTTATTTCACCCCTTTAAATAAATTGCGACACCAAAAATATATACGCTAATTCCAAAGTAAAAAAAACCTCTCTCTCCCTGATATCGCTATTCCACCCTCCCAAATAAACTCTCTCATTATCTTGTCTAGTGTCTAAAAACATTATCTGGCACCCATATTGGAGCGTCCTACATTGCAAACAGAATTTGAGTAAGAAAAAACATTTAAATCTAATTGATTCGACCCATCATCGAGAGTGGTAACCTCTGCCAGATATTACTTTCTTCCTCAGCCTGTTTATCAAGGGGGCAACATCCAATTTGATATAATCTTCTACATTCACCGAAATATTTACTCCCAAGTGTTTAAAACTACCTTCCTTATCAAGTTCATGTAAATCTGATTTCACTTTCACCCCCAAGTATCAGTAAATGTGATTTATTCTAAGTTATTTTAAATCTTGAAAATAGCCACAGTTCTCAATAGTGTCCTAAATCTGCATTTAGATATTCCCAAAACAATAACACATCTTCTGCATATAATGCAACTATTTTTCATCTATACCATTATATTCCTTTATTTTCCCTAACCAGAATAGCCAACGGCTCTATAGCAATTGCAAAGAGTAGCAGTGATAGGCGGCAACCCTGCCTAGTGCCCCTAGAAAGGGCAGGGACATTAACCCATCCACTGCCACTCTTGCCTGGGGATTAGTGTAAATTAATTTAATCCACCTTATAAAACTCTCACCAAAACCAAAGGACCTAAGGACTTCCCATAAATAACCCCATTCTATACAATCAAAAGCTAACACCACCTAAATATAGGCTTCTCCCAGGAATAAATCCTGTTTGGTCCTCGCTTTTATTACTTTCCCAAGCCTATATGCTAGAACCTTTGCTAATATTACTCGCCCTCCTTGGCCTTCTTCCCTGGGGCCGCGCTGCAGTGCAGGTCCTGATTTGGGAGTCTGATCTGAGGATCTGATATGGGGGTCTGATGAAAATATTTTTTTTTATTTTCCTCCTCTAAAACCTGGGGTGCGTCTTATCATCAGGTGCATTTTATAAAGAGAAAGATACAGTACTCATTGCAGTTTGCCTTGCTTCCAACCCAGCTCCTATTGCTGGCCTATCTTTTCATTTGTGGCATTTCGATTTTTATTACGTTTATAGGCCAAGAGGGCCTCATATATGATCACTTATGGCGATATAGCCACAGTTTTTTAATTTGTTTCATTTTTGCAGGAACATGGCTGTGGGATCTTGCTGTCTTTTAATCCACGGTAATCGTCTCACCCCAGTGCTCTCAGAATTACAGCTCCCCAAACAGCCAGCCCTTATTCCCCTAATATCGCAGTCCACTGTCAGTAGATGCCCTCTACAATGCTCTTAACCGCCTCACAAAATGCACTGTATATCATTGAAAGGCTCTCTGCCCATTATCTACCACTCTGGCCACTTGATTGTCCACAAACTGCTCGATAACTGGACCCCAGCCACATCCAGCTTTGTCTACAGCTCTCCTCCATCTGCACTGAATGGAAGTGCCGCCAGGCTCAGCGCACTCTCTCTCCTTCATCTCCAAGCTAAGCAGCGGACTAGTCAACCAACAGAAACACTGGTCTTTGCACCGCCGCACTCTCACTCCAACCAGAGCTGGTCTCGGAGTTTCACTTAGCGTCCTCACATGTGGCAGTGCACTCCACAGCAGGTTGAGGGGGGGAGGTTAGCGTTAGATGTCAGATGCTTCCATGCACCCTCATACTTCACTGGAAATGACTGTTTGTTGGACTTACTTTTGCAAAGAAAATCTGCAATCTTTTTGCATTTTTTTTCACCACTCCAGTTTTGAAATATGGGTGGGAAAATGGACATGGTTAGCTATGGCAATGCGTTTCAGATTTTACTTTTTAAAAAGTTGTTAAAAAGTCACAGTCTCTCTCAATTAGGAAGGTGGAGTAGGAAAACCCATGACACAAACTTATCAAACATGTCAAATTTGATAAATGTGGCATAAAGTACGCCAATACAGACTCAAAACTGACTATTCCCCTCGTGATAAATCCCCCCTTTGAGTTTATTGCATCTTTCAAGCATAATGTCAAAAGTAGCAGTTACGTACAGTTAATAAACCGGACAACTATCACAGGCTCTTTTAGCACAAGAATTTATATCAAGGGAAGATCAGTAATTAATGCGTTTAGCTGGGGTCTTGCTCTCCTCATTCACAATCTACAGATTTTATACTAACGCTCTGTGGACGCCTCACCCACATCTCATCTTCTTATTCTTACAGTTTGGGTAGTAATCGTCTACCAGACTCTTCCTGCATCCATTTGGCATCTGGAATAAGGAATAACCCGTCCCTGAAGATACTCGACCTGTCTGATAACCGTCTGTCTGGTCCTCACTTCACTGACTTGATGGAGGCTCTGTCCAGTCCGGCCTGCAGGATAGAAACATTACGGTGAGTATAAGAGATGTATTACAGACTTGCGTTAACTGTGGGCACCTAATTTTGCACAGGACATCTGTTACTTGAAAAGTAGTTGGCATCCTGACTTTTCATAATAAATTATTGTATATGCAACTGTTATTTTTGCAGCCTGAAGTCTTTGGGGGTCATTTACTATGCTGAAATTCCCCTTAATCACTTAAGGACCACAGGTTTATACCCCCCTAGTGACCAGGCCCTTTTTTACAAATCGGCACTTCACACTTTATTGCTCCGTCATACAACTTAACACCCAAATGAATTTTACCTCCTTTTCTTCTCACAAATACACTCTTTTGGTAGTATTTTATTGCTGCTGAGATTTTTCGTTTTTCTGATTTTAATAAAAAAAGACCACAAATTTTGTATTTTTAACTTTTTCGGGTAAAATTGTTCAAATATAATTACATTTCTATACAAGTTTGTGTCAGAATTTATTGTTCTACATGTCTTTGATAAAAAAAAATCCAATAAGTGTATATTTATTGGTTTGGGTAAAAGTTATAGCGTTTACAAACTATGGTGCAAAAAAGTGAATTTTGGCATTTTGAAGCAGCTCTGACTTTCTGAGCGCCTGTCATGTTTCTTCAGGTGCTAGAATGTCAGGAAAGTATAAATACCCCCCAAATGACACCATTTTAGATAGAAGACACCCCAAAGTATTCGCGGAGGGGCATGGTGAGTTCATGTATCATTTCATTTTTTTTCACAAGTTAGCGGAAAATGACACTTTCTGAGGAAAAAAAAATAAAGAATAAAGTTTCCATTTCTGCTAACTTCTGGCAAATAAAAAAAAAATATCTCCCATGGACTCACTATGCCCCTCAGTGAATACCTCAGTGTCTACTTTCCGAAATGGGGTCATTTGTGGGTGTGTTTACTGTTCTGGCATTTTGGTGGGGCCAAATTGGGAGCAGCCCTGTAAAGTTTAAAGGTACTCGTTAGACTGCCCTTTGACGATTCCAGGCTGCAAAAAGCTACATGTGGTATCGCCAGTCAGAAGAAGTAGGCAATGTGTTTTGGGGTGTATTCTTACATATCCATGTTGAGTGAGAGAAATATCTGTAAATTGTCAACTTTGTATAAAAATTTAAAAAGTTGTCAATTTACAGAGATATTTCTCACACCCAGCATGGGTATATGTAAAAATACACCCCAAAACACATTGCCCTACTTCTCCTGAGTACGGCGATACCACATGTGTGCCACTTTTTTGCAGCCAAGATGCGCAAAGGGGCCCAAATTCCAATGAGTACCTTTTAGGATGGCATTTTTACGCATTTTTCTTCTCACGCTTTAGGGCCCCTAAAATGCCAGGGCAGTATAAATACCGCACATGCAAGGCCGGTGCTATAATAGGGCAGACCAAGCGGCTGCCTTAGGGCGCATAGAAGGGAGGGGGGCTCCAAAATGAACTTTTTTTTTTTAAATCACTTTCGTGATGTGATCATGGGAGGGGGGGGGGGGAGCCAAAATGTAGCTTCGCTTGTGCTGGCAAAAGTCCTTGCACCGGCCCTGCGCACATGTGACCCCATTTTCGAAAGAAGACACACCAAGGTATTCTGTGAGGGGCATGGCGGGTTCATAGAAGATTTTTTTTTTGGCACAAGTTAGCGGAATTAGATTCTTTTGTTTTTTCTCACAAAGTCTCCCTTTCCGCTAACTTGTGAAAAAAAATTCAATCTTTCATGGACTCAATATGCCCCTCAGCGAATACCTTGGGATGTCTACTTTCCAAAATGGGGTCACATGTGAGGTGTTTGTACTGCCCTGGCATTTTAGGGGTCTCCGCAATCATTACATGTATGGCCAGCATTAGGAGTTTCTGCTATTCTCCTTATATTGAGCATACGGGTAATGAGATTTTTTTTTTTTTCCGTTCAGCCTCTGGGCTGAAAAAAAAAAATGAACGGCACAGATTTCTTCATTCGCATCGATCAGTGTGGATGAAAAAATCTCTGCCAAAAAATGTGCAAAAAAAAAAAAAGAGGGGAAAGGACATAGGAGTGCTTGCTAAGTAAGGCCCCATTCAAACGTCCGCAAAAATGTCCGCATATGGGGCCGGCGGTGATGTGGAGAGCACTTATTATGTGCTCTCCGCATCAGCATTTGCGGAGCTGCGGCCGTGGATTTGGCCCCGAAACACCCGGCCGCAGCTCCGCAAAAGATAGAGCATGTCCTATTCTTGTCCGCAGCCTGCGGACAACAATAGGAATCTCTATACAGTGTCGGCATGGTGTGCTGCGGATCCATAATTTGCGGGTCCGCAGCACACCACGGACGTGTGAATGGACTCTAAAGCTGCGGTCGCTAATAAAGATCCAAAAAGCTCAAAAGTGATCTTTATAGCAGCGCCGCAGGGATTTTACGGTGTTTTTGCAGTGATCAGAAAAAAAAACTCTGACACTGCGGTGGGGCAGACTGAACGCAAGTGTGGGCACAAGATCAGGCCTGATAGGGCTAAGACTGCGTTTTTTGTAGAGCCAAAGGTGACCGTAATGTACTGATATAGATCTGATTGCGATCAGTCTTGATCACTTACAGATACTATATAGTACTAGTGCTGATTAGCGACAGCGATGATGCTAATCAGCGACTAATCAGTGACTGCAGTGCGGTGGGCGCTAACTACCTAACAAGTAGCTAACTAACTGGCGGTGATAAGGAACCCTTAGGCCCCATTCACACGTCCGCAATTCTGTTCCACATTTTGCGGAACGGAATTGCGGACCCATTCATTTCTATGGGGACAGACTTTGTCCTGCTAGGATCCGGAATTGCGGATCCGCACTTCCGGGTCCTCACTTCCAGGTCCGCAAAAATATAGAACATGTCCTATTCTTGTCCGCAATTTGTGGACAAGAAAAGGCATTTTCTATATAGTTCTGGCAATGTGCGGATCTGCAAAATGCGGAAAGCACATTGCCGGTGTCCGTGTTTTGCGGATCCGCAAAACACATACGGAAGTCTGAATGGAGCCTTACAGGGGGGTGATCAATGACATGGGGGTGATCAGGGAGTTAATATGGGGTGATCAGGGGTTAATAAGTGATGTGATGGCTGTGTGGTGATTTGTGCACTTACATAGCTGCCTGTGTCCTCTGGTGGTCCCAAGCAAAAGGGACCACCAGAGGAGCAGGCAGCAGGTATATCAGACGCTGTTTACAAAACAGCGTCTGATATGCGATTTGGATGCGATTTTCACATGTAATCTCGGGTCTCACGAGAGACGCCAATAGGCGTCGTTGAGACCTGAGAGAACCACCTCCTGGACGCCTTTCGGCGTCAGTGTGACGGGAGGTGGTTAATTAGGCGTATTTCTGGCACAGATAGGGACGTAACTAATTGTTGCGCTGTAATTTATCTGCTTACTGTACTTTTTTTTTATGTCTTTGTCCGGCTCACTGAGAAGGCCGCACATGCTCAGTTTCCTCCTTTACCTGCCTCCTAAAATGTGATAGGGAGAGCATGGACACGCCCCCTTAGCTGCAGCAGAAAAGACACTCCCCTTGAAGTGTCAGCTTGATATAAATTTAGCAGAGCAATGAATGGGGAGATCTCTGGATCCATGTGAGGTACAGGGCTGGTTCTAGCTTTGTTAGAAAGAGACTGTCGTTTAATTTATAATGTCTTCATTTTTTAAATTAATCGTGGGATAGCTCTTTAAGTATTAATTCAGGTGTAACCTACCACCCAATACACAAACAGCACATTCTATATGACCGCTATGTAGTCGCTCACACTGTGAGCTGCAGAGGGGGAGGGGGACACACTAGTGTGCTGGATGGCTGGTTAAAATGTGTGATGTAAGTGTAGCAGGGAGACATGGAGTTAGTGGTTGTGCTAGTATGTCTGTATGTATGTGTGTATATATATGTATACACAGACACACATACATACAGACCTGTTCACAGCTTATTAACCTCACAGCAGCTTCCCATAGCCTTTAAACCCCCCATAGACATATGCCCCTCATTGCCTTATTACCATTTCTAATAGGGCAATGAGCGGCAGGGACTGAATTCCCCTCAGACTTTGAAGTGTATGGCTATGTATTATTATTAGTTTTGAGTGAACTTGTGTTTTTAAGTTCAGTGTACAAGGTTGGGGTTCAGGTTATCTAAGAATTCCGTTATGGATGCTGCTAGCGGAATCCATAACGGACTTCTTAGAAAACCCGAACCTTGTACGCCGAACTTGAAAACACAAGTTCGCTCATTCCTAGGTATTATGTCTGTATGAATGTGTGTGTGTGTATATATATATATATATATATATATATACACTGAACAAAAATATAAACGCAACACTTTCGGTTTTGCTCCCATTTTGCATGATCTGAAACATTTTCTACAAACACAAAAGACCTATTACTCTCAAATATTATTCACAAATCTGTGTTAGTGAGCACTTCTCCTTTGCCGAGATAATCCATCCCACCTCACAGGAGTGGCATATCAAGGTGCTGATTAGACAGCATGAATATTGTACAGGTGTGCCGGAAATGTGCAGTTTGATCACACGGCACAATGGCACAGAAAAAAAATGGCACAGATGTCGCAACGTTTGAGGGAGTGTGCGATTGGCATGCTGACTGCAGGAATGTCTACCAGAGCCGTTGCAGTGCAATGAATGTTCATTTCTCTACCATTAGCTGTCTCCAAAGGCGTTTCAGAGAATTTGGCAGTACATCCAACCGGCCTCACAACCGCAGACCACGTGTAACTAGACCAGCCCATGTGGCATAAAGTACGCCAAAACAGACTCAAAACTGACTATCCCCCTCGTGATAAATCCCCCCTTTGAGTTTATTGCATCTTTCAAGCATAATGTCAAAAGTAGCAGTTACGTACAGTTAATAAACCGGACAACTATCACAGGCTCTTTTAGCACAAGAATTTATATCAAGGGAAGATCAGTAATTAATGCGTTTAGCTGGGGTCTTGCTCTCCTCATTCACAATCTACAGATTTTATACTAACGCTCTCAGGGTCGGTGCAAGGATTTTTGCCGCCCTAGGCAAAATAAAAGTTTGCCGCCCCCCATGTGACATCACAATGCCCCACCCATATGATCTGCCATATTAAAGAGGTTCTGCAGTTTATTTAAACTGATGATCTATCCATTGTGACACAGTGAGAGGCTTGGTGGTAAAAAACAGGTATTTTCCTCTCAGCCTGTGCTGCTGGGTTGATTGCAGCCAGGTGAGGGCAAACACTGGACCGGATTTTAGGTGCCGGTCCGGGTTTTTTGGGTTAATACCTAGCTGCCTTTAAAAGACAGCTGGGTTTATGCAAAGCTCTCTCTGTGTTTGGGATCTGGGCCCTGTGCTGGGCTGAAAAGCTGAGACCTGTGTGTCAGGAGAGCAGGCCATGTAAAGACGGTCAGTGGACTTTTTGTGTTGCTGAGCATTCAGCCAGGTGTGAACTAACACCTAGGATTTGAGGTGATTTAACCTGGAAACTGCTGGTGTTCTGTGGAGCTCTCAGGGCTGGAAGCAAGAGCTTGCAAAGAGGCGTGCAGTCTGCCTGGAAGCCTGAGGTTGGACTTTCCTGCGGCTGGGCTGACAGCCGGGTGTGAACACGCACCTAAACCACACAGGTGATTTGATCCCGTCTTGGACTTTTGTTTTGCCTCAAGTTTTTGCTGTGTGTGAAGTAACACTAAGTGACTGTTTTGAGTTTTGTTTGTGCAAGTGTGAAATAAAACACTGTTTGCTGCACGACCTAGACTCCCTTTGCCTCTATACTGCACCCGCACCGCTGTCTACCAGAGCAACTCCCCACACCACCCAGGACCCCCGCTGATCAGCTGTTTGAGAAGGCAGCGGCGCTGGCAGTAGCGTCCTGGCCTTCTCGCTGTTTACCGCAGGCGCAGTGACATCACGACTAATATCACTGGCCTAGGCGGGGCTAAGCTTCATTCAAGTGAACAGAGCTTAACCAATGATCGGAGCTGGCAGGCTGGTGATGTTCAAAAAAACGAATGAAAAGCCATGAAATGCATTATATTTATAAACAATTAAATGGCTTCTGTGCCTTCTCCTGGGTCCTTTTCGTCGGTTGGACCCAGGAGAGAGCACACCTCTACTGTAAGTACACCAAGCACACTTCCCATAGGCCCTGATTACCCCCCATCACCCCAATTAACCCCTTGATCACCCCTTTCAATCACCTGTCAATCACTAGTGAAAGGGAAAAAAGTGATCAGTGTAAACTGTCACTTTTTTTCCCACTAGTATTGACTGTTAGTCTTAGTTTAGTTTAGGTCCCTTTGGTAGGTAGTTAGCGTTAGCGCCCATCCCACCGCACCGCAGTCACTGATTCGCTGATTAGCGTAGCGCTAATCAGCATTTGTACCTTTATAGTATCTGTAAGTGATCAGAACTGATCACAGTCAGATCTATAATAGTATTAGTGTCACCTTAGTTCGCCCCCCACCCAAAACGCAGTGTTTGCCCGATCAGGCCTGATTGGTCGCCCACACGTGCGTTCACCCACGCCCGCCCCACTGCAGTGACAAAAACTTAACTTAAAAAAATCACTGCACAATTACTTCACAAGCGCTGCGGCGATAAAAAAACGAGATTTTTGTATAACTTACCAGTAAAATCTCTTTCTCGCTCTTCATTGGGGGACACAGAAACCATGGGTATAGCTGTTGACACTAGGTTAGAATTGTTAGCTCCTCTTCCGGCAGCTATACCCTCTCCAGCCTGGAGAAGGAGCTTCAGTTTTGAGCAGAAGCAGTAGGAGAAGCAGACCAACTACTAAAAGGAGAGAAACACCCGATATCGAAGGCCCAATAATATGAAGGCCCGCTGTCAAGCACTGCCAAACCGCAGTACAAACAATACTGGGTGGGTGCTGTGTCCCCCAATGAAGAGCGAGAAAGAGATTTTACTGGTAAGTTATACAAAAATCTCGTTTTCTCGCACATATTCATTGGGGGACACAGAAACCGTGGGACGTCCAAAAGCAGTCCACGGGGAGGGAAACACACAGACCGCGTAGAGACACCAACGTTGTGGGGTGCAGAACCCTGCCGCCTGCACGACCAGGCGGCCCAGGCAGAGTCAGTGGATGGAACGCAGAAGGAAAAAACTCCCCAGAGCGCAGGGGCCACACAGCTAGCTACGCAGCAGCAGCAGAGACACGAAGCGATAAGATCCAAAACGCCCGCCGCAGCGGGGGAACGTGAAGGAAGGAGTGGAACCCCGACCGGTGAGCGGAACTCCGCGTTGGAGAGAAGTACCTCGAAACAGCAACAGGCCAACGAGAAGAAAACTCCAGCAGCGTAGGAACCAAAGACAGAGAGAAGCCTCAGGCTTCATCACACCCAGACGGTGTAACCCACTGCCACCGAGTGGGAAGAAAGGGAAACACCCTGAGCGCAAGCTGCCGCTAGGTACAGATGGAGAAAATGAATCGAACAATGGACAAGACCCGAGGAACACCACGGAAACCAATGGGTCCTCCCAGAAGAAGAGATAGAGAATCAGAGGACCAGAGGACCCCAGAGACGGAGAACAAGTGACACATGTCTCATGGGACACTGCCATAGGCCCAAGGCCAGTACTGACAGCAAGAAGACGAATGGAGCGGGGAACGGAGCGAAGGAACTCCGCATCCCCAACATAACAGAGAAGTTTGCCAGTTGCAAAACAGGACCTGGAAAAAAGTACCCGCCCTGGCAGCACATGAACTAGAGCGTCCGCTGTATAATGACTAGGTAGGCGAGAAAAAACGCAGTGAACAGGAGCAGACCAGTAGTACAGACAGGGGAGTCCGGAAAAACCGATCCCATTGGCACACAAGCAAGGGTGCCCTGTAACCACTGAAAGTGGAGGAACAGAAAAACAGACAGAGTAACCGAAGGGCCCAGCATCCAAAAGATGCAGGGGCGAGATAGATAAAAATGCATGCCAATATCGCCACCGGAGGAAGAGTTCCCCCATCCCAAGGGAGAGGAAATACGGTAGGCAAAACCCAAGGACACCCGGCATCCGAAGGAGCAGTCCCCAGCAAGAACCACATCAGAGAGGGACATAGAAGGGTTTGTGGCATAACGCAATGCAACACCCCACCATACCAAGGAAGACGGCAGGTGCAGAGTAAACAGCTGTGAGGGTAGAGAGTAACAAACCTCGAGACAGATGAGGCGTCATAGTGGGTACACTCACTACCTCAGGACCGAGCAACGGAATACCAGTACAGGAAGTGGAAGGGCCACTACCAAGGGTAGTGGTCCGGATCCACGCGCTGGAAGTCAGCCCACGGGGAAGGCTAGAGTACAGCCGGACCACCACCTAAACGGAAAAAACCCAATCTCACACCCAAGTGAGAGGACAGAACGCGGTAGGCATGGACAAGGGGCACACTGCCGGAGCAGCTAGTATGTACGAGAGCAGTGCTGCCTTCAGATGCCATAGTCTGCCCGAAGGGGGTCATACACATGGTCCCATTGCATCCAACAGGAAGTCCGCCTAGGATGGGGACATGCGCTGGACAACCTCGCTCAAAGCGACCTGAGAGTCTAACTTCTCCGCCACTGAAGGGGAACATGCACGTCACCAGCACAGCAGTGCGCGAGAGAGAAAATGCCGCCCAAGAAAGGGAGGCTGTCAAGGCCAGCATGTGTGTCCCATGAGCGTGCAATATTCCACGAGAGTGCACGTATTCCCTTAAAGAAGAGGACCATGCATATGGCTAGCGGCTAGCAACGTATCCAGTGAGAGTGCAGTTTCCCGCCTATGGAGGGTAGACATGCCCGTGACCAGCACTATATTCAGTGAGAGACTATGGAGGGGGATCACGCACACGGCCAGCACCATAATCAGCGAAGGTGCAGAATGCTGCCTATAGAAAAAAAGGGGGGCATGCACACGGTCAACAGCATATACACAGAGCGCAATATCTGCCTATGGAGTGGGCTCATGCACACGGCCAGCACTATATTCAGTGATACTGCAGTTCCGCCTAAGGAAGTGGGACATGCACAAGGCCAGCACTAGATTCAGTGAGTGCATTCTGCCTATGGAAGCGGTCATGCACATGGCCAGCACTATATCCAGTGAGAGTGCAGTTCCGCCTATGGAAGGGGTCATGCACATGGCCAGCACTATAGTCAGTGAGAGTGCAATTCCGCCTATGGAGGGGGTCATGCACATGGCCAGCACTATATCCAGTGAGAGTGCAGTTCCGCCTATGGAAGGGGGTCATGCACATGGCCAGCACTATAGTCAGTGAGAGTGCAATTCTGCCTATGGAAGGGGGTCAGGCACATGGCCAGCACTATATCCAGTGAGAGTGCAGTTCCACCTATGGAAGGGGTCATGCACATGGCCAGCACTATAGTCCGTGAGAGTGCAATTCTGCCTATGGAAGGGGGTCAGGCACATGGCCAGCACTATATTCAGTCAGAGTGCAATTCCGCCTATGGAAGGGGGACATGCACATGGTCAGCACTATTTAGTGAGAGTGCAATTCCGCCTATAGAAGGGTCATGCACATGGCCAGCACTATATTCAGAGAGAGTGCAATTCCCCTAAGGAAGGAAGGGGGTCATGCACACGGCCGGCAGCGAATCTGGAGGCTACAGAAGGGGCCCTGGCCAGCACTGCCTCTGGAGCACCACATGTCACCCGTAGACTGGGGGGGCCAGTATAGGGAAGCTCTGCGTCCTAAAGAACGTGCCCGCTGACAGTGCTGAGCCATGGGAGGGCAAATGCCGGCGCATCGGAGCAACCAGTTCCCACACCCTTAGCATGGGAACCAAAAATATATATACATATATATATATATATTATTTTTATTTGTTTATTTATTTCTTATAAAATGATGCTACTAACGCTGGAGGGAAGGGGGAGGCACGGAACCCCCACTAGGGTAATGGATCACAGGACCAGGTGCCGGGCCAGTGTTTAGCCGGCATGAAACGGTTAAACACAGTGGTGGAGAACAGGGGAGGAGATTCCCAGGAGCGCGAAGATTCGTGCCGGTAGCGGATCCCGCCCCCCCACGCGCAGCAGGGAAAGTGGCCTAGCAAGCCACCAGTGCTCGGCCTAATCTAGGTGCCGGCTACCCACCAGGGGAAGGATGCCCCACGCGGGGACCGGCAAGGTTAACCCTTCCAGCGCGCGCCCTGTAGACGCTCCTCCTACAGGCGGGAAGGAGCAGCACTTCCTGCACCGCCCATAGGGAACATGGCGCGGCCCAGAATGGGCCCGAAGCTGTGGCCTCAATTAACCCTGCGGCCGTCCGCGGAACTCCGACGACGGCCGCAGGAGAAGGAATTGGGAAGCGGAGCGAATGTGACCGCTGGTATAAAGGGGTCGTCCGGAAGCGCGGGGAGTCAAACTCGAACCTCCGGCAACAAGTTAACCCCCGCAGCGCCGGTGCGCATGGCGCCAACTGAGTAGTAACCCCCACTGTGCCGGCGGCAGCGCGTGCCGTCTGGAGCCCACAGTGAACAGTGGGTGGGGTGGGGGAAGGGTGACCCATTGCCTGAATCACGGAACCTAGGGAAGTGAGGGCCCAGTCAATCAACCCCCAGTCCCACAGTCACTATGGCTGGTGGAGGGACCTGGCTGGTAGATAACCTCACTATGTGGGTTGGAAGCATGTCCGGGAGGGGAAGGGATATACTTACCACATCCCGGTTACTCACCCTATCTTCATCCTCTTCTCTTCACCCTCCCCAGTGAACCACAAGGTCACTTACTCCAGCAGGGTCACCTCCTCAGCTGCTGGCACCAAAGTGGCAGGAGTCTGGATGGCGGGAGGGCTGGCCGGTTTAGGTGACCCCTTGGCTGGCGGGAGCAGGGGAGCGAGGCTGCCCTGGTCCTCCTTTTGCTTCTTGGGGGGGAGGAGGCAGTGAGGCGAGGCGACACTGGCATGCTCCCCCGGGATAACAGGGAGACTAGGTGTCCACTGTTTTCCCACCTGCAAGAAGAAAATTAACAAACTAAAATAAAAAATCTTCAAGGAAGCCACCCTGCAGAGCAGGGATGTCTTGCCTCCTTTGACACTAAGCTAAAACTGAAGCTGAAGCTCCTTCTCTAGGCTGGAGAGGGTACAGCCGCCTCCTAGTGGACATAGCTATACCCACGGTTTCTGTGTCCCCCAATGAATATGTGCGAGAAAATCAGTTTTGATAATTTTTATCAATCGCAGCGGCTTCTGTACTTCGCTACCCTCCCATTTGTAAGACAGGCTTGTTTTTTTTTCTTGGGTAGTCTCAGGGAATACCCCCTAAATTTAGCCACCCAAATGTCAAATAAGGGGTATTCTCCTGAAGAGGCCTACAGGATTCTGACCCAGTCGGATGAGGAATAAGAACCCTCATCTGACGAATCTAGCGGGTCAGAATATGAACCTGTAGAAAGCAGTGGCAGTCTGACCCAAAGTTCGGACGAGGAGGTTGAGGTCCCTGATACCACCAGGCGTACCCGGCCCCATGTCGCTAGACCACAGGTAGCGCAGGATCCGTTTCAAGGGCAGCAGAGTGGGGCTGGCGCTGCCGGATTACGTGGTGAGGCATACACCAGCAGCGCAGCCCATCCTGGACCTTCTACCAGCACTGCCGTACAACATGGTGAAGTGGTGAGCACCAGAAGGGCAGTTGAAGCTGGTACGGTGGCACGTGCAGTAATTCCCCCATCGCAGCCACCGCGCAGACAGGCCCGTAGAGTCCTTAGAGTCCCTGAGGTGCTGGCAAACCCTGATTGGCAGCCCCCAACTTCAGCCACACCAGTAGTTCCCCCTTTCACCGCCCAGTCAGGAGGTCGGGTGGAGACAGCTCAGATCGGATCGGCACTGGGGTTTTTTGAGCTGTTCTTCACTGCGGAGCTCTATGACTTAGTCGTGGCAGAAACAAATTGGTATGCCACTCAATTTATAAACGCCAACCCGGGAAGCTCTTATGCCCAGCCTTTCTGGTAGAAACCAGTCCAAGTTTCCGAATGTAAAACTTTTCTGGGCCTTCTCCTCAACATGGGCCTAACAAAAAAGCATGAATTGCGGTCATATTGGTCCACGAACCCAATTCATCACATGCCCATGTACTCTGCTACCATGTCCAGGACACGATTTGAGACCATCCTGCGTTTCCTGCACTTTAGCGACAACACCACCTCCTGTCCCAGAGGCCACCCAGCTTTTGACCGGCTCCACAAAATTCGGCCCCTCATAGATCACTTCAACCTGAAATTTGCAGATTTGTATACCCTGCGTAGACATCTGCACATAACATCTGCGTAGACGAGTCCCTGATACATGGGGTATGGGGTCAAATTGTATAAGCTCTGTGAAAGGGCCACAGGCTATACACACAAATTTCGGATCTATGAGGGAAAAGATCAGACCCTGGAGCCGGTCGGTTGCTCTGACTACCTGGGGAGCAGTGGGAAGATAGTCTGGGACTTGGTGTCACCCTTATTTGGCAAGTGTGGCCCTCTTCAGGCATTTGTTCCTAGAACAGATTGGCTGCTGTGGCACCGTGCGACCTAGTCGCCGGGGCTTCCCCCAACAGCTCGTTACCACACGTCTTGCAAGGGGGGAGAGGGCTGCCTTGTGTAACGAAGAACTGCTCGCGGTGAAATGGAGAGACAAGCGTGACGTTTACATGCTCTCCTCCATTTACGCAGACACGACAGTCCAAATTGAACGGCCAACCAGTGTCATTGAAAAGCCCCTCTCGGTCCACGACTATAATTTGCTCATGGGAGGGGTGGACTTCAATGACCAGATGTTGGCCCCGTATTTGATTTCCCACTGCACAAGACGCTGGTATAAGAAGGTGTCTGTATACCTAATTCAATTGGCTATATACAATAGTTTTGTTCTCTACAGTAAGGCTGGGAGAACAGGATCCTTCCTCAAATTTCAGGAAGAGATCATCGAGAACCTCCTGTATTCAGGAGGTTCCGTGGACCCAAACCCTAGTGTAGTGAGCCGTCTACACGAGCGACATTTCCCCAATGTCGTTGCTGGTACCTCAGCCCAACCGCCACCCAAAAAGATGTTGTGTCTGTAGCAGGAGTAGAATAAGGCGTGACACCCGCTATTTCTGTTCTGACTGTCCTGACCACCCTGCCCTATGCCTAGGGGAGTGTTTCTGGAAGTACCACACTCAGGTACATTTAGGGACATAGGGACAGCACAACACAGGTAATTTATCCACTCAGGCTCTAGGGCAGGGGTGCACAACCTGCGGGCCCTTGATACTATTCTGTGCGGCCCCCAACCACATGGTGACAGACATGTATGTCTATGTCTTGTGGCTGCTCACATGCATTTTTCATGTATTTCTCCCATTAGATGGGAGTCCTGGAACTGGAACTACACATTAATGGTATATACAGTGTGTTCAATATGCCATAAATACAGTATTTCAGTTGTTAATACCCCTTTAAATTTTAATTTCGGCCCTCGTCGTTGGTTCGGTCTGGCAATGTGGCCCCCAACCAGGAAACGTTGTGCACCCCTGCTCTAGGGTCTCTTAGGATACTAGGTTTTGAGAGACCCTAACACATAGGGGTGCTGGTGTGCTACACCAGAAATGTGAAACGGTAGAAACGTCTCCTTTCACTTGGGATAAAGTGAATAATGTACTTCGCACCATCTCTGTGTGATTTACACTTTACACATTGTCCCATGGGAAAGGAGAGGTTTCTTCTAGGAAAATAAAAATGAAATGGTAAAAAAAAAAAAATTAAACAGGTAGCAAGAAAAAGAAATCTTGAGTTAGTTCAGGTTTTAAACGTTTTGATGTTCAGGTTTATTTATAAAGTTTGTAACGTTCAAGTTTATGTGCCTGCTGCCTGTTTTTTCTTCTTCCCCCCACCCCCCCCTAACCACCCTTTATTTTCCAGGTAGACCAACGGACCAACCGACGAAAACGCTGCAGCACTGATGTGCATTCTGAGAGAAGCATTGCGTTGCTGTCAGAAGACACGTGAAGTCGGTGTATGCGGCGCTGCAAGACGAGATTTCTCCTCTGCAGGACAGGTACGTTTGCCCTGACATGTGAGCTGAGGAGAGGTGTTGGAGTTCATATGCTTTGGCAAACACTTTGTATAAAAAATCTGGCAAAGATATCCTCCTCCACACCGATCGATTGATTGATGTGAATGGAGAAATCACGTTTGTCAAGACATAGGAGCTGAAGTGGGCATGGATGTTTGGGCGGAGCCCCTATGTCCTGGCAATCGCCAGGCCCCTCTTTTTTTTTCTTGCATATTTTTTGGCAGAGATTTTTTCATCCACATTGATCGATGCGAATGAAGAAATCTGTGCCGTTCATTTTTTCTTTCAGCCCGGAGGCTGAACGGAAAAAAAATCTCATTACCCGTATGCTCAATATAAGGAGAATAGCAGAAACTCCTAATGCTGGCCATACATGTAATGATTGCGGAGACCCTCAATTGCCAGGGCAGTACAAACACCTCACATGTGACCCCATTTTGGAAAGAAGACAACCCAAGGTATTCGGTGAGGGGCATATTGAGTCCATGAAAGATTGAACTTTTTGTCAGTTAGCGGAAACTTTGTGAGAAAAAACAAAAAAATCAATTTCCGCTAACTTGTGCCAAAAAATAAAATCTTCTATAAACTTGCCATGCCCCTCACAGAATACCTTGGGGTGTCTTCTTTCTAAAATGGGGTCACATTTGGGGTATTTTTACTGCCCTGGCATTTTAGGGGCCCTAAAGCGTGAGAAGAAAAATGCGTAAAAATGCCTTGTGAAATCCTAAAGGTACTCATTGGAATTTGGGCCCCTTTGTGCTATTTGGCTGCAAAAAAGTGTCACACATGTGGTATCGCCGTACTCAGGAGAAGTAGGGCAATGTGTTTTGGGGTGTATTTTTACATATACCCATGCTGGGGGAGAGAAATATCTCTGTAAATTGATAACTTTGTATAAAAAAATTGAAAAAGTTGTCAATTTACAGAGATATTTCTCACACCCAGCATGAGTATATGTAAAAATACACCCCAAAACATTGCCCTACTTCTCCTGAGTACGGCGATACCACATGTGTGCCACTTTTTTGCAGCCAAAATGCGCAAAGGGGCCCTAAATCCAATGAGCACCTTTAGGATTTCACAGGGCAATTTTACGCATTTGGATTCCAGACTTTTCTCACGCTTTAGGGGCCCCTAAAATGCCGGGACAGTAAAAATACCCCACATGTGACCCCATTTTAGAAAGCAGACACCTTAAGGTATTCGCTGATGGGCATAGTGAGTTCATGGAAGTTTTTATTTTTTGTCACAAGTTAGCGGAAAATGAATTTTTTTAAACAAAAATCATTTTCCGCTAACTTGTGACAAAAAATAAAAACTTCCATGAACTCACTAAGCCCATCAGTGAATACCTTAGGGTGTCTACTTTCCGAAATTGGGTCATTTATGGGGTGTTTCTACAGTCTGGGCATTGTAGTACCTCAGGAAACAGGACAGGTGCTCAGAAAGTCAAAGTGCGGAAATTCACTTTTTGCGCCATAGTTTGTAAACGCTATAACTTTTACCCAAACCAATAAATATACACTTATTGAATTTTTTTTATCAAAGACATGTAGAACAATAAATTTAGAGAAAATTTTATAGAGAAATGTAGTTTTATGCGGCAAATTTTCCAACAGAAAGTGAAAAATGTCATTTTTTTGCAAAAATTTCGTCAAAAAAGTGAAATATAAAAAAAAGTAAAAATGTCAGCAGCAATGAAATACCACCAAATGAAAGCTCTATTAGTGAGAAGAAAAGGAGGTAAAATTCATTTGGGTGGTAAGTTGTATGACCGAGCAATAAACGGTGAAAGTAGTGTAGTGCAGAATTGTAAAAAGTGGTCTGGTCATTAAGGGGGTTTAAGCTAGGGGGGCTGATGTGGTTAACTAACGCCAGTTCTCTCTCTCCCCCTCTTGTCATTCTCTTCTTCCCCATGTCATTCTCCCCCCCCCCCCCTCTTGTCATTCTTTCTCCCCTTCTTGTCATTCTCTCCCCCCCCCCCGTCATTCTCTCTCCCCTTTTTGTCATTCTCTCTCCCCTTTTTGTCATTCTCTCTCCCCTTCTTGTCATTCTTTCTCCCCTTCTTGTCATTCTCTCCCCCGTCATTCTCTCTCCCCTTTTTGTCATTCTCTCTCCCCTTTTTGTCATTCTTTCTCCCCTTCTTGTCATTCTTTCTCCCCTTCTTGTCATTCTCTCTCCCCTTCTTGTCATTCTCCTTGTCCCTCTTGTCATTCTCTCCCCCCTTGTCATTCACTTTCCCAACCCCCCTACCTCTAGTGTAGCGTGGCCGAGCCCTGCATGGTCCACGGGTACAGGCGCTTTTGTTTCCTGTACCTGAGCGGACTGACAGGAAGTGCACCTGTCAGTCCCTCTCCTCTTGCTGCGTCCGGGCGGTGCGCCCTCATAGACGTGCCAGCCCGGGCACTGCTGCAGCTGCCAGAGGCTCAATATAGAGCGCTCGGGTGGCTGAAGCATGAGGGGGGGCCAGCTCTACGCGGCTGCTTAGCCGGCTTATAGCACGCGCCGGCCCTGAATACTCTGTGGACGCCTCACCCACACCTCATCTTCTTATTCTTACAGTTTGGGTGATAATGATCTACCAGACACTTCCTGCACCCAGTTGGCATCTGTAATAAGGAATAACCCGCACCTGAAGAAACTTGACCTGTCTTATAACTGTCTGTCTGGTCCTCACTTCACTGACTTGATGGAGGCTTTGTCCAGTCCAGCCTGCAGGATAGAAACATTACAGTGAGTATAAGAGATGTGTACAGACTTGCGTTAACTGTGGGCACCTAATTTTGCACAGGACATCTGTTACTTGAAAAGTAGTTGGCATCCTGACTTTTCATAATAAATTATTGTATATGCAACTGTTATTTTTGCAGCCTGAAGTCTTTGGGGGTCATTTACTATGCTGAAATTCCCCTTAATTAGGCGTATTTCTGGCACAGATAGGGACGCAACTAATTGTTGCACTCTAATTCATCTGCTTCGCCTGCTCACGCCAGATCTAAAGTTGTGGGCGTGGTGTGGGTGGGGACAGGCCAGCAGACCGCCTCATTCACCATTTTCTACACCTGATTTAGGCATAGAAAAAGGTCTAAACGTAAGCCGCTCAGAAGCTGTCTTACATTTAAATGTTGCGCTGGATGCGTGGAAATTATGGAGAGGCCGTCATTTCTTTATAACTTCAGCGGAACCACCACCAGTTAAGATCTATCTTATGGTTAAAAACATAGATTTATATATTTTAATAACAGCCTGGGGGCTTTTTCTCTCAACATTCAGTCTAAATATAGATTTTATGCTCTTTGGAAGCAACGCCCACATCTCATCTTCCTTCTTTTTAAAGTTTGGCTCATAATAAACTACCAGACACTTCCTGCATCCAGTTGGCATCTGGAATAAGGAATAACCCGTCCCTGAAGAGACTTGACCTGTCTGGTAACTACCTGTCTGGTCCTCACTTCAGTGACTTGATGGAGGCTCTGTCCAGTCCGGCCTGCAGGATAGAGACATTACAGTGAGTATAAGAGATGTGTACAGGACGGAGACATGTGGGGCACACGTTATACATGGAGTTTATTCTATTTTATGCTCCGCACCATTGTTATGTCTATAAACTGCTGACTGCTCCTCTATATGTGACGTCTCTACTAATGTCTGACTAATGCACCAGGTCCAGTCCGGCCTGCAGGATAGAGACATTACTGTGAGTATAAGAGATGTGTACAGGACGGAGACATGTGGGGCACACGGTATACACGGAGTTCATTCTATTTTATGCTCCGCACCATTGTTATGTCTATAAACTGCTGACTGCTCCTCTATATGTGACGTCTCTACTAATGTCTGACTAATGCACCAGGTCCAGTCCGGCCTGCAGGATAGAGACATTACTGTGAGTATAAGAGATGTGTACAGGACGGAGACATGTGGGGCACACGTTATACATGGAGTTTATTCTATTTTATGCTCCACACCAGTGTTATGTCTATGAGATAAACTGCTGACTGCTCCTTGATATGTGACATCTCTACTAATGTCTGACTAATGCACCAGGTCCAGTCCGGCCTGCAGGATAGAGACATTACAGTGAGTATAAGGATGTGTACAGGACGGAGACATGTGGGGCACACGTTATACATGGAGTTTATTCTATTTTATGCTCCGCACCATTGTTATGTCTATGAGATAAACTGCTGACTGCTCCTTGATATGTGACATCTCTACTAATGTCTGACTAATGCACCAGGTCCAGTCCGGCCTGCAGGATAGACATTACAGTGAGTATAAGAGATGTGTACAGGACGGAGACATGTGGGGCACACGTTATACATGGATTTTATTCTATTTTATGCTCCGCACCTTTGTTATGTCTATGAGATAAACTGCTGACTGCTCCTTGATATGTGACGTCTCTACTAATGTCTGACTAATGCACCAGGTCCAGTCCGGCCTGCAGGATAGAGACATTACAGTGAGTATAAGAGATGTGTACAGGACGGAGACATGTGGGGCACACGTTATACATGGAGTTTATTCTATTTTATGCTCCGCACCAGTGTTATGTCTGAGATAAACTGCTGACTGCTCCTTGATATGTGACGTCTCTACTAATGTCTGACTAATGCACCAGGTCCAGTCCGGCCTGCAGGATAGAGACATTACGGTGAGTATAAGAGATGTGTACAGGACGGAGACATGTGGGCACACGTTATACATGGAGTTTATTCTATTTTATGCTCCGCACCACTGTTATGTCTATGAGATAAACTGCTGACTGCTCCTTGATATGTGACATCTCTACTAATGTCTGACTAATGCACCAGGTCCAGTCCGGCCTGCAGGATAGAGACATTACGGTGAGTATAAGAGATGTGTACAGGACGGAGACATGTGGGCCACACGTTATACATGGAGTTTATTCTATTTTATGCTCCGCACCATTGTTATGTCTATAAACTGCTGACTGCTTCTTGATATGTGACATCTCTACTAATGTCTGACTAATGCACCAGGTCCAGTCCGGTCTGCAGGATAGAGACATTACAGTGAGTATAAGAGATGTGTACAGGACGGAGACATGTGGGGCACACAGAATACATGGAGTTTATTCTATTTTATGCTCCGCACCAGTGTTATGTCTGAGATAAACTGCTGACTGCTCCTTGATATGTGACGTCTCTACTAATGTCTGACTAATGCACCAGGTCCAGTCCGGCCTGAGGGATAGAGACATTACTGTGAGTATAAGAGATGTGTACAGGACGGAGACATGTGGGGCACACGTTATACACGGAGTTTATTCTATTTTATGCTCCGCACCAGTGTTATGTCTATGAGATAAACTGCTGACTGCTCCTTGATATGTGACGTCTCTACTAATGTCTGACTAATGCACCAGGTCCAGTCCGGCCTGCAGGATAGACCTTACTGTGAGTATAAGAGATGTGTACAGGACGGAGACATGTGGGGCACACGGTATACATGGAGTTTATTCTAGTTTATGCTCCGCACCAGTGTTATGTCTATAAACTGCTGACTGCTCCTCTATATGTGACGTCTCTACTAATGTCTGACTAATGCACCAGGTCCAGTCCGGCCTGCAGGATAGAGGAATTACAGTGAGTATAAGAGATGTGTACAGGACGGAGACATGTGGGGCACACGTTATACATGGAGTTTATTCTATTTTATGCTCCGCACCATTGTTATGTCTATGAGATAAACTGCTGACTGCTCCTTGATAT
The DNA here is from genome assembly GCA_033119425.1 of Bufotes viridis. Classification (NCBI taxonomy): domain Eukaryota; kingdom Metazoa; phylum Chordata; class Amphibia; order Anura; family Bufonidae; genus Bufotes; species Bufotes viridis. The sequence continues at coordinate 66,976,450 of CM065599.1, forward strand.
GTGACATCTCTACTAATGTCTGACTAATGCACCAGGTCCAGTCCGGCCTGCACCAGTGTTAAGTCTATGAGATAAACTGCTGACTGCTCCTTGATATGTGACATCTCTACTAATGTCTGACTAATGCACCAGGTCCAGTCCGGCCTGCAGGATAGAGACATTACAGAGAGTATAAGAGATGTGTACAGGACGGAGACATGAGGGGCACACGTTATACATGGAGTTTATTCTATTTTATGCTCCGCACCATTGTTATGCTGACGTCTCTACTAATGTCTGACTAATGCACCAGGTCCAGTCCGGCCTGAGAGATAGAGACATTACAGTGAGTATAAGAGATGTGTACAGGACGGAGACATGAGGGGCACACGTTATACATGGAGTTTATTCTATTTTATGCTCCGCACCAGTGTTAAGTCTATGAGATAAACTGCTGACTGCTCCTTGATATGTGACATCTCTACTAATGTCTGACTAATGCACCAGGTCCAGTCCGGCCTGCAGGATAGAGACATTACAGTGAGTATAAGAGATGTGTACAGGACGGAGACATGTGGGGACACGTTATACATGGAGTTTATTCTATTTTATGCTCCGCACCATTGTTATGTCTATGAGATAAACTGCTGACTGCTCCTTGATATGTGACGTCTCTACTAATGTCTGACTAATGCACCAGGTCCAGTCCGGCCTGCAGGATAGACCTTACTGTGAGTATAAGAGATGTGTACAAGACGGAGACATGTGGGGCACACGTTATACACGGATTTTATTCTATTTTATGCTCCGCACCATTGTTATGTCTATGAGATAAACTGCTGACTGCTCCTTGATATGTGACGTCTCTACTAATGTCTGACTAATGCACCAGGTCCAGTCCGGCCTGCAGGATAGAGACATTACTGTGAGTATAAGAGATGTGTACAGGACTGAGACATGTGGGGACACGGTATACACGGAGTTCATTCTATTTTATGCTCCGCACCATTGTTATGTCTATAAACTGCTGACTGCTCCTTGATATGTGACATCTCTACTAATGTCTGACTAATGCACCAGGTCCAGTCCGGCCTGCAGGATAGAGACATTACAGTGAGTATAAGAGATGTGTACAGGACGGAGACATGTGGGGCACACGTTATACATGGAGTTTATTCTATTTTATGCTCCGCACCATTGTTATATCTATGAGATGAACTGCTGACTGCTCCTTGATATGTGACGTCTCTACTAATGTCTGACTAATGCACCAGGTCCAGTCCGGCCTGCAGGATAGAGACATCACAGAGAGTATAAGAGATGTGTACAGGACGGAGACATGTGGGATGCAAGACTGACACAAGGACACGTTGCCACCAGCTGAATGAGATGTGGCAGTGATGCAGCTGAAAACCACTTTGAGATAAGAAATTTGCGTGCCTGGAGTTCTTTACAAAGAAATAATAAATCCGCAGCACTCTTCCGTTTGCAATGAAGTCCGGTGTCTTTATTTAGATAGCAGCATACAATTGCGACGTTTCGACTATTACAGTCTTTTCTCAAGCTTGAGAAAGACTGGAATAGTCGAAACGTTGCAATTGTATGCTGCTATCTAAATAAAGACACCGGACTTCATTGCAAACGGAAGAGTGCTGCGGATTTATTATTTTTTTGTTCATTATTTGGGATCCTTAACCTGGATTACCATCTGCTGGCACCAACATTGGACCACCAACTGGGTACCGTAATGTTTTGATTTTTCTCCCAAATTTGGGTTATGTAGTGCTGCTTAAAAGTTTTTTTGTACTACTTTGGAGTTCTTAACAGGCACGGATTTGAATCCTGACTCTCAGCCCATTATTACACAGAATTTTGGGGGGTTGTCCATTGAGTCCCTGGATGTTCGCATCACCGTGGAAGATGGTGCCTTACATACCAAAGGGTATTGTAAGCCCACTGCTGCCAATACCCTACTGCACCATGATAGCTATCATCCACGTGGCGTAAAAGAATCAGTCCCTTATGGACAGTTTTTGAGACTTAGACGCATCAATAGTCAGGATGTAGTATTCCTGAGACAGGCAGAGGAATTAAAAGTGAGATGAATACAGCATGGTTATCCTCTTGAACAATTGAATGTGGCCATGGAGAAGGCAAGCATCTATACACAACGCTCCTTGATGACACGGTGTAGACATAAGGAGGCCAAAAATGTAGAGGAAAAGGATAGATTTGTGTTTGTGTTTAACCGCTACAGGACCGCCGCACGCAGGATTGCGTCCTGGCGGCGGCCCTGTAGCTCTGATCGGACGCATCGGCGCGTCATCTCGCGAGACGCGAGATGACGCGAGGACGCGCCCGCACATGCGCAATGCGCGCCATCGGCGCGCTCGCATGTAGTTATACTACAGCCTGCCAGCGCCGATCGTGCGCTGGCAGGCTGTATATGGCAGAAAAATCGCAGATCAGGCGTTGTTCTGTGAACAGCGTCTGATCTGCTGCTACCGCTTCTCTGGTGGTCCCTTTGCTTGGGACCACCAGAGAAAAAATATCAAAGTGCACCAATCACCACACAACCCCCCACCGCCCCCACCCACCCACCACCCCCTGTCACTGATTAACCCCTGATCTCCCATGTCACCCCCTGATCACCCCTGTCACCCCCTGTCACTGATCACCCCTGTAAGGCTCATTCAGATGTCCATGTGTTTTGCGGATCCACGGATCCGCAAATCCGCGGATCCGCAAAACTACGGACACCAGCAATGTGCTTTCCGCATTTTGCGGATCCGCACATTGCCAGAACTATATAGAAAATGCCTTTTCTTGTCCGCAATTGCGGACAAGAATAGGACATGTTCTATACTTTGCGGATCTCCAATTACGGATCCGCAATTACGGATCCGAGCGGGACAAAGTCTGTCCCCATAGAATTGAATGTATCCACATTTCTGTTCCGCAAAATTTTGCGGAACAGAGTGCGGGCAGCTGAATGAGGCCTTAGGGTCCCTTAGCGATCGCAGCTTTATAGCTTTTCCCTCTTTTTTTGCACATTTTTAGAGATTTTTCATCCACATTGATCAATGTGAATGGAAAAATATGTGACGTTCATTTTTTTCTTTCAGCGCAGAGGCTGAACGGAAAAAAATTCTCATTACCCGTATGGTCAATATAAGGAGAATAGCAAAAACTCCTAATGCTGGCCATACGTGTAATGATTGCGGAGACCCCTAAAATGCCAGGGCAGTACAAAAACCTCACAAGTGACCCCATTTTAGAAAGAAGACACCCCAAGGTATTCTGTGAGGGGTATGGCGAGTTCATGCAAAATTTTATTTTTGTCACAAGTTAGTGGAATGTGAGACTGTAAAAAAAAAAAAAAAAAAAAATACCATTTCCGCTAACTTGTGCCAAATTTTTTTTTCTGTGAACTCGCCATGCCCCTCACGGAATACCTTGGGGTGTCTTCTTTCCACAATGGGGTCACATGTGGGGTATTTATACTGCCCTGGCATTTTAGAGGTCCTAAAGCGTGAAAATCCAAATGCGTAAAAATGTCCTGTGAAATCCTAAAGGTACTCATTGGTTTTAGGGCCCCTTTGCGCATCTTGGCTGCAAAAAGTGTCACTCATGTGGTATCGCCGTACTCAGGAGAAGTAGGGCAATGTGTTTTGGGGTGTATTTTTATATATACCCATGCTGTGTGTGAGAAATATCTCTGTAAATTGACAACTTTGAATAAAAAAATTTAAAAGTTGTCGTTTACAGCGATATTTCTCACACGCAGCATGGGTATATGTAAAAATACACCCCAAAACACATTGCCCTACTTCTCCTGAGTACGGCGATACCACATGTGTGACACTTTTTGCAGCCTGAGTGCAAAGGGGCCCTAAAACCAATGAGTACCTTTAGGATTTCACAGGCCATTTTTATGCATTTGGATTCTCACACTTTAGGGGCCCCTAAAATGCCAGGTGAGTATAAATACCCCACATGTGACCCCATTTTGGAAAGAAGACACCCGTAGGTATTCTGTGAGGGGCATGGTGAGTCCACAGAATTTTTATTTTTGGCATAAGTCAGCGGAAATTGTTTTTTGTTTTTTTAATTTTGTTTTTACAAAGTCTCATATTCCACTAACTTGTGACAAAAATAAAATTTTACATGAACTCACCATACCCCTCACAGAATACCTTGGGGTGTCTTCTTTCCAAAATGGGGTCACATGTGGGGTATTTATACTGCCCTGGCATTTTAGGGGCCCCTAAAGCGTGAGAAGAAGTCTGGAATCCAAATGCGTAAAAATGCCCTGTGAAATCCTAAAGGTACTCATTGGTTTTAGGGCCCTTGCGCATCCAGGCTGCAAAAGTGGCACACATGTGGTATCGCCGTACTCAGGAGAAGTAGGGCAATGTGTTTTGGGGTGTATTTTTATATATACCCATACTTGGTGTGAAAAATATCTCTGTAAACGACAACTTTTAAAAATTTTTATACAAAGTTGACAATTTACAGAGATATTTCTCTCACTCAACATGGGTGTATGTAAAAATACACCCCAAAACACATTGCCCTACTTCTCCTGAGTGCGGCGATACCACATGAGTGACACTTTTGCAGCCTGAATGCGCAAAGGGCCCAAATTCAACGAGTACCTTTAGGTTTTACATGGCGACTCACAATTTAGCCCCGCCCAAAATGCCAGAACAGTAAACACACCCCACAAATGACCCCATTTCGGAAAGTAGACACCCCAAGGTATTCACTGAGGGGCATAGTGAGTCCGTCTGAGATTTTTTTTTTTGCCAGAAGTTATCAGAAATTGAAACTTTTTTTTTTCTCAGAAGTGTCATTTCCGCTAACTTGTGAAAAAAATGAAATGATACATGAACTCACCAAGCCCCTCCGCGAATACTTTGGGGTGTCTTCTTTCTAAAATGGTGTAATTTGGGGGTATTTATACTATCCTGACATTCTAGCACCTGAAGAAACATGACAGGTGCTCAGAAAGTCAGAGCTGCTTCAAAATGCCGAAATTCACTTTTTTGCACCATAGTTTGTAAACGCTATAACTTTTACCCAAACCAATAAATATACACTTATTGGATTTTTTTTATCAAAGACATGTAGAACAATAAATTTAGAGAAAAATTTATATAGAAATGTAGTTTTTTTGAAAAATTTTACAACAGAAAGTGAAAAATGTCATTTTTTTGCAAAAATTTCGGTAATTTTTGATTAATAGCAAAAAAAGTAAAAATGTCAGCAGCAATGAAATACCACCAAATGAAAGCTCTATTAGTGAGAAGAAAAGGAGGTAAAATTCATTTGGGTGGTAAGTTGCATGACGGAGCAATAAACGGTGAAAGTAGAGTAGTGTAGAATTGTAAAAAGTGGCCTGGTCATTAAGGGTGTTTAAGCTAGGGGGGCTGAAGTGGTTAAGCATAGTCCAATGGCAAGTAGCATAAAGAAGTCCATCCTGAACAATTGGGAGATCTTGAAAGCAGAAGAAGGTTTGGGCAAGTTTGTAGATCAAAAACCAATTTTAGCCTTCAAGAGGTGTCGGACATTTAGGGATATATTGTTTCGTAGCCGCTATAGTGAACAGAGACCACGCGATTGGCTATCATTGGGCAAGCTGCTTGGTAACCAGCGTTGTGGCGATTGTTCACTATGCAGTTTTATGATCCAAGGTCGTCACCTTTTCTTTGGAGGCATCGATCATTGTGTGCATCAGCTTATCACTTTTAGAGTGACATTTGTAGTATATATAATACTCTGTGTGTGTGGGTCTTTCTATATAGGTAAAACCAAGAGGTCCCTAATGGAACGTATATGAGAGCATCGCAATTCTATAAAGACAGGCAAGGGACGCACTCGCCTCATTGAACATGTGCAATGTCAGCACGGAGGGAATGCGAATGTCCTCAGGTTTGCGGGCCTGGAGCATGTTCCCCCATTATCACAGGGAGGGGATAGGCATTGTCTCCTGCTTCAAAGTAAAGCTCATTTCATTATTAAAACCGATGCAACTGGTCCTCTAGGTTTAAATGGGCGGAACGACCTGTCAGCATTCATTTGAAATTTTGTAATTCAAAATATGGAATCCATATGGAATTAGTTGCAGCACTTTCCTTTTGTATTTGGCAGGTTGTTATTGTTCTCCGTTTTTAATATGTATCTGAATAGTATCCTTTGGTTTTATGCATTACACGCGCGCCGCCTTTCTTAGCGTCAGGGGTTGCTAAGTGATGGGTTTTGTATACCCTCCCCCTTGTGACGCTTTTAAGCTGCGTGCGCGCGCGTCTTTCAAAATGTATCGAGCAGCCGGAAGAAGAGGGCACACCGCGAAACGGCCGTCGCTGTCTTTTTGCTATCCATGTGAGTCTGCCCCCGATGTATGTTCAACTCTGAAATAAAGATGTGATGTTGTCTTCAATCGGATGGTGAGTGCAGCCTATCTGTATTACTTGCAATCACTTTGAGATAAGAAACGGCACATCTGTTTGCTAACCATGTAATTGTTGATCTTTAATGGATGCGCAATTTTGCTACTTGGGACAATGCCCATATAGTCACTGAGCACCAATAAGCCCAGCCCACCATACCTTGTGGTGCAGCCTTGGGAGTGACTGTGACAACCGCCTGCCAAACCTGCCATACTATGCCACAGTTGCCATACAGGTCTCGTACCACTAGAGACTTCTGGAGGCGAATCCACTGTGAGCACAGTAGACGTTTAAGATTGGTTGGTGTGCCCATACATGATAAAATTGCGATTACAATTACAGTCAGTAAAATAAAATTATTGATTTCACGCTGGAAATCAAATAAATTTGCTGCCACCACTGTTCGTATTGAATTGGGGCGGCTAGCTAATCCTAAAGGGACGAGACGTTTATTTGCAACCTAGCTAACCAATCAACAATTTATAAAAATAAGACAATGCGGTAGTATGTCTCTTCTGAGGACAGAGTTCTTAGCACAGGGCTTGACAAATTTCCTTGGAATCTAGGAGCCAGCTAAAAAAGTTAGAAGCCAGACGGAGGCGCGTCATCAAGCCCCCAATAGATGCCCCCATAGTGCTCCCCCCCCCCACTTCTCCATAGAGCCCCCAATAATGCATGCCAGTACATAGGGCCCCCAGTAGATGCCCCCATAGTGCTCCTTCCCCTCTTCTCCATAGTGCCCCCCATAATGTGGGAGTATATAGGGCCCCCCATAATGTTGCCAGCGTCCAAGTGATCGCCACTTGCAGCCGCCATGACATGTGGAAACCCTTACAAGGATTACAGGGTCCGGAGGGGAGGGCAGAGGGGTCCGGAGGGGAGGGCAGCGGGGTCCGGAGGGCACAAACACAGGGGGCACCATGACATTTTACTGAGCAATACAACCCCCAGCTGGCGCTCAGCCTCTGCAGTCCCCGCATCACTACAACGCCCAGCACTTTCCCCCTCTTGTCATTCTCTCCCCCTTGTCATTCTCTTTCCCCCTCTTGTCATTCTCATCCCCCCCCTTGTCATTCTCTCCCCCCCCCCTTGTCATTCTCTTTCCCCCTCTTGTCATTCTCTTTCCCCCTCTTGTCATTCCCCCCCCCCCTTGTGTTTCTCTTTCCCCCTCTTGTCATTCTCTTTCTCCCCCCCCCCCCATCATTCTCTTTCCCCCTCTTGTCATTCTCTTTCTCTCCCCCCCCGTCATTCTCTTTCCCCCTCTTGTCATTCCTCCCCCTTGTGTTCTCTTCCCCTCTTGTCATTCTCTTTCTCCCCCCTAGTCATTCTCTTTCCCCCTCTTGTCATTCTCTCCCCCCATGCATTCTCTTTCCCCTCTTGTCATTCTCTTTCTCCCCCTCATCATTATCTTTCCCCCTCTTGTCATTCTCTTCCCCCCATCATTATCTTTCCCCTCTTGTCATTCTCTTTCTCCCCCTGTCATTCTCTTTCCCCTCTTGTCATCCCCCACCTTGTGTTTCTCTCTTTCCCCTCTTGTCATTCTCTTTCTCCCCCTGTCATTTTCTTTCCCCTCTTTTCATTCTCTTCTCCCCCTGTCATTATCTTTCCCCTCTTGTCATTCTCTTCTCCCCCGTCATTATCTTTCCCCCTCTTGTCATTCTCTTTCCCCCCGTCATTATCTTTCCCCTCTTGTCATTATCTTTCACCTCCTCTGTCATTACTCTTTCTCCTCCCCTGTCATTATCTTTCCCCCTCTTGTCATTCTCTTTCTCTCCCCATGTCATTATCTTTCCCCCTCTTATCATTCTCCTTCTCCCCCTGTCATTATCTTTCCCCCTTGTCATTCTCTTTCTCCCTCCTCGCTTCTGGTGTAGCGTGGCCGAGCTCTGTATGGTCCCACGGGTACAGGAGCTTTAGTTTCCTGTGCCCGGGTGGACTGACAGGAAGTGCACACTGTGTGCGCACTTCTTGTCAGTCTGGCCGGGTACAGGAGACAGATGCTCCCTGTACCGCAGACCATACAGGGCTCGGCCACGCTACAATGGAGTGACAGGAGGGAGCGCTGAGCGCTTCCCTCCTGTCAGTCCCTCTCTTCATGCTGTGCCCGGGCGGTGCGCTCTCATGGACGCGCCAGCCCGGGCAGTGCTGCAGCCGTCTGAGGCTCTATATAGAGTGCTTGGGCGGCTGCAGCATGAAGGGGGGCCGGCGCTCCTAGGCAGGGCTGGGACAAGGTCCACCACCAACAGAGGCTGAGCTGCCCAAGTGCGCCCCCCTCCAACTTGTGAATGACACTGCTATGGGGGATCTGTGATGGATGACACTGTTATTGGGGAATCTGTGGATGACACATATGTGTCATCCACAGATCCCCCCTCCCCATAACAGGGTCCGTGTAGGAATGACACCAATACAAGGGGTGAGGCTGTGGGGTTGTATCTGCTTTTTGATGACACGCCAGTAGGGTCATGCAGTGACTGTATTCTACTACTCCTCCCACACTGTATATAATCTGAACTATATAACTGTAGTGATTTACTACAGTTATATAGTTAATAAGATTATATCCAGTGAGCAGGGGGGATGGGGGGTGTAGTAGAATACAGTCACTGCACGGGCCCTGCTGTCATTATGAAATAGCATATGTGACCCCACCTCTTTTATTGGTGGTCATTCAGTAAATTAACCCTGTTTTGGGGGGTGGGGGGTGACACATATTTGTCATCCACAGATTCTCCCCATAATAGGGTTCATTTAGTGAATGACCATTGTGGTGACCCAATACATGGGAGTTGCATCTGCAGAGCTTTTGTATAATGCCACCCCACACTGTAGTGTCCCCCACACAGTAATGTCCGCCACACTGCCCCCCACACAGTAATGTCCGCCACACTGCCCCCCACACAGTAATGTCCGCCACACTGCGCCCCAGACAGTAATGTCCGCCACACTGCCCCCCACACAGTAATGTCCGCCACACTGCCCCCCACACAGTAATGTCTGCCACACTGCCCCCCACACAGTAATGTCCGCCACACAGTAATGTTTCTGCCCCCTGTCATTCTCCCCCATGTTGTCATGCTCTTTATACCCCCCATGTTGTCATGCTCTTTATACCCCCCCATGTTGTCATGCTCTTTCTGCCCCCTCATGTTGTCACATACTTCATGTAAGGGGGCCCGGCATTTTCACTGTACTTAATGCCGGGCCCGTCACAGCGCTCCTCTCACCTCTATTATATTCACTGCTCCAGGCTTCCGGGATCAGGCCCCAGCGCTGCCACTCATTGAGCAGGTGGGCGGAGCCTAACGGAGGTCAGTTAGGCTCCGCCCACCTGCTTACTGTGTTTCTAGTTAGAGGCAGCGGGGCCTGATGCTGGAGGCCTGAAGCAGTGAACATAATGGAGGTGAGAGGAGCGCTCTGACGGGGCCCGGCTCAGGGAATGACAGGAGGGAGCGCTGAGCGGTTCCCCCCTGTCAGTCCCTCTGCCTGCGCCCTGAGGCTGGAGCCTGCCCTGAGGCTGACCCTGCGCCTGGCCACCTTTGCAAACAGGCTGACAAATACCCATGGTATTATACCTGGCGCCTGGGATTTGTCGAGCCCTGTCTTAGCATGGACCAGATAATCAAGTAACAAGGGCAAAACTGGAATGAATAAATCGTTAGTTTTATTCTAAAAACTATAAACAGAAATATACATTCAAACTGACAGATAAATATACCTGCCACTCAAACAGATTGGTTGGATAGAAATAAGTAAGAGATGGAAAGGAATAGAATGTCTGTAAGTTCAGAATTACCATGGTAAAGTCCAGTAAAGGATAGTCTTTGCAAGGAATAATCCAAGATGGCGGTTTGCCCATGTCTAGCGGGCAGTCGTGATGTTAATCGACTTCAGATGGTAGATGAAGGACCAGGGCCTGAGTGGGTCGCTGTGTTTTACTCACTCTGTAGCTGGGAGTGGCTGTGACACGTACAAGTCCAGCCTTGTGTAATTGGAACAGGGGGCAGTTCTTTGTCTCAAAGGGAGAAAATCTGGCAGAATCTTTGCTTTGCCAGTTTCTCCGTACCCGTAGGTCAAATTAAGAAGTAGGGTTCATATTTATAATCAGTACAATTTTACGCATCATCTGATACCAAATATGACTGGACGACTACACAGTGTGCCTGAGAACCTTTAGATCTCAGAGCGGGAATTTCCGATTTGCTTGCGGATTCCCTGGAAGGTGTGTTAGAATAACCGAAACAATATCTGAAGAGATTGTTCATTTTTATTTTCCTAACCCATGAAATATGAGGGAAATATGGGAAAAATATGAGATCTATGGATTGGAGGTTATCTTCCTCCTTGTATCCACCAGCTGTCTGATAAGGATTTGTCATGCTGGGGCCACTCAGACTAGAAAGAGAGCCCATTTATGAGGTTTTGTCATGATAATATCAGATTGATAGATGTATAACCTGGCATGGGGCAGGAAGAGTCTTTGGCAAGGACTTGCTAATTTACCTCTGCTCGGTGAGCTGTAACTGAAAGTTTTAACTCTTTGTGTGAATAAGAGGGCTTTTGTGATTTTTGTCATTTTAAAACAGGATGCCTTCGCGATTTCTTAGTATTTCTGAGATTGTGAAGGGTCACAGTGACCATACTTTTTTTGTTCCTGTACAACTTTGCATAGAGCCTTACAAGCTTTGACAGACCTGGTTTCTGTACAACTGGAATTTGACACAAAAAAAAATTCTATATGAAATCAAAGGAATATAGAGGCATTGTAGAGACCTCATACACCTCTACAGAATCCCATCACAGAGTGATAATACGGCTGTACGCATGAGTATTAATATAGTCATATGTTGTGCCAGGCCAGACAGGTGTACAGCTACATTCCAAGAAAAGCATTAAAGGGGTTGTCTCATCATGGACAATGGGGACATATTGTTTGTCGCCTTCCATGAGCTATAACTTTTTTATTGTTCTGTCTATGTAGCTGTATGAGGGTAGTTTTTTTGCGGGACATATTCTAATTTTTAATGGTGCCATTTTGGGGTGCACAATTTTACGACTTGGACGTCAGAAGATCAGTGTTCACCTACATTCAGGCTACGGAGCAGTAGAGGAAAGACAAAACATTGTTTCTTCAGTTTTCAGGGCTGAATAAGTGAATGTCGGCGGCAAAATCATCCATATCTAAATGGATCAAACAGGCTATAGTTTTAGCATATGAATCAGTAGGCAAGGAACCTCCAACAGATTTCAGAGCTCATTCCACAAGAGCTTTTAGCCACCTCATGGGCAGAGAGGGCATCTGCTTCCATGGACTTTCACAGAGTGGATTTAGCTCATACTTTGGAATTTGTAATTTGGTTGCAAAGTCCTTTTGGCCATAGTCCCACTCTAAAAAAAAATAATTAAAACTGTGCCAAAAAAAGCCACATCACAAAAAGTGCAATAACAAGCGAACAAAAAGTTACATGTACCCCAAAATAGTACCAATCAAACTGTCACCATATCCCGCAAAAAATAAGCCCCTACATAAGGCAATCACCCAAAAAAGACAAACATATGGCTCTCAGAATATGGAGACACTTAAACATGATTTTTTTTGTTTCAAAAATGCTTTTATTGTGTTAAAGTTAAATAAAATAAAAAAGTTGACATATTAGGTATTGCCGCATCCGTAACGATCTGCTCTATAAAAATATCACATGACCTAAACTGTGCCAAAACAACCAATTTTCTGGTCACCTTGCCCCATAAAGTGTAATATTAAATTATCAAAAAATCATATGTACCCAAAAATGGTACCCATAAAAACGTCAACTGCACAAGACAATTGGCAGAAAAATAAAAAAAAATATGGCTCTCAGAAAATGGAGACACAAAAACATAATTTCAAAAATGTTTTATTATGTAAAACTGAAACAACCAAAAAAAGTAGACTTATTTGATATCATCGAGTCTCTAACAACATGCTCTATAAAAATAGCACATGATCTAACCTGTCAGATGAACATTGTAAAAAACCAAAAATAAAAACTGTGCCTTAACAGACATATTTTGTTTACCTTGTTTCACAAAAAAGTAATATAGAGCAATCAAAAAATCATATATACCCCAATACAGTATTAATAAAACTGTCTGCATCTCGTAGTTTCTTAAATGGGTTTACTTTTTGGGAGTTTCTATTGTAGGGTGAATCGGGGTCTTCAAATGGGACATGGTGTCTAAAAATCATATGGCGCTCCTTTTCTTCTAGTCCCTTCTAGTCCCTGCCATGTGCCCTTACAGCAGTTTACCACCTAAAGAGTTAACAAAGTTTGTAAAATCAGTTTTGAATAACTTGAGGGGTGTAGTTTCTAAAATGGGGTCATTTATGGGGGAGGTTCTACTATGTAAGGCCCACAAAGTGACTTTTAAGAATGGCTTCTAAAATTCTTCTAACGTCCTAAAAAATAAACTGACATTTTAAAATGATGCCAACATAAAGTGGACATATGGGAAATGTTTATGTTCAAGAGAAAATTATTGGAGAATTCTTTGAAAAAAAAAACCATCCCCTAAAGTCAAATCTCCCTTTAGTGTCAACCAATTTTTATTTTTCACTGATCTTATTTTATTAGCTATGTAAATCTGTCGGAGTAAGAAAAGCCAACTTAAGGTTTTCATCCGATTGCTTTATCTTTCCCCCTTTTCTTACTTACACCATTTTCTTTACTCCTCTCTACTGTACTCTTCTCCTCGCTTCTAACTTCCTTAGTACAAATATTTGCTTCATAATCCATTCCAATAAACCTATCCTTAACCACTTTGCTCTGCACTAAGAAGACTTCCTCATCCATACAGTTTCTATCTATCCGCTGAAACTGTTATGAAACAGAACAGTGGCAACTATTCATAATAATAAAGGAATAACAATCCACAGGTTTACATTTTTTAGATTTCAACTTTTATTTTGGACATCTTCTTTGGAAAATGAAAGGTGGAATCTGATTGGTTTCTATGGGCAACTAAGCCAGTTCTACTTTATACGAGTTGCACAAGTAGATCTAATGGTAGCTGTAAACTGTAAAAAATCCTCCATAAAGGACTCCCACCTCCAATACAGGTGGGACCCGCTCCTATCTTTATGGCATGTCCTGTGGTAATGAGGAGAAATATGAAGCAGAATGCAGCTTCATCATTGATGATAGTTGATCTCTAGCAGGAAGTCCTTTTGAGTACGCGCTGTCCAGATGGATGGGCTAATCAACTCAAAGGGGTTTCCTGGCCTAGGTGTGGCCCATTAAAAAAAAAAAAAAACACTTGCATGTCTGTGGTCCGCCATGTCTGTACAGCTGCCCTGTTCCCAGTCGGACCAGAATGTGGCATGGTCCTGTAATCACTGTGGCCTGTTAAGGGCCTCACTGATGACATCTGCTTGAATGATGCATCACCGGAGTGATGTGCTGTTCAACCAGATCTGACTGCTGAGACCTTGTATTTGTTGTAGAGGACAAAGCCAATTCCTGGTCCTCTAGGAACTGGAAACAGACGAGAATAAAACAGCAGCGCAGGCATGGCGGGACCATGGACAAGAGGGGTCCACATGTGAGAACCAAAGGGGTTGTTGACTTCTAGGCTGGTCAACCCCTTTTAAATTAAATCTGATATGAGATCCCTTTGCTTTATTTGCATCCCCTCCTATGCCTTGGTTGATGGAAATATGGCTCAATCAAACTATATAAGTGACTAATGGTGAAATTCTGTTTTTGTTCTAGCATGGATAGTTCTGTGTTGTCGAAGAAAGAGGTTGAAATCTTGGAAAAACTGGAAAGAAACAAGCCAAATCTGAGGATTTTATCTTCGTGATGAGCCGTCAGGCTGGAGTTTGTTATGGTCAATGCTTCAATTATCGGTTTTCAATACTACACAATGTATAAAGGCTATGTGATGCTGTAAAAGTGCAAGAAACCTAGCTCAATATATGAGGTTTACCTGCTATAGACAAACAGCTCTGAACGGCTAAATCCTGTAAGGCTGCCCCACTATACTAAAAATCACTAGTACAGCTGAGACCGTGGAGATGGTGTGATCTTCTCTGTAGATAGACACAACATAAAAAGCTGCATCTAGAAAATGTTATCTCTAAAGGAGAAGCGGGATGGTCTGGCTGTAAACAAACTTAAAAGCTCACTTGTTAACCCTTTAGTAACCACCTGTATGCTTTTTTTGACAACATTAATGAAGAGGACCCTTAGGCTGGTTTCACACGAGCGAGTTCCACGCACTGAATTCGGAGCATGTGTCTGCGAGAGCTCCCGTACTGATCTCCCTAGCAATGATAGGATCGCGGATCGTAGTTCTACTTGTGTAATGGGCATGAAGCAGAGCTGTGTATGTCATATGTATATAGTAAAGCTTGCTATATAGAAAAGATATCTGTGTATCGAGCATGTAATAGAGCTGTATTTCTGCATGTAGCAGAGTTACATATTGAGCTTTGTTATTAGTAAGAAGGCTACTGATTTGTCAGTTTGGACGGCTGCTGGGCCATTTGCTGCGCCACTCTGAGACCACTATGGTGGACGCCTGTGCAGTGGTGCTAGGAGTGTGGGAAGCTTTGCTCTTGTAGGAGGTGCTGTGGGCACTGTGTATGGCAGTGTCATGTGGGCATTGTGTACCTTGCTGTGTTATAGTGGCACGCAGTCTTATGTTTAGTACATGATGGATAAATGTAAAATTGTCTATATTTGCTATTTCTGCACAGAAGACGTTATAGAGGAGACTGGTAATGGTTTCCTTGCAGAAATATCAGCCTCATAACGTTATGTGGGCCTACGTATAATATATAGGAATTACTGCAAAATTCCTACTCCTCCTCGGCTAAACGTACTCCTCAAAATTGTTAGGAGAAGTATTTTTACTCTCTGGGTACAGCAGTTTTACAGATGTGAAGAATTGTATGTGTTTCCTATAAACCTACTGAGTGTCTCACACCCTGGAGTGTAGAGCAGCAGATAGAGAATGAGTCCGAGAAGAATACCCTACAGCACTTCGGAAGGACAACCTCTATTCTTATATACTAAGGGGGTCATTTATCAAACTGGTGTAAAGTAGAACTGGCTTAGTTGCCCATAGCAACCGGATTCCACCTTTCATTTTTCACAGCTCTTTTGGTTGATATGGGCAACTAAGCCAGTTCTGCTTAACACCAGTTTGATGAATGACCCCATATGCTTTTATATGGCACAACTAAGCTCACTAGGGTTTTCCATTGAGAAAGTGGGGTACGTCTATCACCAATCCAATGGAGAGCGATACTTTCTGCACCAGGAAAAGAGATTCTCGTAGGAAAATCCTACTGTGACATGGATATATATTCTTTTCCAAAAGGCCGAACGCGCAAAGAGAAGGATGAACAGGAAGAGGGAAAATCTCCAAACTTCATTTTCCCAAAGCACCCTAATATAAGAACAGTACCAGATTAAATTCCAGAAAGCGCCTCCATCTCCACCTAGAGGGAAATAATTTGCTGGTTCTAAACAATCGTGTTGGCGATGGCTCTGATGTATAATACACAAGTGAATAAGCCTTTATTAACAGCAGGGGAGTAAGATGTGATTCTAAAATCTCAGAGAAGTCATCAGGAGTAAGAGTTGAAACCAGGGCCTTCCTCTTGGTTTCGATCACTAGCTGGGTAGAGGTCGCTTTAGTTCCTAGTAAGTATATAAAGCCAAAATAAGCCCACGAGGACCTTGAGACCTAAGAAATCCATTCAGAGGGTAATGGGAAATAGTCGCCTGCGTCTCTGAGAACTGCACATTCAGCGCATGTCTGAGCTGTAGATATGTGAAAACTGCTATATGAGGTAGTTGATACCGGGCCTGAAGTTGTCCAAAGTCGTACAGAAAACTGTCAGTATAAAGGTCCCCAAGGATAGATGAGATCTCCAAAACTACGGGTCCTTTATACTTAAGAGATGAGAAAACAAGGTGATTTCCGCTATGTCAGGAAATGCAGATACCTCTCTGGTGGCCATCCAGACCTCTATTGTTAGGGCTCTTTCACACTAGCGTTTTTGTTTTCCGGCATAGAGTTCCGTCGTCGGGTCTCTATGCCGGAGGAATCCTGATCAGGATCATCCCAATGCATTCTGAATGGACCGAAATCCGTTCAGGATGCATCAGGATGTCTTCAGTTCAGGACCGGAACGTTTTTTGGCCGGAGAAAATACCGCAGCATGCTGCGCTTTTTGCTCCGGCCAAAAATCCTGAACACTTGCCGCAAGGCCGGATCCGGAATTAATGCCCATTGAAAGGCACTAATCCGACATTTAGCTTTTTCTGACTGGTTACCATGGCAGCCAGGACGCTAAAGTCCTGGTTGCCATGGTAAAGTGTAGTGGGGAGCGGGGGAGCAGTATACTTACAGTCCGTGCGGTCCCTGAATCACGTCATCGCATGGATCACGTGATCCATGCGCATGCGGCGCTCTGACGTCATTCTGGAGAGTATACTGCTCCCCCGCTCCCCACTACTACTATGGCAACTAGGACTTTAATAGCGTCCTGGCTGTCATAGTAACCTCAAAGCATTTTGAAGACTGATCAAGATCCTGATCAGTCTTCTAATGCTTTCAGGCGACTTGCATTCTGACGGATCTGGTGGGACAGAAGTGCCTGCCGGATCCTCAGAACGCAAGTGTGAAAGAGGCCTTAGTCTATAAATGGTTAGTAAAATGTGGGAAAAGCCGTCTCCAGATCAGGTCGTAAAGAACATGAATTAACACAGGTAGTCTAGGAGCTCGGTACCTGCTCCAACGGTAGAAACCAGGCTTTCAAATATCTGAGTTGACATACCACCCCCCCCCCCCCCTCCAAATTCAAGGAGGCGGGATACTACTGAGGAGAGGGTCTCATTATCCTTCCTCCACAGCCAGTAATCTCCTCCCAGTCACCCTCCTCTAGTAGGTGTAATACTCTGCAGAACACCTCGGGGGAGTATACTACTGAGGAGAGGGTCGCATTGCCTTTACTCCACAGCCAGTAATCTCCTCCCAGTCACCCTCCTCTAGTAGGTGTAATACTCTGCAGAACACCTCGGGGAGTATACTACTGAGGAGAGGGTCTCATTATCCTTCCTCCACAGCCAGTAGTGTAATACTCTGCAGAACACCTCGGAGATACTACTGAGGAGGGTCCATTGCCTTTCCACAGCCAGTAACTCCTCCCAGTCACCCTCCTCTAGTAGGTGTAATACTCTGCAGAACACCTCGGGGAGTATACTACTGAGGAGAGGGTCTCATTATCCTTCCTCCACAGCCAGTAATCTCCTCATAGCCACCCTCCTCTAGTAGGTGTAATACTCTGCAGAACACCTCGGGGGAGGATACTACTGAGGAGAGGGTCTCATTATCCTTCCTCCACAGCCACCCTCCTCTAGTAGGTGTAATACTCTGCAGAACACCTCGGGGGAGGATACTACTGAGGAGAGGGTCTCATTATCCTTCCTCCACAGCCAGTAATCTCCTCCCAGTCACCTTCCTCTAGTAGGTGTAATACTCTGCAGAACACCTCGGGGGAGGATACTACTGAGGAGAGGGTCTCATTATCCTTCCTCCACAGCCAGTAATCTCCTCCCAGTCACCCTCCTCTAGTAGGTGTAATACTCTGCAGAACACCTCGGGGGAGTATACTACTGAGGAGAGGGTCTCATTATCCTTCCTCCACAGCCAGTAATCTCCTCCCAGTCACCCTCCTCTAGTAGGTGTAATACTCTGCAGAACACCTCGGGGGAGTATACTACTGGGGAGAGGGTCGCATTGCCTTTACTCCACAGCCAGTAATCGCCTCACAGCCACCCTCCTCCATAGGTGTAATACTCTGCAGAGGATACTACTGAGCAGAGGGTCGCATTGCCTTTACTCCACAGCCAGTAATCTCCTCCCAGCCACCCCCCTCGAGTAGGTGTAATACTCTGCAGAACACCTCGGGGGAGTATACTACTGAGGAGAGGGTCTCAGTGTCCTTCCTCCACAGCCAGTAATCGCCTCACAGCCACCCTCCTCCATAGGTGTAATACTTTGCAGAGGATACTACTGAGGAGAGGGTCGCATTGCCCTTCCTTTACAGCCAGTAATCTCCTCCCAGCCACCCTCCTCCATAGGTGTAATACTCTGCAGAACACCTCAGGGGAGGATACTACTGAGGAGAGGGTCTCATTATCCTTCCTCCACAGCCAGTAATCTCCTTCCAGTCACCCTCCTCCATAGGTGTAATACTCTGCAGAACACCTCAGGGGAGGATACTACTGAGGAGAGGTTTTCAGTGTCCTTCCTCCACAGCCAGTAATCTCCTCCCAGTCACCCTACTCCATAGGTGTAATACTCTGCAGAGGATACTACTGAGGAGAGGGTCGCATTGCCCTTCCTCCTCACAGCCATCCTCCTCTAGTAGGTGTAATACTCTGCATTACACCTTCGGGAAAGATACTACTGAGTAGAAATTTTCAGTGTCCTTCCTCCACAGCCAGTAATCTCCTCACAGCCACCCTTCTCCAGTATGTGTAATACTCTGCAGAACACCTCGGGGGAGGATACTACTGAGGAGAGGGTCTCATTATCCTTCTTTCACAGCCAGTAATCTCCTCACAACCACCCTCCTCCATAGGTGTAATACTCTGCAGAACACCTCGTGGGAGGATACAACTGAGGAGACGTTTTCAGTGTCCTTCCTCCACAGCCAGTAATTTCCTCACAACCACTCTCCTCCATAGGTGTAATACTCTGCAGAACACCTCATGGGAGGATACAACTGAGGAGAAGTTTTCAGTGTCCTTCCTCCACAGCCAGTAATCTCCTCACAACCAACCTCCTCCAGGCTCCAGTAGGTGATACACTCTGCAGAACACCTCAGGGAGGTTACTTCTGAGGAGAGGTTTTCAGTCTCTTGCTCCCTTGCTCACAGTCTTTCTCTTACATGTAAGCGGTCCTTGGTTGTCACTGGACATATTCTTAGACGACAGTGCAGGAACGAAGTAGTGGCGGAGCTAGAAAGAGGAGCCTAAGGGTGTGCAGCAAACTGCTCCCAACAGCCAATGAGGTGAGAGCGCGGGAAGAGGATCGGGGCGGAGCCAGTGAAAAGTGCGCTAGGCTGACAGAAGAGAGAAGCAGAGAATGGCCGCCCGTTCCAAACAGCCAATGAGGAGAGAGCGCGGGAAGAGGATCGGGGCGGAGCCAGTGAAAAGTGCGCTAGGCTTACAGAAGAGAAAAGCAGAAAATGTCCGCCCGTTCCAAACAGCCAATGAGGTGAGAGCGCGGGAAAGGATCGGGGCGGAGCCAGTGAAAAGTGCGCTAGGCTTACAGAAGAGAGAAGCAGAAAATGGCCGCCCGTTCCAAACAGCCAATGAGGTGAGAGCGCGGGAAGAGGATCGGGGCAGAGCCAGTGAAAGGTGCGCTAGGCTGACAGAAGAGAGAAGCAGAAAATGGCCGCCCGTTCCAAATAGCCAATGAGGTGAGAGCGCGGGAAGAGGAGATGCTGCTGAATGTGCAGTGAGACATGTGAAATGTAAAGATATAAAACCGGAGGATAATAAGGAAGAAAACTGGGTCAGTGCAGTGGGTGTCACGTGGGAGGTATACAGTCAGGTAATAGTGGCATTTCTTTGTGCAAACATTGTAGTAACATGTATTATGTACAAGGACGGTGTTAGAAAATGTGGCGCGTTTTTAATAATGTTTCTGTTTTTAGTCAGGAAATTTTGTAAAAACACTGTCCATGTTTTTTTGTCTTTCTATGGTGTTGTAAAGTTAGCACACGCCTGGGTTTTAGGCTGGAGGGTGGTGCTGGACCCACCCATCGGCGAAACCATAAGCAATCCAATATATAGGAAGCTGCACTGAACCCACGTAGGAGATGCAATTAATGTGCCTAACGTTATAATAGGTTCTAATGGCATCACATCAAGGTATGAGAAGAGCAGAAAGATGTATATTGTATATACGTATATAACATAGTACAGGTAAATGTGGCTGATATATAATACAACAGTATGAGGCGTAGATCGGGAGAGAGGTGTAATACCAGGACCCGCCACTATGAAAAGTATAGTGCTGTGCCTTGAGCCTTTACTGTCCAGAGCACCAATGAGACCACCAAGCCTTCACTGCTACAAAGAACCAACCTCCAAACCAGACCTAACATTGAGGCAGTACATATACCTTCCCCATGAAGACAGGACCCCACCGAGCAGGGCCGGCGTCAGCACCCGGCACACCCTGGCAAGTGCTGGGCCCACTGTGCCCACTCACTCCTGCAGCTGCATAGGTCCGCTACTGTGATGACCCAAGTTCTTCTGCGATCACCAGACGTGACCACACAGTCAGAAAAAGAGAGTGTAGATCCTCCTGCCTTCCTCCTATCACTGCAGAGTTGACCCCTGCCTTGCTTGCTACTGGCCTGTCTTCAATCTAGTAAGGTGCTTTTTTTTTTTTTTATACTTTTGTTCAGTTGTTATTTAACCCCTTTAGGCTCAGCCATGTCACAGTGACTGAGCTTTTTCCATTAGCCAAATAGTGAGTCTCAGCCAGCATCACTCTCCTCCCGTGATGTCCCATTTGCTTTAATTAGGACGCGCTGTAAGATCTTGCATGGACAAGTAGTACTAGTCCATGCTAAATCTTTAGAGCGTGTCCTTAGTAGGTGTTGTCAGTAGTTACTGTCCCTCAACGCTGCTGTCACCACCAAGTGTCGCTGATGACCTACCTTTAGGGTCCAGTCACACGACTGTAATTTTGGGTCCGCATCCGTGGCCGCAATTTAGCGGAATGTGGACCCAAGGACCCATTCCTTTCAATTGGGCTGCAAAAGATGCGGACCGCAACAGTTGTCAGTGTTCCCTGTACAGAGAAAGAAGAAGGGGACCCATATAGAAAGGATCAAAATGAGGCTTCATTCAAATCACAGTTCAGCCTTTCCGTCCTCCTGCTCCGTTTAGGAGCAGGAGGACGGAAAGGCCGGATTCGGCACATAACCGAGCTGAACGGAGCCCAAGGACCCCATAGACTATAATGGGGTCCGCTCAGAAGATGATTTTGGAGCGGAGACAAAAGTTGTGCATGCAGGACTTTTGTCTCCGCTTCAAAAATCTTCTTCTGAGCGGACACCTAACGGACCCCATTATAGTCTATGGGGTCCTTGGGCTCCGTTCAGCTCAGTTATGTGCCGAATCCGGCCTTTCCGTTCTCCTGTTTCTGAACGGAAAGGCTGAATGGTGATTTGAATGAAGCCTGAGCTGTCACTGGGTTTTCACCGCTGTCCCAGGCGGCTGCCTGCATGGCCCAGCTTCTGATAAGCCCGGGCATGCAGGTAGTGTTGCGCCCCACTCACTATACGGTGCTGAGACAATGGAGGGAGCGGACTGCGGCGGTGAGCCTGCCCCATACACAGCGGGTGCTGTGACGATTTCAACATCGTATAAGTGTCTGTCCATATGTATTTCCATGTGCGTGTCTGTCCCTGTGTGCATGTGTGTGTATCTCTCCCTGCGTGTCACCATCACCATGCCCACAGTGTTCCTATGCCTTGACGCAGCTGCATCAGGACGTTCTGTGCGGGGCAAGAAGAAGATGGAAGAGGAGGCAGCACCACCAGCATGGAGTCCCGTGGGAGAGACACAGAGAGGCACACTGAGGACGTAGGTAACACTTCCACATGATCTACACTAGTGTTATCTGTGGTTTTACATAAGACTGCAAGGAACACTACTACATTTTCTGTACTCAGATAGCCAGCACTGTGTAATCTGTGTTACATAGAACTGCAGGTGATATCTGTTCTCAGAGAGTTATCACTATGTAAGGGGCCCCACTAAGGCTTAATAGCCTAAGGGCCCACATGAACCTGGAGCCAGCCCTGCCACCGAGCACCACAGCATTTAAACAGCTGATTGGCAGGGGTGCAAGGAGTTGCCCGGTAATAGTGCCAGCAGCCTGGAGTCCTCTGCGCTGACCACATCTTTCGGTCATCACACTGTTTACATCATGTGGTGCAGGGTCACATGCTCCACTGCAGCCAGTCTCTGGCTTCAGAGGTGTGGCCACAGCTTGATGCTAATGTCTGTAAAGTGTTGCGGAATATAGTAGCGCTATATAAGTGCATAAAATAAAAAGCAGCACATCACCACTGAAGCCAGTTATTGGCTGCAGCGGAGCATATGACCATGCCCAGCAGCGACTGTAATGTAGAGACAGTGGAGGCCATTTGGTGGAGCAGGTAAGTATAAGTCTTCTGTTTCAGGAGGAAGGTTGCAGGCACTTGCTGAAAATTCATTCAAGGATGTTCATCCTCATCATCTGTAAATATTGAGTGGAGAATACAGAAGCCACCGGATCGGATCCAAACCAATGTTGTTTTCATCAAATATTTCCGTGGTATCTTCAGGCACTTGTCCTTGGTCATGTGTAGATAGATGGTAAAGTTCCAGTGGATCCAAATCACCATAAGGAAAACTTAAAGGGATTGTCAGAGTTATATTTTTAAAGGCAGGGATACCATTAGAGTTATTAAAAAAATGATACTTCTCTTCTTGAAACCCCTCTGTTCCAGCAGCACCACTGTCTTTCCTGCCAGGCTTTGTTATGCCAGTTGCCGTATACTGCATATAACTGCTGCAGCCAATCACAGGCCTCATCTGTCTCATGCCGTATACCGCTGAGCCCAGTGATCAGCTACAGTGGCAGCACTAAAATGAAGTGGGTTTGGGACTGGGGGTATAAGGGTATTTTATTATTCATAAAAAAATAAATTTGATGACCCCTTTTAGTGAAACTCATCCATTAAGGTTTTAGCGTCTTTATTAAGGCTTCACTAATAAAATATTTTTGAAGTTCATCCTAAAAGTAAAAAAAAGAAGAATATTTGGATGCAGTTTGGTTCAGATCTACTTGATATGCAGCGAGGATGCCTGTGACAATGATCTCTCTTTCTAATAATGTACCTTAGCTCCTTCAGGTTGGGTGATGTCATCATTTCTTCTCTAATTCGGCTGGAATTAATGTCTTTGATATAGTTGCGGTTCAGATCCAGGAATCTGAGGTTCTTGTTCTTCTTTAGCAATGCCAGCAATGGGGCAGATTCATCTGTCAACCTTATATTCTCGAGCCTGAGAGTGAAAAACATTGGCAACAGAAGAGAGTTCCTCTAGAAGACCATTTTGGCACTGCAGTTATGACCGATCATCTCATGGAGACATACAGTAATACTCACAGTAATTCCTCTATCCTGCAGGTTGGACTGGACAGCGCTTCCATCAGATCACCAAAATGAGGGCCTACTAGGTTGTTATAAGACAGGTCAAGCTTCCTTAGAAAGTGATTATTACGTATCACCACTGCCAGCTGTGAACACGCACTGTCCGTCAAGCTGATATCTCTCAAACTGCAGGAAGCATCAAGAGTTGTATTAATATATTTGTCAATTTGGGAATGCAGCCCCCTTATGCCTACACAATGCTCTAACCCTCCACACATAAAAGGGCTTTCTGAGATATTTTTACTGATAACCTATCTTCTAGATTAGACAGTGGGGGTCCGACACCCGGAGCCCTGCCAATCGGCTGTTTGAGAAGGCAGCGGCACTCGCAGTGGCTCTGTGCCCTTCTCTCGGCTCACTAAGCACAGTGCTGTCCATTTGATGTGCTTGGTATCGTAGCTCAGCCCTCTTCACTTCAATGGGGCTGAGGTTGCACCTAGGCCACTTGACCGATGAACGTGATGTCACATAGCCTGGGGAAAGCTGTGAGAAGGTTGTGTAGCTATTGCAAGTGCTGCCGCCTTCTCAAACAAATGATCAGCAGGGTCCCGAGTCTCAGATCCTTACCAATCAGATACTGATGGCCCATCGAGTGGACAGGTCATCAGTAAAAAACATCTGTGACCTGCTGTTTAAAGGGGTTGTCCCATCTTGACGTTTATGGCATATCCACAGGGTATGTCAAATGTCCTACAGGTATGGTTCTCACCTCTGGGGCCTGCACCTGTCAATGCAGTTAATATAGAGGATGCCATATTGACTGGGAAAAATAGCCAAAAAAGCACACTAAGCTTTTTTAGAGGATTAAAGCAGTGATTGAAGAAAGTCATGCATGCATGGCCAGTTCTTCATGTACAGCATGGCTCCATTCTTGACATGAGACCTGCACCAGTTGGACATTTATGAAAACAAGGACCGGATATATATTATAATTGAGTCCTAATTGTTTACTAGAAAACTACTCATATACAGAAAGGACCCTAAAACAGTCTTTTTTTATTATAAATCTGCTTAAAAAGGGACTTTGCCCTATCCGATACTACATGAATCCCTAAAGTACAATATGTGTGAATTAAATAACATTCGCTTAGGACTAATCAAGGAGGGTAAGTATCTATACAGGAGTCCGGATATTATTAGGGGTACAGGAACCTCTTTCCCTGTCCCTGAATACCCCTCAGCCCGGAGGAATCACCTGATGGCGGTGACCCCCCCCCCCGTCCCCGAACCTATCCCTGTGTCCCCCTACGTTGTCCTAAGACCACCTGAAACCCCAACGTATTTCCCCCTTACATAGGGTTCATCAGGGGGTAAAACATGATTCAGGTAACATACACAGTGATATACCAGATAAATGAAGGGGGCTGGTAGAACCAGCGGTACCTGTCCCACTTAAAAAGGCATGTCCAGGATGAACAGATCCTGCCTTCCACTATAGCCTCCAGCCCCCTCCAGGGCCAGGATAGCTGCGGGTTGGATTTATAATAAAAAGACTGTTTTTAGGGTATATGAGAAGTTTTCTGTTGGACATTTATGGCATATCCCATAGATATGTCCAGATGCGACATTAGTATATTACATTCCTTAAAGTATAAGATGTTATACTCACATCAACTCCTCTATCCTGAAGGATGGACTGGACAGGGCTTCCATTAACTCTGAGAATAGATGGCCGACCAATTTACTTCCACACAGGTTAAGTTTCCGTAGAGATTGATTTTTTGATATGGTAGAAGCTAATTGGATACTAGACTTGTCTATCTGCGTACCATCACAGCTCAATCTGCATGTGAAGCAAAGAATAATCTTTAGAGATCTTTCTGGAATAATTATACCTAGATACTGCCCAAATTAGACTGCCGTACAATGCCTAAATAATACCTCTATATGTTATCTAAGTAAAACTACCATAAAGTGCCCACATAACGGTGCCAATAAAACTATGACTTAGTGCCCACCTAATACTACCATACGGGGCCTAAATGTTGAAGACGTTTAGGGTGGAGTTTGTGATGGTCAACGATATGCGTCTAGTTCTTGGATATCCACTAGGAAAAGCAGTGTCCCAGTTTACCTCCTCTTAAATCTTGGCATATAGGAAGGAAATGTGTAAAATGGTTGACCTAAGCAATGTGTTTTCTTATCTGGACCATCCCGCTGAAGGACTATGAAACTGTTATATCACGGTGGACAACTATTCCATCACCAAGGATTTCAAATATAACCATGACTTGCTACCTGGAATTGGACCATGTGATGTGACATCATCACAGGTCCTTTAGACTGCAGCTAATGCTTGAAGAGAGAAGAGAGATCGCCAACTACGTGATCAAGTGGCTAAGGTGAGTTAAGTTTTTTATTTTTAACCCCTCCATCCACATTCTACAAAGCATTCTATATTGAGAATGCTATTATTTCCCTTATAACCATGTTATAAGGGAAAATAATAAAATCTCCAGAATACTCTACCCGAAACCGGACTTCAGTGATGAAGTTCGGGTCTGGGTACCAAACATGCCGATTTTTCCCACGCGCGTGCAAAACGCATTACAAAGGTTTACACACGCGCAGAAAAATAGTGCATTGTCCCGCAACGCACCCGCATCCTATCCGGGCGTCAAACGTGATGCCCGTGTGAAAGAGGCCTAAGCCCAGTACTTCCTCTAGGCAACTGCACTCCAAGATTTAAGATCTGGCGGCCCAGCCATAAATATACTCACATTAGTGTTTCTATCCTGCATGTCTGGCTGGAAAAAGCTGTCATCAAGTCTCCAAACCCTAGTCCCTCCAGTCGATTATCAGACAAGTCAAGAGTCCTCAAGGAAGGGCTTTTACTTATTGGAGAGGCCAACTGGGAACAAGAGTTGTGGGTCAGGTTACAACGGCTCAAGCTGTAGACGTAAAGCAGATAACATATAAAAGATAATGTAGAGACAGTGCTTATGTTACTGCAGTTACCACAGATTGTGTGCTGCCTGACAGCCTCTTCAGCTGACTAGGGGGTTCGCTTTCATTTTACATTTATACCATTGTTTAAATTACTCAATTATTGAAACAAACTACTGTATGATCACTTAATAATGATTCTTTATGTTTAGTATCTGCACCCCTGTGTATAAGGGGTTTACTTGCAGTGCTACTCCTGACCACGTGGTGTGCTGTGTAGAAGGAAAATGCCCTTTGTGTGCTGCTCAGTACAATTTCATCTAGTTATTTTCCACTTGTCTGCTCAAATTAAAATCCTCACAAAAACAGATTTTTTGAGGGGGGGTCTGAATCCTAAAACCTACTTTCAAGTTAATTAGTCCTGTAAAGTACTGTATTAGCGACGTCTGTTGAGAACCCAGAGTAGAGAAGGGCTCCAATGAACATCACTGATCAAACCTGTGCATTTTTTTATGGGCAATGTGTAAATGCTTTATTTCACCACTGGTGGTGCTACAAGATTATTAAACACCTGCTTCCAGATTACACTAGATCCCTAGTTTTAGCAGAGAGGAAATCATTGATCATTGTTATATCGACGGCCTGTGCCCACTGCCATCTCAGGGACCTGAGCACCACTGCACTCAGTCTTCTGCTTCGCCTGCCTGGACTCACCAGCCTTCTTGGCACTTGCGGCAGTTACTGAAGTGTCCTGCCTGTTCTACGTTGCCCTAAGGGCGCACATACTTTTCCTGGCTATTAAAAGGCCAGCCGGCATGCAGCTTACATCACACAACCCCCTGGTTAGCAACCTTGGGTACTTAAAGGCATCTTCCCCTATAGGAAGGTGCATGAGCAATAGTTTGCCCAGCTGTCTAGTTTTCTGCAAAGGTATGCTGTATTCGTTTATCTGCCCGTATAGTGACTTCAGTTTCCTGGATATTGACCCTCTGCTGCCCGACCTAACCTTGGAGTGTTTATTGGATTACTGGTACTCTGCCTGATCCCATTGTGTTTCATACCAGTATCTCTAACCCCCATTGGTCAGCGTTCGTCCACACACGGACAACTCCAAGAGGTAGCAGCCTGGTGTTTCCCCTGCAGCAAACACCAGCTCCCTGTATAGGGGTTAAATGGTGAATACCAGGGGACTTCCAGGATAACTTGTTAGAATAAGCCCAAAGTCAATATTTTTATGTTCAGCGTTGGGTGACAATTGTCTATTTACTTTTTGTACTTGGTTGATTTTAACCTATGTTATTGTTAGAGATAGGCACACCATATACCACATACATTCTACAACATGTATACTCACAGCAATTCCTCTATCCTGCAGGCTGAACTGGACAGAACTTCCATCAAGTCACTGAACTGAGGTCCAGAAAGGCTGTTATATGACAGGTCAAGTGTTTTCAGGGACTGGTTATTAGTTATTGCGGATGCCAAATGAGGACAGCAATTGTGAGTCAGGCTATTACTGCTCAAACTGTTCAATAAGGGAGCAAAACATAATATATTATGAGCAATGAAAGAAACCTAGACCTAAACCTAGAAAAGTGTCTATTTACACCAACATAGCAACATCTAACCCCAAATCTCCAACTTGATCAACGTAGCTTGTGTAATTTAGGGTTAAATCATGACCTCTTAAAAATAATCCCTCCATGGGCCATTAAATAGTGTAACCTAATTTTGGCCTTTCTCTCCCCTCTGCTGGAGACAGATGGGTATTTTCCCCTATTATGTAACTGCAGCTACACCTTCCTCCTATCCCTTCTTTCCTGTCCTCTATTCACTGTTCTGGATCTTAACAGAGAGTCAGGTAATCACAAGACAGCACAATCTGCTTTGATGACACCTAACAAAATGTGGATATTATGGCATTCTCAGTAAGTCTGAATTGAGAGTATGGAAAAACGCCAAAGTGCTATTTAAATGATTAGGCTAGTTTCACACTAGCACTAGATAAACATGCAGAGAAGCAGCCTGACCAAAACTGCTGTGCACAGCGGTTTTTGTCCTTCCGATTCGGCAGGTTGTGGCCGGATCTCTGCTGGTTCCTATCTTAGTCAGTGGGGCCAGACGGCGATGCTTCTGGCAATGCCGGAATGCAGAGAGATCTGGCAGGCTGCTCCCTGCCCAAACAGCCTGCCGGAAATGCTAGAAACTAGCCTAACAGTCTATAATTCTACACAGAAAGGAGTCTTCCATCTGACGGTTACTGTGACAGTAACTTACCACAGCCTCTGGATCATGCAGTTTGGTTGATTTAATGCAGAACATATCAAGTGGACGTCTTCATCCTTTAGACTGTTATCACGAAGGCTACAGAAAGTAGTGAAATTATGAAATAGCTATTGAGAACGATAAGGCAAATCAGAAAGTATCACAGTACTGCAGGTGGAGCACACTTAGTCTACTTTCACACTTGCGTTTTGGATTTCCGTTTGTGAGATCCGTTCAGGGCTCTGACAAGCGCTCCAAAACGGATCCGTTTGCATTCTAATGCATTCTGAGTGGAAAAGGATCCGCTGAGAATGCATCATTTTGCATCACTTGTAGCGATTTGGTGTCCGTCTGATGAAACTGAGCCAAACAGATCTGTCCTGGCACACAATCTAAGTCAATGGGGACGGATCCGTTTTCTCTGACACAATCTGGCACAATAGAAAACGGATCCGTCCCCCATTGACTTACATTGTGTGTCAGGACAGATCTGTTTGTCTCAGTTTCATCAGATTGACACCAAATCTCTCTGTCATGGCTATAGAAGACATAATACAACTGGATCTGTTCATGACGGATGCATGCGGTTGTATTATCTGAACAGATCCGTCCATGACGGATCCGCACAAAACGCGAGTGTGAAAGTAGCCTTAAGTGTACAGAGACTTCCATAAACTTGATTGAAAAGATAAGAGAATCTGCTATACGCCTCTCCAAGATTATTCTAAGTGCTGTATATAAAATGTCACTGAAGAGATTGACATGTAGCATAAGGTCTTACTCCAAAACTGCTCACAGACATTGATATCAGTTCTCCAAAATGGGGAACCAGGGGTCCTTGTCTGATAAATATCCCTTTAATCATCACTTTTAGGGCTTTTAACCCGTCAGTGTTTTGTTCAGTGATATCCATCACTATTCATCAGCCAAAACCAAGAGCGGTAGAGATAAGGTATTCTGGAAAGACTTGTACCTGTTCTGTGTTTTTGACCTACACCTAGTTTTGGTTAGAAATCACTTATAGAAATTACTGACCAAACACCGACCGTGTGGAAGCAACCTTACAGAAATAAAAGAAGTGAAGTTTTACCTGAGGTCCTTAATAGTATGCAGCGCTCGTGAAATTCTTCCTAGTCCCTCATTTTGAATGCCGCATGATTCTAGATTAAGCCTCTCGGTCTCTTTACATGATTCCAGGATAAATGGAAATATGCTACAGTCTAAAGGAGTCAGAGGGACATAAGAAAAATCAAAACTTTTGCATGATCCCAAGGATTTCAAAACAAGTGCTTCATTTCGGGTCTCAAAAAGATAGACAAATGCCCCCAGGAGCTTTCTGTTATCATCTTTGTATTCATTCTCCTTCCATGTTTCTTGGATGGTCTTTAGAAGCCACTCAATGACAATCCTTGAAGTTTCAGTAGACAATTCTCCAAGACGTCTCTTTAAAATAGACCCAGTGGATCTGTCCGATAGGCCACAGAGAAAGCGAAGAAATATTTCACCACGACTATCATCGCAGGTTTGGGCTTTTCTAAGTGATTCCTGAAGTTTCTCTTGGTTATAGTCCATGTAGTGAACCAAGGCAGCAAAGAACTCCTGAATTGTAAGATGTAAGAAAGAAAAGGTCACATTTGGAGGTTGGTCAGTTTCAATGATAAAGCTTGATAGAAGTTGAGAAGAAGCATCCACTTTGAAAGTTACCAGATCTCTTTCATCGAATATGATAATGCGATTCATGACTCCATATTCTGCCATCCATCCTATATACTTTAGGAGCTTCTGAGCGTCACTTTTGTGCAGGCTGTGATTGGACAAGATATGGGCCACAAATATTGTAAAGAGCTGGGTGACGGTTTTGGGTAATAATGACAACGGCTGACCACTACTTGTTGGCTGGAAGCTCATAGATAATACTGTACAGATGATCCAGCAGTAGGACGGGATATAACAGAAAGTATACAAAGTATCATTCTCCTTCACATATTGAAACATTTTATCAGAAATGTCCTTATTTGTGAAAAATGTTTCAAAGTATATTTCCCTTTCCTTAGGAAAGAAGCCCATGATTTCAGATACCCTGTGGAAAACACCCATACCTATTGATGACAGTTTGGTTGGGCGACTTGTCAATAGCACATAGCAGCCACGAGAAGTGACTGTCTAACCAAACTGACTACAACCACACCAAGACTGTCCACCTGTTTTACGTTACTCAGTTGTTTATTGGAATAGAAATCAATTGAGTGAATGGTTTCATCCAAGCCGTCGAATATAAAAAGCAGTTCTTGTGGATTTTGTAAGATGCTTTCAATATCATGCTGCAGATGAGGATATTCTTGAAGGATCATCATCTCCAAACTGACATTATTAAGTTGATTGAATGTCCGGAATTTGAAGAAGAAAATAAAAGCAAATCGCTGGTACAGTTTGTTATTCACCCAGTCACAGACAATTTTTTTCATCAACGTGGTCTTCCCCACTCCTGGTACTCCCCTCACCAACACTGTACGAGGTACACACCCTATTTGATGACTCCACCGGAATAGCTTGTTCGGGACAATACGTTCCACAGCAGTTCTCTTTTCATACATGTATTTCTCATGTTTTATCCCAGCCGTTACAAGCTCGTTTTCACATTGTAGCTTTCTTTGCTTACTAGAGACGACAACAATGTTTACATAGCGCTCATTAATGTTAAAGCTTTGTAACTCCAGATTGGTTTCTGGTGGCCTGTGTTCCTCTAAATACTGGTTTTGCCGCTTCAGATGTTTCTTATGGAGCTTCTGGATATCTGGAAGAATAGAAAAGTACGTTAGTGTGTCAAAATAAATCAGACGTTTGGATAGTATTATAAATATTCCTTTTATATAGGAGTAATGTATTACCATGTTTGCCATCATTAGTGGCCTGTGATTCATGGTTATTACTGTATTGGGCTTTTCTACACATGGAGGGTGCTCTGTTATCAGCTACTTACCTTTTAGTTCTGGAGACAAATGTGGACCGTGTTTATCTAGTATGATCTGTTCTATGAGATTATCGCCTACAAAAAAAGTCATTACATGAGGATATGGTTTTATATTAATGGTAATATACATGAATATAGGGCTAGGCATGTTGTAGTAACAGATTTTGTGTCATTTAAGATTCTCTACCCAGTGTTATGTTTTTTCATATAGATCTAAAACTCCTATGATGACATGCGCCGTACATGTATGACAGATGTCTCCTATTATAAATGGCGCCCTGAGCTGGGAGTATTGCCATTGATTGGCGACAACACAGATTGCAAACATTTTCCTCTCAGATGCCCAGGTCATTTGTGACCACGGCATCTTAGGAGGCTTTCCCCTGGAACACTGTGCTCCCAAGACCCTGACAGCTTCCCTGATCTCAGTTCATTGTTTGCAATAGCCTGTGTCGTTCCGAAGAAACAGAGTCTATTGCAACTGTAGTCCTTATGGAGGCTGGCAGGTGGTAGGGCTCCATGGGAACATTGTGAATCATAGCGATGTCTCCTGGGATGAAGGGGCTTAAAAAAGTAAAAAGGAGTTTTTAAAATATAAAAATTCTAATCACCCCCTTTCTCCATAATAATAAAAAAAAGCAATTAAAAAATCCTAGGCATGGCTGCATCTCAAAGTGCCTGAAATATTAAAATATAACTCTATTTATCCTGTGTGGTGAACGCTGTAACAGAAAACAAAAATCTAAATGTTCCTTTATCTCCCCAAAGAAATTGATTAAAAGGTGATCAAAAAGTCATGCACACTTCAAAATGGTATTTATAAAAACTGCAGATCGCCCTGCAAACAATTAACCCATAGATGGAAGTTTAAAAATGTTATGGCAATGCAATGAAAAAATACTTTTTCCCAATTTTTCAGTATTAAAACACAAGAAAAACTATATAAATCGTACTGTCCTGGAGAAGAAAGGGCACAACTCAGTTCTGGGAACGCGTTAAAACCAAAACCCATAAAACTATAACATAAAAGTTATGCCTCAAGGAAGACAGGGAGTAGAAAACTGAAAATCATCCAGTCTTCTAAGGGTTAATTAGGTCAGATGCATGCCAGATCCAGCTAATTAAAACATGAAGGGTTATGACGGTATAATGGTGCAGTCATTAGTTACCTGCATGGTTGATCTCTTCCAGTAGTGTTACCAAGTTGGGATGTGAGCGTCCAGACTCTGCAGAAAAGAGGCTGTCCCAGAAAGCTATTACACCTCTCTTCCCCAGACGTAACATTGCTTCTACCAGTTTCTCCGAATATGTAGAGGGGCCAAGGTCTTTCTTCATTTGTAAAAAGGACTGAAATTCACATGGTGTCTGAGAAAAATATAAAATACATTCATTTATATTCTTGTGCATAGGAGCAGCATTATAGTAGTTATATTCTTATACATAGGAGCAGTATTATAACAGTTATATTCTTGTACATAGGAGCAGTATTATAGTAGATATATTCTTGTACATAGGAGCAGTATTATAGTAGATATATTCTTGTACATAGTAGCAGTATTATAGTAGATATAAGATATATTCTTGTACATAGGAGGCAGTATCATAGTAATTATAGTCCTGTACATAGGAGCAGTATTATAGTAGTTATATTGTTGTACATAGGAGCAGTATTATAGTAGTTATATTGTTGTACATAGGAGGCAGTATTATAGTAGTTATAGTCTTGTACATAGGAGGCAGTATTATAGTAATTATATTCTTGTACAT
Source organism: Bufotes viridis (assembly GCA_033119425.1). Taxonomy (NCBI): domain Eukaryota; kingdom Metazoa; phylum Chordata; class Amphibia; order Anura; family Bufonidae; genus Bufotes; species Bufotes viridis. The sequence goes on from CM065599.1 coordinate 67,010,051, forward strand.
AGGAGCAGTAATATAGTAGTTATATTCTTGTACATAGAAGTCAGTATTATAGTAGTTATATTCTTGTACATAGGAGCAGTATTAAAGTAGTTATATTTGTGTATATAGGAGTAGTATTATAGTAGTAATAGTCTTGTACATAGGAGCAGTATTATAGTAGATATATTCTTGTACATAGGAGCAGCATTATAGTAGTTATATTCTTGTACATAGGAGGCAGTATTATAGTAGTTATATTCTTGTACATAGGAGCAGTATTATAGTAGTAATAGTCTTGTACATAGGAGCAGTATTATAGTAGATATATTCTTGTACATAGGAGCAGCATTATAGTAGTTATATTCTTGTACATAGGAGGCAGTATTTTAATAGTCATATTTTTGTACATAGGAGCAGTATTACAGTAGTTTTATTCTTGTACATAGGAGGTAGTATTATAGTAGTTATATTCCTGTACATAGGAGGCAGTATTATAGTAGTTATATTCTGGTACATAGGAGGCAGTATTATATTAGTTATATTCTTGTACATAGAAGGCAGTATTATAGTAGTTATATTCTTGTACATAGGAGGCAGTGTTATAGTAGTTATATTCTTGTACATAGGCGCAGTATTATGGTAGTTATTTTCTTGTACATAGGAGGCAGTATTATAGTAGTTATATTCTTGTACATAGGCGCAGTATTAAAGTACCGTATTTTCGGGCGTATAAGACGACTGGGCATATAAGATGACACCCTATTTTTCCTGTTAAAATATGGGATTTGGGCTATACTCGCCGTATAAGACTACCGCCTTCCAGCGCACACCAAATAAAAATTAAACAGGCGATCCGAGCATGAGAAAACCACTGAGAGTAGGGAGAGGCGGCTGCTTCAGGAGCGACTGGCCGGGATGCAGCGCACGGTGGCTCAGCTAGAGGGCTCCTGTCCCTGAAGCTGGAGAAGGACAGCTTCTCCAGTCCGGCTTGGAAGTAAAGAGGACCTTTCACTAGTCCAACAATTGTTACATAATGATATATACCGTATGTGTATAGCGGCGTCCAGGGATAATAGTATAATAGTGGCGCCGCTCTACACATACATTTCATAATCTAACAATTGTTGGACCAGTGAAAGGTCCTCTTAAGTTTCAGCACGCAGTATACTGGCGTATAAGACGACCCCCGACTTTTGAGAAGATTTTCATGTGTTAAAAAGTAGTCTTATATGCCAGAAAATACAGTAGTTATAGTTTTGTACATAAGGGACATTATTAAGGAAGTTAAATTCTGAAACACTGGGACAGTGTTGTAGCTGTATTTTTGTCCCGTGTGATCGACAGTCTGTGGTGGACAGATACCATATGTGTGTAGATATTCTTTTCAGGTTAGGATATAATATATAGGTTACAATATATGTTTGTTTGTTTTTTACCTGTGTCCAAACATTTTTCCGAGACTCAAGTTCAGAAAGAAGACTGTATGTGTCCATGGATTCTACAATAAAGACTAAATCTTCTTTGAAGTATTTGTACATCTTCCTCACCTTATGATCTTCATACTGAGAGATTTTCCGTATGAAATATTTGATTTCATCTAGAGGATAGAGGTAAAAGGTATAAAATATCTAGGTTGAATATAGAAGGTCTGTAAGGCTTCATGCAGACAATTGTATTTTTGCCCCACTTCCGATTCCGTATTTTTGTGGTTCAGAAGCAGAACCAACGAAGTCTATGGAACTGCAAAAAATGCAGGCAGCACATGGAGGATATCGGTTTGTCCACCCCACAAATTATTGAACATTACCTATTCTTGTCCATATTGAAGACAAGAATAGGGATTTCTACTAATGTGGCCGGTGAAAATGTGGCCTGCACACTGCCAGTGTCGTGTCCATGTCCAGGTTGCTTTAGAAGTATAAAGAAGCAATGACTGTTTAGAGAATGATTTTACTATACTATAAGCGTGACAGAGAAATAGATGTACACAAAGATGATGCACTGACCTTCTGTTATAACTCGTTCTGAAACCTGATCCATCGTTTATACTCTGAGACAAAGCAAGAAACATTCTAGAAAGGAAAAGAAAGAATCATACTTCTATTAGAGAAATATATCTTTAGCTAAGGTATTCCAGAGAAAGTGTAAAATAAGTTTTAAATAGTTCCTTCATGCATCCAGCCCCTTATTACGGGGATTGTAGGCTTCACATACGTCCGAGCTCCTTTGGTTAGTGCGTTGTGTCTTACCACATCTGTTGTCCTCTTTATTCAGCAGAGAAAAGAAATGCCTATCTTTCTATTTCATAGAAATTTCCCAAAAATTCAACCGAGTTCACAATACTATTCTTATCTTCCTTTTTTCCAATTCTGTTTTGCAGAGGTTAACGGAAGATAGCTAAAAAAAAGCAGATAAGTGCAGTCCATGTGGTAGATGTAAATTCAGCAGCTAATCCTAACGCACATGATCACTTTGAAGGAGTATGGCTGATATGGTGTGGTCTTATTACACAGCTTGATGAAACTTCCCATAAGCTTATCTTATATATTCACTTAAATTGTTAACGTTATCACACTGTTGCCTAGGAGATCTCAAATGTTTGGTCTGTTCTTCAGAAAATATTAATTTTTCAGGTTATATTGCAGTCATATTTTCCTTCATGGCTTCTCATTGTTGAACTTTGCCTGATTAATGATTAAATTTGTAGTCTGTTAACATCTATCTAATGGTGCAATCCTACAGCCTGTTCTACACACCTAGTATCAACTAAGTAGTTTCTGTATTATTGAAAATGAAATGTTAAAACATGCAAAGGAACCAAAACCAGTGTTTTTTTTATAAACTACTAGCAGAAGGACCCAGCTTCGCACGGGTATATTTCATCTATTTCATTTAATGTTTGTGTGTGTCTTAAAAGATACAGTATACCCCATAACAGTGACTTCTACAGCACCCTGCCCCTTTAAGAGTGAACTCCGCAGTCCCCCACCCCTTAACACTGCCCCTCCCCCACAGTGCCCCGCCACTTTTAAATGGGACCTCCACAGCAGCCCATCCTCTTAACTTTGACCTTCACAGCAGTCCACCCCTTTAACAAGGAGTTTCAATGCACCCCACTCCCTTGTCAGTGACCTCCTCAGGGGCCCGCCCCCTTAACAGTGACCTCCACAGTACCCCGCTGCCTCAACAGTGACCTCCACAGCAGTTGCCCCTTTAACAGTGGCCCCTGCCCCCTTAAATGTGAACTCCACAGCAGTTGCCACTTTAATAGTGGGTCCTGGGGAGGCATGGCCTGGCCGTGGATGTGATCGGCAGCATCACGAGTTAGCCACCACCTGCTCTCTGGACTCACCAATGACTGACCGCGCTCTCCTCATACCGGCAGTCACGGCCCAGCGTCTATCTGGAGGGGTCCCATGGCTGGAGGAACCGCCAAGAAGAGTAAGGAGACAGTGGGAGGTGGCGAGCGCAGTGCGCAAGATGGCGCCGGCACGCTCTCCACAGTAAAGAGGCAGGGCAGAGCTGGAGGTGTGCCGGGAGCTGTGTGGGCTACAGTGAACTCCAGGGCATCACTGAAGATGCCAGAGCTGCAGGGACCCTACATGGAAGAGGACCTGGAGGTGGAGGCGGCCCAGTCCAGGGTGAAGACAACTGCAGGAGGAGCCCATGAGGACACTATTGAGGTTTGTGTGTCTGGGGCAGAGGAGGAGCTATTATAGAGGAGGAGGAGGCCATATCTCCCCAAAGTGCAGAGCCAACACTTAAAAGATATATTCAGGGCAGTTACCCAGTGTGGAGTGACTCTGACAGCATTACAGAAGCAAATGGGGTCCCTGAAGCAGGAGTTCTCCTTTCTTCGCCATGATCTGCAGAAAGTTAATGAAAGACTGGTAGAGGTGGAAGGCCGTGTCAGTCAGATGGAAGATAAGCTGCCCCCTCTAACCAGGGCAGTCCGCACCCATGAACAAGAGATCTCAGCATTGATAGCCAAGACAGATGACCTGGAGAACCGTCTTCGACGCAACAATGTAAGTCTTCTGGGGATCCCTGAAAAAGTTGAGGGATAAGACCCTACGTCTTACTTTGAAACATGGCTTAAAGACTTTTTTGACACTGAGGTGCTTTCCCCATTATATGCGGTGGAACTGGCGCACTGAGTCCCCACCAGACTGCTGCCGCGGGAGCGCCCCCACGTCCTGTTCTAATTAAATTACTTCACTACAGGGATCGGAATGACATTTTGAGGGCTGCCAGAAATCGCCCTGACATCACCATCAATGGGCAAACAATTGCATTTTTTCAGGAATTTTCCTCCCAAGTCCAGAAGAAGCGGAGCCAGTTCCTGGATGTCAAGCGCCAACTTTATTCCCTGCAAGTGTCCTATTCTATGATGTAGCCAGCAAGTCTGCAGGTGGCTGCTCTAGGATCCGTTCACTTCTTCAATGCACCAAAAGATGTGGCTATGTGGATCGACCAGCATAAGCGTCAGCTGCCAGAGGAGGAGAGATGATGGCAGTCCAATTATTTTAAGTTTGTACCCTTAGTTGCTACTGAGCGACTTGTTGGAAAGTTATCCCTCTACTGTTCTACTACTGAACTTCCCATGGAGCACGAGTATCCTTTTATTGTGGGGAACAATTTCGCTTAGCAGACATAGAGTTAGAAACGTTGCTTTTATGTCCGGTTTCATGGAGGACTTGTGCCTCGGCCTGTTAGATGATGCAATGCAGGCACGATTTTTTGGTTCTGGTTTTTCTTTCTGTTGCTCTATTTTTCTGGGGATTTTTTTTACAATGTTTGTATTGATGCTCTGTATCTGTGATATCATGCCTGCTTGTTGGTACAGCACCGCCATCGTATCGCTTGTATCTACAATGCTCCTATTACATTATATTCAGCTGGGTCATGGTTCTGATGTTTAAATATGGCTAATGTATTTAATATTGTGAGCTGGAATGTGCGTGGCCTGGGTGACTCATCAAGGCGATTTGCCTTGATGGATTATCTGTGTCCGTATTTCCCCACTATTATATGTTTGCAAGAAACCCAGTATATGAAGGAGGGGGCACAGGCTCTCCATAGGTCATGGATGAGTCAAACATTCCACTCAGTGTTCTCTAGCCATTCCCAAGGGGTTAGTGTCCTGGTCCATAGATCTATTCCCTTCTAGGTGCAATCGTCCAGTATCGACCCTGATGGCTGCTTTATTTGCATAGATTGTAATATCTACACGAAGGAGTACCTGCTGGTGTCATTATATATACCTCCACCATATAGCAGCGTGGCGTTAAGAGGCGCCTTGACATTTATCATTAGTAACCCTGATATACCAGTTATTTTGGTGGGAGATTTCAACAATACTATTTACCCCTACTGGGATAGATATGGGGGTGTGCAGGCGGATGCTGATGGTCCTGTATCAGCTTTTGGAAGATCAGTGGAGGAGCTGGCCCTGATAGATCTGTGGTGTGTCTGACGTTGGCTAGGGCTCAGTCTGACCATTCCCCTTTGTTTCTGCCACCTCGCCTGTGGTTCCCATCTCTCAATGGCTATGGACATTTAAATTCTTCTGGTTGCAGGTAATTGACTGTTCATACATTAGTTCTACTATACAGGAGTATTTTACCCTCAATCTAGGCTCAGCCACGAGCAGGGTGTTATGGGACGCCATGAAGGCTTGCCTACAAGGAGCGCTTATTCAGGGGATTAGTAGAGCCAAACTTAAAAGCCGACAATTTGGAGAATTATTGAGGGATCGGGTTGGGGTGATGGAAGCGAACTTTGTGGAGAAGGGCGATCAGCTGTCTTTATCTGTCTGGAAGGAGGCAGAGGATATATATCACTCGCATGTTGTGGAACTTGCCCACACAAAGCAATCCTTTCAGCGACAGAAGTATTATGAGAGAGAGAAGGCGGGTCACCTACTAGCCCTTGTGGCTAGGGCACAGTCCATGTCGGCATACGTTACCGCTTTATAGGGGGAGGATGGGACAGAAATTGTGGATAGCCAGGCCATAGTGTCTGTATTTAGCTCCTTTTATGCCGATCTGTATCAGTCATGTCTAGGTTGTAATAGGGAAGATATATTATGATATCTACATGGGGTATCCTAGCCTAAGTTGTCAGATTCAGATAGAGCATACCTTAATGGTCCGCTACAGTTGCTGGAAATTAAGGAGGCGGTGGCTGCTATGGCAAATAATAAATCACCGGGTACTGATGGGTTACCAGTAGAAATTTCTAAGAAGTTTGGAGATATTTTATTACCTCGGTTATTGAAGGTTAACCAGGAGGCCTTGGAGACCGGGAAGCTTCCGGCATCCATGCAAGAGGCTATTATAGTTGTTCTCCCTAAACCGGGTAAAAAAAACCTCCTCCCTGATTCCTACCGCCCTATATCATTGTTGCCCACAGACATAAAGATATTGGCCAAGGTTCTGGCTTTGTGCCTCTCTAAGGTTATCTCCTCCATTGTACACATGGATCAGTCTGGATTTTTACCAGATAGGTCCACGACGATTAATATCAGACGCCTATATCTAAATATGCAGATTCCAGTGGACAATCCAGGGGATAGGGTCATCTGCTCCCTGGATGCCACTAAGGCATTCGATAGTATTGAGTGGGAGTATCTATGTGAGGTGCTGGAGAGGTTTGGTTTACGGGACAGTTTCATAGCATGGGTGTGGCTGTTATATGGCAGGCCTACAGCGTGGGTATGGGTGAACGGATATCTATCAGAGGGATATTTCGGCTCTAAAGGGGAACCAGGCAGGGCTGCCCCTTATCTCTGTTACTGTTTGCCCTTGCCATCAAGCCAATGGTGAGATGTAGGAAGGAGAAGGTCGCAGTATGGCTCTTATTCTGATACGTTTCTATTATAAAGCTGGATAGTAATTTCGATGTGATATCCACTTGAAACAGTTCAAAATCTTTGCTATCAAAAGTAAGAATGTGATTCATTATTCCATATTCTGCCATCTTCCCAGTGGATTTCATGAGCTCCACAGGACATTCAGTATCGATCCAATGATTAAGGAGGGTGTTGGCCACATAAGACACAAAGAGCTGTGTCACTGTTTTTGGTAAAATCAAAATCTGTTGATCACCGTTTATAGATGAGGCTTTGAAACACATGGATAATACTTTACAGACGATCCAGCAGTATGACGGGATGTAACAGAATGTGTACAACATGTCATTCTCCCTCACGTACTGAAAAGCCTTGGCAGACAATATCTGGTCATGGAAAAAATGCTCAAAGTACAGCTTCCTTTCTTTTGGGAAAGAATCCCATGATCTCAGAAAACCTTTGGAAAACACTAATGTTAACAGAAGCCAACTTGGTTGGCTGACTGGTTAACAGTATTGAGCACCCTTTGAGAAGACTTTGTCTCACCAAGCTAACCACAATTATGCCAATGTTGACCTGCTCTTTGGTGTTAGAGCTGATCTTTTCTGAAGCAAAATCAATGTTGTGATTACTTTCATCTAGACCATCAAAAAGGAAGAGCAGCTTTTCTGGATTCTGTAAGATGATATCAAGTTGACTCCATAGATAAGGATATTGTTCAAGGATCATCTCATCCAAACTGACTTTATCATATCTATTTAGTTCCCGGAATTTAAAGAAGAAAATGAATGAAAACCTTTGATAATGTTTCTTGTTCACCCAGTCAAAGACAAATTTTTGCATTAGAGTGGTCTTTCCAACTCCCGGTACACCACTCACCATGACTGCATGTGGTATGCAACCAGATCGGTGGCACCAGCGAAACAGCCTGTTGGGCGAAATCCATTCCAAAGTGCTATGTGCCTTTCTGAAATAATGCTCATGTCTCCTTACAGTTTCTATTATCTCATGTTGAGAACGATTCCTGAACTGCTGAGTGGAGACAACAATTAAATCCAAGTAGCAAGAAGAAATGCTACCGCTTCATCTAAGTTGTACGAGTCCTGGAGCATTCTGTTCTTTTAAATTTTTGGTAATTTCCTGTAGATATTTCTTGTGACAATCATGGGTTTCTACAAAAAAATGTTTTCAGAATATAATTGACATATAAAATACCACATTTTCCCCAAACTGGGATAGACAAGCATAAATACCCCAAATCTATTATCTTGTTTTAAAATTTAATTTTCACCTTAATGTGTTAAGATGGGCATACATACTAGATTGGGCAAACACCGATTTTGGTGGGGCCAGCAGACTGATGTTTATGTATATGTTCCAATTCTCCTGTGTAATGTAATGCTGCAGAAAAAAGGGATCAAGCATGCTGAATTTTACATGTAGAGATATGCTAAAGGTGCCTGGCGGTTGTGTGCTCCACTCTTCCCATATAGAACTGTTGTATGCTTCTCAAGCAAAGCATGCATATTCATGGAAGGGAAGGCGGAAGGAATAGCTGTCTGTTGAGCAGACATCCAGGCAAAAACAATTGAAGGTATATGGACACCATTATAGACCATCTCAGCTCCTATTCTAATGTGAGAATGAATTATGGTATATGCCGTAGAAGCTCTGTCCACTAGAAGGTTGATGGTGCTTTGTACTTTCTAGTGAAAGATCTATTTCAAACAACTGATCATCAGGGTGCTGATCAGATAGTAATGATCTATCCTGAGGACAGGCCACCACTTAATGAAAGCTTGTTAACCCCTTTAGATTGGTTGTCTCATCCCTACTACCATTATCTATATTTCTTGGCCAAAGATTTTTTGTTTTTTACGCAGCCCTATATACATAGAATTAAGCAACAGGGCATATCTTCGACTGTCTACAGAAGGTGATAACAGTCAAATGTGTGAAATCCACTGTAAGTTCAGAGGATTAATCCATTGCCTGTTGAAACTCACTGTTTGCATCATTTACCATTTAGTTGAAATAACCGGTGTCCATATTCATCCAGCTTGATCAGTGGCACTAATGTAGGACCTGCAGTAAAAGAAACATACCAGTAACCAGTAATTTGATACTGTTCAAATTAATAGTCCCAATCTCAGCTGGAATCCATAGATGACCAGTGTTCCCAGTTATTACGGTTAAATTACATGATAGAAAGCACAAGAGTGTTCGCAGCTGAATGAGAAAAGGTACACAAGAGACACAGGGGGAATCTGCATTAGTGTATGTTATGCCACATTTAGGTGAATCTTGCTATCATATTCCTTTCCCTCCGCTGCTTTCTTCCTAAGGATCAGACTACACATAGGTTTGCTTGTAGTCTGTTACTATGGAAACTCAGATCTACATAGGAAATTTAGGATAGTCAGAATATTCTTTCATGGAGACTATTTACTAAGTTGCTTACTGTATTTTAGGTGTTTTTAAGCAAGAAAAATACATTTTAGTGTACTGAGAAGATAACTAAATAATAATGATCATAGAGTGTCCAACATAGGAACATCTTGGAAGAATAGAATAGCTACTCTATTGTAGATTGTGCCAAACAAGCCTTGTTTTTTGATGTTCTCCTGGATTAAAACATTCAGGTCAGTTGGGTTATGCACCTGAGGTCATACTACTGTACTACTTTATTCAGTCTTACTCTTGTGGAGACATGTTTTAGCTTATATCATTTGTATCTGTAGGGCGTAGTACTCAACAGCGCCCCTAGTGGCAGCAACAAGGCAAAAATGTTTGCAATTCATATCTTTATTGTTACCTGTTTGGCTAAGTTCAGCCAATACTCCAATAAAATTAGGGTGTTGGTAATTATTCTGTAGGACAAAGAGGCTCTCCCACAAGGCTAGCACAGCATCTCGGCTGAAATCCATAATATCTTGTATCAAACATTCAGAAAGCACAGAGGATCCTAATTCTTTCTCCATTAAGAGGTAATTTTGCTAAAACAACAGTAGAATTACAGGCATTAAAATTCTACGACATCACAGATCTTCAAAGCTGCAATTTCAGTAATAACAAAAGTTATAGGGCACAAGGCTGGTCATCTAATGTGTATGGGGGGAGACTGTACTTTCTGTGCGGGGGAGATATAACGCTACCAGAGATGTCTGGCAGTGGTTTACTCCCCTCTCCCCATTCAGAGCGTTGGGACAAATAGCTACCTGCCAAAAAGCAATCGGCTGAAAGCAATTTAATGTGTATGGGCAGCCTGAATGAGGACATGGGCCACCAAAAACATCTCCAGATTGCCTTCAGGGATGAATTATCTGTGTGGGTCCAGGTTAGGTTTTACCGATATTGTTGATACCAGATAACCATGTTATCTATATACCTGGCTGATCAGAACAGTCTCCTCATGAATGTCCCAATCAGAATCAAGATTAGAACCACAGTCCTCAGGAATGTCCCAATAATGAAGCGTTTCTAAAATACCACCTCTATCTAGACAGATTTTCAACTTTATCATATCCCTTGCATGCTGACCATCTTCATTGGCCATTGTTAATGCAATTCTTAGTGTATGTCTTATAAAGATTTCACTGTAGTATCTTAGTCATTAGTACATTTTGTCTAAAAGTTCAAAGAAAGGATTGATTCAGGTTTTTGGTCTCGAAGAGTACCTATGGATGGTATGCAGGTTGGATAAATCAGTCTCTTATCCAGCAACTCATCAAGGTATACCCCACTTAATTCCACAGCGTGAAAGACATTTCTCTAACCTGACTCATGGGAACATTTCGGGACTTCAGCTCACTCAAGAGGTTCTGCGTGTCCAAAATCTCCACTATATGTTTCAGGTCATTCAGGAAGTAGTCATACAGAATTCTCAGGTTGCACATTTCATACTGAAGCAGTTGCTGTCTGAACCTCTTAATGTCATCTAAAGGAGAAAATGAAATAGGGTCAGCCACCATTTTTCAAAAAAACACAATGGGAAACATACAGTAGTTCCTGCTGCTCAAAAAGAAGAGACAGGCAATTAGGAGGCAAGATCAAGAAGATGCTGTTAATCATACTCACTACTGATCACTATAAAATTAAAGGGGGTCTAAAGGATTAAAATAAATAGTTGCTTTCTTCCAGAATCAGGACCCCCACACTTCCCTTCCACGAATTGTGTCTTGTGTTGCAGGTCAGTTGTATTGAAGTGAATTGGATTAAGCGCTAATACCACAGATGTGGTCTTTTTGTACTCCTGGAAAAACCTCTCCAATTGAACCATTAACCAGACCAATTTTTGGTCTTTCCTCTTTGCGTTCAGTCGTACTGTAGCATCCTTCCACAAGATGCGTAGGATGAGATGACCAGCTTTGAAAGGAAACGTAATTTTGATGATACTTTGGAGTTGTTTTTGTTGTATCTGTTCTTTATTTTTTACTATAGCACATATCTCTGCTATCACAGGAGGGCTGTCACTGTGCATTACAGCTGTTGCCCCACTCTTCAATTCGAATGCACAGTATCAGCCCCTATACGAACAGAAAGTATGCTTATGATGATTATACGCATTGCATGTCTTCAACCTTTATTACTCATGTGACCTGATTGACGTTACAGACCATCGGTGACGACCCTTGAACAATTTTTCCTCCATGGCTTAAGTTTTCCTCAGCTAAGATTAAAGTTGTCTTCAAACTTCAACCCAGAATTCCTGTCCAAGCAAAGTGGTAGATGTTAATGTTGTCATAGTGTTCAGTAATGCTTGACGTCCTTCTTAATCTGTCCCATCATATTTAGAAAGTACTTAATATTTAATGATATATTGGGATGTGCAAGTATTACAGATGACTTCTACAGGCCTTCCTGATGTATGCTGGATCTCTAGATTCTTAAAATGTGTCCTTAGGAATGTGCACCTGTGTTGTCGGTCATGGCAGATGTGAAATAATGGTTACTTTCTCTAAAACTACTTGGGTGTAAGAAATTTCTACTTCCTCCACATCTAGAATAATTTTTACAGTAAGTGATTGACAGATTTGGCATCTCTTTATGTATGGTGGTTGGCTGTTTGTAGGATTTAAGATCAAGTTACAACAGTGTGCTGGTTCAGGGTCAATAAATGTAAGTAAGACTTTTTTTTAAACGTTTTGTTGAATTCAGGGGGCTGGCTGTGTTATGGATTGTCCTAATCAGGGCTGCAGTAATCTAGGAATGTTCCTGTCCACCAAGGAAGCACATACCATAGAGGTAGCCTATGCCAATATGGGGCCCTTGGAGGAAGGCTGTTCTAGGTTGGTCATCATTGTAATGGGTGGTGGAAACCTCCAAAGAGACTGCACTGCTACTGCAACTAGGACTTCTTGTCTCAGGTCGCCAGGAGTTTCATGGGGCCTTTTCTAATGTGTAATTTTCAAACAGGAGCTAAATGCTCCCAGTTAAGCCCCACACAGGACCACAATCTTCTGAGGAACATCACAATCAGGACTCCAGTTAACCTAAGAATATACCAGTCAGGATGCCAGTCCTCCCAGTAATGTCCCAACCATGGATTCCACTCTTCCCAGAGATGCCCGAATCAGGACTCTAATCGTCTGAGGTATTACCCAGGGACCACAGGCCTCATAGGAATTTCTTAATCAGAACCACAGTTTTCAGGAACATTACAGTCAAGACCCTAATCCTCTGAGGAAGGTACCAGTCAGAACCTCAGTCCTTCTAGGAATGTCCCAGTCAGGACCCCATCCATGAATGTTCCATTCAGAACCCCAGTACTCTCACGAAATGCCCCAATCAGAACCACAGTCCTCAGAGAAGTCCCAATTAGAACCCCAGTCATCCCAGGAATGTCCCAGTCAGAGCAACAGTCTCCTTATGAATGTCCCGATCAGAATCCAGATCAGAACCACAGTCCTCAGGAATGTCCCCATAAGAATCACAGTCTTCAGGAATGTCCCTATCGGGACCCTAATCCCATTCAAGAATGTTCCATTCAGAACCCCAATCAACACACGAATACCACAGTCAGAACTCCAATCTCACAGGAATGTCCCATAGAGGAGCTCAAACCTTTCAGGAATGCCCCTTTCAAGACTCAAGTCGTCCCTTGATTCTCCTGTTTCTTCTGAGCCTTGCCCTTTTCGCAGCACGCCTCTCCTCTTTGCATTTCAGAAGTAGCAGTACTGCCACATTGCCGCTTCTTGTGTGGGGACAGTCGTTATATGGTGGAAATGTTTGACGACATTTGGATTGTTATTGTTATTTTGCTGTAAAGAATTAGAAGCAGAGTGTTTTACCTTTCGTGCCCTCCTGTTATTCCTGAAAGTGAAACTAAACCGGAACATACAGAGATGAGGAAACTGCTTCTGGTTAACTCTCTACAGTCTTGAAGGAAGTATGTATTTTGTTAAGGTGGAATACTTTGTGGATGGAAATGGGACATTTTGGCTGTGTGGCTATAGTGGAGGATGTGCAGGTTAATGATTTATGGTTCCCTTTCTCTTATTACACTTCTGGCAGAACAAGCGACTGAGTTTTTATTGCTTATAAACCTGTCCTGCCAAGGATTAAAGGGACACTAGCATCAACAGTCTGTAGCCCATCAGTGTGTGACCAGAGAAGCTCCATCCCCCCACTCTTGTCTGTGTGGCTGTAGCTGGTACTGCGGCTGAACCACAGCTCAGTCCTAATTACTTGAATGGGGCTTAACTGCAGCATCAGGGACCACTGCTGAACATGACAGGTCCTCTTTAAATAAGTAATAGTGTACGTTTTCTTTCACATTTGGAACTTTGTCAATGACCACAGCTGGAGTTCCCCTATTCACTTCTGACCTATCATGTGGTCATGAGTTTGGAACTTCTACGCGTTCCTCCTGCTCTGTAATCACAGGGGATTTTTGTAAACATATTGGAAGTTTTGGATGATAGAGGCAGAAAGTCAATATCCAAGAAGCCTCAGATCAGATCTCGTGGTGAAAAGCAGCACCTCTATTACCATGAGGATGGATCGGCCACTGCTGACACTCATTTTCATAGTGCAAACAGGTGAGTGAGATGGAGGCATCTGTGACTGTGGGAGGAGGGTGTCCTTTAAAAGTTCTGCAGGCATGTGGTAGTTGTTGCTGATATTGCTGGTGTTGGCCCTCAGTTGTGATTATGGGCCCACATCACAGCTCAGCTTTTAATTTTTTTTTCAAATATTATTGAATTGACTTGCAATACCACGGTTCACAGCAGCCTGCTTAAAATAAATTCTGTAGACATGTATACAACAGTGCTCCCAGAGCAGGATTTTTTGAGATTTACATATCCATCAAACATAATAATGCCATCCTAGCAAAATCATAATCAGGCCTCTTTCACACTTGCCTTGTGAAAATCCGGCGTGCACTTGCTGCGGATTTTGCTGCGGCCAAAAAACGTGTCAGTACTGAACTGAGGACATCCTGATGCATCCTGAACGGATTTCTCTCCATTCAGGATGCATGGGGATAATCCTGATCAGTAGCTTTCCGTCCTAGAGACCCGAGGACGGATATCTAGGACGGAAAGCTAAAACGCTAGTGTGAAAGAGGCCTTAGTATAGTCTAAAACTGTGTTCTTAATCCCCTTGTCTCATTTATTGGTATACTATAACCTTTCTCGTACAGGTACTGTTTGTACAATGGAAAAAGTTACCCAGGTAATAGGAAAGAAAGGAGGAGCTGTACATCTGCCGGCCATTGGGCCACCTAAATTTAATACCAGGGATGTCTTTTGGAGACATTTGTCACCTATAGATCACTTGGTGGCTTCCTTTTCCCGAGGATCATTCGACATAACATATCAGTCTTGTTTCTACGAGAGAGTCCAGCTTCTTCACAACTTTACTTTGGTTATCCTAAATCTAGAACTGAAGGACACTGGGATATTCACTTGTCAAATGGTGGACACCAATGGACACATGAGGCTTCATCGGTTCCACCTAATAGTCTACGGTGAGTTGTCAAGTTGGGAATGTTATATGTCGGAATGACATTGAATTGCATGTAGTTCCAAGCCTAAGAAGCTATTTATTTTGTCCTAGAAGTGGTGGTGAAGCCAGAAGTCCAGGTGTATACCTCCAAAAAAGCCACAGACTGTTCTGTGTTTTTGGCTTGCAATGCATCCACAGGAAACAATGTGACATACAGCTGGACGACAGACACTGGAGAAGGTCGTCCTCTAAACAGAACTTATATGTTACATGACAACAGTCGCCTTCTTAAGGTTCTTCTTACTCTAAGGGATCAGGAGGTTTCCTTTATATGTATGGTATCAAACCCGGTCAGTCAAGAGAAAACAGTCGTAACTCCTTGGAGCAATTGTTTTGTAAAACAGGGTAAATCAAGCTGTTTTTCATAAAAGTATTTGAGGCCAACCATGATGGTGGTGGGCAGATGGGATTGGTGTGAAGATTATCATATTACCAGCAATGGGGGCAAAAGGGTTTCTTTATTTTCCTATTACGGACCTCTCTCTCCTAACCTATAGAGATTTATTAAAAGAAACCTCTAAGACATTTTGGTGTCTATTCATTTCTTGTAATCTACTACTAGCCAAGGTTGGTTCATACTACTCATATTCACTAGTAGCAGTGTCAAAGTGGGCTACATTAATATGCTTGTCTATAGTATGACAACCTGAGACCATCACCAATGTCCTTAATTGATAGGTAGGTACCCATGCTCTAAAATCTCATTCAGTCGGAGAGAGTAATGCACATTTGTGGCCTTTCTACCCTTTGGAGTCAATGGTACTTTTTCAGCAATTGATTATATACAGTCCCTCATTAAAAACCTCTATAAAATCTTCATTATAAAGTTATGGGGTAACCTTCAGGAAGATGGATGTATTTTTGTATATATCATTCATTTGAGACATGTTCTCTCATACAGGAACTGATGTTGGTTTCTTCAGTGGGAAAGTCGTCTTGGTTATTGGGATCTTTCTTGTGGTCACATTTGCTGTCTTGATGTTCTTAGTCTTCTTGTTGACCAGAGTCTCTGGTAAGTAAATCCCTCATAGGTAAACTGGCTACATAGCAATTGTATCTGAAGATGAAGGGGGCTTGTCTCTAGGATTTATCCCTGTAAAGCACAGTATCTACAAAGTATCCATATAGAGAAGAAAATTGGCATCTCTGTAGACTTTTGAAATTTAAAGGCCATTCTGTAAACCCTCTAGGTCATAACTTCTCAGCATTTTGGCCTCAATCCTTGGGTCTGTACATAGTGGTACAGGTCATAAATTTGTGGTGGATGACTGAAACATGCTACTGAATTTAGTAATTTAAAATCCCAGAGTTTCAACATTACCATGACAAGTAGTTCCTTTTGTCATGCCTATATAACACTTAGTTTTCAAGGTCTGGACAGAGTTGTAGCTAGAGGAGGTTCTAGGGTAGCAGTTGAGTTCTGGCCACGGTTCCTGAGGAAGTTTGGGGGGGGGGGGCTGCTACAGATTTACCTTAGGACCCAGGAACTTTAGATTACACCTCTGGTTCTGGCAGTATATTCAAGAACCTGGAACCTCTGGAGGTTTGTTCTTCTGCTCATGGGTCTCTTTTTTTGAGGAAGTTTCCCCTTGTGCTGCATCTGGCTAAGAAGCACTTAAAGCTGCAGGAATGCAGTTTTTTCTTTTCTGATAAAATACTTTTTTCTGCTCACAGGAAAAAACACTTTCAAAACAGAAGAAAAAAGACTTATCAAAGAACAACATCACAACTCAATGAAGAGACTGGAGGTCAAGAAGAAGACTTGAGACTACAGAACAGTGATGTGAGATCACTACAAAGAGAGACAACTTTGTAGCATAAAAGAGACAAAGGTCATAGAAGAGACAGATCTAATCAAGAGGAGACATAGGATTTGTAGTAGAGATGGAGACTGTACTATATACTGTGATGCTGCTGAGCCAGTGGATCTAAGAAAATTATATGTGATCCTGTGCTGATCAGTTAGTGTATTTAAGTCTATCTTGTGTGATACTGTTCACCGAGCCACTGTTTCTAAGCCTACCAAGTATGATACTGTCTGTTGAAGCAGCATATCTATCACGTGTAATACTGTCTACTAAGCCACTGTATCTACGCCTCTTATGTGTGATACTGTCTGCTGATCTGTTTTATCTAAGCCTATCATTTGTGATACTGTCTCAGGAAGCCACACAGCACTACATTCCTCCTGTTAAACAGTTTTAGAAAATGTTTGTAAAATTTGTATAATGGTGGTATAGTTATTGCATCATGTTGATATGGTGACAAGTATAAAGTTTATTTTTCTATTTAAATTGTTAGTTTCCCTATGTTCTAAATCTATAAAACAGTCCAATTGGATTATGAATACACAAGAAGTGTGCAAGGGGAATTTAAGGAAAGGAACTAGATACTGTTTTTCCAGGAACTGTGGACTACTGACATCTACTGGCACAGTTCCCCTTAGTGGGAGAATATGACATTTCATTTGTATAGAAAACTCTTTTTTTTCAGGAATTTTCATGTACTGAGCTTTAATAGTTATAAAAATTTAGGAAAACAATTAATTATTTGATTTAAAAAATCTGAGGGTAAATAACATCAGAACAAAAAGTATTAAGGTGGGTCCAGAGAAGCAAAAGATTCTTCTTGGCTTGGAATACAACATCTAAAAGTCTATCAGTGTTAAGTTCACAACAAATAATGGAATATCTGAGGGTAATCCAGTCTGTCTAGAAGGGCAGGTCAATACATTCCCAAAACAAATTGCCAATAGGCATCATATTTTCTTAAGGACTCCTAAGGCCTCCAGGTGCTTCCAGTGGGATTTAATTTTTATTGTCCCCAAGATTGGCCTTTTCTTCTCTTGATGAACTTCGTAATATATAGATGAAGTGAAAAACCAGCAAAGTATGATGACTGCCAAGGCCTAAAAGGTGAGTAATGATAAGGCGACTTTGACCTACAGGGGACAACATTTTGAATTTCCCCATAGGATTTCCACCTTTCTGTATGACTGTGAATATGAAAATGTCTCTCAACTCCTCTCTCCATGTTAAAACAGAGGTTCCTATCTCAACAGTTTATTAGTAGAACTAAATACAACAGATCAGTATTAACACAGAGACCATATATGGAACTGTTCCTCCCGTGCTAAATTGATGAAGGGCAATTTAAAACAGCTTGTGTAGATTTTCTGTTCACTTTGATGTCTTGTGATGAGCTTATTAATCGGCTGGCAACTTGGTGAAGATCTCTACTGACAAGTCAATGAAGAGTCTGTTCCTTCTACTGTGCCTACTGCTGGTGTCACCAAGGAATATACAATGGAGTAGTCATCCTGCAAATCAGAAAATAATATATTTATAAATTGCTGTGAATTAAGTACAAATGTAACCTTAAGGACAGTCAGAGTGGTATCTGACCATACATGCATAGAGAACCCTACTATAAGGTCAGATTGGATATATTCTATAGACTTTCCAAAATTTCTGAAGAACTTTACTTCTGAAATCATAATTTTCCAGTCCGGCCACCACCAAGCTGGCTCCCCGTACAAATGAATGGGAGCGCACCACGCATGACTGGCCACCGCTCCAATTCACTTCTATGGGCTTGACGGAAGTAGCTGAGCCAGCGCCGACCCTAAAGAAAATGAATGGAGGACAGCTGCGCATGCATATATCCTAGCGATATGCCCCCATTGTTTGTCATGAGACAACCCCTTTAAGTACTTTCCTCGACCTGTCACGGGTTGTTTCTTCTAAAGAGCGCTCTGGTTTTAGTGGATCTCTATCTCTTCTCTTCTGAAGTTTTTTAGGAGATCTGACCTTATTTGAAATGGCTTCTTTTTAGGGATTCTTCTTTTCTTCTGAGTATTCTGTGTATTTTCTGGGCAAGTAAATTCTCCTTCTAACAGGTCTCCTATATTGAGACACCTGTAGACATGTTTCTTCTGATGAATACTTTTCTTTCAAGGAATTCATTTCTTCTTAATGGTTTCTTCTTTTGAGGAATTCTCCCTTTCTTCTTCGAAAGCAACCTCTTTCTGAAAGGTTTGTTTGGAGGTAAGTGTGAACTAAGCTTAAATCTTTTCATTTGAGGGTGCAAAATTCTTAGTGAAAGTTCCGTTTCGGACAGTTCTCTTATTTGAGGACGTTTCTTTTGACATTCTTCTAGTAAAGTGCCTGCTTCTTCTGACAAGTTCTACAATGACCAAGGATTATACTTAGACTGTACAAAATGCTATGGAGTGCTTAATATTATGTAGAAAATTTAATAATGTTGGAAATATTGTTTTGCTAACTAATTACTTTTTTTTTGTTCAATGGAAAGGCCGGAATCTCACCATACCAGTGGAGGTTGAAGGGTGAAGAGAGTATGGCTAAGACATCTTACCTGTCCAATATGATGGAAACCGTTTAAAAACCTTATACTTACATCTGGCTGTTGAGCAGGCAAAGCTGTAATAAAAAAAGAAAACAGAGGAAATCAGCTACTTTATTCTTGGTTCCCCTCAAATGTTAGAAAACTGAAAATTGGAGGCTTCATGTGAACATTTGGTTGCATGCTAGTTTAGCATTTCTCAATACCTTGGGAACTCGATAGAAGTTCCTCTACAGAGAAATGCTGAGGTTGGGTGCAAATTGCAGTAATGACTTACTTTTTACTACCACCAATGGGCAACCAAATTGTAATAAGAATGTGGCCAACCTGTCTGTACATGGTTCATTCCTATATACGTGTAACACACATCATCTTCTTCAGACCCGCATTTTCTCTGAGGTTCTAAAAGTCAAAGAATGACAAGAGTGATTATGGATCTCCTGGTTTAATATAGAAAAACTGAAACTGTAAAAACAATCATATCATTGTCATATTCCATTGCCTTTAAAGTCAACCAGGCTTTTTATCTTCCCTAATACCAATGAAAAATAGCTTTCCACATAAACTCCTTCCCTTGGATTCAACAAAACTAAGAATAGTCATGTGATCCACTTCCCATGTTTAAGTGGTCAAATGGGTGGAGCTTAATTCTTCAAAGGGAGGACACTTATTGATGACATTTCTTTTGTATGTGATTAAGTCAGGTTTAATAGGTCATCCTGTGAAGCCATATTGTATACCAAACATGTTCCAGTAGCAAGTTGTGGGGCCATAATGTACTATATGCCTAGAAAAAAATGTAGTATTTGTAGGGATCTTATTGGTTGTGCCATATTTACTGACTCTCTGAAGTTACTAATCTGTTGCCTGAAATTGGGTGTCTTTTGTTTGGGTGATAACCCGAGTCAGGTTTCGAGGATTAATGAAGAGTCAGACATTGACATGATAGCCACTTACAGATGACACTAGAGAGATATATGTTTTGCATATTTTTTCCCAGGGAGCATTGCCCTAAACATTCTGGTAGGCGAGGAATCTGTACCTTCTGAGAACCAGGATCTAGCAGAGTCGATCTGTAGACAATGGTGTTCCCATGCTATATCTGCTACAGTATGTTGTATCTATAGAGAATAAACTAAAAAAGAGGAACCAAACCTCAAAGAAAATATTCCAATATTTCATAATCGTACAGTGTATATTATTAAAATGTGTGTCAATTAGGATGGTCAGTAATGCATTGTATTCACAATTGTTTAATTATAGCCTGGGGGTCAGTGTTGGTAATAATGTATTTTCCTTAAAGTCATTTTCCACTTTTAAACTGCATTTCTAAAGTTTTGTGCTAATTTGTTCAATAATATTTTTTTACAAGGATAGGAACTCTGACTTTCTGTTCTGAGAGCTACTTTATAAATTTATTTGGGCTGCCTTCAGCCACCACTGGAGGTTGCTTACTGCATAGGAATGTATACATCTTCCATTGCAAACTGGAAGTAGATGCCAGAAGGTCACAGCTCCATCTACTGTGTAGTGGATCCACTGATAAGTGGTGGTGCAGGGTGTTGGACCTCCACTTAAACTAAATTGACGGTCTATCTTGAGAATAGGCAATCAATATAAAAACCTTGGATTACCTCATTATGGTTCTTAGCCCTATACCCCCCCCCCTCCCCGACCTCTGCACTAGGAATTGATTATGTCCTAGTACCAGTAAGTACCCAGATTGGAAAAGTCTACACAGTGTTCATAAAACATGTAAATGAAAGATTTCTCTTAGATTATTGTCATTAACATAGTCCAACCTGTCATGGTATGCTCAAGGTGTTGCCCTCTAATATGAAGCTTGTGTCTCCACATGAAGATCAGGAGAGCAGCAGAGAGCAGGAGAAGAAGGGCAATGACCGGAATCCATGGAGACCGTGGATTCATTGCACTAGGCAATATGTGAGGCCGCTCTGTGAGGACAAAATAATCACTTTAAGGAACCAGTGTATGGGCATATATACTAATCCCATCTAAAATCTAGACATTGTAAATGTAGATAGTCCAAAAAGGCTCAGGCCACTTTATACAACCTGTTGGTTGGCTTACTTTGAGGCAGAAATGTAAATGTAGGTCACTGTGGCTTTTTTGGTGACCACTCTGTGGCAGTATCGGTGCAGATATAATTTCCAAGAGTATTACTTCATCTGTTAATTCATAACATTTCGACTGGGATCTGCATCAGGGATGACCTAGTCTGTGCTCTTATTGGTGCAGTCAAGCATTTTCTCCACTATTACTCTGATCCTTTAAGATTAAGTTATTTAGAGAATATGCCTGAAGAAACCACTTTCGACCTAGTGCCAGGGACAGCTGTAGGCGAAGAGTATGGACTGATGGGATTTCCCCCCTAAATATGCCTCAATTGGCCACATAGCTCTTTCATATGTGTTTCCGTAATGTTCAAACAGTGATCTGCTTCTCTAAAGACTTGGAAAAGTTTTGCTAAGTAAGGATTTAGATGATCATGTTGTAACTTTTGTCCATGTCTTCAAGGAGCACTAATCATAAAGTCTTACAGGAGGAGCTGATGATTTGGAGATATATGGCATAAAATGGGGGGCAATGACATTTTGTCCTCCGGGACCCTACAGTCAGCGTGAAATAGCTGATAGCAGGGAACAATAGACTTCAGGATTAACGCTGCTTCTATATATCGCACTACTGTGCACACTGCTCGTGTCGACAATGGATATATTCTGCTGTCATACAGCTGTCTTTATAATTACATTTATTGGAAACTCTGCCCTTACCAGATGCAAGCATATCATTATCACCTTTCAGGTCCACTAGCATTCAGGCTATTAATAGATATGCTTAGAGGTATAGGAAGGGAGAGTCAGTGAAATTAAAATAAAACAGAAGCAACTTAAAAATATATGAAACGATTAGTGAGTAGAGAACTGTTGAAGAAATTGAGATAAGAGCAAAAATGTTTCAACATTAAAAGCATATCAAACATAAAACTGTATAAGCTATATCATAATAGTGATAGCATTTCACCTAAAAACAATTTCTAAGTTTTGCTTGTAATACCATGCCTAAACATGTGGTGTGCTGTTGTGAGGAAGCATTACTATTATGAGCACATGGATCATAGAGTGCAACACAGTGAATCAGTGGCGGTCAACCTACCACATCATTAGGGTCTCTTAATTTGATGTAAGGGTGTTACGTTACATTCGTTGTCCCATGTCCTTCATTTGCAGTGATGAGATCTGACTGAGTTCACTGCTCATATGGGATATAACAACCAAGAAGCAGACTGGGACTACTGGGACTGCTCTTCTGCTGTCAGTGCTTGGATCTCTAATCCCACATATTTCTTAGTGGTTCTCTGTGTCTTTAAAGAATCCATATGAAAGTGTAGTAGAGCATAACACGGCACTCACCCAGGAGTAAAGATCTTCTTGCTTTATTGCCTGGACTGGTGAAGTGCAGGTATGCACGAAACGGCCGTCGCCTAGATGTTCATGGCCATGTTTATGTAACCCGCAGAAAGCAATAAAACAAGAAGATCTTTACTCCCGGGTGAGTGCCGTGTTATGCTCTACTACACATTCATATGGGATATGACTTTTTAATAATAAAAGATGATAAAGAGCTATTAACTCTGTAAAGTTTTTACCTTTCAGGCTATGGATTTGTAGACGTGAAAATGTACTGAAAAAATGCAAAAACATCCATCTTCCATACAGTCTGTACATGTCAGGTGTCTTACCTTGGACAGACACAGTTGCTGTAGCATTGAATGTCTTATATGTCTCATGGAAGAGTATTTTTTGGGAGCAGCTGTAGGACCCGGCCGCCTCCCAGTCTACACTTGTAAACCGTAACTCGGTGTCGTTGACTGAGAAGTGAATAGCAGTTTTATTCTTGTAGAAGGTTGTGTTTGTCTTTTTGTAACTGTAAAAACTGTGACATCTCAGAGTCAGTGGTTCCCCTACATAGACGACTGAAGGAGTCTGCAGGATCAGAGGGACTGAAAGGAGAAAAATCAAAAATAAGAGCTTAGGAGCTCGAAACATGGACAAGTGTGCCTCACATTGCCTTTACGTAAGATGGAAACCATCCAGGTCAACTTACTGCCAACCACTTCTAGTCTGACTGCATCACTTTTGAGCTCAGCTTTGGCCCAGCATTGGTAACTCCCTGTATTCTCATCCGAGGCTGATTCGATCTTGATTGCCCTTTGATGATGAGACAGTACTCTACCATCTTTGGACCAGTTGTATCTTAGGTTCCCCTGAGTCGTAAATCCCACGTTACAGGATATCGTCACTGATTCATATGGAAATATAATCCTCCAGTTGGGTGTAAAGGTCACCACAGGTTTAACTTCAGCCCCTAAAAACAACCAAAGCATATAGTATACACAGATGACAAAGAAGCAATACGGAGGCATCTCCATGTTTACTGGAGCATATCAATATAACGTGTCTATATGTTAGACCAGCAGGGGGCACTATATCAATATAGTAGGACTCCCATGTCAGTACATGCGTTGTCTCACTTTAGCAAAGGCATTTATCATGTAGACACACTTAATACAAGGCAGTTACTAATATATTGTGATGGTCCGTATGGTCTCCTCTGTTGGCTGGATTCCTTTTCCCATCTCATCATACACTGCTGGTTTCTAGGGGCTACGGCTGCCACTGAAGTCAGACAACCCCTTTAAATATGAGTTTAATATTTAGTTGGCACAATGTAAATGTATTAATTGTGTAGCCATTTTAAATGTGATGTGATTTTTATATGATGCATTTGGCGTTTGTCAACCATCCGTGAGTGATGGTTGACTGCTGAGGATATCCTCATACATATGGGGGTGGGTGGGTTTATATGCACCACCGCTGTCCTGAAATGTGACTATTCTGTTTCCTTTCTTTGCAGAAGTATCAACGACATGCAAATAAGAAGATGTAGAAAGTTCTCAAAAATTCTGCAAGTAAGACTTTACACAGGTGCGCTGGTGGCATCTGTAAGAATCCCGTAAAGTGTAACTCTAGCGCATCAGACAGGGAAGAAGGACATCATTTAACCTCTTGCCGCCACGCTAACGCCGATGGGCGTCAGCGCGGCGGCTCTCTCAGGTCTCAGTCACGCCTATCGGCGTCATCTCGTGAGACCTGAGATTTCACATGAACGCGCGCGTCGTGCGCGCGTTCATGTGATCGGAGCTGGGACAACTGAAACTACAGCCTGCCAGCGCTGATCATGCGCTGGCAGGCTGTAGATGCGGAAAAACCGCATTTAAATCGCATATCAGACGCTGTTTTTAAACAGCGTCTGATATGCCTAATGTCTGCTCGTCTGGTGGTCCCTTTGTTTGGGACCACCAGAGGAAAATAGGAAAAGTGCACCAATCACTACACACACCCCCCACCCCCATCACTGATTAACCCCTGATCACCCATGTCACCCCCTGATCACCCCTGTCACCCCCTGTCACTAATCACCCCCTACAGGCTCATTCAGACGTCCGTATGTGTTTGCGGATCCATGGATCTGCGGATCCATGGATCGGCGGATCCGCAAAATACGGACACCGGCAATGCGCTTCCGCATTTTGCAGATCCGCACAGAACTATATAGAAAATGCTTTTCTTGTCCGCAATTGCGGACAAGAATAGAGACATGTTCTATATTTTTGCGAACGGAAGTGCAGACCCGGAGCGCGGATCCGTAATTCCGGATCCGAGCGGGACAAAGTCTGTCCCCATAGAAATGAATGGGTCCGCAATTCCGTTCCGCAAACAGAATTTCGGACGTGTGAATGGGGCATAAGGGTCCCCTATCACCGCCAGTTAGCTAGCTACTTGTTAGGTAGCTAGCGCCCACCGCACCGCAGTCACTGATTTTGGCAGAGATTTTTCATCCACATTGACCGATGCGAATGAAGAAATCTGTGCCGTTCATTTTTTTTTTTTCAGCGCAGCGGCTGAACGGAAAAAAAATCTCATTACCCGTATGCTCAATATACGGAGAATCGCAGAAACTCCTAATGCTGGCCATACGTGTAATGATTGCGGAGACCCCTCAAATGCCAGAGCAGTACAAACACCTCACATGTGACCCCATTTTAGAAAGAAGACACCCCAAGGTATTCCGTGAGGGGTATGGCGAGTTCATGTAAAATTTTATTTTTGTCACAAGTTAGTGGAATATGAGACTTTGTAAAAAAAAATATATATATATATATATATCAATTTCCGCTAACTTGTGTCAAAAATTTTTTTTATGTGAACTCGCCATGCCCCTCACGGATTACCTTGGGGTGTCTTCTTTCCACAATGAGGTCACATGTGGGGTATTTATACTGCCCTGGCATTTTAGGGGTCCTAAAGCGTGAGAATCCAAATACGTAAAAATGCCCTGTGAAATCCTAAAGGTACTCATTGGATTTAGGGCCCCTTTGCGCATCTTGGCTGCAAAAAGTGTCACACATGTGGTATCGCCGAACTCAGGAGAAGTAGGGCAATGTGTTTTGGGGTGTATTTTTACATATACCCATGCTGGGTGAGAGAAATATCTCTGTAAGCGACAACTTTTTAAATTTTTTATTCAAAGTTGGCAATTTACAGAGATATTTCTCTCACCCAGTATGGTATATGTAAATACACCCAAACACATGCCCTACTTCTCCTGAGTGCGGCGATACCACATGAGTGACACTTTTTGCAGCCAAATGCACAAGGCAAATCCAATGAGTACCTTTAGGAGGGCATTTTACGCATTTTTCTTCTCACGCTTTAGGGCCCTAAAATGCCAGGGCAGTATAAATACCCACATGTGACCCCATTTTGGAAAGAAGACACCCCAAGGTATTCGCTGAGGGCATAGTGAGTCCATGAAAAATTAAACTTTTTGTCAAAAGTTAGCGGAAAGGGAGACTTTGTGAGAAAAACAATAAAAAATCAATTTCCACTAACTTGTGCCCAAAAATTTTTTTCTATGAACTCGCCATGCCCCTCATGAAATACCTTGGGGTGTCTTCTTTCAAAATGGGGTCACATGTGGGGTATTTATACTGCCCTGGCATTTTAGAGGCCCTAAAGCATGAGAAGAAAAATGCGTAAAAATGCCCTCCTAAAAAGGTACTCATGGGAATTTGGGCCCTTTGCGCATCTTGGCTGCAAAAAGTGTCACTCATGTGGTATCGCCGTACTCAGGAGAAGTAGGGCAATGTGTTTTGGGGTGTATTTTTACATATACCCATGTTGGGTGAGAGAAATATCTCTGTAAACTGACAACTTTGTATAAAAAAATTTAAAAGTTGTCGTTTACAGCGATATTTCTCACACGCAGCATGGGTATATGTAAAATACACCCCAAACACATTGCCCTACTTCTCCTGAGTACGGCGATACCACATGAGTGACACTTTTGCAGCCAAGATGCGCAAAGGGCCCTAAAACCAATGAGTACCTTTAGGATTTCACAGGCCATTTTTACGCATTTGGATTCTCACGCTTTAGGTTCCCTAAAATGCCAGGTGAGTATAAATACCCCACATGTGACCCCATTTTGGAAAGAAGACACCCCAAGGTATTCCGCTGAGGGGCATGGCGAGTTCACAGAATTTTTATTTTTGGCACAAGTTAGCGGAAATTGATATATATTTTTTTTAATTTTGTTTTTACAAAGTCTCATATTCCACTAACTTGTGACAAAAATAAAATTTTACATGAACTCACCATACCCATCACGGAATACCTTGGGGTGTCTTCTTTCTAAAATGGGGTCACTTGTGAGGTATTTATACTGCCCTGGCATTTTAGGGGCCCCTAAAGCGTGAGAAGAAGTCTGGAATCCAAATGCGTAAAAATGCCCTGTGAAATCCTAAAGGTACTCATTGGAATTAGGGCCCCTTTGCACGCAGGCTGCAAAAAGTGTCACACATGTGGTATCGCCGTACTCAGGAGAAGTAGGGCAATGTGTTTTGGGGTGTATTTTTATATATACCCATGCTGGGTGTGAGAAATATCTCTGTAAACGACAATTTTTAAATTTTTTATACAAAGTTGTCAGTTTACAGAGATATTTCTCTCACCCAACATGGGTATATGTAAAATACACCCCAAAACACATTGCCCTACTTCTCCTGAGTACGGCGATACCACATGAGTGACACTTTTGCAGCCTGGGTCGCAAAGGGCCCTAAAACCAATGAGTACCTTTAGCTTTTACATGGCTGCTCACAATTTAGCCCCGCCCAAAATGCCAGAACAGTACAAACACCCCACAAATGACCCCATTTCGGAAAGTAGACACCCCAAGGTATTCACTGAGGGGCATAATGAGCCCGTATGAGATTTTTATTTTTTTTGCCAGAAGTTAGCAGAAATGGAAACTTTATTATTATTTTTTTCCTCAGAAAGTGTCATTTTCCGCTAACTTGTGAAAAAAATGAAATGATACATGAACTCACCATGCCCCTCCATGAATACTTTGGGGTGTCTTCTTTCTAAAATGGTGTCATTTGGGGGGTATTTATACTTTCCTGACATTCTAGCACCTGAAGAAACATGACAGGCGCTCAGAAAGTCAGAGCTGCTTCAAAATGCCGAAATTCACTTTTTTGCACCATAGTTTGTAAACGCTATAACTTTACCCAAACCAATAAATATACACTTATTGGACTTTTTTTATCAAAGACATGTAGAACAATACATTTAGAGAAAAATTTATATAGAAATGTAGTTTTTAAAAAAAATTACAACAGAAAGTGAAAAATGTCATTTTTTGCAAAAATGTCGTTAAATTTTTATTAATAGCAAAAAAGTAAAAATGTCAGCAGCAATGAAATACCACCAAATGAAAGCTCTATTAGTGAGAAGAAAAGGTAAAATTCATTTGGGTGGTAAGTTGTATGACGGAGCAATAAACGGTGAAAGTAGTGTAGTGCGGAATTGTAAAAAAGGGCCTGATCACTAGGGGGGTATAAACCTGTGGTCTTCAAGTGGTTAAGATGGGTTCAGTTGGGCCTTCATGTGGGTCTATACTTTCCACAGTTGAGCTGAATGGGCAGTATATGTATAAGTGGTAGGAGAAGCGTGGTAGTAGTCCCCAACAGAACCTGCTGAGGGTGCTGCACTCATACAAAGCCTGATGACATCAGATTTAATCACCATACTTTGCAAAAGGATTTCTAATGTTGGAGCCCTGTTATGGGGAACATAACTTTATTGTTTTTAGGTCAGATCTGCAAATGTGGCTTCCTGAGAGACATAGGTTTGAGGCCACTACTTACATGGTGCTCAAGGAGAAATTCATGGCATGACAGATGACATCACATTAAATATTCACAGACTGATGACATCACTGGATCACTGACCTTTTATAGGACTATCGTTTATTATTACTTACCACATTGTTCTGTTGTGGCGGCTGTAAAAGATAAAAAAAGAGAGGTCGGTACCGAGGACTGAGTGTGGGGGGGTATAAGTATACTGGTATGTAGATAGGTAACTGGGTCATGATTCCAAAGTGGCTTACTAGTGTTGTATTAGCCCCCAACGAAGAGCTGCTCTGAAGCACAAACGGCTGCCCAGAGTAGGAGATGATCAGCTTGTTATAGAAGAATTATTATATGGCGGATTTCAAACTGTTCTATACCTAATTTAAAGCTATTGCAAATGCCATAAAATCAATTTTTCAAATGTACATTTGTTTTATGTTTTCTCTGTGAAAAATAGGCACTTCAGCCTGTGTCACTTGGAAGGCAAAAAAATCTATTTTAGATAAATTCATTTTATGGCATTTACAATAGGTTTTAATAAAATATAGAGAAAGGATTAGGTACCTTCCTGGTGCCAAATGTAATGCGAGTCCTGCCGACTGGGTACAGGGATTGCCAAGACCATATCAAGCCCAACCAAACCAACTGCTTGAAAAACCAGTCAAACGTGCTTACCCTGTACTGGTCCACCCAGTGGACAAAGACCACAGCAGACAGAGCCACTCGACCAGCAGTGATACTATGTGATTTACTGGCAAGCAAATACATTCCATCTATCTATCTATCTATTATCTATCTATCTATCTCATATCTATTATCTATCTATCTATCTATCTATCTATCTATCTATCTATCTATCTATCTATCTCTTATCTATCTATCTATCTATCTATCTATCTATTTATCTCATATCTATCTATCTTATATCTATCTATCTATTTATCTCCTATCTATCTATCTATCTATCTATCTATCTATCTATCTATTATCTATCTATCTCATATCTATCTATCTATCTATCTCATATCTATCTATCTATCTATCTATCTATCTATCTATTTATCTCCTATCTATCTATCTATCTATCTATCTATCTATCTATCTATTATCTATCTATCTCATATCTATCTATCTATCTATCTCATATCTATCTATCTATCTATCTATCTATCTATCTATCTATCTATCTATCTCCTATCTATCTATCTATCTCATCTATCTATCTATCTATCATATCTATCTATCTTATATCTATCTATCTATCTATCTATCTATCTCATATCTATCTACTATCTATCTATCTATCTATCTATCTATCTATCTATCTATCTATCTCATATCTATCTATCTATCTATCTATCTCCATATCTATCTATCTCCTATCTATCTATCTATCTATCTATCTATCTCATATCTATCTATCTCATATCTATCTATCTATCTATCTATCTATCTCATATCTATCTATCTCATATCTATCTATCTATCTATCTATCTATCTCCTATCTATTATCTATCTATCTCATATCTATCTCTATGGTAATTTCTCATTCTGTCTAGCTATCTATTAATCTCTCTGTCCATCTACTAACATCTGAGTTATTAACTGTCTAATCTCTATCTCCTATCCATGCCTCATGTTCTGGAGGTCATTGTCTATAACTCTGAGGGCAGAGAAGGATCAGGCAGGGGTGACTACTCACAGATGATGAGGATGATAATCTGAGCTCTCATGGTGCACTTGGTCCGATTCACACTTGCACAATAAATCATTTCACTTATTCATAGTGAAGCAGATTCTTGTTTCCTGTTTCACGGCTCTGGCGAATACATTAGCGGTGCATATATGAGTAGTCTATGTGTGGGTCTTACCGGGGGCTGTCCCTGGTCACAGTCACGAGACCGTGTACAGGTTCAATGGCTGAAATTTTCTATTATTCATCCACCTTTTCCCCTAAATAAAATTAAAGACATCCCCTACTTCAGTATTGCTACATAACTAGGTGACAACTACCATGGGAGCTGTACAGGTATAAATAATGGTTTAATGTCTGACAGGTAGTCACAGCCCCACCCCTATTACTGACATCAGTGATATAATGACGTGATCAGACACGAGATCCACATACATTATCCTACAGTCACATTTACTACTGCTGACAACCTGCCTATATCATGTCTGAGAGGTAGCCACAGCCCCGCCCACTGCTGATGACATCACTGATATAATGTCATGTGATCAGACATGAAATCCACACACCTTATACTACAGGAATATCTGTCAACCTGCCTGTATATCATGTCTGAGAGGTAGTCACAGCCCCGCCCACTGCTGATGACATCACTGATATAATGTCATGTGATCAGACATGAAATCCACACACCTTATACTACAGGAATATCTGTCAACCTGCCTGTATATCCTGTCTGAGAGGTAGTCACAGCCCCGCCCCCTGCTGATGACATCACTCATATAACGACATGTGATCAGACATGTGATCCACACCTTATACTACAGGAACATCTATTACTGCTGACTACCTGCCTGTATATCATGTCTAAGAGGTAGTCACAGCCCCGCCCCCTGCTGATGACATCACTCATATAACGACATGTGATCCACACCTTATACTACAGGAACATCTATTACTGCTGACAACCTGCCTGTATATCATGTCTAAGAGGTAGTCACAGCCCCGCCCCCTGCTGATGACATCACTCATATAACGACATGTGATCAGACATGTGATCCACACCTTATACTACAGGAACATCTATTACTGCTGACTACCGGCCTGTATATCATGTCTGAGAGGTTGTCCGACTTCATATTGATATAAAAAATATAATTAGATGATTGCACTATTAAAACAGTACATTTTATTGTCACTTGCTCATATAGACACCAAAGTATAGGATGTCTTTTTTTTCTTACACAATGTTACTACAACTCCTTACTACTACTTAAGAAGCAAGAAAACCGGAAATCAGTTTGTCGCGGATATAAAGCGCAAAAATGCTTTATATACAAAAACAAAAAACAAAAGAAAGGATCAAAGGAAAATTTTTTAAAGTTATTGATCCTATTGAGGAGAGGGCGACATAATAACCTCTCAGCTCGTTGACGAGAAACTTAATTATTTTGTGTAACTAGAAAGAAAACGAGGTACCATCATCTATGCAAAAATATATGTGAGTTTATTATACATAACTGCTAAATACAAAATCGATGATACAACCTGTGCAATGATAGATAATGAAATATAATACCACTACCTTCAAACAATACTGAATATCACCAACCAATGCAATGATATGCAACAATTCAAATTAAAGAAGAGTAGGGGTATCAACCCCTTCCTAACACCTTTTTACCAATTGAGGTATATGGCGGCACTATAAATTTTCCAGCTCGGTATCAGGCTAGGGAATATCAAAGTTCCCAAGGACTAGGTACCAATGTCTGATCCTCAATTAGCAATATGCATCTTTGCTAAGAGAATGATCAAAATTGATCAGGAGCCTTATCAATACGGATCCACAATTGGGGATCTTTAACTATATACCAGGCTAAGTAACTTCTCAATACCGCAAGCAATAAGCAAGATATACGTTACCAAGGGTCAAAAGGTGAGTAGGGCTCCGGAGGGACGGTCAGCTCTCCAGAGGGTTCCCCGTGATCCAGGATAAAATCCAAAGTTTTGCCACGTTCTGTTTTAGTCCTTTGTTTGTAGATTTGATCCCGTGCTGAGCCACGCCCCCTGCACTGATCACATGACGGTGACGTCACCCCAGGTCCTTTGGCTTTTCAACAGTTCGGGTTCGTGGAAGCCACCCCTTATGGATTCCATATGCCGGGATAGTCCGCGGTAGTGGAATCCATAACGGGATGCGGCGATTACCACAACCCGACGCCGAACGCTGAACTATTTTTTAAAGTTCGCTCATCTCTACATGTAACAAAATAAAACTAATATATGAAGCATAAAACAACCCATATGTGATATATCGATTAACTTGTGTCAAAACTAAATACAATCCACTATATGAACAAACATTGTATGTTTGTCTCATTAACACATCTCATTATAAAAGAGATGCCAGACGAGTGTCAGGAAAAACCTTATCTCGGCTCATAGCCTAGTGATGAGGTAAAATCACTCCCTTAGATAGGCCCACATCTGCCAGGAAGAACCTTATCTCGGCTCATAGCCTAGTGATGAGGTAAAATCACTCCCTTAGATAGGCCCACATCTGCCAGGAAGAACCTTATCTCGGCTCATAGCCTAGTGATGAGGTAAAATCACTCCCTTAGATAGGCACACATCTGCCAGGAAGAACCTTATCTCGGCTCATGGCCTAGTGATGAGGTAAAATCACTCCCTTAGATAGGCCCACATCTGCCAGGAAGAACCTTATCTCGGCTCATGGCCTAGTGATGAGGTAAAATCACTCCCTTAGATAGGCCCACATCTGCCAGGAAGAACCTTATCTCGGCTCATAGCCTAGTGATGAGGTAAAATCACTCCCTTAGATAGGCCCACATCTGCCAGGAAGAACCTTATCTCGGCTCATAGCCTAGTGATGAGGTAAAATCACTCCCTTAGATAGGCCCACATCTGCCAGGAAGAACCTTATCTCGGCTCATAGCCTAGTGATGAGGTAAAATCACTCCCTTAGATAGGCCCACATCTGCCAGGAAGAACCTTATCTCGGCTCATAGCCTAGTGATGAGGTAAAATCACTCCCTTAGATAGGCCCACATCTGCCAGGAAGAACCTTATCTCGGCTCATAGCCTAGTGATGAGGTAAAATCACTCCCTTAGATAGGCCCACATCTGCCAGGAAGAACCTTATCTCCGCTCATAGCCTAGTGATGAGGTAAAATCACTCCCTTAGATAGGCCCACATCTGCCAGGAAGAACCTTATCTCGGCTCATAGCCTAGTGATGAGGTAAAATCACTCCCTTAGATAGGCCCACATCTGCCAGGAAGAACCTTATCTCGGCTCATAGCCTAGTGATGAGGTAAAATCACTCCCTTAGATAGGCCCACATCTGCCAGGAAGAACCTTATCTCGGCTCATAGCCTAGTGATGAGGTAAAATCACTCCCTTAGATAGGCCCACATCTGCCAGGAAGAACCTTATCTCGGCTCATAGCCTAGTGATGAGGTAAAATCACTCCCTTAGATAGGCCCACATCTGCCAGGAAGAACCTTATCTCGGCTCATAGCCTAGTGATGAGGTAAAATCACTCCCTTAGATAGGCCCACATCTGCCAGGAAGAACCTTATCTCGGCTCATAGCCTAGTGATGAGGTAAAATCACTCCCTTAGATAGGCCCACATCTGCCAGGAAGAACCTTATCTCGGCTCATAGCCTAGTGATGAGGTAAAATCACTCCCTTAGATAGGCCCACATCTGCCAGGAAGAACCTTATCTCGGCTCATAGCCTAGTGATGAGGTAAAATCACTCCCTTAGATAGGCCCACATCTGCCAGGAAGAACCTTATCTCGGCTCATAGCCTAGTGATGAGGTAAAATCACTCCCTTAGATAGGCCCACATCTGCCAGGAAGAACCTTATCTCGGCTCATAGCCTAGTGATGAGGTAAAATCACTCCCTTGGATAGGCCCACATCTGCCAGGAAGAACCTTATCTCGGCTCATAGCCTAG
Source organism: Bufotes viridis (assembly GCA_033119425.1). NCBI lineage: Eukaryota > Metazoa > Chordata > Amphibia > Anura > Bufonidae > Bufotes > Bufotes viridis. The sequence goes on from CM065599.1 coordinate 67,044,221, forward strand.
TGATGAGGTAAAATCACTCCCTTAGATAGGCCCACATCTGCCAGGAAGAATCTTTCCTTGAACCCATATTTTTTTCTTTTACACAATGACGGTTCATACAGAAGGGTGAATATAAGTTCAGCATGGCTTCTTATAGGCCATGAATACACGTTATAACAATAATAATGTATAAATGTTTATATACTCATGAAAAGGCATGACAAGTTTCATCTTTCTCTGTCGCTATTATGATTATGATTACTCAATTAATAATGTGAAAAATCGCACTGCAAGCACAGTGTTTCGGGACGCAGAGACAGACAGTGGTGCTTCCTCTTTAACTTGAAAACGTTGAGTCTGCAGAATAAAGAATTTACCACCAATGTGTCATCTCTGTAGTCAGACAGTGAGTTGTCAGAGACTTGCAGGACGTTCATGAGAGTAGTAGTGTCTTGTCTTAAATGTAATGGTATCCATTAAGACCCACACACAACAAAACGCACAACTAGGATACCATAGTCCAGGAGTCAGCAACCTTCTGCACTCCAGCTGCTGTGAAACTACAACTCCCAGCATGCACACTTATTCAGCTGTTCTTGTAACTCCCATATAAGTAAAAGGAGGATTCTGGGAGTTGTAGTTTCAGAACAGCTGAAGTAGCGGAGGTTGCTGATTCCTGCCATAGTCACTGGAGGATTCTTCTTATGGAGATTTCATTAATATTAATTGTCTCTAAGTGAGGAGCGCGTTTCAAGGCAGTATTACCCTTTCTTCAGGCTGTTTAGACTAGGCAGTGCTATACCACAGGACAAGATGTATCAAAAATGGTGCCAAATGTCATAGGGGGCAGAGCCAAAGGTAAAATCCACCTAGGTAGTCTTCAAAAGCTTGTTTATACTAAATGTATAAACCTTTAATTCTATCAAATATATAAGAAAGCATAAAAGTGATTATGAATACTATGATATAAGGTAGTGACAGTAAGAATGCAAAGAATGGATTAGAGAAACATTTTAATGAGCAATCATTGCTAAGAATGCTGATCATAGGCATGGAAACAGGTGCAGTGGAGAATGGAAATATTGAGTAACGTGTGGAGAAAAAAAGATATTAAAAAGGTGTAAAATAATTAAAAGAATCAATATGCACCCTTACTAACCCCTGCTGCTGATGTTCCAACACTTATCTGGTCCCTGCTGGTCTCCTCTGACTTGACACACAGAAAATGACTAAGGAACTGAACGGGAAGGATAGTTTGCATCCATCTCAAAGAGGAACACAAGTATTTAGTGCAGTGTTCAGAAGTGTTTTGGACAGATATTTAACCACTACAGGACCGCCTAACGCAGGGATGCGTCCTGCGGGCGGTCCTGTAGTTCTGAGACGACGCATCGCGCGCGCATCTCGCGAGACGCAGACTTCCTGTGAACGCGAGCGCGCCAAGCTGCTCACGGTGAAGCGTGCTCAGGAGTTCTCGCTACAGGCCTGTAGATGCAATTAAACGCATCAAAGAGCTATACCAGACGCTGCTTTGTGAACAGCGTCTGATATAGCTGCTACCTGGTCCTCTGGTGCCCATTTGCTGGGATCGACCACCAGAGGACCAGGTAACTATGTAAAGTTGCACCAAACACTACACTAACCCCCCACCCCCTCACCTATTAACCCCTTGTTAACCCTTGATCACCCCATCTAGACCCCCTGATCACCCCCCCTGTCATTGATCACACCCCTTCACACCCCTTGTAAGGCTCCATTCAGACGTCCATATGTGTTTTGCGGATCCGTGGATTCACGGATCCGCGGATCGGATCCGCAGATCCTCAAAACACGGACACCGGCAATGTGCTTTCCGCATTTTGCAGATCCGACATTGCCAGAACTATATAGAAAATGCTTTTGCTTGTCCGCAGTGCGGACAAGAATAGGACATGTTCTATATTCTTGCGGAACGGAAGTGCAGACCCGAGCGCAGATCCGTAATTCCCGGATCCGAGCGGGACAAAGTCTGTCCCCATAGAAATGAATGGGTCCGCAATTCCGTTCCGCAAACAGAATTGCGGACGTGTGAATGGGGCATAAGGGTCCCTTATCACCGCCAGTTAGTTAGCTACTTGTTAGGTAGCTAGCGCCCAGCCCACCGCACCGCAGTCACTGATTTTGGCAGAGATTTTTTCATCCACATTGATCGATGCGAATGAATAAATCTGTGCCGTTCATTTATTTATTTTTTTCAGCGCAGAGGCCGAACGGAAAAAAAAAATCTCATTACCCGTATGCTCAATATAAGGAGAATCGCAGAAACTCCCAATCAATTTCCGCTAACTTGTGCCAATTTTTTTTTTTTTCTGTGAACTCGCCATGCCCCTCACGGAATACCTTGGGGTGTCTTCTTTCCACAATGGGGTCACTTGTGGGGTATTTATACTGCCCTGGCATTTTAGGGGTCCTAAAGCGTGAGAATCCAAATGCGTAAAAATGGCCTGTGAAATCCTAAAGGTACTCATTGGTTTTAGGGCCCTTTGCGCATCTTGGCTGCAAAAAAGTGTCACTCATATGGTATCGCCGTAGCTCAGGAGAAGTAGGGCAATGAGTTTTGAGAGGTGTATTTTTATATATACCCTATACTTTGTGTGAGAAATATGTCGCTGTAAGCGACAACTTTTTAGAATTTTTTATTCAAAGTTGTCAATTTACAGAGATATTCTCACACCAGTATGGGTATATGTGTAAATACACCCTAAAACACATTGCCCTACTTCTCCTGAGTACGGCGATACCACATAAGACCACTGTGGTTTACTATAGAGAAAGAGACCACTGTGGTTTTCTAGAGCGAAAGAGACCACTACGGTTTACTAAAGAGAACGAGGCCACTATGGTTTACTAGAGAGAACGAGACCATTATGTTTTACTAGAGAGAACAAGGCCACTATGGTTTACTAGAGAGAACGAGACCATTATGTTTTACTACAGACAACAAGGCCACTATGGTTTACTAGAGAGAAAGAGACCACTGTGGTTTTCTAGAGAGAATGAGGCCACTATGGTTTACTAGAGAGAAAGAGACCACTATGGTTTACTAGAGAGAAAGAGACCACTATGGTTTACTAGAGAGAAAGAGGCCACTATGGTTTACTAGAGAGAAAGAGACCACTATGGTTTACTAGAGAGAAAGAGACCACTGTGGTTTTCTAGAGAGAATGAGGCCACTATGGTTTACTAGAGAGAAAGAGACCACTATGGTTTACTAGAGAGAAAGAGACCACTATGGTTTACTAGAGAGAAAGAGACCACTATGGTTTACTAGAGAGAACGAGGCCACTATGGTTTACTAGAGAGAAAGAGACCACTATGGTTTACTAGAGAGAAAGAGGCCACTATGGTTTACTAGAGAGAAAGAGACCACTATGGTTTACTAGAGAGAAAGAGACCACTATGGTTTACTAGAGAGAAAGAGACCACTATGGTTTACTAGAGAGAAAGAGACCACTATGGTTTACTAGAGAGAAAGAGGCCACGATGGTTTACTAGAGAGAATGAGGCCACGATGGTTTACTAGAGAGAACAAGGCCACTGTGGTTTACTAGAGAGAACGAGGCCACTATGGTTTACTAAAGAGAACGAGGCCACTATGGTTTACTAGACAGAAGAGACCACTATGGTTTACTAGAGAGAAGAGGCCACTATGGTTTACTAGAGAGAAAGAGACCACTATGGTTTACTAGAGAGAAAGAGACCACTATGGTTTACTAGAGAGAAAGAGACCACTATGGTTTACTAGAGAGAACGAGACCACTATGGTTTACTAGAGAGAAAGAGACCACTATGGTTTACTAGAGAGAAAGAGACCACTATGGTTTACTAGAGAGAAAGAGACCACTATGGTTTACTAGAGAGAACAAAGCCACTATGGTTTTCTAGAGAGAACGAGGCCACTATGGTTTACTAGAGAGAAGAGGCCACTATGGTTTACTAGAGAGAACGAGGCCACTATGGTTTACTAGAGAGAACGAGGCCACTATGGTTTACTAGAGAGAACGAGGCCACTATGGTTTACTAGAGAGAACGAGGCCACTATGGTTTACTAGAGAGAACGAGGCCACTATGGTTTACTAGAGAGAACGAGGCCACTATGGTTTACTAAAGAGAACGAGGCCACTATGGTTTACTAGAGAGAACGAGGCCACTATGGTTTACTAGAGAGAACGAGGCCACTATGGTTTACTAGAGAGAAAGAGGCCACTATGGTTTACTAGAGAGAACGAGGCCACTATGGTTTACTAGAGAGAACGAGGCCACTATAATTTACTAGAGAGAAGGAGGCCACTATGGTTTACTAGAGAGAACGAGGCCACTATGGTTTACTAGAGAGAAAGAGACCACTATGGTTTACTAGAGAGAACAAGCCCACCATGGTTTACTAGAGAGAACGAGGCCACTATGGTTTACTAGAGAGAACTAGGCCACTATGGTTTACTAGAGAGAAACGAGGCCACTATGGTTTACTAGAGAGAACGAGGCCACTATGGTTTACTAGAGAAGTAAGTAATATAATACTTTTGTTCATGATTTTCAGGCAGCTTTCCAAATTGTATTTTGTATGATCATGACATTACTGCTACCTGTAAAGGCACAGCCCCAGTACTTTTGGAGGCTGGTGTTATAAGTGAATTGTTACAAACAAGGCAATGGGTCCAGATGGCATCCTCCCCAAAGTCCTTACAGAACTCCGGTCTGTGGTGCCTGCTCCAGTCCAGTCCCTCCTGACAGGAAATGTTCTTAGAGATTGGAGAATGGCCAATGTTGTACCTATCAACAAAAAGGGTAACAGGAAAGAAGCTGGAAACTACAGAACTGTTATCTTGACCTCGGTAGTAGTAGTAAAAATAATGTCAACCCTCTTGAAAAAGAACATAGTTGTAAGGATATGTTGGGTTGCGCTCCAGCCTGGTTCCATGCCCTGTGTAACCATGACAACGATCGCTGTTTGCCTCCCAGGCTGAAAGCAGTGACCGCTGGGCCGTCTAAGGTGGCTCCGCCCACCCACACTTGGTCAATAAATAGGAGCCAGGTGCTGCACAGGGGGTTCCACTAATGGAGTGCGCACCCTGCCTGCTCCATTCACCACGAGGACTCAAGATCCTAACTACCTGCAACTCTGAACCTCCAGGAGAAACCCTCACCTACCTTACCCGGCTCCACCACTGCAGGATCCCTGCATGACTTCTAACAGCAAGTATCAAGCCTGTCATTTTGGTTCACTGACATTGCTCACTGAAAGGAAGGGACTCGCGGTGGTGGTTATTAGTACTGCGGGCCTGGGATTCCTGAATGCTGCCAAGAGCTGTTAATCACATGAACTCTAATCTGAATTCCTACATCTAGAACGAACTTTCCTCACTATTAGTTTTACACTCTATCTTTAGTACGCGGTACATGATTTTGTTAACCCCATACTCTCCGCCTAAGATTGAGAGAGCCGCCTGGGGTTCACACTGAGCAGCCGCAAAAGACACCACCAACACTTAAGCCGTGTGACAAAAGTGGATGTCAAAGGACTCCACAGTTGAGATCCTGACTGATCAATTTGGTGCGTTACATTAGTTGACCATCCAAAAACCAGCAGCTTATTGGATCCAAAAAAGCATGGTTTCACCAAGGAGAGATCATGTCAAAATCATTATTTTTTTTTTTTGACTATGTCCCAAAACTGTTGGACGAAGGTGGCACAGTGGATATTGCTTGCCTGGTCGTGAGCAAAGCCTTTGATACATTGCCACATAAAGAGTAAATAGATAAATTATTGAAGATTGGACTAAATCCCTGGACAGTTCAGTGGATTCACAGTCGCCTGAAGAATAGACACCAGAGGAGGGGCAAAGGTCTGTCATGGGTCCTACTATTTTTAATATTTTTGTAGGTGACATAGGAGAAGGTTTGGTAGGTAAGGTTTGCCTGTTTTCTGGTGACACAAAAGTGTGCAACAGGTTAGATATTCCTGGAGAGATTAATAACATGGAAAAAGACTTCTCTAGATAAATGGTCCAAATGATGGAAACTGCAGTCCAATGTGTCCGAATGGAAAATAATGCACTTGAGGAGAATGAACCCTCTACCTAAGTATCATATGGGCAGTTCTGTGTAAACCAAGACTTCAGAAGAGACAAATCTATGGATCCTGATATAAGACGCCTTCAAAATCAGTGTACAGTGTCAGCAGGCGGATGGGAAAGCAAGGAGGATGCTTGGCTGTGAAGTTAGGGGTATAACCAGTAGGAAGAGATAGGAAGTAGATTCCGTAAACCCGGTGGTGCACCATTCAAGAAGACATGCAAACCACCCTCTAAAAGTACTAAAATATACAGAAGGCACGAGATAAAATATAAAAAGGATAAATAACCATCACTCCAAGGATACTGTAATGCCCTGGGGCCAGAGGACTAGATGAATGTTGAAGCAGATCTGTTGTATTTAATTAAAAAATTTATAAAATTATGCAGGTATATAAATAATACAAGAAAAAGGTAAAGAAACACTGTCATAAAAACATACACCATTATTATCAAATCAGAACCATTGGGGTGAGTTTGTGAACGCCTATGGAATTCACGACTACTATTAAGTTTTATTACAGATATATTTTTCTGAACAGAACTCTATTATTCTAATATGCAATCCATAGTAGTTCAGTAATCTTCAGAGCAGAGGTCTTCCAGCATTCCTTGCTTGTTCAATGTCTCCACAAAATTGAATTATTGTGGTTTAGCTAAACTGTTATTGTGGTGTCTTTCACAGGTTTAACAACCAGCAGAATAGTGAGTGCAGCTCTGGAGTATAATACAGGATGTAACTCAGGATCAGTACAGGATCAGTAATGTATGTACACAGTGACTGCACCAGCAGAATAGTGAGTGCAGCTCTGGAGTATAATACAGGATGTAACTCAGGATCAGTACAGGATAAGTAATGTATGTACACAGTGACTGCACCAGCAGAATAGTGAGTGCATCTCTGAAGTATAATACAGGATTCAACTCAGGATCAGTACAGGATACGTAATGTAATGTATGTACACAGTGACTGCACCAGCAATATAGTGAGTGAAGCTCTGGAGTATAATACAGGATGTAATTTAGGATTAGTACAGTATAAGTAATTTATGTACACAGTGACTGCACAAGCAGAATAGTGAGTGCAGCTCTGGAGTATAATACAGGATGTAACTCAGGATCAGTACAGGATAAGTAATGTATGTACACAGTGACTGCACCAGCAGAATAGTGAGTGCAGCCCTGGAGTATAATACAGGATCATGAGCGCTCATGAGAAGTAGCTGAATAGCAAAGTTTTGCTACATCTGTATAGACTTAAAATGACTCAGGTAAAGGCATTACATTTAAGTATATTATTAGACAGGTCTACTATTTTCAGAACTCCCTAATGCCATTAACCAGATTTTACTGATGATGATCATTAATGTTATCAGCTGTAATGGTATGGTAGATACAGTTAGAGTCTGACGTCTCTGAAGTCTTTTGGTCTGTCTTGGTCTCTGAAGTCTCCATTGAACACTTAGCCACAGAATACATAACCGTAACCTGGTAAAAAAAAAAATGTCACAAATCTGTAAAAGATTTTGAGCATAAAAATAATGCAGGTCTAACCGCACCAGGAGCCCTTGGAAAGTGTGATATGTTAAGTCTAACTGTCAAGATAATGGTATGGAAAAGTGGTGGCAAATTGGTAGGTACCAGTAGACCTTAGAGTGGAGACCAGTAGATCTTAGGTCACCAAGCTGTTCCGCAGTTGGCTTTGAAGAGATGGCTGTGGCATAAAGAGGGGGGTCTGTAAGTTATTCTCACTCTGCTGGACTTGAGCCATCCATGTAAGTGCAATGGTCTAGTGCTGTAAAAGTTGCTAAGCAAAATTCCATCTCTTCTGATATATTTGTTCATGTTGTCACCACACATTACTGTTTTATCCTTCCATATACTTACATTTTCTTTTATAGCAGTAGGTGGATAGACAGAAGGAGCTAAAAGAAAACATGAAGAACAATAACTATCATAGGTTTTCAGATTCTCCTAGGCTACTACATTTTCTATTCAGTATTGGATTTGCTGACCATGAAGGAGCTTCATGAAAGTTTTCTTTACATAGCCTCCCATTCCCACTGTGCACCGAAACTGTCATGTAGTCTATAGCATGAAACACAGATCATACTGACCTTTTGTTGCTTTAACAGTAATGTAGGTGCAATCTTCATCACGATTCTCCCTTAATGGCACTGGCAAAGAATGGGATATGGTCAAACCTGAATTTTAGACTAAAATGAATTACCAAGCCAATATGTAATTATTGTGGTAATCTCTAGCTCCGTGATAATGAAGGATTAAAAACTCTGCATACTTGTGTAGATAAAATATGAATGTTTAATATAATAAAGAAAGTAGAGCTAAGCAAAACTAGAGCAAATATAAAAAAATGTGAAGGGGTTAGAAAATGGAAATGAAAGATGGGAATGGAGAAGAATAAAGGAAATAATGGAAGAGAAAGTGATGAGAATGAATGAGGAGGTGACGGGAATAGAAGAGAAAGTGATAGGAATAGAAGAGAAAGTCATGGGGATGGAAGAGAAAGTGATAGGAATGGAAGAGAAAGTGATGACAATAGAAGAGAAAGTGATGGGAATAGAAGAGAAAGTGATGGGAATGGAAGAGAAAGTGATGGGAATAGAAGAGAAAGTGATGAGAATAGAAGAGAAAGTGATGAGAATAGAAGAGAAAGTGATGAGAATAGAGGAGAAAGTAATGGGAATGGAAGATAAGGTGATGAGAATGGAAGAGAAAGTGATGAGAATACAAGAGAAAGTGATGGGAATGGAAGAGACAGTGATGGGAATAGAAGAGAAAGTGATGAGAATAGAAGAGAAAGTGATGAGAATAGAAGAGAAAGTGATGAGAATAGAAGAGAAAGTGATGGGAATGGAAGAGAAAGTGATGGGAATAGAAGAGAAAGTGATAGGAATGGAAGAGAAAGTGATGGTAATGCAAGAGAAGGTGATGAGAATAAAAGAGAAAGTGATGAGAATAGAAGAGAAAGTGATGGGAATAGAAGAGAAAGTGATGAGAATAGAAGAGAAAGTGATGGGAATAGAAGAGAAAGTGATGAGAATGGAAGAGAAAGTGATGGGAATAGAAGAGAAAGTGATGAGAATGGAAGAGAAAGTGATGGGAATAGAAGAGAAAGTAATGAGAATGGAAGAGAAAGTGATGAGAATAGAACAGGAGGTGATGAGAATAGAAGAGAAAATGATGAGAATAGAAGAGGAGGTGATGAGAATGGAAGAGAAAGTGATAGGAATAGAAGAAAAAGTGATGGGGATGGAAGAGAAAGTGATGGTAATGCAAGAGAAGGTGATGAGAATAGAAGAGAAAGTGATGAGAATAGAAGAGAAAGTGATGAGAATAGAAGAGAAAGTGATGGGAATGGAAGATAAAGTGATGGGAATAGAAGAGAAAGTGATGAGAATAGAAGAGAAAGTGATGAGAATAGAAGAGAAAGTGATGAGAATGGAAGAGAAGGTGATGAGAATGGAAGAGAAAGTGATGGGAATAGAAGAGAAAGTGATGAGAATAGAAGAGAAGGTGATGAGAATAGAAGAGAAAGTAATAAGAATAGAAGAGAAAGTGATGAGAATAGAAGAGAAAGTAATGAGAATGGAAGAGAAAGTGATGGGAATAGAAGAGAAAGTGATGAAAATAGAAGAGAAAGTGATGGGAATAGAAGAGAAAGTAATAAGAATAGAAGAGAAAGTGATGAGAATAGAAGAGAAAGTAATGAGAATGGAAGAGAAAGTGATGGGAATAGAAGAGAAAGTGATGAGAATAGAAGAGAAAGTGATGAGAATAGAAGAGAAAGTGATGAGAATGGAAGAGAAAGTGATGGGAATGGAAGAGAAAGTGATGGGAATAGAAGAGAAAGTGATGAGAATACAAGAGAAAGTGATGGGAATGGAAGAGACAGTGATGGGAATAGAAGAGAAAGTGATGAGAATAGAAGAGAAAGTGATGAGAATAGAAGAGAAAGTAATAGGAATAGAAGAGAAAGTGATGAGAATGAATGAGGAGGTGACGGGAATAGAAGAGAAAGTGATAGGAATAGAAGAGAAAGTCATGGGGATGGAAGAGAAAGTGATGACAATAGAAGAGAAAGTGATGACAATAGAAGAGAAAGTGATGGGAATGGAAGAGAAAGTGATCAGAATAGAAGAGAAAGCGATGAGAATAGAAGAGAAAGTGATGAGAATAGAAGAGAAAGTGATGAGAATGGAAGAGAAAGTGATGGGAATGGAAGAGAAAGTGATGTGAATAGAAGAGAAAGTGATGAGAATACAAGAGAAAGTGATGGGAATGGAAGAGAAAGTGATGGGAATGAGAAGAGAAAGTGATGAGAATAGAAGAGAAAGTGATGAGAATAGAAGAGAAAGTGATAGGAATAGAAGAGAAAGTGATGAGAATGGAAGAGAAAGTGATGGGAATAGAAGAGAAAGTGATAGGAATGGAAGAGAAAGTGATGGTAATGCAAGAGAAGGTGATGAGAATAGAAGAGAAAGTGATGAGAATAGAAGAGAAAGTGATGGGAATAGAAGAGAAAGTGATGAGAATAGAAGAGAAAGTGATGGGAATAGAAGAGAAAGTGATGAGAATGGAAGAGAAAGTGATGGGAATAGAAGAGAAAGTGATGAGAATGGAAGAGAAAGTGATGGGAATAGAAGAGAAAGTAATGAGAATGGAAGAGAAAGTGATGAGAATAGAACAGGAGGTGATGAGAATAGAAGAGAAAATGATGAGAATAGAAGAGGAGGTGATGAGAATGGAAGAGAAAGTGATAGGAATAGAAGAAAAAGTGATGGGGATGGAAGAGAAAGTGATGGTAATGCAAGAGAAGGTAATGAGAATAGAAGAGAAAGTGATGAGAATAGAAGAGAAAGTGATGGGAATAGAAGAGAAAGTGATGAGAATGGAAGAGAAAGTGATGGGAATAGAAGAGAAAGTAATGAGAATGGAAGAGAAAGTGATGAGAATAGAACAGGAGGTGATGAGAATAGAAGAGAAAATGATGAGAATAGAAGAGGAGGTGATGAGAATGGAAGAGAAAGTGATGGGAATAGAAGAGAAAGTGATGGGAATAGAAGATAAAGTGATGAGAATAGAAGAGAAGATGATGAGAATAGAAGAGGAGGTGATGAGAATAGAAGAGGAAGTGATGAGAATGGAAGAGAAGGTGATGAGAATGGAAGATAAAGTGATGAGAATAGAAGAGAAGGTGATGAGAATAGAAGAGGAGGTGATGAGAATAGAAGAGAAAGTGATGAGAATGGAAGAGAAGGTGATGAGAATGGAAGAGAAAGTGATGGGAATAGAAGAAAAAATGATGAGAATAGAAGAGAAGGGGATGAGAATAGAAGAGAAAGTGATGAGAATAGAAGAGAAAGTGATGAGAATAGAAGAGAAAGTGATGGGAATGGAAGATAAAGTGATGGGAATAGAAGAGAAAGTGATGAGAATAGAAGAGAAAGTGATGAGAATGGAAGAGAAGGTGATGAGAATGGAAGAGAAAGTGATGGGAATAGAAGAGAAAGTAATAAGAATAGTACAGAAAAGTGATGAGAATAGAGAGAAAATAAATGAGAAATGGAAGAGAAACATGATTTGAGAAATAGAAGAGGGAGGTGATGAGAATGGAAGAGAAAGTGACGGGAACAGGAAGAGAGTAGTGATGGGAATAGAAAGATAAAGTGATGAGAAGAGAAGAAGATTATAGAAATAGATGAGGATATTAGAATAGAAGGGAGAGTGATGAGAATGGAAGAGGAAGGTGATGAGAATGGAAGATAGAGTGTTAAATAGAAGAGAAAGTGATGAGAATAGAAGAGAAAATAATGAGAATGGAAGAGAAAATGATGAGAATAGAAGAGGAGGTGATGAGAATGGAAGAGAAAGTGATGGGAATAGAAGAGAAAGTGATGGGAATAGAAGATAAAGTGATGAGAATAGAAGAGAAGATGATGAGAATAGAAGAGGAGGTGATGAGAATAGAAGGGGAAGTGATGAGAATGGAAGAGAAGGTGATGAGAATGGAAGATAAAGTGATGAGAATAGAAGAGAAGGTGATGAGAATAGAAGAGGAGGTGATGAGAATAGAAGAGAAAGTGATGAGAATGGAAGAGAAGGTGATGAGAATGGAAGAGAAAGTGATGGGAATAGAAGAAAAAGTGATCAGAATAGAAGAGAAGTGATGAGAATAGAAGAGAAAGTGATGAGAATAGAAGAGAAAGTGATGAGAATAGAAGAGAAAGTGATGAGAATAGAAGAGAAAGTGATGGGAATGGAAGATAAAGTGATGGGAATAGAAGAGAAAGTGATGAGAATAGAAGAGAAAGTGATGAGAATAGAAGAGAAAGTGATGAGAATGGAAGAGAAAGTGATGAGAATAGAAGAGAAAGTGATAGGAATGGAAGAGAAAGTGATGAGAATAGAAGAGAAGGTGATGAGAATAGAAGAGAAAGTAATAAGAATAGAAGAGAAAGTGATGAGAATAGAAGAGAAAGTGATGAGAATAGAAGAGAAAGTGATGGGAATAGAAGAGAAAGTGATGAAAATAGAAGAGAAAGTGATGGGAATAGAAGAGAAAGTGATGAGAATAGAAGAGAAGGTGATGAAAATAGAAGAGAAAGTAATAAGAATAGAAGAGAAAGTGATGGGAATAGAAGAGAAAGTGATGAGAATGGAAGAGAAAGTGATGACAATAGAAGAGAAAGTGATGAGAATAGAAGAGAAAGTGATGAGAATAGAAGAGAAGGTGATGAGAATAGAAGAGAAAGTGATGAGAATGGAAGAGAAAGTGATGGGAATTGAAGAGAAAGTAATAGGAATAGAAGAGAAAGTGATGGGAATAGAAGAGAAAGTAATAAGAATAGAAGAGAAAGTGATGAGAATAGAAGAAAAAGGCTTCTACATTTTCTATTCAGTATTGGATTTGCTGACCATGAATTTTAGACCAAAATGAATTACCAAGCCAATATGTAATTATTGTGGTAATCTCTAGCTCCGTGATATTGGAGAATAAAAACTCTGCATACTTATGTTCATAAAATATGTATGTTTAGTATAATAAAGAAATTAGAGCTAAGCAAAACTAGAGCAAACATTTAAAAAAAATGGAAGAGGAGGTGATGCGAATGGAAGAGGAGGTGAATGGAATGGAAAAGAAAGTGAAAGAAATAGAAAACAGTGATGAGAATCGAGAGAAAGTGGAGTGAATGGAAGAGAAGGGCATGAGAATGAAATTGAAAAGATCGGTATGAAAGGGAAAGTCAGGAGAATAGAAGAGAAAGTGATGGGAATAGAAGAGAAAATAAAAAAATGGCAGAGAATATGGCGGGAATGGAAGAGAAATTGAGGACAAAGGAAGAGAAAGTCAAGTGAATAGTAAAAGTAAAAATCATGGGAATTTAAGAAAAGTAAAGAATGTAGAAGAGCAAGTGGAATGGAAGAGATATTAAAGGGATTTATCATTAAGGTTATTTTTCTTACCATTTTCGTATACTATTTCAGGGATGGTTGCAGTATTTTTATCTTCATTATTCTGAAATGTGTTCAGCCCTATAGAGTAGATAATTATATTATCCTGTTTTATGAGATATATATTTTTTAGTTCAATTTCCAAGGAAACACTATAAACTGTTAACTCTCAAACATCCACATAAACCTAACATATGGAGAAAATTCTCTTTTATTTACTTACCCTCTGTATTCTAATGTATCATTACGTGTCCTTCTGGGTAGGCCTTCTTTCATCTCTAAAGTATGATCTATCTACAGCAGGGGTGCACAACCTTTTCTGTTTGGGGGCCACATTGTGAGCCAGAACCAATTCCAAGGGCCGAAAAACAAACTTAAAGAGGTATTACCAACTGAAATACTGTATGTTTGGCATATTGAACATACAGTATATACTATAAATGTCTAGTTGCAGTTCTAGGACTCCCATCTAATAGGAGAATGCATGAAAGATACATGTAAGAAGCTATAATACATAGACCTACATGTCTTTTATCAGATGTTTGGGGGCCGCACAGAAAGGTATCGAGGGCCGCATGTGGCCCCCGGGCCGCAGGTTGTGCTCCCCTGATCTACAGCAACCCCTTCCAAACCCCTTACCTCTACTGTTGATTGAGGTATCCTGGAAAGGACCTCGGTTAAAGCAGGATGTCAGTACTGATACCTGAAAAATACTAATCAGCTTACCAAAGTCCTAATGCAAGTGGCCAGAAAACATGCTGGTCACATATGACCATCCTATGCAACCGAGAATTTAGATGATTCAATCCTGACTATTCAAAAAAAGGAGAGGTCTAGGCAGTATTTCTCCTGGTTCCTGACTAGCCACTTGAAGCAATATAGAGGGTCTATTAATTCTTCTGAAATAGTTTGTGTTATAGATGTCCTAATTTGAACGGGCTTCTATATTTCTAGAACTCATGGTTTAATGTCATCTTAAAGGGGTTCTCTGGGAATTAAGAAAATGAAAATACTTCAATATTACTTTGTTATAAATATATTCACAAATACCTTTCATTAGTTATAATGACTCGTTTTGTCTGGGGAGTGATCATCAGGGTAAATAAAATGGCTGCTGTCCTATTAGTACAGACAAAACCTGTACTAATGACACAGGAGGATAAGTTACTTCACAACACTGAACTAAAGAGCAGCTTCATCCTCCTCTCTGCTCTGCTTGTCAAGGATTATGATCCTGAATACAGCTGATAAGGTGAATCTCTGTAGGAATGGAGTTTAGAGCGGAGCAGCAGGTCTTGTATGCAGTCTCCATTACCACAGTCTGTCCTGTCCATCCTCTCTGTACTTCATGTCTCCTCATGAACTCAATTCCCACAGAGATTCAGCTGAAGATTTTATCAGCTGTATTCAGAACCATAATCTCTGACAAGAAGAGCAGATAGGAGGACGAGGCAGCTCTATAGCTCAGTGTTGTGAAGTAACTTGTCCTGCCATGTGATTAGGACAGGTTTTGTGTGTACTAATAGGACGGCGGCCATTTTATTCCTCCCAATGATTGCTCCCCAGACAAAATGAGCCATTATAACTAAGGAAAGGTATTTGAGAATATATTTATAATACAGTAATATTTAAGTATTTTCATTTTCCTAGTTCCAGTGAACTTCTTTACGGCTAGGATCACATCAGTGTTTATTTTTCCATTCTTCTGATCCGTCAGAAGAACAGAAAAGAAAAAAAGAAAAACAAAAATGTATTTTTGTTTTGAACATCCTTTGTACTTATTTTGCATCAATTCTAGCCATTTCTTTCTGAGATCCGTTATTTTTTAAGTGAGGAAAAGTTCTCCATGAAGACTTTTCACCTCCATGAAAAATAAGCAGAATTGGTGCTCCATTTTTTATTTTGTTTTTTCATTTTTTGATCATCTGACAGATCAGAAGAATGAAAAAATAAATGGTGATGTGAACCTAGCCTAAGAATTTGGTCATTGAATGTGCGAGGTAGGAGAAGTAGACAGAGTGTCTCATTGGGAGTAAAGACCAGCTTAAATATATTTTTACATCATATGTATTTGTTATGCGATTTTATATTATATACTGTAGATATCAGTAGCTATAACCTGTAGATGGCAGTTTCTTGCGACAAACTCCGACAATTTTTTTTCTGTACATCAACGTTACGACAATCGCAAGGATGATGACTAGCAGCAAAATGCCAAGCAGTGACAACTGGATGCTATAGTCTGTGACAGAGAAGAAGAGAAGCCACAAGGTAATAAGAATAACGTCAACAGTGGTCATTATTATAATGATAAACAGAAATTGGAAGTCGCAAGAAGAAGAACATATAGAAGATAACAAAGAAGAATGTGATCACAAGGAAGACAGAGAAGATAGATGACAATGTAGTAGGAGACGAAGTTTGAGGAAGAAAAAAATTATGGAAACAATGAAGAGAAAAAGTAGAGACCAAAAAGGGAGAAGATTAAGGAGAAGACAATAAACAGCAATAAGAGAAAAAGAAAAATCATAAAACATGTATGAAGCGCTGCTCATACCAACAGCACTCAACTCCAAGACGTTGACATTTTGTATTTCACTGAGCACACAGAAAGTCCTGTTGACTGACAACTTATTGGTGGCTTCACATTGGTATGTTCCGCTATGGTGGTATTGGAGAGACTGAATATACAAGACTGTCCCATTGTCTTGAAGTTGATAGAGCGCAGACGTTTTCTCCACCAAAGTCTCATTGTGCTTCCAGAAGATAGAGATAGAAGTGCCATGCCGAACGGAGCAGCTCAATGTCAAGGATTCTCCTAGTACAAAATCTTCACCTTCTTTGTCTGTGGTAAGGGTAATATCTGCTACTGGCTCTGTTAGGAGTGAAATGTTGAAAGTGATACAAGTAGGTAAGTAACATGTTTTGACTGCCTTGGCATCTGCAACTGGTACTACAACTTTACACTTGTACCCATCAAAATCAATGTGTGTCTTGATATAAGTAGACTGTGGGGGCTATCCACAGCTTTAGTTTTGGCTTGTTTGATTGGGAAAGCCTTTCAATTCCCTTTCTGGGGCACATACCAAGAACGTTGAAAAAAACCAAAAGACTGATATGATCCAGAATGAAGCTATTGTGAAATCCTAGATTATGGATAGTCCACTGGTTCCTAATAATACAGAGACAGCTTTAGTCACACTACTGTTGGGTTTCCATTGTCAGTTCCATCACAATGACAGAAAATACAATGAAACCCCCAACAGGCCTCATAAGTCAGTGGTGACCACCAGATCCTATTTGGTCCATCATATCAAGGATTCAGCACAATATCATGGCTTCTGATACAAACAAAAAGCCATGATGGATATGTGACCATATCCTTACCCCATAACAAGGATTTATCTTACAATTTATTAAAATTTAAGATTGCTTTTGGGGAAGTTACAAGGTATAATACAGTGATGAATTATAAGAACTTTATTCAAATGCAGAATACATACATGTGAAATAATTACTTACCTATAACTAGCAAATTGGCTTCTTCACTCACTTGATGTTGGTCATGGATATCGTTGTATGAAGCGCAGTAGTACGGTCCTCCCATGGTCATTGACTGAATGGTCAGATTTAGTTCTGCTATCTCTTTTTGGTGAGTGGTAATTTTTCCTAACAATGTCTTATTGCTATAAAACAGGTAGTGTATAGGGGGGGAGCCTTTAGAGGACTCACATTGAAGAGTAGTATAATCTCCCACAGCCGCCTCGCTGGGTAAGAGCGTCAGTTTAGGTTTATCCACAGCACCTATGGACAAGGAAAATGCTCATTATTCGATATTTAGGTTTGAATAAATATTCATTAAAAAAAAATATTCATATATAGTTTTATGATACTTGACATTCTGTTCTGTTCTGTTTCTGAATAGATTTGACCTAAATGTGATATGACCTTCATTTATGTCATATAAATATATACCGTATTTTTCGCTTTATAAGATGCACTCCCCCCCCCCCCCAAAAAGTCAGGACGTTGTTCGCGCAGGACGGCAACTTCTACCGGAGGTGGAGAGGAGCCGCGGCGCAGGATAGGTAAGAGGAGTTTTTCATTTTAATCTGATTTGAAGTCAGATGGAGGTCTGACAAGGTGGGCTGATCTGAGGTCTGAAGGGGGTCTGACAAGGTGGGCTGATCTGAGGTCTGAAGGGGGTCTGACAAGATGGGCTCATCAGAGGTCTGAAGGGGATCTGACAAGGTGGGCTAATCTGAGGTCTGAAGAGGGTCTGACAAGGTGGGCTAATCTGAGGTCTCATGGGGGTCTGACAAGGTGGGATAATGGGAGGTCTTATGGGGTCTGACAAGGTGGGCTGATCTGAGGTCTGAAGGGGGTCTGACAAGGTGGGCTGATCTGAGGTCTGATGGAGGTCTGACGTGAAGGGCTGATGGGATGTCCTGATAAGGGGGTCAAATGTTATGTCCTGATATGGGGGCCTGTTCTGATGTCTTGATATTTATGGGATCTGATATGAGGTCTGATGAAAAATATTTTTTTCTTATTTTCTTCCTCTTAAACCTGGGGTGTGTCTTATCATCAGGTGCGTCTTATAAAGCGAAAAATACAGTACATAGAATGTATTTTAGTATATATTTTAACCCATGATTTAAGGTGTTATATCCGTACATGAAAACTCCTACTCCTGGTCCTACAACAATGTTCCTGCTCAATTAAGATCTAGACTTTGTCATAGCCATTCCAACCTGAAATGTTATGTGGAGTTTGCTTGGGCAATCAAGAACTCAAAGTTTAATAAAAAAAGGCTATCAAAAACCCATCTCAGTAATCAATGCCACCAGCATGTATCTTTTTACAAACAGTTCATATAATTCTCCCGGTAGCTTTGTGGATCAGTTAGGGGGTATTTTGCAAAGTTTAGATGACCCATAATGTTTATCTTGGAAAGAAGTGGTCTCTTTCCTGCTAACCCCACTCCCCTGTTCCCATTCATAGTATTCAACCCAACAGGTAATTTCCTGACGACCTCAAGAATCTTTTTTACCGAAGGCAATGGCATCATAAATGTGCATGGAGAAAAGAATTTGGTAGTTGGTTTATGTTTTGTGTAAACACACCCAAAGTGTTTTCTGGCCATCATCCCATTGAACTCCTCAATCCCAAATTAGCTCCATAGCTCAGTTAATATTTTTTGAGGTTCATAGACGTTGATAAGTTAATTAATAAGCCTATCCATGTGTGCTTTGTTGTTTAAGGGATCTTTTTTGGGTGTTTCAGCTCAGTCCCATTCAGTTGACTACCTGGCACCACCCATTCACAAGAGTGAGGGTGGAAAACAAACTTTCTTTGAATCCCAAGCAACCCCATTGTTTGACCTCTTAAAGACCCTTGACTTATAGGTTGCACTGGAGCGATGGTGTTCTGTCTTTAAGACTGAGCTAGCCCCACTGTAGGGGTAGATGGGGAATGATAGCTGTGAATAAACTCAGGGACCCATTTGTTTCTTTGGGTCCACAAAAACAACAAAACAGAAAGAACACGGATGTTATCTGTCTGCATCTGTGCCCCCCGCCATACTTGGGATTATGGCCTAGAACCGCTTAGATTGTTAAAACTCTCCTAATAGTTTAAAAGCTGGATCTGGAAAAACTAAAGAAATGGAAGTGATAAGTTCTTCTCACTGGTAATTCAGTGCCATAAACCAGTTGGCAATAGTGGTTGGTACATGGCCAACGACCCACCCCTGCTCTACAGAAATGATGAGGGCAAATAAACTCAAAAACATGATATGAATCCATGAGGTGGGGCTACTAAAGAGTAAGGTGCCTAATAAGTAGCGTCAGAAATTTGGAGCAATTTGCACCATTTTCCCCAACTTGTAAATACTTGCATTTTAGAACACATAAATCTGATTCCATACCAACCTGTTATACTGATGTAGGACGCTTTGCTCATCTTCATCACTGTACCTAATGGAGTCTGCACCCCGCAGGTATAATTCCCAGAATGCTGCCACTGAACGGGCATAATTCTGTATTCATTAGATGAGCTGAATTCCTTCACTTTCTCTCCATTTCTGTAGAAGGAAAACTGCAGCTCTGTACCACGTCTTAGAGGGTTTCGTCTTGTGTCACACCTCAGAGTTGCAGTACTTCCTTCTTCTATGGAGGAGGGCACTTTTATTTCTGGACTTGTAAAGAGATCTAAAATAATAGTAATATCATTATAATTAATATCTATACCTCATCAATAATATTTTACTGTAGCCTATGACTAGTAACCTTGGCTTGGATGTGCAAGTGACCTTGGCTTGGCTTGGATGTGCAATTCCTCTCATATGACATACCTTTATAAGGTGCCTAATTGTAATAAAATGCAACAGCTATACTCACTATATAACTGAATGTGAGGTTTTTAGCAAATACATTTTGATCAGAATTATTCATGCCCATCCACCAAGGCAAGGTGATCTGTACTTGACGGAAACGATGCTAAATCCAATGAATACAGGGGAAGCAGATTCCACATATACTGGACCCACTCAGTGTGCTACCTTTCATGCTGCCTCAAGGTAGCAGACAGAGTGGGTCCAGTATATACTGCATGTGGAATCTGCTTGCCCCGAATTCATTGAAGGCTGATTGGCACCAGAAAAAGTAGCATGTAGGATCGTCAGGAAGAGGTCACCTTGCCTTGGTAGATGGGCATAATTATGATCAAAATGTACAGTGGTCCCTCAATTTACAATAATAATTGGTTCTGGGGCGATCATTATAAGTTGAAACCATTGTAGCTTGAGTCCATCATTCTATGGAAAACTAGTAATTGCTTCCAAAGCTTAAAAGTGTCATCCCAGAATAAGAAAAAGTGACGTTTTAAGAAAAATAAGCAGATGACCAAGACATATAAAGCCTTAAGTAAAACAGACAGGAATAGATGCTGGAAGCTGTAAATGACGTTCTATGGTAAGAGCAGGAGCTGGTCATGGTCTTCCATAGTACATAGATAAAAATAACATGGAGTTTCCGCTCAACTGGAGTCCAAAGGTGCAGCTCATCCTGGCACAGGCAGGGGGCAGTACAGAACATGTAGTCCTGCAGAGGACAACCGCTACAGCTGTTTTACCAGTGAAATGGCCATGTTGATTGGTTGGAGTCTGAGGCATTGGATGTGGAGGCTGGTTTCAACTTACGATGGCCCAGAAAAGACCATTGTATGTTGAAAATATTGTATCCTGAGGGAGTTCACATACATTTATATAGTGAGTCAATCATTATACTTTATATATTAGTTTCTATATTGTGTGAGCATGTATTTTGTGTAAGCAGAGTGTTGTTGCATTGTACTTGATTTTGTATTTTCAGTCATGGCACCTGCGTCTTAGGTTGTGCTGTGTAATTTTTGTTTTTGTCTTCATAAAGGGCCTAATTATAAGCACAGCACCATATAGTATGGAATTCAGATACCAGTGCCATACACCAAATACTAAATAAGCATGCTGCACTGTACTACCACCATCATAAATTACACAGAATACAACCTGTACAGTGCTCAAGTATTACTACACAATGTAAATACAACCATACAGTGCTTGAATAATACCTCCATACAGCGACCAAATAGCAGCTACATAAAATAATCTAATGACTGATAGATTTATCCAATGTCTTTTTCTCTCATATGTCAAATCCATCACTGGGGACAGCTCCAATCAATTATTAAGACTCCAAATCAAACCAGTACCTTGAAAACAAGCTCCACAAAAGATATGTAATTTGCAAATGCAAAATGATACCCCATCCAGAAAAAAGCATTAATGTCCCTCATGGCTGCCCTTCCAGGCGTGGGCTTCAGACAGCGGGTGGAAGTCTCCATGTTGGGGACTTCAATTACTCAGACTGTGATTGGCCATTCGTACTTCCATTTGGCTTTTGGGAGTTTATAATGCCCATTAATTAGACCTGGCCCATATCTCCCGATGGAGTTACACTCTAAACGTATGTTTAGATGGCCATGACCTCTTGAGCTCGGGTGAGCCATGTGATTTGATGTTTAGATAGATTAGGTAGGCATATTAGATTGATATGGGCACGGCCACGTCATGGTAATGCTATACATGGTAGATAAACCCTGTTGGACTTCTGCTGGCCTTGTTTCACATCGGAGTCTCATTTGTTAAAAGGTTTAGCAGACAAGTGAGAGAGGGGGCATTGTTTTGGATTTGTATAAGGGTTATTAGTAGTTAATGTCATACTTTGCTCATATCATGTCATTGTGGCCTTTACTATATTAGATTATTCATTGCCTTTGCCTATAAAATAAAGAGTGAAAGGCTTGGTTTCATACAGACTGTGCTATGTAATGTTAAATAATACAGCTATACAACATAATCATCATAATATATAACCATCTGTGGTGTTTTAATGTGCCAACTGTGACACCTTCTGCAGCACGCACAGCTAATGCACACACCCCAAAGGCTGGCACTTCGTATGGCAACAGCAGGGGACCACAAAGAAAGATAAAAGCTTTTGCTAACACCATCACACTAGTCACCAGCTTTGGTGGTAGGTTCTCGTACCCCTTTACCCAGTGGCAGAAGAGTTACAGCAGTTTGCATCAGGACTTTGGGTGTGATGTCATACATAAGGTCCTGATTTTGACCTCTGCCAGGACCTTGTGTGCTGAAGACAAGTCAATCAGGAAGTAAGGATCGGTAAGTAAATGCCTTTTTGGGAGGTCTGACTGATTTTGAGGTCAGATGGGGTCTGGTTTAGGGTTCTAGGACCTAATTTAGGAGTCTGATCTACAGTCGTCTTAACTTAGGGTTGTAAGGTGTCTGAATTAATTAAGGGGTTTTGTCTGCAGTCTGAGACCTGGGTTCTGATACATTATGGTGTCTGATTTATGTAGGGGTCTGTGGTCTGATGCATTACGGTGTCTGATTTATGTTGGGGCCTGTGGTCTGGTACATTCAGGTGTCTGATTTATGTAGGGGTCTGTGGTCTGGTACATTCAGGTGTCTGATTTATGTAGGGGTCTGTGGTCTGATACATTATGGTGTCTGATTTATGTAGGGGTCTGTGGTCTGATGCATTATGGTGTCTGATTTATGTAGGGGTCTGTGGTCTGGTACATTCAGGTGTCTGATTTATGTAGGGGTCTGTGGTCTGATACATTACGGGGGCTGATTTATGTAGGGGTCTGTAGTCTGATACATTCAGGTGTCTGATTTATGTAGGGGTCTGTGGTCTGGTACATTCAGGTGTCTGATTTATGTAGGGGTCTGTGGTCTGATACATTCAGGTGTCTGATTTATGTTGGGGTCTGTGGTCTGGTACATTCAGGTGTCTCATCTATGTAGGGGTCTGTGGTCTGGTACATTCAGGTGTCTGATTTATGTAGGGGTCTGTGGTCTGGTACATTCAGGTGTCTGATTTATGTAGGGGTCTGTGGTCTGGTACATTCAGGTGTCTGATTTATGTAGGGGTCTGTGGTCTGATGCATTACGGTGTCTGATTTATGTAGGGGTCTGTGGTCTGATACATTACGCTGTCTGATTTTTGTAGGGGTCTGTGGTCTGGTACATTTAGGTGTCTGATTTATGTAGGGGTCTGTGGTCTGGTACATTAAGGTGTCTGATTTATGTAGTGGTCTGTGGTCTGGTACATTTAGGTGTCTGATTTATATAGACGTCTGTAGTCTGATGCATTCAGGTGTCTGATTTATGTAGGGGTCTGTGGTCTGGTACATTTAGGGGTCTGATTTATGTAGACGTCTGTGGTCTGATGCATTCTGGTGTCTTATTTATGTAGGGGTCTGTGGTCTGGTACATTCAGGTGTCTGATTTATATAGACGTCTGTGGTCTGATGCATTCAGGTGTCTGATTTATGTAGGGGTCTGTGGTCTGGTACATTCAGGTGTCTGATTTATGTAGACGTCTGTGGTCTGATGCATTCTGGTGTCTTATTTATGTAGAGGTCTGTGGTCTGGTACATTCAGGTGTCTGATTTATGTAGACGTCTGTGGTCTGATGCATTCAGGTGTCTGATTTATGTAGGGGTCTGTGGTCTGATACATTTAGGGGTCTGAATTCATTTTGGGGTCTGCTCTGTGGTTTGTTTCTTCCGAAGCCATCATCCTTCATGTTCTACTAATATGGATGATAGCACATGTGGTGGGACCAGGCTTTAGTCAGTTGCCAGGTCATGCTGGGAGATTTGTGCAATCTAGCTGAAGAGCGAGCCCTCACGGGCCATGTAAGGAAACATTTTCTTTGTTACCTTGGACAAATATAAATGTTTCTTCTGATTTTGAATTTTTTTGCTTTGAGTCTTTTTTTCACATCGGTAAATTCCGTTCATAGATTTATTCACATTTGACAAATGTAAATAGTTTTTTGATTCCTGAATTTTGTTGCCATCCTTATAAAAAGTTATGGCCCCCTTCTTATTATTGAAATTTCGAGAGCTGTGACACCTCGCATCCAGGGAGTCGCCTTCTACAATATTGGAGGGAGTTTGCAGGATGAGTTCATCTGAAAGAGGATAGATAGATAGTTAGATAGATAGATAGATAGATAGATAGATAGATAGATAGATACAGTATCTAACAAAAGTGAGTACACCCCTCACATTCTTGGAAATATTTTATTATATCTTTTCATGGGACAACACTGAAGATCTGACATTTTGGTACAATGTACAGTAGTCGCTGTACAGCTTGTATAACAGTGTAAATTTGGTGTGCCTCAAAATAACTCAACAGACAGCATTAATGTCTAAACTGCTGCCAACAAAAGTGAGTACACCCCTAAGTGAATATATATTAGCCATTTTCCCTCCCCGGCGTCATGTGACTCGTTAGTGTTACAAGGTCTCAGGTGGGAATGGGGAGCAGGTGTGTTAAAATTGATGTTATCGCTTTCACACTTTCTCTGGTCTCTGGAAGTTCAACATGGCGCCTCATGGCAAAGAACTCTCTGAGGATCTGAATTGTTGCTCTACATAAAGCTGGCCTAGGCTATAAGAAGATTGCCAATACCCTGAAACTGAGCTGCAGCACGGTGGCAAAGACAATACAGCGGTTTAACAAGACAGGTTCTACTCAGAACAGGTCTCGCCATGGTCAACCAAAGAAGTTGAGTGTACATGCTCAGCTTCATATCCAGAGGTTGTCTTTTCAAAATAGACATGAGTGCTGCCAGCATTGCTGCCGAGGTTAAAGGTGTGGAGGGTCCGCCTGTCAGTGCTCAGACCATACGCTGCATACTGCTTCAAATTAGTCTGCATGGCTGTCGTCCCAGAAGGAAGCCTCTTCTAAAGATGATGCACAAGAAAGCCCGCAAACAGTTTGCTGAAGACAAGCAGACTAAGGACATGAATTATTGGAACCATGCCCTGTGGTTTGGTGTTCAGATGGGGTCAAGCATGTGTGGCGGCAACCAGGTGAGGAGTACAAAGACAAGTGTATCTTGCCTACAGTCAAGCATGGTGATGGGAGCGTCATGCTTTGGGGCTGCATGAGTGCTGCCGGCTGTGGGAACCTACAGTTCATTGAGGGAACCTTGAATGCAGACATGTACTGTGACATACTGAAGCAGAGCATGATCTCCTCTCTTCAGAAACTGGGCCGCAGGGCAATATTCCAACATGATAACGACCCAAACACACCTCCAAGATGACGACTGCCTTGCTAAAGAAACTGAGGGTAAAGGTGCTGGACTGGCCAAGCATGTCTCCAGACCTAAACCCTATTGAGCATCTGTGGGGTATCCTCAAACGGATGATGGTGGAGCACAAAGTCTCTAACATCCACCATCTCCGAAATGTCGCCATTGAGTAGTGGAAGAGGATTCCAGTGGCAACCTGTGAAGCTCTAGTGAACTCCATGCCCAAGAGAGTTAAGGCAGTGCGGGAAAATAATGGTGGCCACACAAAATATTGACACTGTTTGGGCACAATTTGGCTATTTTCACTTAGGGGTGTACTCACTTTTGTTGCCAGTGGTTTACACATTAATGCTGTGTGTGGAGTTATTTTGAGGCCACACCATATTAACACTGTTATACAAGCTGTACACTGACTACTGTACATTGTATCAAAATGTCAGATCTTCAGTGCTGTCCCATGAAAATATATAATAAAATATTTACAAAAATGTGAGGGGTGGACTCACTTTTGTGAGATAATGTAAATAGATATGAGAAAGATAGATATAATAGATAGATAGATATAGATAGATAGATAGATAGATGATATGTAGATAGATAGATAGATAGATAGATAGATATGAGATATATAGATAGACAGATAGATAAAAAATATGATATATATATTAGATACATTTGAGATATACAGTAGATAAATAGATATAGATAGATACATATGAGATAGATAGACAGATAGATATGAGCTAGATAGATATTAGATACATATGAGATAGATAGATAGATATGAGATAGACAGACAGATATCAGATAGATCGATATTAGATAAGGGCTGATTCAGACGATCGTATTTTTGGCTCTGGAAAATTGCAGAACTGGTGCAGACCCATTCATTTCAATAGGGCTGCAAAAGATGTCCGCATCCGTTGCTCTGTTCCGTGGCCCCACAAAAAATAATAGAACATGTCCTATTCTTGTCTGTTTTGTGGATAAGAATAGGGATTTCTATAATGGGCCATCTGTTCCGCAAATTGCGGAACACACACGGGCGGCATCTGTGTTTTGCAGATTTGCAATTTGTGGACCACAGAACACGTCACGGTCGTCTGAATAACCACTAGGGATCATTCACACGGCCGTTGCTGTATTGCGGGCCGCATACGGTGGGTTCGAAATACACGGGGCACCGGCTGTGTGCATTCCGCATCATGGATGCGGACCCATTAACTTAAATGGGTCCGCAAATCCAGAGATGCGGAACGGAACCCTAGAGAAGCACTACGGAGTTCTTTTGTGGGATTCCGTTCCGTGCTTCCGTTCAGCAAAAAGATCACTTACAAGAGGCCTTAATATGAGTCAAATATTAGATAGATGACTATTCTGATAATAATTGAAGATCACTTACCTGTAACGTATAAATGGAGGGAGTGACTGGAGGGACTGCCATCACCAGATCCGGCCCAGCATTCATACTCTCCTGCATCAGCAGGTTGTGCATTTCCAATCTTAATTTCTTGTGTGTTTTTATCTATGTCTGTACCGTCTTTATACCAATAGAATGTGTGGTTTCTGATGTCATTATTTGGTCCGATGTCACATTTTAAAGTAACCGAGTCACCTCTGTGTATGTGGTTCCAGTTAGGAGTGAGACTTAACGTATAATGGACTAAATCTGCAAGGTAAAAAACGGGGGAAAAATTACATATAATAGTGACTGAAGTGGTCAAATAACAACACAGAAAAACATAGTCACCAAAATATAATTTTAGAAGCTGAAGGGGTTGGCCGCCTTCCAGGAAAATGGACATGCAAGTGCACGCAGTGCCAAAGTAACATGACATGTACCTTTCAGCTCATTCACAAGAGCCCTGGCTGCCCGTTCTTCACCTATGTATACATCCCACTGCAGTGCCCGCCATGTCCATGGTAGCCAAAATGGTGGCAGTCACGTGGTTTAATCTCGTTACCAATTTCTTACCTGTCCACAGCCGCATCCTATTCTGCACAGGCTCTGGATATGTTCAACTACTGTCAGATAGATATATGACAGATACATAGGTATGAGATATATATTAGATAGATAGATAGATATGAGATAGATAGATAGATAGATAGATAGATAGATAGATAGGAGATAGAAAGATAGAAGACAGACAGATAATAGATTATTGACAGATATGGAATAGATAGATATGAGATAGATGGATATGAGATAGATGGATATGAGATAGATAGATAGGTATGAGATAGATATGAGATAGATAGATAGATAGATAGATAGATAGATAGATAGGAGATAGAAAGATAGATAGATAGATAGATAGATAGGAGATAGAAAGATAGATAGACAGACAGATAGATAGATTATTGACAGATATGGAATAGATAGATATGAGATATTCTGATCATACTATAAGATCATTCACCTTTACTTATAACGTATAAATGGAGTGAGTGACTGTGATCACCAGATCCGGTCCAGCATTTGTATAGTCCTGTATCAGTAGGTTTTGCTCTGCTAATTGTAAATTCATGATTTGGTTGATTTATCATTTTATTGTTCTTATACCAATAGAAGCTGTAGTTTCCGATGTCATTATTTGGTCCGATGTCACATTTTAAAGTCACAGAATCCCCTGTGTATATATGGTTCCAGTTAGGTGTGAAGGTAACCATGTAATGGACTAAATCTCCTGCAAGAAACCAAAATTAAAATATGTACACATAATTATGAAAAAAGTGGTAAAATAACAACACTGAAAAAGTCAGTGTCAGCTGACTTCCAGCCTCTTCACCATGGGGAAGTTTGTCACTAGGGATGAGCGAATTGAATTCGGATGAAACATCCGAAGTCGATTCACATAATACTTCCGTACAGTATTAAAATGTATTGGCTCCGATGAGCCGAAGTTATCACTTCCTGAAGTCTTGTTAGACTTCGCATAATAACTTCATAAATTAATTCCTGAACTCGGCTTCGGTTCCAAGGTACCACTTGGAACCAAACCCGAGTTCAGGAAATGTTTTTTTACAGAAGAAATTAATTTATGAAGTTTTTAAGCGAAGTATCACAGTATTCAAACAAAGTATTATGCAAATCGACTTCGGATGTTTCATCCGAAGTCGATTCGCTCATCTCTAGTTGTCACAGCCCCTGTATAGACAAAGACGTATATGATATATGACATAGTTTGCTAGGCTGAAAAAAGACATCCATCAAGTCGGCCTGCCTGCAGTTTAGCCTTCAAGTAGTGGCATACCTCCAATAGAGGCAGACCACGCAGCTGCTATAGGGCCCATGGGGAGAAGGGGTTCGGAGTGAAGCAAATGCCCGGCCCCTAATTGCACTCATTGCTGTCCTGCACCAGTAAAGTATCCCTACATCTAGTAAAGAAACTGCTCAGACCATGGTGTAGTTCCCAGGTTAGATAGGAGCATCTACCAGGACCTGTGATGACATCATCACAGGTCCTGTACATCTAATAAAGGAACTGCACAGGGCATCATCACTGGTCCTTCAACCCTCAACAGCCTGGAGAAGAACTGTAGGATATGCTCTCCAGGGAGACTAGAATGGAGTGGTAAGCGGAGGTCCTTTTCCCTTCTTTTCATTTGCTCTCTATTCCCTATTTGTACTCATATCCCACTCATATATATAGTACTGCAGTTACAGCCACTATTATCTTATATACTTCACGATAACGTGCAGGTGACGCTAGTGAGGCTCATTCCTGTCACGGCCACGCAGGTAAGTACAATATGTGTGAGGGGTCTGGGCAGTAGGGGAGGCATTTTAGGTGTTGGATAACCCTATTAAGATATATTGGATAGTATATACAGCAGTGTACTGACATGTGAGGTACGAGGTACATTAGATGCAGTGGACATAGGAATATAGTATACCCAGCAGTGTACCTATATGTGAGGTACGAGGTTTAATAGATGTACTATGTGCAGATATGTAGTATATACAGCAGTGTACTGATATGTGAGGTACAAGGTACAATAGATGCAGTGTGTTAAGATTTACAGTATATACAGCTGTGTACTGACATGAGGTATAAAATATGCAGTGTTTTAAAATATATAGTATATACAGCAGTGTACTGACATGTGAGGTATAATAGATGCAGTTTACTGATATGTGAGGTACAAGCTGTAATGTATACCTCATACATCACATATCAGTACACTGCTGTGTACACTGGCCAGGAACAGGTAGTGGGAGGGGCTATGAATGGGGCATGGGGGCAAAATTTAGATTCTTGCAGGGCCCAGTGATTTCTATGTGCATCCTTGCCTTCAAAGATGATTTAGAGGAAAGCAAAAAAACCTGATGAGGGAGAACCATTGATTTCTAACATTAATCTGTTTTCCCTTAGTCCTAAAAGCAGTACAAGCTCTCTGCCCTAAGTATGTTATTTCTTTATAGTAAACACAAGGTATGAGGAGCTAGGTATCCTTATGTGGGCTCAGAGGTCTCTAATTAATTTGTGATTAATTTGATTTATTCATTAGTATGACAATAAATTAGTAGGACAAATAGAATTTGTAATTAATCAAATGAATCACTAACTAAATAGGGACTCCCAAGCCAGGGCCGGTGCTTCCATAGAGGCAAGGAGGGCAATTGCCCCCGGGCCCCCGAGTCCTTAGGGGCCCCCAAGCAGCACCGGCCTGCAACTAACTTACTACAATTGGACATGGAGGGGGGGCCCCTTATTGTTTTTCGCCCCCGGGCCCCATTTTACCTAGAACCGGCCCTGTCCCAAGCTTACCTAAAGGCATCTCGCTCCTTCTACCTTGTGATTATTATAAAGAAGTAATGTACTTAGGGCGGGAAGCTTCCTGTTAGGACTAAGAGGAAACCGATTAACGTTACAAATCAATGATTTCTTAACATCCTAACCAACAACTCAATAATGGGGATTTAGCAAGAAGTAACTCCATAGGAAGAGCCCTCTTGTGTAGAGGAACTTCATATCAGACCTCAGATCGGACACCATATCGGACCTTGGAGGAAGACCAAGGAGCAGTGAGTGCAGCAAGTGCTAGCTCACCTCTGATCAGATGCCCATGTCAGACCTCAGATCAGATCCCTATATTAGATCAGACCCCATATAAGCGCTCAGATTAGATCCTCAGATCAGACCCCCTTATCAGATCTCAGATCAGATCCTCAGATCAGACCCCTACATAAATTCTCAGATTAGACACCCATTTCAGACCTCAGATCAGACCCCTATATCAAATAAAACCTCCATATCAGACCTAAAATCAGACACTCAGATCAGACCCCCATATCATACCTAAAATCAGACCTCAGATTAGAGGCCTATGTCAGACCTCAGATCAGACCCCTATGTCAGACTTCAGATCAGACCCCCATGTCAGATCACACCTCATATCAGACTCCCATCAAATATGAAATAAATGAACTTACCTCTTACCGCTCCTGCTTCGTGGCCACTCTGCAGATCTGGCGGTCTCTCCTGCACTCACCATTCCCTGATCTTCTCCGGGCCCGCACTGTACTGGTCAGGACAGTATGCTGTGCGCTACAGTCACCACTCCCCTTACCTCCTGAATACTAGAGAATCCTTTCTTAGAGAAAGCGCTCACTAGTTTTTACTTTATAAGATGCATTACCATTTCTGCTTACCAAACCCCCCTCCCCCCCCAAACTTTTTTTTGGGGGAAAAAGCATCTTATAAAGCTCAACATACTGTGATTACTTTACTCAATTTAGTGTCGTCAGCAGAAATTGATATTTTACTGTGCAACCCTACTGCAAGATGATTAATTAATATATTAAAGAGTATACGGCCCAATACTGGCCCCTTAGATACTCTACTAGTGAAGGTGACCCTTCTAGTACTGACCCTTGTGGTACCCCACTAGTGACGGTGACCCCTCCGGTACTGCTGCCTGTGGTACCCCACTAGTGACGGTGACCCCTCCGGTACTGCTCTTTGTGGTACCCCACTAGTGACGGCGACCCCTCCAGTACTGCTGCCTGAAGTACCCCACTAGTGACGGTGACCCCTCCGGTACTGCTCTTTTGTGGTACCCCACTAGTGACGGTGACCCCTCCGGTACTGCTCTCTTTGGTACCCCACTAGTGACGGTGACCTCTCCGGTACTGCTGCCTGTGGTACCCCACTAGTGACGGTGACCTCTCCGGTACTGCTGCCTGTGGTACCCCACTAGTGACGGTGACCCCTCCGGTACTGCTGCCTGTGGTACCCCACTAGTGACGGTGACCCCTCCGGTACTGCTTTCTGTGGTACCCCACTAGTGACGGTGACCAAGTCTGACTATGTACCATTAACTGTCACCCTCTGTTTTCGATCACTGAGCCAGTTACTTACCCACAGACCTTATTCACATGTGAGGGAATCACTGACAGCAGATGTACCCATTGACTGTTAACCATGCTTTATTTTGGTCCCATATGAGATTGGCGGGGCTCCGACTTATGGCACTCCCACCGATCAGCTGTTAGAGGAAGACACAGCACTCAGTGGAGCTTACAAAGCAAAGCAGCAGCCATTAGATAGCTTATGTGCTTTGTATTGCAGCTATTGCTCTTGAACTGGACTGAGCTATGCATAAGCCATGTCACCGACCATAGTGACATCACTCAGCCTATGAAGAGGCGTAAGCACTCACGCAATGCTGTGGCTTCTTCATACAGCTGATCTGTGGAGGAACGGGAGTGAGACTGTCCTGAAGATAGTCCATCAATATGAAAATCACAGAAAACTCCAAATTAGAGATCAGAGTCTATCTAGAGCAGTGATGGCGAACCTATGGCACGGGTGCCAGAGGTAGCACTCAGAGCCCTCTCTGTGGGCACCAACACCCTGAAAAAAGTATGTGGTGTACCAATATGCCTTAGACCTTTCCTGCCATTCATGAGCACAGGGCACGCTATGAACGCCATGAGCAGCGCATTGAATGTAGGCAGGCTATTATAGCTAAAAGATAAAGTATGGAAGATATACTATATTGGTATTGCCGTGTGGGCACTTTGCGATAAATAAGTGGGTTTTGGGTTGCAGTTTGGGCACTCGGTCTCTAAGAGGTTCGCCATCAGTGGTCTAGAGGGATCTGAGGAGATTACTGCATATATACTGTTTCTATTTGGATTGGCTCTTTTTACATATACATTTCCTTCTATTACAGTATAATGCTGAATGCTGATTATTTACCTGAATTTTCCATTATCAATGCTGAAATTAAAACAGAAGCAAAAATAGTAATTAATAAGATTACTCCACAGTCATATAATTTTAGATATAATTATATATATATATATATATATATATATATATATATATATATATATATATATGTATGTATGTTCTGTGATCACTCAAAAATGCAACCATCGATTTCTCATGGACGGTACCAGCGGTGTAATCACTGCTGATATGATTGGTTTTGTCCTGAATTAAATCTTATCAGGGCACTGCCTTAAAGTGGACTTGTTACCACAAAATGTAATGCAGTCGGCAGGCAGCATGTTATAGAGCAGGAGGAGCAGAGCAGATTAGTAATAGTAATAGTTTTGTCAGAAAAGTATCAGTAAAACTTGTGATTTATACATTTATAAATCTGCTAATTCTGACTTCAGCTATACATGGGGGAGGTCTTATTATTGATTGATAGCATTCTCTGTGTAAGTGTGTATACATAGATAGCTTTCAGTCACTGATAGTTGTACACAGGGAGGTGTTATCAGTGATTGATGGTATTCTCTGTGTAAGTGTGTATACATAGATAGCTGTCAGTGACTGATAGTTGTACATAGGGAGGTGTTATCAGTGATTGATAGCATTCCCTGTGTAAGTGTGTATACATAGATAGCTGTCAGTCACTGATAGTTGTACATGGGGAGGTGTTATCAGTGATTGATAGCATTCCCTGTGTAAGTGTGTATACATAGATAGCTGTCAGTGACTGATAGTTGTACATAGGGGGAGGTGTTATCAGTGATTGATGGTATTCTCTGTGTAAGTGTGTATACATAGATAGCTGTCAGTCACTGATAGTTGTACATAGAGAGGTGTTATCAGTGACTGATAGCATTCTCTGTGTAAGTGTGTATACATAGATAGCTGTCAGTGACTGATAGCTGTACATAGAGAGGTGTTATTAGTGACTGATGGCATTCTCTGTGTAAGTGTGTATACATAGATAGCTGTCAGTGACTGATAGTTGTACACAGTGAGGTGTTATCAGTGATTGATAGCATTCTCTGTGTAAGTCTGTATACATAGATAGCCGTTAGTCACTGATAGTTGTACATAGAGAGGTGTTATTAGTGACTGATAGCATTCTCTGTGTAAGTGTGTATACAGAGATAGCTGTCAGTCACTGATAGTTGTACATAGAGAGGTGTTATTAGTGACTGATAGCATTCTCTGTGTAAGTGTGTATACATAGATAGCTGTCAGTGACTGATAGTTGTACATGGGGAGGTGTTATCAGTGATTGATGGTATTCTCTGTGTAAGTGTGTATACATAGATGGCTGTCAGTCACTGATAGTTGTACACAGTGAGGTGATATCAGTGACTGATAGCATTCTCTGTGTAAGTGTGTATACATAGATAGCTGTCAGTGACTGATAGTTGTACATAGGGGGAGGTGTTATCAGTGATTGATGGTATTCTCAGTGTAAGTGTGTATACATAGATAGCTGTCAGTGACTGATAGTTGTACATGGGGAGGTGTTATCAGTGATTGATGGTATTCTCAGTGTAAGTGTGTATACGTAGATAGCTGTCAGTGACTGATAGTTGTACATGGGGAGGTGTTATCAGTGATTGATGGTATTCTCAGTGTAAGTGTGTATACATAGATAGCTGTCAGTGACTGATAGTTGTACATAGAGAGGTGCTATCAGTGATTGATGGTATTCTCTGTGTAAGTGTGTATACGGAGAGGGCTGTCAGTGACTGATAGTTGTACACAGTGAGGTGATATCAGTGATTGATAGCATTCTCTGTGTAAGTGTGTATACGTAGATAGCTGTCAGTGACTGATAGCTGTACATGGGGAGGTGTTATCAGTGATTGATAGCATTCTCTGTGTAAGTGTGTATACATAGATAGCTGTCAGTCACTGATAGTTGTACACAGGGGAGGTGTTATCAGTGATTGATAGCATTCTCTGTGTAAGTGTGTATACATAGATAGCTGTCAGTCACTGAATGTTATCCATTTTACTGAATCTTTTTCCCCAAAACTATTATCAAATGGTCAGCTTCTCCTGCTCTATAACATGCTGTCTGACGATTGCATTGCATTTCTTGGTGACAGGTCTTGTGTAAGGCATCCAAGGAGTTTATACAATTGTTTTAGTATTGATTTTTAAAAGTAAATATATATAAAATCTATAGTTTTATGGTTTTTTTTATATTGAGTTACATTTTGACTTCTTGGTTACTACTTTCCTTCTTAGTTTACCTACTTAAGAATAATATATATTAGAACAGTGAAAAGAAAAAAAAACTAAATAATAAAAGAAATGAAAAAATATCCAAAACTCAATTTAAGTATAATATGTTGTACTGTATATAAAAATATATTTTACAGGATAAAGGAAAGTCCCCAGCACATTTAGAGAAGATGCAATGTGTTTCTGTGGAGAAGAAGGGCCCATGGACAGGGTTGCCAGATGAGACTCCCCACTTTATGAATTCTTTTGAATATGTTACAAACGACCCACAACAAAGAAGGTACACATTAGGACTATCCGGTAAAGAATATGGGATGACTATGACATATCTCTACTTACAGATGAGGACGATGAGGGCGAGGACTGGCATGGTGCACAGTCAGTAAATGTAGTGCTCGGCTATTCTCTCTCTCTATGTTCATTGTTTGTTTCACTTCTTCTTTCTGATCCAAGGGAGGAAGAAATGTTTTTGTCACCCAGTATTACTTCCCCCCAAAAAGAGGTGCTCAGTATGACGATATTGTCACAGGGCCTTATATGAAAACTAGAAATTATTCCCAAGCCCACACCATGAGCTCCAGCTACTTTTTTTTAACTAACGTTTGAGTCCACCATAGTATATCTTCAGGCTGGATTCACAAACTGGAGGAGATTCATCAAAACTGGTTCTTTACGCCAGTTTTGATAAATCTTCCCTGCTGTATTTTGTGCATTTTTGTGTTTTTGTCCTTGACGTTTTTAATATCGCACTGTTGCTGCCAGATTTTTGTTTAAAGTATATAGTTAAATATAAATGACTGTACATGCAAAACGTTTGGTTTGTGATGTTTTTGTGGCACTTTTTTGTATCAGTTCTGTTTTTTTCAATCTGCAGCCTGGTCTAGGTATGTTGTTTTCTGACTTTTTTTTCCCTCATAGAATCATCTTGAAAGCTTTCGATAAAGCTTATGTTCAAGGTATTACAAAATAAAAAATGCTACCAAACACCATATAAAGAAAACACAACTCGAACCACGTTTTATTTTGCAAGCATTTAAAACACTGATAAAAAAAAAACACTGAGCAAAGGAGTACTGCCGTTTAGGGGTTGAATTTGTTAGGATCAATAGGAATTTTCCTGCTTTTTCGTCTTTTCTTGTCTATTGTTTGCAATCCAGCTGTTTCACAGCGGATATTACAAGCCTGCTGCAGCTTTAGATCATTTAGAGAAGGAGTTACGGACTGGTTAGCCAACTTTTTAGCAGTAGATGCTGGTTATAGCGTAAGCTCTGCGGGGCACATTTATTAAGACTGGTGTTTTAGACGCTGGTCTTAATAAACCTCTATACCCGGCAGTGGCTCTGCCGAAATCATGAGGAGGCCCCGGCCTCTTCATAACTTCGGCAGATCCTCCTCTAGTTCTAAATGTAAGACAGCTTCCTAGCTAAAACAGGTGTAGAAAATGGTAAATGAGACAGGCCTACCAGCCTGTTCCCTTCCCCGCCCGCAACTTTAGACCTGGCTTGAGCAGAGAGGAGTCGCAAATTGCAGCGCAACGAATCGCTGCGTCGCAATCTGCGCCTGAAATATGTCTAATATATGAGTATTTCAGCATCATAAATGACCCCCATAGTTTTTGGTTATTTTCTCCCTGTATATATATGTCTTGCCTCACTTCTAGTTCAGCTCTACTCTTTTTTGGCTGTTTATCTTTTTGTCCCTGTGTCTCTTTTTCCCTGTTTTTAGAGGACAAAGTGTACTTCCTAATGGCACCATTTATTTTACATACAATGTAGTGGGAAGCTGAAAACATTCCAAATGCCATAGTTTTATGGGTTTTGCTTTTACAACCTTCCCCTTTGCAATAAAACTGACCTGTTTCCTTAATTCTCCAAGTCAGGACAATTACAGAGACACCACATTTATATAGTTTATGGGTTTCGTTTTTATGGCGTTCCCTATGAGATAAAACTGACCTGTTCTCCTCATTTTCCAGATCAGTACGATTACAGCGATACCACATTTATATTGTTTTATGGGTTTTGTGTTTACAGCATTCTCTATGAGATAAAACTGACCCATTTTCTTCATTCTCCAGGTCAGTACGATTACAGTGATACCACATTTATATAGTTTTATGGGTTTTGTTTTTACGGCATTCTCTATGAGATAAAACTGACTTGTTCTCTTCATTTTCCGCGTCAGCAAGATTACAGTGATACCACATTTATATAGTTTTATGGGTTTTGTTGTTTACAGTGGCATTCTCCATGAGATAAAACTGACCCATTTTCTTCATTCTCCAGGTCAGTACGATTATAGTAATACCACATTTATATAGTTTTATGGGTTTTGTGTTTACGGCATTCCCTATGAGATAAAACTGACCTGTTCCCCTCATTCTCCAGGTCAGTACGATTACAGTGATACCACATTTATATAGTTTTATGGGTTTTGTGTTTACGGCATTCTCTATGAGATAAAACTGACTTGTTCTCTTCATTTTCCAGGTCAGTACGATTACAGTGATACCACATTTATATAGTTTTATGGGTTTTGTTATTACTGTGTTCCCTATGAGATAAAACTGACCTGTTCTCTTCATTCTCCGGGTCAGTACGATTACAGCGATACCACATTTATATAGTTTTATGGGTTTTGTGTTTACGGCATTCTCCATGAGATAAAACTGACCTGTTCTTGTCATTCTCCAGGTCAGTACGATTACAGTAATACCACATTTATATAGTTTTCTGGGTTTTGTGTTTACGGCATTCCCTATGAGATAAAACTGACCTGTCCCCTTCATTCTCCGGGTCAGTACGATTACAGAGATACCACATTTATATAGTTTTATGGGTTTTGTGTTTACAGCGTTCCCTATGAGATAAAACTGACCTGTTCTCTTCATTCTCCGGGTCAGTACGATTACAGAGATACCACATTTATATAGTTTTATGGGTTTTGTTTTTACATCGTTCCCTATGAGATAAAACTGACCTGTTCTCTTCATTCTCCAGGTCAGTACGATTACAGTGATACCACATTTATATAGTTTTATGGGTTTTGTTATTACTGCGTTCCCTATGAGATAAAACTGACCTGTTCCCTTCATTCTCCGGGTCAGTACGATTACAGTAATACCACATTTATATAGTTTTTAGTACAATCTTGTAATACTGACAAAAAAACGCCATATTCCGACCCCCATAAATTTCTCATCTTTCCAGTGTGTATGACTGTTTAATCACTTT
Source organism: Bufotes viridis (assembly GCA_033119425.1). Lineage (NCBI taxonomy): Eukaryota > Metazoa > Chordata > Amphibia > Anura > Bufonidae > Bufotes > Bufotes viridis. The sequence continues at coordinate 67,082,167 of CM065599.1, forward strand.
TTATTACATTTTTGGGGGGACCTAAAGTGACAAAAAACTGAGAATTGTATTGTTTATTTGAATTTTGGGAAAAGGGGGTGATTAGAATGTTTATTTTTTTATATTTTTAAAAACTCCCTTAGGGAACTTGAACATGGATCATCCTATCATTTCTGTCATAAACTCCAGTGCATTAGCATTTATGTCTATGAGAGATTTTCTGCGTTGGCAGGGCCTCCAGAGGAACATAGCTGTGGCAGGCCTCCGATTCTTCAGAGGGACTGAGCCTGTCACAGGGAAGGAATGACTCGCCTGACTGGCACTGGAAATATCTGGCTTTTACTGTGTTGTAGACCCAATACTGGGGCTCCACATATGTTTTGCATATTACTGTTTCCCAGGGAGCTTTGCACTTTGGATTGCTGTGTTGAGACTCTAAGATGAGGCTCCACGGTGTTTTTTGTAGGTGGTCTCCCTGAGATCAGCTATTGTTTTGTTTGGCACTGGGAAGGGGAGGGTTCAGCCCCGAGAAAGCAGAAATCCCACGTTTTCAGCACTCAGATGCTGTGGTCATATTTCTGCTAAGTTCTGCTAATGTCTGTGTTATTGCTGTTTGCAGACATTATCCCCAGACGTCTGCTGTTTAAAACAGCAGGCACCCCTCAACTATGACAGCAGCATGTACGGCCCTGGTCAGGAAGGTTTTTTTTGGACCAACAGTATTGATGACCTATTCTGAGGATACATGGCTAGTGATTGGCTCTAAAGGCAGCCTCAAACATTTTTTCTCCTTGACCTTTGGGGCCTACTATGTTCCTAGAGCCAGAGCCCATCAGAGGATGCACCCATACTCTGGTGGCCAGTCCAGCAGTGTCCATCACACTCAAAACAACCAGATCACATACAAACTTATCAAGAACCCATCATGCTTTATTTGAAAGAGTTGTTTAATCCGGCTCATCCATGGAAATAAACTATTGAAGTCTCCAAAAACAATATCTCATGGAGTCTGTACGTTTTCTTTAAGCTTTGTTTTCTTCTTGCAGTCCACAACATACTGATAGGAGAATTGGCCTCCTAGGAAATAATTAGAGTAGAGTGCGGGAGTGTATATGAGAGCAGGAGATTGGACCTCTGCAGTGCCATCTAGTGGAGGTACTTTAAAAATCATATGCAAATCAGCTCTCTTTCAAGAGCACAGACAGCACTGGTAAAATAATGGTTTTCCGGCAGCAGATTGTGGTGTCTACACAGCCTCCGCTGCTGGCAAATAATGATTGTGTATGGTGACGAGCCATGGCATTAGCAATGTCCTCCCCATAGTGCATGGAAATACAGCGGTCTCCTTCATAGACGAGCAGGCGCTTGCCGGGAAGGAACACCTTAAGGCGGCTGTGCATTTTAGATTATAAAAGTTCGAAGATACTATAGATATCAGTAAATATCAACTATATAATAATCTATAGAACAACAAAAACATTTATTTCATAGCATCAATCAGTAACAATCGGGCAGATTCAGGATATACAAGGAATTTACATACAGTATTAATGATAAACTATTATGAGGCACTCATACCAAAAGCTTCAAAAGAACGACATTACCAAAGATGTTATTATGGCACAAATAGGACCGAATTCTTACAAAACATGGAGTACAAAACATAGAAAAAATTAAGCACCAATTATAGATAGAATTCACAATCTTCCATCACGTTATGGCTGCTATATGTGTACACCTGTAGCTTCTCTCCAAAAATTGTGCTAGTCCGTGGGCAACTGTTACTAGTTGATTAGTCTCATGTGACTTTGATTCTTTTCCAAATATCACAAAGTAATATTACGCATGGTGCATGTCACTGGTACCATTTTTCTACCAAACATGGTGCCACATCCTTAATGCAAAGCGTTTTGGGGCATCAGTACTGAAGTCTTGTCGCATTAAAGTTCTGGTAGAGGTCAGTACAGTCAGATATCTCTTGGGTTGATCGTGGATCTGTTGACGACTGAGAAAATTTGACAGCAGAATATGTAACAGATAATTCTTCCTGAGGGGAAAAAGGTGGAATTAAACTTCAATCTACTTGTTTTGCATGGCCCGTAAAAGATTTTCTCATGACTTCAGAGATACCAGATCATTTTTTGTCTTCATTGTGTTGAAGGGACTCATAAAGTTATGAAAGATTTGACAAAGTCATCTGGTTAAAATGCCAAGGTCAAATACCACCACTAATCTTCACACGAGCATACGAAGACATCGTCCTGAACCAGTAGACTGAATTGTTATCTATTGCTCTAGGGGAAAGGTCCATTATAGATGCCCCAAGTTGGTGGCTGGCCAAAGTGGAAACTATAGGCTTGTCCCTTATTAGATATAGATGCATCCTTCCTTATGTTCCCTCTTGGCTCAAGATATCCAGAGATGAGTAGTGTGAGATGACCAGCTTTTACAAAAGAAAGGTTTTCTCACGCCGGGGACATATTGATCCAAGCCGAAATGTAAAGAAGGACATTTCTGTAGGTACAAATGATGGTCACTTGGCTGGTTCCATGTCCAAGGACCTATAGTAGTATGAAAGGTCCATCTCACAGCAGATACTGGTCTACTATTTGTAAGAAAATATAAAGTAAGTGGTAATGATGTAATCCAGAAAACATCAAGTGAAGGTGTTGGGAGAAAGTCACACCTTATCTACTGCAAAATATTCTATTTCAGTGGAATAAACCTTCTTATTACATCGCCAGTCTTGTAAATACTCACATTCCCTTTGTTCCAGTGTGGAGAAGCTAGGGGAAGAATTAGATATAATAATAACATGTAAATGGAGGGATTCTTCACAGTTACAGCAGTAAGACTATGAAATCATCAAGAATTGTTCATGGTAAACACGAAAAAGCGCTAGACAATGCCTAATGTGTAAACCTTTCCGTTCTTTTAATAATTTTGGAATATATTCATATTTTACAGTGACTAATCTTTTACAGATGCCCTTACACATTACAGCAAATACAGCAAACACAAATCATGTGACTTACCTTCTTTTGCCTGGTTAATATCAATATGGGCATAACATATGTCTTCACATACAACATGGCCCCTGGGAGGGACTGAAAAAGAAGACAATATGTGTTAACATATTGTACTTGGAATACAGAAGAACAATAGAAAAGACTTGGTAATTGTAATATCCTGGACATTAAAAGGCAGCATCTCAGGGTCAGGTGGGAGCTGTTAAAGAGGTCTCAAAACACTAGAATACAATGAGGGACAAAGTGCACTAAGAAAAGTTCAGGTCAATTGCACATCATCATTTTATTGTTCATGATGTGTAACTGGAGGGAAGGGGGCGGGATTTAAGTGGTTATAAAAAAAAAAAAAGACTGCCAGAATGAGAGAGCGCGTTCACCCCTGACGAAGCGTCAAGCGAAACCCGGTTCGGGCATGAACAGGAGGATATACAGTATGTCTTTTATGATATGTTTTAAACGCATCTCTACTTGTGAATATAATAAACCTTTAAAATGTATCTCTGGCTGACGGTGCATCACTATCTGTGCAACCCCTTTGCTAATCCACAGAGTTGCTCAAGGATTAAAGGGCGTTTCGTGTGGATACCGACGTGTCCCTATATCAGAAGGTGGATATGGCTCCAAACTAAAGAGGAACACTTCCTGGTGAAATTTGAGCAGCGCGGTCTGAAACCTACAAAGAACCTCTCTGAACCTAATGTTATGTCCTTTGTGACTTTGATAGTAGTGCTACAGCTGCCAGCCAGTGACTATTCTGGGGATCGTGGGGAAAGTTATTTACCCCATGAGAAGGATACAGGTGAAGAACAGAACTCTTCCTTGGACTCTTTGCCTTGGTTTAGGTTGAAACACTTGAAGTTCTACTTCTTGAGTGACAACAATATAAAAGTAAGGACTGGAAAAGAATGACAGCAAATATGTGGACTCTTACCGTTACTGTAGTCTCCCTGGCCTGAACGTTCTAGACCGTCATTTGGTGGGTCCTGTGCAATTCTTTATAACACAAGAACAATAAGAAAGTTATAATATACCGTGGTCACAAATTCGTAGTTACTTTCAACAGAATTGAATAATCATCTATGAATTTCTATGCTGCAATACCATATGAAGCAAACAATGTCCACTTACCTAGCCTGGACTATAGTTCTCTCTGAAGAAGAAGAAAAAAATCATCATTGAAAAAATGTAAAAAGATATTAAAAATGGCTATAATGTATAATATTACCTGTTTTGGGTCGTGGCAAGGCATATCTTCTGAATAATGAAGCCATTTTCTGTCTATACATAAAGCTCAGGACACCCATGGGAATAGTCAACAGCAGCAGCACCCCCAGTACAATAAGCGGGACATTGCTTTCTGTCAAAAGAAGAAGTTCTGAAATAGAATTTAGGGATTAATTAAAGGGTTTATTTATAGATCATAATTATAATATAGAATCTGTCAAGTCATATTTTATGAGATTCCTTCTCACACTCCAATACAAAGTAACTGAATGAGACAGCTCTCCCTATTCCCTCTCTCAGCAGGAAGTCCCAGCACAATGACAAATACCAGCCAGATCCATCCAATCATCTTTATTTAACTTTTTTTTTTATTAGAGAAGCCATTGTTTGTCACACAAATAATCTCACCGGCTTTGCTTGGCTCCAAAACACTGATGATCCTGGGGGCACTCCGGACTGAGAAGGTTCTGTCAGGTGGTAGTTTATTCTTCGCAACACATCGATAGGTTCCACTGTGGTGGACCTGTAGAGAGTCTATATGAAGACGTTTCTGATTGTCTAGAAGCTGGTAGAACTTAGACGCTTGTTCAATTTCAGTCTCATTGTGGAGCCAAAGAAATGATGGGGAGGTGCCGCGTTGACTGGAGCAGGAAAGAGTTATAGTCTCACCAAATACAAAATCTTCATCTGATTTTTCCGTATAAATCGAGACATTTGCCACTGGGTCTGTTCAATCCAAAAATAAAAAAAATTGTCAAGTCACTTATTTCTGGTAAAATTAAAGTAAAGGGGTTTTCCAGCCCAAACCCGAAAAGGAGCCAGTTAACCTAACCTTTGGAAGGAAGAATGAGAGTGTAATACTTACCGTCTGCAGTCCTGTCATGTAACCTCCTCTCCAGGCGAACCTGCTTCTTCCTGTGACGTTCCGACCAGAAGGTCTCTTCCAGGCCTCAGCAGACGTCGGAGCGTACTGCTGCTACTTGGAAGGTTTTGTTTCCCTGCTGACACATGCTCAATACAATCCTAGCACTGCGCATGCGTCTGGACTCCGTGCAGTGAGACAACCGTCACCACTGACCTCCTCTTACTGCTGCAGAGAAGCCTGTCATCTGGGATTCCAGTGTATAGTATATATAAATAATATATATACATGGTGCCCCCCGAAAAACATCTCCAAATCAAACGACCTAATAGTAAATCAGTCTTAGTTGTCCATAGCAACCAATCAGAGCTCTGTAAAAATGAAAGCTGAGCTCTGATTGGTTGTTATGGACAACTAAGACTGATTTGCTATTAGGTAGTTTGATGTTGAGATATTGGGGGCCGGCTACTTTTTCGTGGGTTATATATATATATATATATATATATATATATATATATATAATATAAATGTGTGTATGTAGATAGCAGAGCCCTCTCTCTCTCTCTATGGGGCACATTTATGAAGACCGATGTTTTAGACGCGGGACTTAATAAAGCCCCTGCGCTGGCAGTAGAGCCGCTGAAGTTAGGATGAGGCGCTGACCTCTCCATACCTTCGACGCATACAGCACCAGTTCTAAATGTAAGACACCTGCCGGCCTTTCCCCGCCACGCCCACAGTCTTAGACCTGGCGTGAGCAGGGAGAAGTCGCAGATAGCGGCACAACTAACTGATGCCCTCTCCATATGCGCCTGAAATACGCCTAATTGAGTTGTATTTCAGAATAGTAAATGACCCCCTATATTCATATATCATCTATATAGTAAGTAAAATGCTATTCTAAATAAAATAAAAAGCAAGCTAAATATATATAAAAGCCTAAATATATCATGTGGAATTATATAATAAAATGTATCTAAATAAACTGAAAGATCTGGAACCCTCTATGTACATACAGTATATCTTTAGAAGTCATTCACATGGTGGCTTTTGACATTGTCATTTTATTGCTGATTCTGCGCGGACTCTGCCTCCCATTTTTCTCAGCGACGCGTCACGCGGTCATTCGTGAGGTCGGTGGTTTATCGCTGCCATTCACCCGTATAGCTGGCAGCTTTCTGGAGTGCAGTCCATTACAAAGCTGCCTTGTCCAGAGCTGCGATGTGAATGAGGACTTATATAGATAGTAATATGTATTTATATATTTGTATATATTTATTTAGTGTAAATATATTTATATATAGTATACTACTGTTTAGAAGATGTATTCCGCATTTTTGCAGATCGTATGCGGAACCATTCATTTCAATCGGGCCACAAAAGATGCAGACAGCACGCCATGTGCCGTCCACATTCGTATATCCGTTCCACCGCCCCACAAAAAAGATAGAACCTGTCCTATTCTTACTCATTTTGCGGATAAAAATAAACATTTGTTACATAGTAGAGGACCTGCGGAAGGGGAAAGCGCAGAATGCGAGCTGCCAGAATCTGTTTTTGCAGACCATAAAATAGATACAGCTGTGTGAATACCCCCTTACCCTGGGTTCACACCTGAGCGTTTCTGAGACGCGCGTTTTTTTCGCGCGTATTACAGCGCGTTTTTGCAAATAGGAAACGCGCATCATACGCGCGTTCGTGACTCTGGAGACCAATTGAAAAAGGCATATCTACACTTTAACGCATGTCAAACGCGCGTTTTACGCACGTTCCCATTGAAGTCTATGGGTGCAAACGCGCGACAAAACGCCCCAAAGAAGCTCAAGAACTTCTTTGAGCGTAGGGCGTTTTACAGCGAGTTCAAACGCGCTGTAAAACGCTCAGGTGAGAACCATGCCCATAGGGAAACATGAGTTTTCTCCTGTTGAGCGTTTTACAGCGCGATTGAACGCGCTGTAAAAAGCGCGAGTGTGAACTGAGGGTTAGGGCTCATGCACACGAATGTATTTTCATTCCGTGTCCATTCCGTTTTTTTTTTTTGCAGACCACAGACGGAACCATTCATTTCAACGGATCCGCAAAAAAAATTGAAGTCACTCCGTTTCCGTATGTCCATTCTGCAAGTAAATAGAACATGTCCTATTGTTGTCCGCATTACGGACAAGGATAGGACTGTTCTATTAGTGGCCAGCTGTTCTGTTCCGCAAAATACAGAATGTACACTGACGTCATCCGTGTTTTTTGCAGACCGTGAAATACATACGATCGTGTGAATACCCCCTTATCCTTCTGTTTTCAGGAAGCAGAACTGTTGTTCCACCATGTAGCAGATGATTTCCTCAGTGCCGGTCTTCTGGAAGACCAGGGGCAAGGATCTGGTAGCAGGAGGGGGGACAGAGAGGGTGGGAACCTAAGTCTAGGAGTACAGGCCAGGTCTTACACCGTCAGAGGGGTGCAATCAAGCCCCAGGTGTGCCATCCCTTAAAGATGGGTGTGGAGCAGCCAGAAGGAGTGTCTCACTGTGTGGAATTATCAGTGTAGGGTCTATAGACTGCATTGCTATGGGCACATGCGCCAAATATATAAGACTGGCACACGTGTAATGTGGTTGCGCCTATTTCAGTGACAGTATGCCATGGGGATGCCTGCCGTGGAGTTGTGAGTTTTAAAAAATGTTGCACTTCATGAATCTGACACCAAAGTGAAATGCTCTGCAATCCTGGCCAAATGTTCATACCACATCAGTAGGTGGCACTGGTGCAATCCAGATGCGGATCCGTCTCACAAATGCATTGCAATACCGGATCCGTCTCTCCGCTTGTCATCCGGAAAAACAGATCCGGTATTTATCTTTTTCACATTTTTAAAGGTCTGCGCATGTGCAGACCGGATCCAGCACTAATACATTTCAATGGAATTTTGCAGCATGCTGCAGTATTTTCTCCGGCCAAAAAACGTAAGAGGGACTGAACTGATGCATCCTGAACGGATTGCTCTCCATTCAGAATGCATTAGGATTAAACAGATCAGTTTCTTTTCCGGTATTGAGCTTCTAGGATAAAACTCAATAACGGAAAAGAAAAACGCTACTGTGAAAGTACCCTTAGATACACACTGTACCAAGCAGTATCAAACAAGATAGGATTAGATACGCAGATCACCAGATAGTATCAAACATGATAAGCTTTGATACAGGTTCAGTAGACTGCATCACACATAAGAGACCTGGATACAGAGGCAAAGCAGACTGTATCGGAAATCATGGGCTTAGACATACACCAGCAGACAGTATCAAACAAGATAGGATTAGATACGCAGTTCAGCAGACAGTATCACACAGGATAGGATTAGATACACAGCTCAGCAGACAGTATCATACAGGATAGGATTAGATACACAGATCAGCAGATAGTATCAAACATGATAAGCTTTGATACAGGTTCAGTAGACTGCATCACACATAAGAGACCTGGATACAGAGGCAAAGCAGACTGTATCGGAGATGATGGGCTTAGACATACACCAGCAGACAGTATCAAACAAGATAGGATTAGATACGCAGATCACCAGATAGTATCACACAGGATAGGATTAGGTACACAGCTCAGCAGACAGTATCACACAGGATAGGATTAGATACACAGCTCAGCAGACATTATCACACAGGATAGGATTAGATACACAGCACAGCAGACAGTATCACACAGGATAGGATTAGATACACAGCTCAGCAGACAGTATCAAACAAGATAGGATTAGATACACAGCTCAGCAGACAGTATCACACAGGATAGGATTAGATACGCAGTTCAGCAGACAGTATCATACAGGATAGGATTAGATACACAGCTCAGCAGACTGTATCGGAGATGATGGGCTTAGACATACACCAGCAGACAGTATCAAACAAGATAGGATTAGATACGCAGATCACCAGATAGTATCACACAGGATAGGATTAGGTACACAGCTCAGCAGACAGTATCACACAGGATAGGATTAGATACACCGCTCAGCAGACTGTATCACACAGGATAGGATTAGATACACAGCTCAGCAGACGTTATCACACAGGATAGGATTAGATACGCAGTTCAGCAGACAGTATCACACAGGATAGGATTAGATACACAGCTCAGCAGACAGTATCACACAGGATAGGATTAGATACACAGCTCAGCAGACAGTATCACACAGGATAGGATTAGATACACAGCTCAGCAGACAGTAACACACATGATAGGATTAGATACACCGCTCAGCAGACAGTATCACACAGGATAGGATTAGATACACAGCTCAGCAGACTGTATCGCACAGGATAGGATTAGATACACAGCTCAGCAGACAGTAACACACATGATAGGATTAGATACACAGCTCAGCAGACAGTAACACACATGATAGGATTAGATACACAGCTCAGCAGACAGTATCACACATGAGAAGCTTTGATACAGGCTCAGTAGACTGTATGACACATTACAGACTTAGATACAGAGACACAGCAGAATGTATCAGGCATGATAGGCTTAGATACACACCTCAGCAGACAGCTTCAGCCAAGATAGGATTAGGCCTCTTTCACAAGAGCGTGGCGGATTAGTTCCGGGTGCGTTCAGTGATAATCGCACCATTTTGCAAGCAAGTTCAGTCAGTTTTGTCTGCAATTGCGTTCAGCTTTTTCCACGCGAGTGCAATGCGTTTTGATACGTTTTTCACGCACGTGATAAAAAACTGAAGGTTTACAAACAACATCTCCTAGCAATCATCAGTGAAAAACACAACGCACCTCGCACTTGCTTCCGGATGCAATGCGTTTATCACTGAAGCCCAATTAACTTCTATGGGGCCAGAGCTGCATGAAAAACGCAGAATATAGAACTTGCTGCATTTTTCACGCAACGCAGAACTGATGCGTGAAAAAAAACGCTCATGTACACAGACCCATTAAAATTAATGGGTTAGGACTCAGAGTGGATGTTATGCGTTCACGTCTACGTTCACGGAAAACTCGCTCGTGTGAAAGGGGCCTTGGATACAGGAGGCAGCAGGCAGTATCACACAGAAGAAGATTTATTACAGAATCAGTAGACTGTGATACAGAGGCATATTAGACAGTATCGGACATGACAGGCTTAGATACACAAGTATTATGCAAGATAAGATTAGATCCGCAGCTCAGCAGGCAGTCAGTATCATACACGGCAGGCTATATTATAGGCTCAGCAGACTGTATCTCACATGATAGAATTAGATAGAGATGCGTTTGCTGATTCAGGCTGTTTAGTACCCTCTGGAGATGGTGAGGGAAGTTCCCGTGGACTGTCAGCATCTCGCAAGCAAGAGATTAGCAGGGTTAGTGTATGGGTGTACTGACATGGCCGAAGGAGGTGTAGGGGGCGTGTCTACTGCAGACTGAACAGTGTGGAGGGCGGGGCCAGCACTGTGACACATCACACTGCAAAGCATGCTGGGAGTTGTTAGATAAAAAGCGGAACCTGAAGAAAACAGGAAGTGCTTAATGTAAACATCCTGTAAAGATGCGAAATGTCCAGACAGGGAAGAAAAGCACTGACATGAATTGGGGGCAGAAATATGCAGTGTTAGGAACAAATAAAATTTGATTTCGGGATCAAAGAACCTCTTTAATAGAACCAAATGTTAACAAAATTTACCAAAATGTTACTCTTTAGTGTTGATTTACCTACAATATTTCTTAAATGACATAAAGTTAAGCGAGTACTCACCCAGAATAAACAAAGTTACTGTCTCACTTCGCAGTATTGTCGTTGAAATAGAATTTCGGGACTCACAATAGTAGGGTCCAGTCATGGTTGCTGACTTGATGATCTGTCTAATTTCCGCAGATTTCTTTTGGGAAACGGTAACATTTCCTAATATTGTCCCGTTGTGATAGAACCTGTAGTGTAAACTGTTGGAGGCCTCACAACGAAGGGTAATTTTGTCGCCGACCACCACCTTATCTGGTACCAGCATGAAGCTAGGCTGGCCTAAAACTGCAGCGAGGAGATAAACATAAACTCTATTGTATAGTAGCACGCAAATGAATATGGATAACAGTTCCTTCAGACTTTTATCTCTTGTTCATCTGGCCATCTACCCCAGGGACTGGCACTGTGGTGGCCATCTTAAGGGTTCTCTTGTAATCACTAGTTCCGTAACTGTATGGCATTGTGTGATTTATTTTAGAGCTAATTTATATTGTATGACTACTCACCTTCTACCATGATATTTAGGTCCTTGCTGTACTTTATAACCTTATTATTCGCAGGTTTACTGGAGCATCGATAATTTCCACTGTGGTCGTCTCCAGCTCGAGGGATGAGATAAGTGTTATTCGTAGTGTAATCACGTACAGTATGTGAGTCTTTGAAGAAGCTGTAGAGGACAGGGTTCCCAGTTGGAGAAGTGCTTACACACCGTAGTACCACCTGTTCTCCTCTACTTACAGTGGATGATGGGAACACCTGTATCACTGGAGTCTTCAATATCTCTAGGTAAGAATGAGTACAATTACTATAAAATATTCCATAGCACAATTAATTTTCAGATTTGCTGCTACTTACCATTTTCTAGTCAAACTACAGCTTATAGTGAAGTCATGGCAGATGATATTTAGAAATGCAATGTGTAACAACAATTTGGCCAGTAGAGGGCAGCACTGTGACATCTGTACAGTCGCCTTCTCATACACGTTATTCATGTCCACCCTCTGCTGAGTTATAATACCTACCTTGTATTTGGATGTTTACGATGTCACTCTTTTTCGTCACAGCACTAAGTAATGCTCTCACTTCACAGAAGTAGTTCCCAGAATGCTCATGCTTTGCAGATGAGATGCTGTATTCACTATCTGCACTGAATTCCTGTAGTCTCTGTTCATTTCTGTAGAACCTAAACTGCAGTTTTGTGTTCCTTTTTCGAGAAGCAAGAGTTGTGTCACATGTAAGTGTCATTTCTTCACCTTCTGCTACTAATTGTTGTTTCTGCTGTAAAATTGGGACTGAGAACAATTCTGGAAAAGAAATTAGATAAAATAGATGAAAGATAGATATGAGATAGATAGATAAATAGATAGATAGATAGATAGATAGATAGATAGATAGGAGATAGATAGATAGATAGATAGATAGATAGATAGATAGATATGAGATAGATAGATAGATAGATAGATAGATAAATAGATAGATATGCCATAGATAGAGAGAGAGAGAGATCAATAGGTAGGTATGAGCGATGGATAACCTTTGCCACCGTATTATCAGTTATACAGTATTTAGATTTCATTAGTATTCTTTACCGTTGACCAAAATATAAGTTTCTTTCGATGTATAAACGGACCATATTCGTGTCTTTTCACATTTATATTTTCCACTCCTTGTTGCATCCATATAATAACCCGTGTTTCCTATTATGTGATCATTCTTGTAAATTGCCACTTCTTTTGAAAACAGTGAATCCCAACCTCGACAATTTAAAAGCAACTTGTCTCCTTCGTAAATGTATGAAGGCACCTGAAGTATTACCCAGTCTGAAAGTCAAAAATAAACAGATTAGATGAGGTTTTTATCTGGGCTCTGTGTAACACTGTTTATCTGGACACTGTGTGACATTATCTGGATGCTGTGTGGCACTATTTATCTGCACACTGTGCGACATTATCTGGGCTCTGTTTAACACTGTTTATGTGGACACTGTGTGACTATTTGCATACTGTGGAACTATTTATCTGGACACTGTTACATTATCTGGATGCTGTGTGGGACTATTTATCTGGACACTGTTTGACATTATCTATATGCCATGTGGCACTATTTACCTGGACATTGTGTGATGTTATCTAGATGTTGTGTGGCACTATTTATCTGCAAACTGTATGACATTATCTGGGCTCAGTGTAACACTGTTTATCTGAACACTGTGTGACATTTTCATACTGTGGAACTATTTATCTGGACACTGTTACATTATCTGGATGCTGTGTGGCACTATTTATCTGTACACTGTGTGACATTATCTGGATGCTGTGTGGCACTATTTATCTGGACACTGTGTGACATTATCTGAATGCCGTGTGGCACTATTTATCTGGATACTGTGTGACATTATCTGGATGCCTTGTGGCACTATTTATCTGGATACTGTGTGATATTATCTGGATGTTGTGTGGCACTATTTATCTGGACACTGTGTGACATTATCTGGAAGCTGTGTGGCACTACTTATCTGGACACTGTGTGACACTCACTATTTATCTGGATACTGTGTGATATTATCTGGATGTTGTGTGGCACTATTTATCTGGACACTGTGTGACATTATCTGGAAGCTGTGTGGCACTACTTATCTGGACACTGTGTCACATATATTGCTCGATTTATTATCTTACCATTGCTCACATCTAACCGGAGTGGATCACTTCTGACACTTGAACTTGTTTTACACTGGTAGTTTCCACTGTATTCCATTTTGGCACTTTTGATCTGAAATGTCTGCTGATAAATATGTAACAGCTGATCGTCTTTATACCAGTAAAAGCTCTCTTGTTTCCAAACAGTAGAAGAAACAACATTGCAGGTGAATGAAATTTTATCTCCTTCGAAAATCATCCTCCAGTCTGGGTCCAAGGTCACGTAGGTCAGTAGTGCTGCCTCTGAAACAGGATAGTACCTCCACTATAACTACACAGAATGCTAAATGTGTGAAAGGACCTGTCATCATATTGGAAATAAAACTGATGAAACACGAACAACACCATCATATAATAGGATATATTGTGATAGCGGCTTCTCCCAATTTATCACTTAGGGGTGGTGCTCTTGTCTAATGTGGCTCACCCAGCCACTATGGGATTATTAATATTCAAATAACAAAAGTAGACAGGCACTCAATATCTGGGTTTACATAAAAGTTGGCTTTATTTGGTTATTTTTATTACATATATTTTGATATATTTTAGTATATATTTTAAATGTATATATGTATTTATTAAAAGATTTTTTATTATAAAAAGTTATTTTTTACTATAAAAATTATAAACATGGGTATTATTTTAAAAAAAGGTTTGGAGTATTACGTTTTTTATTTATTTATGGGTAAACGGAGAATGAGAAAAAGAAAATGAAAAAGTAGAAAGGAAAAAATAGGGGGTATGGAAAAAGTGGTAATAGCTAATAATAAAAAAATCTTTTAATAAATACGTATATACATTTAAAATATATACTAAAATATATCAAAATATATGTAATAAAAATAACCAAATAAAGCCAACTTTTATGTAAACCCAGATATTGAGTGCCATCATATAATAGTCATAAAATATAGATGACTCATTAGTTAGGAGCAATAGCATAGATACAATGATATTGAAAAGTCATGTAATTTCAGAAATGTATATCTGTCCCTATATGTATCGTCTGTGACAGTATCTGAATGCTGTTTAATACTGTCCATCAGGATGCTGTGTAACAGTAGTGATCTGCATACTGTGTGACACTATCAGAATGCTGTGTAACACAATTTATCTGGACATTGTGTGATACTATCAGGATACTGTGTAACAGTATTAATCTGGATACTGTGTGACACTTTTTCTGGACACTGTGTGATACTATCAGGATGCTGTGTAACACTATTTATCTGGATGCTGTGTGACATTATTTATCTGGATGCTGTGTAACACTATTTATCTGGATGCTGTGTAACACTATTTATCTGGATGCTGTGTGACACTTTTTTGATGCTGTGTACTACTATTTATCTGGCTGCTGTGTGACACTATCTATCAGGATGCTGTGTAACACTTTCTGAATGCTGTTTCACACTATTTTTCTGGAAACTGTGTGACACAGTCTGAATTCTGTGTAATACTATCTGGACAGGTAGTAACACTATCTGATTGCTGTTTAACACTATTCATCTGGATGTTATGTGACACTATTTATCTGGACACTGTGTGACACTACATGAATGCTATTTAACACTATCTATCCTAATGCTGTGGAACACTGTTTATTTGGACACTGTGTGGAACTTTCTGAATGCTGTGCACCACTATTTATCTGGATTCTGCGTAAAACTGTATGGATGTTGTGTACCACTATTTATCTGGATGCTGTGTACCACTATTTATGTGGATGCTGTGTGCCACTATTTATGTGGATGCTGTGTAACACTATCTGGATGCTGTGTACCACTATTTATCTGGATGCTGTGTGACACTATTTATCTGGATGCTGTGTAACACTACCTGAATGCTGTGTAACACTATTTATCTGGATGCTGTGTAACACTATTTATCTGGATGCTGTGTAACACTATTTATCTGGATGCTGTGTAACACTATTTATCTGGATGCTGTGTACCACTATTTATCTGGATGCTGTGTAACACTATTTATCTGGATGCTGTGTAACACTATTTATCTGGATGCTGTGTGACACTATCTATCTGGATGCTGTGTGACACTATTTATCTGGATGCTGTGTAACACTATTTATCTGGATGCTGTGTAACACTATTTATCTGGATGCTGTGTAACAATATCTAGATGCTGTGTACCACTATTTAACTGGAAACTGTGTGACACAGTCTGAATGCTGTGTAATACTATCTGGACAGGTAGTAACACGATCTCATTGCTGTGTAACACTATTCATCTGGATGTTATGTGACACTATTTATCTGGACACTGTGTGACACTATCTATCGGATGCTATGTAACACTATCTATCCTAGGATGCTGTGTAACACTGTTTATTTGGATACGGTGTGGACACTATCTATCAGATGCTGTGCACCACTATTTATCTGGATGCTGTGTAACACTATTTATCTGGATGCTGTGTACCACTATTTATCTGGATTCTGCGTAAAACTGTATGGATGTTGTGTACCACTATTTATCTGGATGCTGTGTGACGCTATTTATCTGGATGCTGTGTGACACTATCTAAATGCTGTTTAACACTATCTATCTGAATGCTGTGTAAAACTATCTGGACACTGGGTGACACTAACACAATGCTGTGTAACACTATTTGTCTGGACACTATGTGACACTATGTGAATGCTATTTAACACTGTCTATCCTAATGCTGTGTAACATCTATCCTTATGCTGTGTAAATCTATGTTTCTGGACACTGTTTTACAATATCTGGATTTTGTGTAACACTTGATCTGGATGCTTTGTAACTTTTTTTTTTTTTTTTTTTTGCAAGATTTGTTGTGACACCACTATCTGGACCCTGTGTGACACTATTTATCTGGATCCAATGTGACACCGTGTGAAGAAAGGTACATGTATGTTCTGTAATTTGGATAATTGGTTGCTGTGTGACATTATGGAGGTGCTCTATGTGCCATATAAGTGAGTACAGTTTGTTACTTTTTATTTACATTTTATATAGAAAACTAACAATGTACGTATAAATATATATATATATACACATATATATATATATGTTATTAATATTATTATTTCCAGAAGTAAGGTTTTGGTCTTTTAGAATTCTGTGTTTTCTCTGACGTTGACTCTGTTGGCCCTGCAGGATGGAGCAGACAGGAAACTACTGTATAAGGGCTCATGCACACAAACGTATTTTCTTTCCACTTTTTTCGGACCGCATGCAGAACCATTCACTTCAATGGGTCTGCAAAAACAATGGAAGGTACTCCTTGTGCATTCCGTTTCCGTATTTCTGTTCAGCAAAAAAGTAGTGCATGTCCTATTATTGTCCGGAAATCACGGTCCGAGGCCCCCATTCAAGTCAATGGGTCCGCAAACAATGCGGAATGCTGAAACACATCCGTATTTCATCTGTATTTTGCGAATACATACTGTAGAAATGCTATGCCCAGCCCATATTGCTCATGTATTTAGGGATTAAAAAGTTACTGTTTCCGATACGCAAAGAACAGATCGCATACGGAAACCATACGGATATAATTTTGTGAATAACGGAACGGAAGAGGACTTGAACGGACCGCAAAACAGCAACGGTCGTGTGCATGAGCCCTAACTCTATTGTCCACATAAGCCGCCCTATACTGGTGGTGGTATTATGTATTTTAGAAGCGTTGTCTGAGCAATCAGGAGGCACAGTGGGGTGGATGTAGTAATCCTGTCTAGATATGCACGCACCACATTTATGTCTATTAGGTGAATGGCGCTAGACCTTTTTACCTAACTTGATACCAACTATTGGTTGGCCCAAAGATGTTAACACACAATGTTGCTTCTTAAGCCACACCCCTTTCTGATAAACCACACCCTTCCTTACTAGTCCACGCCCCTGAGTTGAGGTGGATTATTCTTTTTGGTGCATTTGTCACAGTCTAGGCATAATCCCGTATGTATTGTTCTCTTAGCGTGCCCTAATTTCCCTAACCACTTCATCCTGACCCCAGATATTGTATTCTTAAAGAACTGGAGCTATGGACTCTATAGTACATTGATCCTTCTATTGTACATATGTATTATGTCTACCGATGAGCACAGAAATAGAAAGAAACAGAGCCTTCCCCCTACTGTCATTCCGAGCACACTATAAGTCATGATTTTTATGTTTTGTCGTTTTTTTAAATACTCACTTGTCTGATCCACGAGGAATGCTGAAACCAAAGCAGAAAACATATTAGGACGTGAAAGACATCTATCAAAAAAAAACAGCACCATTTTTTGTAGTGATAACAAGAGCCATCCCTGATGAGAAAACGTAAACTTCTTTATGTTTATTACAAATTAAATAAGATAAAACATCATTAAACAAAAATAATTATAATTAAGTAATTTAGGAGCTGAGGTCACCAAAAGGAAATGACAAAAAAGAAATTCACAAAACAATATTGTCTTCCATTTCTATTTCTGGAGTCTTTTGATTACAAAAATTATAATTCCGAGTAATTTCAGGTGATTTTTTCAGTTAATTGTATTTTTTTCAAATAAAAATAGGGCAAGTGTTTAGTATATTTTTGTATAAATTGTATCCGGAAAATGTAGTTAGAAATTGAGTTTGCAAACATACATAAATGCACCTAATAGAGGTGCTTACAGAGGTGGACATTTTTGCCCCTGGTTAAAGAAAACCTATTGGAGATGGAGAGTTATTCTCTATTCTGAATGTACTCTATGCTAATTTAAAAATTAGATTAAAATTTCACCACAAATATAATTATTCTTTAGAAACACGATATTAATGAAATAAAAATATTCATGCTACTTACAGACTGAGACCATCCACAGCAGAGCAGACATGATGTCTACCTATGGTAAAATTGTAATGCTAATTGTAGCATGCAGTCAAGTGTAAAGCACAACTCTCACTTCCCCTTTCCAGTAATGAACAGTGATCCCATCATAGCTATTGTCACCTACGCTGTCCAGAAGTCATTGTCTGAGACACAAAGGGGTCTTATCTAATGGTATCCTGCAGTTATCATTAATTAGCATAGTCATTTTACGCTTTATGGCACCGTAGTGCTGTAGCACATGCTTTTGACAAGGACATATGCAGCATAGATGCAACTCCCAGGACTCCGACTGTTGTGCAACGCCAGTACAACTCCCTGCATGCAAACTTGCTAGTCTGTCCTTGGAACATACATAAAAGTGATGGAGCTTGCTGGGAATTGTGGAGGATGCCATGGGTCCCCAATGAGCTGAAGGACGTTAATTAAGGATATCCCATTTCCTGGCTAAGAGACAAGGAGGAAAACAGAAAAGGAGGATTCTGTCAACCCTCTGTCCAGCAAATAATGAGTAGATGGTGGCCAGCCAAGCACTGGGCACTCTAGACTTCAAATGAGACCACACACAGAGGGGACCCCATGTGGTTGATGGTTTAGATCCATCATAAGGGCAGAGTTAAAAATGTCATCCTGTGCCAATCTGTGTGGGTACTACAGGA
The DNA here is from genome assembly GCA_033119425.1 of Bufotes viridis. Classification (NCBI taxonomy): domain Eukaryota; kingdom Metazoa; phylum Chordata; class Amphibia; order Anura; family Bufonidae; genus Bufotes; species Bufotes viridis. Next base: position 67,101,194 of record CM065599.1, read on the forward strand.
ACCAGAGGAGACCTGGATCATCCATAGATAGTCCCATAGAACTGTCATCAAGAGACTTCTGTGTGGGTACTACAGGAACCAGAGGAGACCTGGATCAGCTATAGATAGTCCCATACAACTGGCATCAAGAGACTTCTGTGTGGGTACTACAGGAACCAGAGGAGACCTGGATCAGCTATAGATAGTCCCATACAACTGGCATCAAGAGACTTCTGTGTGGGTACTACAGGAACCAGAGGAGACCTGGATCAGCTATAGATAGTCCCATACAGCTGGCATCAAGAGACTTCTGTGTGGGTACTACAGGAACCAGAGGAGACCTGGATCAGCTATACATAGTCCCATACAACTGGCATCAAGAGACTTCAAGCTATGGATTCTAATGTAGTTGTTCCCCAGGCTTCTATAAATTCATATATGGTGTAATGTGAGGATCCTCTGGGTGTTTTTCAAGTTTTCTCTTTGTAATCATATAAAATTCATGAATAAAATACAAAAATGATGACCTTCATAGAAGATAATAGGAAAGTCTGTCACCACTGTGGGAAGTGAAACAACATGTGATGGGTGCTGCCCCGATACACGTGAAACTAGCGCACGCAAAAAGGTTTACAATAAACCTAGAACAAACATGAGGAGGGTGGCCATCAGTGTACACGTGTGGTGGCTTCCTTCTGGGTTCCCCGTCTCCTCCCACACTGTAAAAATAGGCTGAACTGAGTGAAATGGTGGTAAGTGGAATACAGAAGATGGTAAAAACTAAGAATGTAAGACTCAAATAAGGATAGAATGTGTTTGTGATCCTGGTTAGGAGAGCAATTGAGGGGCGACAGATACATCACAGATAGATAAAAAAGAAAAAATTCCATAGCACATCCCAGGAGTATGTATCAAATAAAGTATATTTCAATCACCAAACAGCAACGTTTCGATCCTCTCACTGTAACCTTTCTCAAGCAGTGGCATTATACAAAGGTGCTCAGTGCATATAAATAGGGTTTACAATATAATTCATTAATTAACATGATTATGTGTAAAAAAGTATATAAACATGATTATAATAAAAAGAAACAAATATAATAGTGTACATAATTATATATCCTCAATCTCATAATCGTGATAAATAAGTGAAATTCATGTAAGTGTCTCTAAAATGAATGTAATATCTTAATTGCCAATCATATGATGACACTGCACATGTGCAGAATTAAAAACAGATGGTTAAAAACATAGATATGTGGACAATTAGCCAGCGTGGATCCCGCTACGGCAGGTGATTCTCGGCGTGATACTTAGTATACTGAGCATGCGTGACAAGTGCTTTCCCTTCAGTCATTCACATGGAGCGCATCGATGGAACGCACATGTGATGTTCAGAATCAGATCACATGACCGGCAGCATCGTGACATATAATTGAACCACAACTTCATTTAGAAAACAAAGTATAAATGTGTGTTGAGCTTGACATGGGTCAGTATATACAGAAAAATGAAAATACAACATCTATTGCCAGATTATCAGACAACAGGGGGAAACTGCAACATACTATTACGATATAATGGTGATATATAAAGTAAAATAGTGTATCGGGGAGATATGGAATCATCCACACCTATTCCCACCATCAATGTGACCACAGTGCTTCAGGAGGCAGCGCTACTTACTCATTATCTGGGAACCAGACATAGAATATAACTGTGCAGACCTCACTTCCCATTTTCACCAAAATTATATATTAAAATAAAGAAAAAGGTAATTGTCCACATGACAGAATAATCTCATTATATTACAAGATAAACAGGCTCCAATGGCCTAATAACCACTGAGTCATGTTTTTGTGTATCAGGGATCCCCCTGTTCTAGATTATCCTTGTTAACCACCATATATATATATAAAAATATTTTAGCATTCGCCCTGTATCTGGAATCATATAAAGGTACAACAAGTATTATATCTGACACATATCAAGCACAACAAACAAAATAAACTAGGTAAAACACCTCTATTGTAATATTATAGATATTTTTGTATGTTGTACAGGGGTCCATGTTGGTTTTACATTATTTTGTGTCCACAATCATTTTTCTTCCTGCAAGAGATAAGTGGTGCTAACAAATACTAACAAATATATAGAGGAAGCATTAAGGCAACTAAATGATACAAATGTTTACCAGAAATTGACTCAAGATCCTAAATGGAAGATTGAAAAACATATTCAAACTTTACTTGACACAGGTTTACAGGGAGGATTGATTGATACAAAATTGAGAGATTTTTTGTTGATTACACATCCAACAATACCGATGTTATATCTGTTGCCCAAGATACATAAGGATTTGATCAATCCCCCTGGGAGGCCGATTGTCTCAGGTAGGGGTTCCTTACTTAGTAATATCTCTATGTTTTTAGATAGAGTTTTACGTGATTCCATGTGAATGACTGTAGTGAAAGCGGTCATGTGATCAGGCTTTGTAAATCACATGTGCTTTCCACCGATGCGCTCCATGTGAATGACGGATGTGAAAGCGCTTGTCACGCATGCTCAGTATACTAAGTATTCCGCCGAGAATCACCTGCCGTAGCGGGATCCATGTTGGCTAAGTGTCCACATATCTATGTTTTTAACCATCTGTTTTTAATTCTGCACATGTTCACTTATGATTGGCAATTAAGATATTACATTAATTTTAGAGACACTTACATGAATTTAACTTTTTATCACGATTATAAGATTGAGAATATATAATTATGTACACTATTATATTAGTTGTTTCTTTTTATTATAATCATGTTTATATACTTTTTTACACATAATCATGTTAATTAATGAATTATATTGTGAACCCTATTTATATGCACTGAGCACCTATGTATAATGCCACTGCTTGAGAAAGGTTACAGTGAGAGGACCGAAACGTTGCTGTTTGGTGATTCAAATATACTTTATTTGATCTAAGCCTGATATATGCCATGGAATTTTTTCTTTTGTATTTTTTGGAGGTTGAATCGCTTCCACAACCGCTGGCAGTCCCCTATAACACTTTATGCTGTGCTGCTCACACCTCTTGGTTTTGTATTAGATAAATAGGAGATAGATAGATAGATAGATAGATAGATAGTAGGCCTGCACAATATATCGCAAAAGCAATCGCAAACGCAATTAATCGCCATATCGCAATCGCAATTTGCTGACCCAAAAATGCTGCAATTATATTACTGTATTTTTCGCTTTATAACCACACTTTTCCCCCCCAAAAAAGTGTGTGTGTGGGGGGGGGGGAATGGCAGTGCGTCTTATAAAGCGATAGTTGACTTTCTTCGTGACACGGACACTGTATCTCCGGGCGCTATGCTGCACAGCGCGGCCAGCGATACATCAGTTACAGTGCGGGAGGAGGAGGGGCTGGTGGAAAGTCGTTATTTTAATGAACACATGTTCTTATATCTATTTTATTTATCTGTACTGTGCAGTGTATTAAGAAAATGGCAAGTTTTGTATTTTGTACTTTTAAAGTAATGCAAATATGTATTTTATTTTTCAGTTCTTGAGTTCAGCATAACTACATTTCACATTATCAGTCATCTGTGTGCGCTTTTACCTTAAAAATCCAAGCAGATAAACCTCTAGCACAATTCTCTTAAAATATCGCATCGCATATGGTTATCGCAATTCCCATATCGTGCAGCCCTAATAGATAGATAGATAGATATGAGATAGATAGGTATGATGCCTTGCAGAAGTATTCAACCCCTTGACTTTTTTCGTGTTTTGTTAGATTACAGCCTTAAGTTCAATGTTTTGTTAATCAGAATTTTATGTGATGGATCAGAACACAATAGTCCAAGTTGGTGAAGTGAAATGAGAAAAATATATAAATAAAACTATTGTTTAGAGATAGAAAACAGAAAATTGTCCTGTGCGTATGTATTAACCACCTTTGTTAAGAAGGCCATAAAAAGCTCTGGGGCAACCAATTACCTTCAGAAGTCACCTAATTAGGGAAATGATGTCACCTGTGTGCGATCTAAGTGTCACATCATCTGTCATTACATATACACCCCAAAAGCTTCAACACCTGAGCAAGAGGCATCACTAACCAAACACTGAAGGCCGAGGAGCTCTCCAAACAAGTAAGGGACAATGTTGTTGAGATGTACAAGTCAGGGTTAGGTTATAAAAAAATATCCAAATCTTTGATGATCCCCAGGAGCGCCATCAAATCTATCATAACCAAATGGAAAGAACATGGCACAACAGCAAACCTGCCGAGAGATGGCCACCCACCAAAACCCACAGAGCGGGCAAGGAGGGCATTAATCAGAGAGGCAGCACAGAGACCTAAGGTAACCCTGGAGGAGCTGCAGAGTTCCACAGCAGAGACTGGAGGATCTGTACAGAGGACGACAATAAGCCGTACGCTCCATAGAGTTGGCTTTATGGCAGAGTGGCCAGAAGAAAGCCTGTCAGCTAAAAACAAAAAGGTACGTTGTGAGTTTGTGAAAAGGCATGTGGGAGACTCCCAAAATGTATGGAGGAAGGGGCTCTGGTCTGAGGAGACTGAAACTGAACTTTTCAGCCATCAAAGAAAACGCTATGTCTGGGCCAACCCAACACATCCCATCACCCAGAGGACACCATCCCCACAGTGAGACATGGTGGTGGCAGCATCATGGGGGGGATGGGACTGGGAAACTGGTCAGAGATGAGGGACAGATGGATGGTGCTAAATACAGGGATATTCCTGAGCAGAACCTGTACCGCTCTGTGCGTGATCTGAGGCTAGGACGGAGGTTCACCTTCCAGCAGGACTGACCCCAAACACACGGCTAAAGCAACACTTGGGTGGTTTAAGGGGAAACATATAAATGTGTTGGAATGGCCGAGTCACAGCCCAGATCTCAATCCAATAGAAAATCTGTGGTCAGACTTAAAGATCGCTGTTCACAAGCGCAAACCATCCAACCTGAAGGAGCCGGAGCAGCAAGGAGGAACGGGCAAAAATCCCAGTGTAAGATGTGGCAGCTCATAGAGACTTATCCAAAGCGACTAGGAGCTGTGATTGCCGCAAAAGGAGACTCTACAAAGTATTGACTTTAGGGGGGTGAATAGTTATGCACATTGACTTTTTCTGTTATTTTGTCCTATTTGTTGTTTGCTTCACAATAAAAAATAAAAATATCTTTAAAGTTGTGGGCATGTTCTGTAAATTAAATGATTCAAATAGATAGATATCAGACAGATAGAAACCAGCCAATAGTAAGATTGTGAATCCAAATTACTAACAACATAACCCAAAATGTAAACAAAAATTACAAAAAATAATTAGAAAAATAATTTAAAAATATTTGTGGTAATCCATGTATTCAAGGGTGGGTCATTCTAGTGGCAACCATATGCACAGATTACAACCTTTTATTAGACCTTTGGGGCTTTGCTTTGTATATAATTTAAAACATTCAGAATTTAATGTGGAACAGAGGGGGATCAAACAACTAATGTAAAGATCATCCCATCAGAGCACCTGCCCTTCAGCAACTTAGTCAGTTATAATGAAGGTACAATTGTGTCACACAGTGAGTGGAGGGTGAAAGATAGAACTGGCATAGAATGATTACACATGGACGTGAAGAGGGGAGTGTGTGTCTTCCTGTGTGGAGACTGAATGGGAGATAATGAATAGCACAGGAAACCCAATGTCCGTGGATATAAGGGTTTATTGTCAACAATTTCGTACAATTTTTGGTGAAAAATTTCAACAACTTTTTAGTGAATAACAGAAGATCTCCAACATCCAGCGTTCTTATATTCGTACATCTGGTCTCTACAATTTTTATCAGTCCCACAACCTGGTTATCATTTGGACATTAGTTGATTGTCTATTTCTAGGACTTCAGAGGACTCCATTATAGGAAATCACTGTGGTGTCTTGGATTTTTCTGTTTTCAAATGGTAAAGCAGTATAGATAGAATAGTAAGAAGTATACAGGCAGACAGGACCAGGCGGATGCCATTCTGGACGCCATGAGTACTGGATAATTCCTGGGAAAATATATCTGGAGAAAAATGAAAATTTACAAAAGAAAATATGCAATTTTTTTTGTATTGATATATTAGATTTAGAATGTTACCATTTCCTGCAAGAGATTTAAATCTGAGATGTGGTCGGTGGAGGACTTTATACAAAAAGAGGCAACTCCTGAAGCCTTATCCAAGTAAGAGAGGCTATGGCCTTGCATTTCCCTTCATGAGGTTTAAACTATTGGCAAAAAATTAGAATAATGTAACTTTATTGAAAAATAAATCTGCCTAGATCCTCGATGAAGTCCCCCTAATATCCACATATCTTATTACAATGGAAAACTTTAATTTAGTTCTTACTTTTCACTTTGACATCAAATTGTTGGTGGCATAGGTGGCTCCATTGCTTTGTGAAAAGTTCTGCTCTGTAGACATGCTGATCTTTGGTGGTCACATTAAATATTTTTAGTGATCCATCTCCCATCGCAGATAATTTACCACGATAGCTGGGATCTAGGCGATGCATAATACCACCTGGTTGTGTAATTGCTATATGATCAATGTTTTTTATGTCCCACAGTACATGTGCAACTCTTGAATGACTTGGGAGTTGCAGAGTAACATTTTCTCCAAGGTCATGAAATATTGGTTTAGTGGGACTGCAGGCTTCTGCAGGATCTAGTAATATATAGAGAAAAGGAGATGGGTTATTTTCATTTTTTAATAACCTACTGGACAGTTGTGAGCAAAGGACAAGAGCTAAGATCTTAAGCAATCAGCTGAGATAAATATCACATGGCTATCAGACTGGGGAAGGAGGGAGAAGTCACACTCTTTACCATCAGTGTTTGTCAGCAAAGGGAGAAGAGATTCCTCAGGCTGTAGACTTTGTGCTGGTCATCTAATAAACCTTAAGAGGTCCTAAACACTTATTAAGCCACATTCTTATTAGTAAGATAAGGATTGAGCTTTGATGAGTGTTTTAAAGGTCAGAGAGCATAGATAAGGAGCCCAACCTGACTGACCGAAAAGAGAGAAAATCCAAAGGCTGCTACTAGAGCATCTCAGCCCTGTACAGAGAAAAGGGCTCCATATTTGTAATAAAAAAACAGTTTAAAAAATAATTATTAGCTCAAAATTAGTATAATGCAATAATAAAAAAAATCCCCCCCAATGTATGTACACCCTTTAAATATTGTGATCCCCACTAGGGTCCGGGACTGATGGGATGATTTTCCCTGTACATCTCTGCTAAATTTGTTGATGTTATATAAGAAGCAAGTAAATAACTTACGAACATTTGTGGATATGCGATCACGCACTATAAGCAGAAGAAACAAAGTGTTAGAAATGTTGATGAAGTGAAACCAAATGTAAGTATCATACGTATAACAAGGCTATGGCTACGTGGCATGGCATATGACTACTGTATACGGTCACGTAACCTATCTCCCCTCCACATTTCTTCTTTTATTTCTCTAATTTGTCCCATTAAAACGAGCCCATCTAAAGCCCCCTCCCTGTCCTGCAGAATCAGCTCTGGCTGTTGGAGTCTGCAGGTGGAGGAAGGGGGTTAATATAGACACCCTTAATACCATACACATCATCTCATAGAAAGTTTTTAGATATAAAATTTGTCTTGTCCCATGGCAATTATCACATTACATTGTTTCCACTTACCATCCTTTCTGACGTCATAAAGTTGTACACACAGATAGCGCCAATTCACGTCAAACTGCTCTGCTCTGTAGATGAGTCTGTCTTCGGCCATTAACCTTGTAATGATTAAAGAGCCATCATCAGAGCTGAAGAGTCTTCCAGGGTATCGGTAGCTATACTTCTGCAGCTGGAGTGCTTGCCCTGGTCTTGTAATTGCAATCATATGCTTTTCAAAATCCCAAGTGATATAAGACAATTGAGGTTGGGTCTGATCTACTCCTAGTATGACGTCTTCTCCTTCATCAAGAGTAAGAGCCTTGTTAGATCCACAGCAGGAAACATCTATGATAAAGTAATGTATTTAGGAAAGCAGAGATCTATATGCATCAATTATCCTCTCCAAAATATATCCCATTCTGTAAATACAGACACATTTTAATATAAAGGGGCTGTCCACTTTGGATAATGTGTTTGTTGAAAGTGACTTTGTCCATAAGCTTATCAGGGATGGTCTTTCTTCTGAGACCCCAAAGGTTAACTGCAATCTTTGAGGAAACCAGGCAAGTGTATACTTTTCCTGCAGTGCCCCCACAGGATAGATGAAGTATTACACAGTTACCATTTATATCAGTGGGATGTCCTTGTAATATTGGAATATGCCAGTGAAAAATGTTCTGCTGCGGCTAACTGATAAGGGTTCTTAACAAGGGATCCTCTCTATCAGCTCAGAATTCCCTGATAGGCTATTTGTAATTGGGTTTTAAGCCAGACGGTGCTTTATAAATTAATATTATACACCTTTAGACTTATGTTGATTGTGGAAGTGGCTATAATAACCATCAACTAACCTCAACATATGCTGAAATTTCCAACAATAAGTATAACTAAATGGCTACCTTTCCTGACATGACACGTTCTTGGATTATTTTGGGAGTCTCATAATGAAGATAAAAACCAGACCCCAAGAGACAAAATGTGGCACCAAACAAATTGAAACTTACCTTTCCATAGACAAATTACAATAACCCAGCAGCAAAGAGAGGAGGCTAATTTTCTTCTCATGAGTGCCATCTTAGCCTTCCAGGAGCAGTCAAGAACACTCACTTCCCTTTTGTACCACACAACGAAGCTTCACTGCCTAAAAACACACACCAACATGCTACTTCTGTATATATCCAGTTTCAACACCCGCAGCTTTTAAAAGTAACCAACATGACATAGATCACACAACATTTCATAGAATTTAAGTCAGTGGACATGCTGCAACTGCGACAGTACTGTCATATGAAAAGCACCACTGCTGGATTTAGTGTCATATGTTTTCATAAGCAAATCCCGGCTCTAAAATAGTCGCGTGACATTAAGTTGGAGACAAGTAGAACGTTTTGTAGTGTCGCGTGACATGCCGTTATGTAGCTGTACCCTCAATCAGAGAGTTCATGAAAGTCAATTTATGGGGGTTTCAACAAATCCCAATTCTGTTTCAAGGTTGGGCTTTGAGAGATAAAAACATCTATGGTCCTTTACACTTTTTCAATAGCTCACGTTCATGTTATAACAGTACTTTTTTTTGGCTGTCTGCTCAACGTCAGTGTGCTCCAAAACAGCATTAAGTTAATCAAAGTCAGAGCTTCCTGTCAGTCATCATTCTTCACAAAGACAAGGTACATTTTATCAGACATAGTTTATCTTATTAGACCTGTCAAACGGGTTATTCCATCAGAAAGAGCTGATCACAGAGGGTTCACAATCATGTGATAATGGGGGCCATTAGTCCTCCAGAATATAGAATGGTCCTTCACTGAGGCTGAAGGCTGAGCACATCAGCAAGGGTCCCTTAACTATGACATACTAACAGGACACCTCTATGATTAGAAGCCATCGTGGCTTTCCACACCCTGTGTAGCAGGACTGCCATATACAAGTATTTCCTATCAATATCTTCTTATCGATTTTGTACTTGAATACATTTCCTGGAATTGATCTTTATGCTTTCACTGTTTTGTAAGCTTTCTGGTTGTTGTTTTTTTCTGTTTTTTTCCCCACATCCTCTTTTTTTTTCATGAAGCAATGATGGCGTTCAGTTTGCATTTTTTTGTAACGCCCGACTTCCCTGTTTTGTTCGGAATCTTCTGTCTGGTCTTTCCATCTCATTTATAGAAATAAATATCCCCTTCTACTCTGCATAGATTGCCAGCTCTTGGGTTCTTGAAGTTGAGATATTCCTAGGCTTTGCAGCACTGGGGAGATGTTCCTGAACTGGGCGGGATGATAGACCGCAGGACGTAACAATTAATCAAATGTCTCTGTTGAGTGCAACTGCACATACAGTGGCACAAACGCAGTTAGTTGCTTGCCACTTTTAGAAGGCACAATAAGCCTGGTGGTTATAGTGCATTACAGCAGTGACATCTAGTAACAATACTACCATAATACTCCTTAGACAGGGCAAGGCAGAGCATGACACAGCACAATAAAATTGCGTTCCGCAAAACACGGATCTGCAAGACACGTAAGACGTCCGTGTTACTTTAGTTTTTTTTTCTGTTGTATCCCTTTAGCAGACAAGAATAGGACACGTTCTATCTTTTAGGAGAACACATAGATGCGGTTAGGCTTTTTTTTGCAGGCCCATAGAAATAAATTGGTCAATGTGCAATCGTAGACACGTCGTGTGCCTGGGGTCTTAAAGGTAGAGCAGATAGTATCGTTCTACAGAAATGCCATATCCTGGTGGTACAAAGGTGAGTTCATCCCTATTTGCTGCTAGAGTAAGTGGTATGTGTAGTATCCTCAGGCCAGAATTTCACCATGGATCCTATAAGGAGTTTTCACCAGTACTATTGGCACAATGTGTCCACAGTAACAAAGTCATAATAGCATTCCACCAGCAGTGTAAAGCATGGTAATCTGGTTTGAGGCTGATTTGCTGGATCAAGGCATGGGTAGCTCATCAACATTGCATAGGAAGGGAAGACATTGTGATACAGAATCTCATGTGAAAGTGGACCTTGTGGCATGATAATGACCCTAAACACCCACCAAGGAATGGGTGAACAAAACCTATAAAACAATATAAATGTGGTATCACTGTAATCATACTGACCCAGAGAATGAAGAGAATAGGTGAGAATACTTTCTTATAGAGAACACCGTAAAAAGAAAACCCATAAAACTATATAAATGTGATATCGTTGTAATCGTACTGACCTGCAGCATGAAGAGAACAGGTCAGTTTTATCTCATAGGGAACGATGTAAAAACAAACCCATAAAACTATATAAATGTGGTATCACTGTAATTGTACTGACCCGGAGAATGAAGAGAACAGGTCAGTTTTATCTCATAGGGAACGCTGTAAAAACAAACCCATAAAACTATATAAATGTGGTATCACTGTAATTGTACTGACCCCGAGAATGAAGAGAACAGGTCAGTTTTATCTCATAGGGAACTATGTAAAAACAAAACCCATAAAACTATATAAATGTGGTATCACTGTAATTGTACTGACCTGGAGAATGAAGAGAACAGGTCAGTTTTATCTCATAGGGAACGCTGTAAAAACAAAACCCATAAAACTATATAAATGTGGTATCACTGTAATCGTACTGACGCTGAGAATGAAGAGAACAGGTCAGTTTTATCTGATAGGGAACGTTGTAAACACAAAACCCATAAAACTGTATACATTTGGTATCACTGTAATCGTACTGACGCTGAGAATGAAGAGAACAGGTCAGTTTTATCTCATAGGGAACGCTGTAAAAACAAAACCCATAAAACTATATAAATGTGGTATCACTGTAATCATACTGACCCAGAGAATGAAGAGAACAGGTCAGTTTTATCTCATAGGGAACGTTGTAAAAACAAAACCCATAAAACTGTATAAATGTGGTATCTCTGTAATCGTACTGACCCGGAGAATGAAGAGAACAGGTCAGTTTTATCTCATAGGGAACACTGTAAAAACAAAACCCATAAAACTATATACATTTGGTATCACTGTAATCGTACTGACCCCGAGAATTAAGTTAGAGGGGTTGTCCAAGTTATATTTATTGATGACCTATCCTTGGGATAGGTCATCAATATCAGATCGGCGAGGGTCCGAAGCCGGCACCCCCGCCGATCAGCTGTTTGAAGAGAAGGCACGCACCGTGCCAGCACTGCCTCCTCTTCATTGTTTACCTGCAGGTGTAATTACAACCAAGCCGTCTCATTCATTTCAATGGGACTGATCGCGAGCAGTATTAAATAGTGCAGTTAGAAAGTATAACAGAAAGTAAGCGTGTGGCTGTGTCAATAGAAAAATAAAAGTTATGGCTTAGGGAAGGCAGGGAGTAAAAAATTAAAATGAAAAAAAAAAATGGAAAATGGCCATTAAAAACATTTCACATTAGCAATCCAAAGTCGGGTTTGGTACCAAGGTTCCAGCCGGTAGCGAACCCAACTTCAGATTCCGAGTTTGAAATGTTTTTAAAGAGGGTCTCCATACAGCATTAGAACGAATCGACTTCAGATCTATAAACCGAAGCTCGATTCAATCAACACTAGATATAACTAATATAATAGTAATATAATTACATAGTGATCAGACCTTCATTAACACCTGTTGTCCAGCAGATTCATTTTCACCAAAACAGCAAATTTGATAATCTGTCCTCACATAAAATTTTTCCTCATCATTTTCCTCCAGGGACAATAGTTATTCTCAGAAATAATTGTGTAAGAATTCAGAGTGATCCCAGAATGTACAAACAGGAAAAAGGAAATCATCGATCAGAACAAAATGTTGTCAGTCTGCAAATTTTTCACTTACAAGAGCAGCCGTGTGCAAGAGGAGAACTGCATCTACATGACTGGTCACTATCACCTCTGATATGCAGCACAACAATGAAAAAATGTGGTGGATGCGCACCTCTCTCTGGATATGTGTCAATGGCCTAAGAAAACAGGATAAACCAAAAAATAAAGGGCAGTGGAAGCAGCACTCCTTACTGCAAATGCAACGTTTCAGCTAATCAAATCCATCTACAAGCTTGAAGAAGTCTTTTATTAGCCGAAATGTTGCCTCAATGGTTACAACTTTGCTGTAAGGACTGCTATTTCCATTGCCCTTCATTTTTTGGTTTACTCCGATATATAATCACTGACAAAAAACTACCACACCCATGCAGTTATGTCTCAGGCACAAGAGGGCAGAAAAGCTCTTCCCCATGTGCTCTATAAAAAGACTCGCAGAGCTACTTTTGGGCAGTGTACCTCTTGGTGAGAGGTCATTGACTGTTAGACATGCTTCTACAATGCACTTGAAGACATTTTGTCCAGTTGACAGACTTGGAGAGAAGGTACATCATTGGACTGAGAAACAGGATTTTCCTGTGTATTGGTTTCTGATTTTGGATCCTGATCGGGTCCTGATTTTCTGGTTTTCACCTCTTTCTGTCTTGCTACTCTGTTCCTTTTTTGTTTAGGCCCCTGCACTTAGTTAAGAAGGGACTGTTGTCCAGTTGTGGGCCGTCACTTAGGATGGTTGTGCAAGTACGTAGGGACAGTGGTGCAGGTGGAGTTCAGGGCTGCACTGTTCCCTACTCTTTCATAACATATGGGACCATCTGCCAGCTTCGGCAGCCTATGAGTGTGCAGGATCTACAGATTCAGCTGTAACATCTGTGGGCAAATGTGCCACAGGATACCATACAAAACCTGTATGCCTCCATGTCCAACTGTATATCATCTTGTATACAGGCTAGATGCTACATCTTGTCATGTATCCAGGCTAGAGGCTGTATCTCATCTAGTATTCAGGCTAGAGACAGTATCTCACCTTGTATCAAGGCTAGAGGCAGTATCTCACTTTGTATCCAGACTAGAGATCATATCACATCTTGTATCCAAGCTAGAGGCAGTATCTCACTTTGTATCCAGACTAGAGACCTTATCTCTTATTGTGTCCAGGCTAGAGACCATATCTCATCTTTTATCCAGGCTAGAGGCCATATATCACCCTGTATCCAGGCTAGAGGCCGTATCTTATCCTGTATACAGGCTAGAGGCCGTATCTCACCTTGTATCAAGGCTAGAGGCAGTATCTCACTTTGTATCCAGACTAGAGGTCATATCACATCTTGTATCCAAGCTAGAGGCAGTATCTCACTTTGTATCCAGACTAGAGACCTTATCTCTTATTGTGTCCAGGCTAGAGGCCGTATCTTATCCTGTATACAGGCTAGAGGCCGTATCTCATCTTGTATACAGGCTAGAGGCCATATCTCATCTTGTATCCTGGCTACAGTCTGTATCTCATCTTGTATCCTGGCTACAGACTGTATCTCATCTCGTATCCAGGCTAGAGGCTGTATCTAATCTTGTATCCAGGCTACAGGCAGTCAAACAGGATCCTAAAGCCTCCTTTCAATTGCACATTTTTCCCCAATAAACTTCCCCTTTTGCTGTAATGTTGTAATCACTTACATTTATCATCATTACACTCACAGACAGAAAGTTTCATTCCATTTCAATAACTCCTTCTTGGTGCCTTACTGTTTGCCATTGAGTGTATATTGCTAAGCCAGAGAGTGGCTTGTATATATACAGCCGAGCACAGTATATAACAGTGGCCAGGATGTCCTAACTCCGGTACTAATAATCTGACTTCTGTAATACTCCACATATTTTTCCCAGGAATGATGTGAGGATCAGTAAAAAGATGCTGAAGCAGCTTTGTGTTCAGAAATTCCGGATTCGTCCCCCCTCCCCCAGGAAACCAAAACGTAGTTTTATCATTTGCTTTTTCCAGAGTAGAAAAAAACATCCATTCTGCCAAAGATAACCCCAGACACCATGTCAGCCCTATGTCTGTGTGTACTGGCCTGTGAGTACAAGTGTCTCCTGCATTATAGATGTTTTATAGTGGTACTGTATATAGCTCTTATATAGTGTCATTTATGGAGTCTTGTGTCTGATAGGTATTGTAGTATCTCCGATGAAAATGATGGGCATTATGCGGTCTGTTCTGAATTTTGTGTACTTAAGTATAAATATGTGGTGGTCTACATATATATTAGTATTCGAATTGAGTAAGTTCAGAATGTTATTTGTATAATGTGTTTATGCTTCTTTGTGTATGTTCTATATTTTATATATTTACAATTTACATTTTTTATATTCTACTTTTTTATGTTATCTGTGTAATTTAGTTTTTTTATTTATTCGATTTTATTTTTTTATACTTTATTTTAGTTCATTAGTTAATGTTTGCATATTTCATTTTTACCGACAGTACATTTTAGCTAAATGTGTGTTATATTTTTCTCTGCTCCTGAAATGTTCCTGTTTTAGAGTAGATTCTCGAACCTTAATTAAGGAGGTTGTGCCAGAACCAACCGAATAGGTGATAGGTATATGATCGTGGGTGGTTGGAGTGCTCCATGGAAATCAAGGAATCGGCCAAAAATAATACTCTCAGTCTTGGGTGGTGTTTTTGTTGATCCTCACTGGAGATCTCACTTTATTCACTCCTTCTCAAATCTTTCATTGGCCACCCTATCGCATGATTTGGTGAACCTGTAGGTTCTGAGGTATGAGAACCTAGTTAGGACACAATTGTGAGCAGAAGACATCTTCCCCAGTTGTAGACCTTCAACAAATCTGAAATGCTTTGTATATTTAACTCAAAGAAATATCTAAGAACGCATGTCTTGATGAATGCCAACGCAATTGCCACTGGTCATGTGGTGCCCGTGTTGGCAAAGCTGATATACCCTGTAGCTTCCATGATATGTAGGTAAGCAAAGATCGAGTTTGCTGTTTTATCCCTGTTTCTAACTACCCTGGACAAGGCCAGTTGGCACCCAGCACCCGCAGATAATTCCCTGCCATCCACCACCCACCTGCTAGGTTAGCACCTGTGTAAATGTATAATAAAGCATAATACATCATAGTACAATATAATAAAACACAAAACGTTTGATTAATTCATTAAAATATGTTGTCTTCTGTCTTTCATGCAGGGATTTTCCGACCTATTTTAGGTGAGTATCTATGTAATTTGCCCAAAAAACTGATTCATTGGTTGCTGAGAAGAGGGGAGTAGTGGGGAGGTTCATGGACTTTTTGGCCACATTGGCCTGTTCTTTTTCCGTCATGGCTGACATAGAGACAGAGAAGTGGGCTGGCTTAACTAATGAACCTGACAGTCAGCCCTCTTCCTCACATGCCAAAACACTGGAAGGGAAGGGGAAGTTCACTGCTGTGTAGGAATGAACATGGGACGTTTGTGGTCAGGACCACGAGATGGGGCCGTAATTAGGGCAATGGGGCTGAGGCTATAATTAAAGTACAATAGTAAGTTCACTTCATTTCTATTTTCAAAAAAATATTTAACATGTTCCCATTTATTTTGTTATTTTTCAGCTTTAGACACTGAAAACCCAGGTGAGCTGAACATTTCCTGAAATCTATTATTAGATATATAGATAGAATATTGATCATGTAATACCTTTATTATAATGTCGGTGTCTTGTGTCCTCTCATAGATGTGGACAGACCAATTGTCTCCTTTACTCCTGACTGGAGAACCATGTTCTACAATGAGACGTTGACTCTATCATGCCTTCACCCATCTAGTGTACAGGAGAATGAGACGTATACTTGGTACAGAGATAATAATAAGATGGATATAAGTACTCAGAACTTTACCGTCTCCTCCATTCAGTTATATGATCGGGCAAACTACAAATGCCAGACCCGCACCAGCATGACAAGTGAACCTGTTCGACCACATGTTATAACAGGTAAGTCCTCATTTCTTTATCATTGCTGGTATTTGTTAACATGGCAGCAACAGTGGCATGTGAGCGCCACAGCCAGTCACTGGTCATTGCTGCTGAAATATAATTCGCCTGAGGATCACGTGAGCACAGAGATGAATGGGAGACTTAACAGATGAGTTATTTTATTTCTATTGTACTACAGATTCCCATATTTTGTATTTTTTATTTTAGATAACCTCTTTAATGTCATCACCACTGGTGGTCTAGGGTACTGTAGGGGAGGAGTTAATCTTTACTTGGTTAGAGAAGCAGAAGAGTTCATGTCTGCTTCTCTGGTGGTCTAGTGTACTGTGGAGTGGTTGATGCCAACATCTTGGTAGTGAAAGGATGAAAGTCATAAATCCCTGGGACTGATGAAAGGATGAATGTCACAATCACTAGTGGTCTATGGTAGTAAAGGGATGAATGTCAAAATGCCTGGTAGTCCAGGGTAATGAAGGGATGATTGTTACAATCCCTGATAGTTAACAGTTGTGAAGGTATATGTTAGAATCCCTGGTGGTTGAGGGTATCAAAGGGATTAATGTTTTAATTCCACGTGGTCAAGGGTAGTGAAGGGATGAATGTCACAATCCCTGGCAGTCTGGGGTGGAAAAGAAGCTAATGTAGGAGAGCCTCAGTTATTTGCGCAGTGATGATCTGATGGTAAAATTCAGTTCTGCTGCTCTTCATTAATAATACTTAAATGTAAGGATTATTCTACTTTACTCATTATTATTAACATGGTGTTGCCTTCTGCATCATAAGTGACACACTTCATTATTACCTTGTTTCACATATTCATCAGATCAGATGAACACAATTAACACCACCGTAATGGTCACTTCAAATTTTAATGCTAACAACCCACCTCTGTCACTTTCTTTGCACGAGACTTCCTGCAGATACAGCATGTTGTAATTATGGCCATATCCCTTGTCCCACAACCTTGTAGACTTCATCTTCCTTGTAATGCACAAGTGTGCCAACCTACCCAAAGTGTCTGGCCTCGAACCAAACTTGATCTCGAACTTTTGGCTTCCTAATGAATTTCACATCCACTTCCCAATTTGTTGCTTTGTGTCTTCTAACTCCCTTCTAGCACTCTTTGGGGTTACTTTCAAAGGACACAACTTATAGATTATTTCACAGCAAAAGACCAACACCTCTTTGAGGAGAGTAGTTAAAGGAATATATGGCCAGTGTATGCAATTGGTTGAGTCCATCAGGGGTCTAATTTTACCTCTCCCCACCAGATCTCGCCATATTGAGAGTCTCACGCTACGTCTTTGAAGGCGATATCCTGAACTTGACATGTGACAGTCGGCTTGATATGAATACAACCAATGCTAAAGCCTCGTTTACCAAAAACTATAAAGTAGTTAAATCTATGAACTACGAAACTTATTTATTTGTTGGGAAAGTGGACAGAAGTGTTGATGGAAAATATAGGTGTACAAAAAAGGCCATCCTAAAGAATGAAATAAAGGATTCTGATTATGAAGAGTTAATTGAAGTTACAGGTAACATCCTTTCACCTCTGTATGCAAAGTTCATTGTAGTGTATAGAATGGAGATCTTTCAGCTCTGATATGGACCATACCATTAGGATTCAACTATATTGGACAAAGGACATGTCTAAGCACAAAGAACTCTCAGTGCCCGTGACTTGATTACATCTTCTTTGTTGCTAGATGCTCATTTGGCAACAAAGGCAAAGTCAACAAAGTGTACCCCAAGTTTTAGATGTTTCATCCCCTTTTGGTCTTGATGTCCCATCACATAATGTGGAACCACTTTATATAGCCTGGACCTGTTTATTGCCCACATGTTCAGTGTGGATGAATGTGGATTTGTTTTCTAGGAGAGTTACGGTCCTTTTAAACACTTTCTCGTGATGAACATCAATCGATCAAATAGGAAGTGGATTGTTCACTTGGCAATTATCCGGAGGGTCGGAACGTCTGATTGTTCTTGCGATTGTTCATACATCCCCCTTAGGGTACAACCACATGGTCAGGTTTCTGTATGCGATTTTGGAAGCCAAAACCAGGAATGAATTGAAAACAGAGTTGTATACGTCCTTTACCTTTTTACGATCCACTCCTGATATTAGCTTCCAATACTGTATGCTGAAGACTGATTGTGTGGTCAAACCCTCAGAGTTACAGTATATTGTTTGCAGCGGGCGATGTACTGCCAACAAACGTTCATTTTAGGTCTACATTAAAATGAGGTCAACAACAAACTTTTTGTATTTACTTGGTTGCGATGACTGAAAACTAACGGTCATAGAAATGTTTGTTTAGTAGATCATTGGCCCATGTAAAAGGGCCTTAAAATCAACATGACGGATTCTTCCTTCCTCCAATATCTGTCCAAGGAAGGTTGGCACACTCCAATACACTTGACAGTTGGCTGTTCACCAAAAGGTTGATGTGACCAAGGTTTGTTTAGGTCCTTCTAGAATCATCAATGTGTGTCCTACTTACCATTTCTTCTACTTATATACTTTAATCTTCATGATCTCTTCCAGCATTGTTTTCGCCTCCAGAGTTAAAAATAAGCGCAAATCCAATATCAGTGGGTATGGACATGACTCTGACTTGTGTGACGTCTCTCCATCCCTTTAGAGCAGATGTGGAATTACAATTTGCTTTCTACAGAGATGGCTGGCATGTTCAGGGATTTGGATCCTCTAATAAATACATACTTCAGTCTGTTCAACTGGGCGATTCTGGAGAATATTCATGTGAAGTAAGAACATTAATGAACAGTGTGAAGAAGATAAGTAAACAGCAACCGGTCCTCATACAAGGTAGGGAACATGACCCGTTGTGTTACAAACAACAAGAGTATTGGTGTTACTCACTTTATTCTTGTAATGATCTGGTTCCTACGATACCCAGAGAAATAGCCAGGCAGTGCAATCTATAGCACTCCTCTTCCCACAACTACAGTTAGGGTCAAAAATAAAAAACAGGTGGGGAAACAAACAACTACAATTGGCTTGGAGGCCAGCATGTCGGCACTTGCCTAGAAAAAGGACTGGTTGGACTACCAGCGGAGAGATTCATTTTAGCCCATTTCGACAGGCTAGTCATCTTATGTGTGTTGGTCACCCTGACTCTGGGAAATGTTGAGGTTCAACACTCAATCCATTTGTCAGCTGACAGCCCAGCCGTATGTTAGTTCAGCTGAAAGTTGCTGAAGGTATATGGCCACCTTTAGGCTACATTCACATGGCGGTGTAACGGCCATTTTTGTAACAGCCCCACACGGCCATTTTTATAATGAATTAAAGTCTAAGGGGCTATTCACATGGCCGCTTTTTTAATGGCCAGTGAATAACGGCCATCAAAAAAATTGAACATTTTTGGATGGCCAGATGGACCCCATTGAACTGAATGGAACAGTTTTTAACAGCAGTCAGACAGAAGTGCACTTGTCTAATGGCTGTTAAAAATGAGTATACTATTGCAATATGGCCTTTTAGAGGTTAAAAAAAAGCTCACCTTAACCACTTATTATGGGCCACTATGGGAGACATAATTACTGATGGGGGGCACTATGGGGGATATTATTAATGCTGGAGGCCACCATAGGGGACATTATGGGCCACTATGGGAGACATTATTACTTGTGGGGGTCACTAGGTGGGATATTACTACTGCTGGAGGCCACTATAGGGGACATTATGGGCCACTGTGGGAGTTATTACTGCTGGGGGTCACTATAGGGGACATTATGGGCCACTGTGGGAGACATTATTACCTCTGGGGGTCACTAGGGGGGACATTACTACTGCTGGAGGCCACTGTAGGGGACATTATGGGCCACTGTGGGAGTTATTACTGCTGGGGGTCACTATAGGGGACATTATGGGCCACTGTGGGAGACATTATTACTGGTGGGGGTCACTAGGGGGGACATTACTACTGCTGGAGACCACTATAGGGGACATTATGGGCCACTGTGGGAGTTATTACTGCTGGGGGCCACTATAGGGGACATTATGGGCCACTGTGGGAGACATTATTACTGCCGGGGGCCACTATAGGGGACATTACTACTGCTGGAGGCCACTGTAGGGGACATTATGGGCCACTGTGGGAGTTATTACTGCTGGGGGTCACTATAGGGGGACATTATTATATTTTGGGGCCCACTATGGGGGACATTATTACTGCCGGTGGCCACTATGGGGAATATTATTCTGCAGGGGTTGGGATTTTTATTTAAAAAAGCCAATGAAATTCATCCATTTTCAAGAGCCATTTTTAACAGCTATGAAAACGGATGCAAAACGGACAGAAAATGGATGCAAAAATGGTAGAACAATGGCCATGAAGCACTGACAGTGTGGCCTTTGTGTGAATGTAGCCTAAGGACAGAAATGGAGAAGAACCTGCAAACATCAATGCACTTTCCCTTAGTCTGATAGACGTAAAACAAGTCTGTGTAGCATGAAGACAACATCTCTGGTTTAGCAGAACTTAAGTTATATCTACCAAATGTTCTCGCTAGTTTCCTGAATAGCCTGGTCTGGGAAGGTGGAGATCAAGAACAGAAGCAGAATCAATATCCTCGACCTCAATATATAGGGGAAGGGATTGATTGTACAGTATGTAATAGCTGCGGCCAAGCAGAGGTCGATCAGACCAATGCCCACTGAGTAAAATGTCCAAATGGTTTATATAAAAGAATATGAATATTGTAAGTCATATTTTTGAATACATTTTTCTCTGTGTCATAGAGTCTTTTAAGCCACTGCTGTCATTGTACCCCAATTGGAACAAAGTATTCAGATATGACAACGTATACATGACCTGCAATGACCAGAGAAGCAAACAGTTTACCTGGTATAAAGACAATGTCAAGATGTTCAAGACTGAAAGGAAGATATTGGTTACTGCCAACAGTGATAAGGATATTGGGCATTACCAGTGCCAGGGTGAATCTGGTGAGAAGAGTGACCCCGTTCATCTGGATATTTTCTTTGGTAAGATTGGCAGCTCAGCTCCAAAATCTCGAAAGGTCTGGCTTTTGCTGTCGGAGCATGTTGGGAGTTCTAGTCGCCCAATAGCTTAAGAGCCAATGTTTGGGGCCTACTGTTCCCAAAGATTTCTATCCATCAATTTCATTCAGAGGAGGGTAGGGTGGCTTATTCCTCCAGCCTGACAGGCCTCACCTTAGCTCCTTTCATAGATGTGTACCAATAAAGATGGCTATTCCTAAAACGAATTCATTAATGGCAGTTGTATGGCAAAAGCTTTAGAAAGGTAGCAGTCTTTGTCGCTCCTCACATCCCCCAGCAGTCTATGTGCCTTCTCATCCCTGGCAACACAGAAATGTGACTTCTCTCCAATTACCGGCTGGAGCAGGTCACCACCGTGGCCAGTGATTGGCTAACAGGTCACATTTTCTTGTTGACGGGAGACCGGGGATGCGATGGGCATTGATAAGCTTTTGGGACACAACTGCTTTAATAACTTTTTTTGTCCGCTCTCTGCATTATGTTAAAGTAACCTTTGTACTTCCATCCTTGACATCTCTTTTCCAGTGTGGCTCATCCTGCAAGCACCGCTCTCCATCCACGAAGGGGACAGTGTGACGCTGAAATGTAAAATGTGGCGCAGCGGCTCAGCTGTTAATACTACATTTTACAAGGATGACAATATGATCAAGTTTTTGGGTCTTCAATCCGACTTAATACTTGGAACCGTTAGCACAAATGCTACAGGGAAATATAAATGTACAAGATTTATAAACACGGGGTCTGCTTCTAAAGTCTATGTTGCCGAGGAGTACATTTCAGTAGCAGGTAAATCTAGGATCTAATTTTTTTAATACTTTATTATATTGTTGTAACCACTAAATTAATTCCCCCTTCCTCCTCCGGGTCTCGCGTCCCAATTTCCATATCTCACACACTAGATAGTTTCATGTGAAGCCAATGAACCTATTTAATGGTGAGAAGTGCATATCCAAGTCATGATTCCAGATTATTAGGTTCACAGACTTCCATTTTATGTTTTCTCCTTCATCTTAACCTTCAGATGAAATGAAGTCTACTTAGTACCCCTAATGCTCATGGCTGGAATTTCATACGAAGTCACAGGAGTATTAAGTAGACATGTAGTCATTTAGTTAGCCATGTTGAATAATATGTTAGCCATTTTACATTGTGTATTATTCCGTTTTAGAGCTTTTTACCTCTCCAGAAATCACAGTAAATCTCCATCCGGTAGTGGAAGGAGCTGACATGACCTTAACTTGTCACACTGCCGTCAGTCCACTCAGACAGTCAACACGCTTGGCATTTGCCTTTTATAAAGATGGAAAGACTCTGCAAGAATTTAGTGAATCCAATAAATATAAAGTTTCATCCGCCCAGCTGGAGGATTCTGGGAGTTATAGCTGTGTGGTGAAATCTTCCTTCAATCTAGTGACGAAAATAAGCAAGGCTGTATCCATTGATGTACAAGGTGAGCCAGTTATGTTTCTGGGGAAGAAAAGTATCCCTCAAGGATTTTTGAAACATTTTATAAAATTGGGGTTAATTTAGGTTCATTTAACTCTAGCTAGGACTCCCCAGACAGGGCGCACTTCTTCCTATAAGATAAAACTAGGTGCGGCTTGGTCGATTAGACATCAATCCAATCAGTACATTTGTCCCTCCCTGAGAAAAGTGATCATAACCCACAACAGAAACAACATGCCCTTGAAGTTGCTCATGCACATAAGAGAAAAGTGGACAAAAAAAACACCAATTTCAATTGGATCGACCATCTCTCTTATGTGTATGGGGTGCTGACTCTCCTGGGCATCATCTGCTGATCAAGCATGATGAAGAAGGATCAGTCCTGTTGGTTAATTTTTCATTTACACAGAAGATAAGTCACCACCAGCGGTGTCTGGCAGTGTCTTACCTCCTCATCCGCATTGAAAACACAAGATCACAGGTCAAATCAAGTGTGCATGTATGTGGTGGTGTTGAGAGAAAGAGTATCAGCCGGAGGAATGTTTGGCCAACAGTGATTGACTGTGTATGGCCAGTTTTAGGCTGAGACAGAATACGCATGGTCATTGTAGCATCAGCTATAGGATTACTTGGCCAAGAGTTGCCTCATGTCTACCACCAGCCAAGGGACTGGTCACATTTAATTCGCTTGATTCAAGGAAACTAACAAAATTGGACTATCTCTGATATCTCAGTGATACAATATGTCGATCGGCACTGCGGTGAAGTAGAGCAGCAGTGCACGTGTCTCAGGGCAGGCGTCCCATAAAGATAAGAAGAGACCGGCACTCGCTTTTAGATAATCTTGCCGAAACGCGTCACTGGAATGTAACAATAAATCACAGCAAGATTATATAAAAGCGAGTGCCGGTCTCTTCTCTTCTTATCCTGATATCTCATTCTGAACAGTTCCCTTATATCAGAATTTTATTTTCCTCTAGGTATGGCAGTGGTGTCTTTTGCACCCAATTTTGGAATGATATTGACTACAGAAAACATGACCCTGACGTGTAACGTGGATCCTAAAATCAAAGACAAACAAGCTTATTACTGGTACAAGGATGGCAACCAAATGAATATAACTCAACCGAGCTTCACCATTCAGGATGCACTTGTCAGCGACAGCGGTTATTACCAGTGCCGATCCACTAACACTCACATGAGTGAACCCCTCAGGCTGGATGTCTCTAACAGTAAGTCATTTACATGCATAAGGAACTCAGTGCCTCCTACACCTTATCGAGGTTGTATGTGGTTGCCAAAAAGTCTACTTCTTTAACTGAAACAGCGCCCTCTTCTCCATAGGCTGTGCTGGTATTGAAGCTCAGAGATTCATGTACAACAGTTATAAAGTGATGCCTAAGCTTCTCCTAGTGGTGGCTTATGATCACTGGATGTCATGGAGAGCGATATAAAAACATTTAGGGGTTTAAACAAGCCATTAATATGAAGTAAATCAAGCATCTTAGCAAGGTTCTCCAGGAATTACATATTGATGACCTATCCTCAAGATTAGTCATCCATATCAAAATGATGGGGATCCAACTCCCACCACCTCTGCCGACCAGCTGTTTGAAGAGATCCAAAAGGTCACATCTATTGGTCACATGGCCTTTGTGCAATTCAGTTCAAGTAAAAGAAGCTGAGCTGCAATACCAAGCACAGCCACTATGCAATGTATGGCGCTGTGCATGAAGAGGCTACGGCTGCCAGGAGTCAAACCGCCACTGATCTACACTGAGGATAGGCCATCTATATTTCACTAAGGAAAACTCCTCTAAAGCACATGTCCAGGCAATATCCTAAATTATACACAAAATAAATGTACTTAAAAATGAAAGTCATTTTGCAAATATGTTTTATTACATATGTAATATGTAATGTGTTACAACTTATATTCACAATTCCGTAAGCTTCAGAGCTGAAATCCAAGCATTCCCTAATTGCTCAGTGTACGCATTGGTGCTATAAATGTTTGTAGTCTGGCAGTAGAAAAACTAATACCCCCCCCCCCCCCCCCCACACACACACACACATACACACACATTATAGGAGCCCACCCAAGTTCCAAAGTCAACTAGAAGAAAAACTGTAAGATGGTGCCTAAAGGTTGTCATATTTTGGGAGCTCTTTTTGTCTTTCAGGTAATCTCATTGTACAAGCTCCTCCGTTCATATTAGAAGGTGACAACCTGGCCCTCGGCTGTCACAGTCGCAAAGGTCTAGATTTACGCCGCAGTGAGTTTTATAAGGATGACAAACTTCTCAAATTTCTGGAGAGTGAGTCTGTTATGCAGCTGGGAAAAGCGTACTACACTATGACCGGAGTATATAGATGCCACAAAAGAACCAGCCTGGCTGCTTTCAGCTCTAGTTATAATATCGCAGAAATATTTGTCTCTGTCACAGGTAAGAGCTCCTATCGTTCTGTTGTATCACTGGACCTTTAATTGACTAGAGACGTGTAGCACACGGCATGGAGGAAGATGTCCAGCTAATTCACATGCATGGACCTGGGGCGTGCCCCGCAACTAATAATAGAGGTGTTGATTGGTCCCTACTCCTACTCATGATGGAGGCTCCTCTTGGGAGGAGCTCTTCCCTGTGCTCTTTGTCGTCACCCTGCTGAGAAATGCATCTTTTTTCTTTGTCGAAATACTGCTTGATGCAATTTTTTATTTTATTTCCTAGAAATCTTCACCTATCTGGTACTAAAAGTGAAAAACGCTCCAATAATAGAAGGCGAGCCCTTGACCCTGTCCTGTGATGTCGCTCTAAATTCGGCCTTGAATCCTCTCCGTGGCAGCACCACACTGAAATTTGCTTTTTACAAGGATGGGCAGAAAATACAGGATTTCAGTGAACTTCCTACCTATGAAATGAAAATAGCGATGACAAAGAATTCTGGGAATTATACATGCAATGTTAAATGCTCCCTCAGCGATGTAGTGAGGGCCAGCCAAGAGCTTGAAGTCTCCGTGCAAGGTAACGAGGAGTGAGATCGGCTAGTTTGGTGGCCTTCTAGATATGAAGTAGACTCTAGTGTTCTAGACTCTTGTAGATTATGGCGCAAGGACACATAATAGTGCTGATCCCTACACGTAAGATTTGGGGTTAACTGGAATCTGGAGCACCTTAGAAGCTTCAGTGCGATTAGGCTGCCTATGGTGAGGTGGGCTCATCTGTTATGGACCCATCTCCATTTGCCCTGTGTGAACCAGGTCTGCCCCTAATGCACTTGTTACAAACCACCATTGTCATCGGAGATTTAGCATAGGTTGCAAATAATTGAGAAGCCCTATGACACTGCCCTACTCCCTGAAAGGTCAGCTTAAAGCTTGGGTTTCATAGTAAAAATCAAAATGGCGCTCCTTGTTTTTTGGTCATATATTTTGTTCACATAGGTTGGGTTCACAGTACGTTTTTCCCATCCGTTTAACGTATACAAAAAACGTAGACGTTAAATGGATTCCTCAGACTGATGCCGTGCAGTGGCATCTGTTCACCATAGAGTAGCATTGTAAAAAAAAAAAGGTATACTTTTTTTTACCTGGCTGTGCAGCATACAAGAACGTGGTGTGCTGCAGTTTTTTTTTGTAACTTATACGTCAAACGGAGGCATAAAACATAATGTGAACCCACCCTTAGTATTGGACCATTTTTTGAACAAAGCTACAAGTTATCCTGCATTCCCTGTAGCCACCACCAGTGGGAGCTCCATAGATAAATATATAAATTCATTAGGTTTTTAGCACTCCCTGGTGGTTGCAGTGGATTTGGGGCTGTGCATTAGTGTATAGTGGGAGGATTTACTTTGAAAAAAAAATTATATGTATATATTTTATTTATTTTTTAATTATATCATTTTATGCACTATTCTTGATTTTAGAGCTATTTTCCACTCCTGTTTTCATGGTCAACCCAACAAATATTGAGCTCGGGAAACAAATGACTCTGCAGTGTGACTATACAGTTCATGCGGACAGATTGACAGCAGATCTGAGGCCTACCATTTACAAGAATGGCAAAGCTTTTGGGAGAGGCCGAACTTCCAGAACTCTATCGGCTCAGGAGCAACACTCTGGGGATTATATATGTGAAGTGGCCGATTCCAGCAGAAACATTATCAAATATAGCAAAACCATTCACATCCTGGTGGAAGGTAACTGTAAAGCCTCGTCTGTAGGTGTTATTCCTCTTCTGTCCACGTCAGTGTCCACGTTCTAACTAGACTCCATGGTTGTAACATTTTCTATAAAGAAAGTTTAATTTTCAGGAGCTAAAGGGGTTGTCCCTCATCTAATCAGTGGCATACAGAACTTCATTAGGTACTGAAATCAGCAGCAAGGCACATGTGTAACCAACAATCCATTAAATGTCTCCAGAATAGGGGCTGAGGTCCTAGCGTTAGGACCCCAATGATCATACATTTATTACCTAGGTATAACTCATAAGAGTGTCTCCTTTTCCTCTACAAAGACCGCCACTCCTGGTCATGGGTGGTGTGTGGGATTGCAGCTCAGATACATTAGATATTGGTGGTCTCCTGTCAACAACATGTTGTCTAAGGAGCGGCCAACTACCCCTTGATATCTCCCTTTGGGATGAATACGATACGTGTATTTCTTATGCTTTCAGCTGGTGGACAGCCAAGGGGATGAGCTTTGTTGTGGACAAGGGGCTTATCATAAATTTATTTTCGTACAGAACGAGTGGTAGGTGCAAAAATCAGTGCCGACCGACAAGATCTCAAGATGATGACTGGAAGTAATGTAACGTTCACGTGTTCTGTGCGAGAAGGTACCTCGCTTTCATTTACATGGCTGCACAATTTCAAGAAAATAGACAAGAACTGTGCAATATATCAAGTCCGAGAAGATGGCAGAGTGCTCTTCATCGAATCCATTCTGAAGGTTCACTCTGGATCATATCACTGTAATGTCAGCAACCACTTCTCCTCTAGCGAGACCAATAAGCTGGAGGTCACTGTTATAGGTAAGAGTCACCAAAGTAGACAGTAGAAGAAAGACGTGGCTCAAATGTCAAGGACCCCATCCCAATGAGCTCAGTTTGTTAGTATCCTTCTCTGTAATATTTCCCTCCTACAGAACCAATCGGTGACGCCATCCTCAGAGCCGATAGGAAAGTCCTCTATTTGATGCCTCAAGAAAGCTTCTCTTTAACTTGCTCTTTGACTCAAGGCAACGGTACTCAGTTCTTCTGGATACACAACAAGCAAGAACTAGAAAAAGACTCATCTACGTACGAGTTCAGAGAAGGAGGAAAGGTGCTACATATAAAGTCTGCACAACTGCTCCATGAAGGAACATACCAATGTAGAGTTGCCAAGGATATCTCCTCTGGAAGAACACTGGTATCAGAAAGTGGAACTCTAACCTTGAAAATCTCAAGTTAGTCTTTTTCTAGTGATGATTTTGTGCCAAAATGATCTTACTGATGTAGTACAGATGGGCCTTTCCTTAGCTTTTCTCTTGGCTCGAGACATCCCTAGATGAACAAAAACCTTTGCATCACTCAATCCCAATGCTCAGCAATTGCTTGTCATCTGATACTTCTTTTCTCGAGATATCTTGAGCCAAGTAGAATGTTAAGGGGACATATCTGTAGAGGACACAAAACCATGTAACTCTTCTTACTCTTGACTTCTTTCAAAGGTAAAGACAGCTCATACCTAAAGCCACTGCTTATAGTCATGGTGGTGGCATCTATGCTCTTAATTGGTATTCTGGTGTACAAGTATCAGAACAAGTTGGTTATGCCTCACTTTCTCCAAGGAAAACCCCAGAACACCATACGTAAGTAGGAAAAACAATGTTTTATGCAAGTTTTTCAATATAAAATTGGATCATGTAAACTATACAGCTACCTCTGTAAAAAAAGACCACAAACCCTCCAGAAGAGATCTTCTATTGTATATTGGTCTGTTCCTTACTAGGACCAGCTCCTTAGAAGAGTATTTTTTGCTGCAATTATGGGGCCCCCTGAAAGAGATCTCACTGTACTATAGTATAAGTACTATATGGATCACTCAGAGCAGCACCTATAAAAATGATTAGGAAATTGTGATGGATTAGGAACATTGCGGTCCGTACAGCTGATCAGATGTATGCTGCCCAAACCCACCAATTTCGGCGGAACCAGCAGACCACCAGCTGCAGGCGGGAGAAGATAGTGATGGGGCAAGTTGGATATCACCTAAATAACCATGGATTTTTGGTGAAATAAGCCATCACCATAGTCGTCTGGAAGCGACTGGCTCCACTCTCCCCTTTTAGAACCATTCCCAGGAATAGCTGTCAGCCAGTTGAGTGTTCAAGGTGTATGGGCACCTTTAAGATTATAATAAAATGAATGGGTCGGTTATGGTCTTAAATTCACAAAGTAACATCTATTATTTACCTCCAGTCTCACTGAAAACCATTGAAGATAAGGTTCTTCTCGTCGACAACATGGAGATTTTGGAGAGGTCAGTATTGCTATTGGGATGTCATAAAAAATCAGGGTATAGTGGGG
Source organism: Bufotes viridis (assembly GCA_033119425.1). NCBI lineage: Eukaryota > Metazoa > Chordata > Amphibia > Anura > Bufonidae > Bufotes > Bufotes viridis. Next base: position 67,130,749 of record CM065599.1, read on the forward strand.
CGTGCTCCTCAGATCTATAGATCAGTCCAGAGAATTGCTACAAAGAGCATCTCTCTCTCTGGAAGAGTACATACATACATTACACAGACAGCCCATTCATTTCAAAGTGAACCATGTCATACTTCATTTCTCCTCTGGGGGTGCTGCAGAGGAACTGAACACTTGCCTCGGGACTTACAGCTGATTGCTTGGAGTCATCACAGCATACTTTGTCATGAGCTTATTGATGGGGAACCCTTCTTAGAAAAAGACATGTCTGTTGGTCAAGAAAATGACTGTGTTTGCCGTTTCTCATTCTCATTTTGGGGTTTTGTTTCCAGAACTTCCAATTCCCACCACTGACGCAGCAAGAAACCGAGGATGGCTAATGACACATATCCACAGGTGTACTCCAAGACTTTGCCATGGACTAAACCTGGTTCTTAATGTTTCCATTGTGATCCATATGTGTGCCTCTATGTCATACAACTGTCATGCAAACTATTCAATGTCTGTATGGTGTCCGAAATGTAGCTCATCAGGCCATTCCTGTGACCTATATGTAGCTCTTGTGGTCTGTTGGTTCTCCTCGTGGAGATCCAGCTGCTCTGGTGAGTCTAACAGGCAATGCCTCTAGAGTAAAACTATTCAAATCTTCTCCAGAATGGAAGAAAATTGTCCCTCTAGTGTCACCTATAGATGGCAACCCTTGAACAAGCCTTCAGACATAACTAGGGATTTCAGCCAAACCAGAGCTACCCAGTACAGAGCAGATTACTGGTTGTGAAGAAAGCCTAGCAGGCAATGTTTGCTGGGAAATAGAGTGACTGTAGGTGAGGGGAGCTCATTTACAAACCATATGTGGCTCCTATATTGTCCTACTAAAGTTATACCTGTCGTAGGGCTCAGTGAAGGCCCTTCATGCCTGTAATATATTCCTAATGTTTTTATTATGGCCAAATGAGATCTCGATGACTCCACTTGTGTTCACCATGCAGTAAGTGACCCTCCATATTTGTGCTGTCCAAATGGGCATTTATTGGCTTGACCTGAGACCAATGACTAATTTTTTAAAGAATTCCAAATATTTTAAATAAAAATAGGATTTGATGCATTTCATTTGATATTTGTGGAATAAAGAGAAAATAAGGACTGAGCTCTAGGTAACTCTTCTAGTGCTTCCCTTTGGTTCAGTGGCAGGCGGTGAACCCATATTTCATAAGCCTCGTGGTCCTCATCGATGTCGGAGAGGGTTGTGATTACAAAATGCTGTCCAATAGGAAATGGTGGGTTTCTACCCAAAACAACACGACAAAAAATGTTGGGCAAATGAGAGAAAAAATAATAATTTTTACTATATTTTCCCATTTGTATTCAAGTCTTTAGTCATACAAGACAACAAAAAAGCAAGCAAAAACAATTATATAACGTAGAATTAGATAATGATATATATCTTCACTCTCTATAAAAAGGATCATACATTTTTGTGTTTTTGGTCCTAATTTTTCTTAAGGGGGGCTATCCCGCTACCAAAAATAATACTTTACCGATCCCTGCCACTGCCATTCTACTGCTTCCTGATCCTTTCCCATCTCTGTATCTTGGTTTCAATGAAGTCATCCTAAAACACATGTGCACAAAACGATCCGCAAAACACTTACGGACGTGTGCATGAGGCCTAAGAAAGCCTAGCAGGCAATGTTTGCTGGGAAATAGAGTGACTGTAGGTGAGGGGAGCTCATTTACAAACCATATGTGGCTCCTATATTGTCCTACTAAAGTTATACCTGTCGTAGGGCTCAGTGAAGGCCCTTCATGCCTGTAATATATTCCTAATGTTTTTATTATGGCCAAATGAGATCTCGATGACTCCACTTGTGTTCACCATGCAGTAAGTGACCCTCCATATTTGTGCTGTCCAAATGGGCATTTATTGGCTTGACCTGAGACCAATGACTAATTTTTTAAAGAATTCCAAATATTTTAAATAAAAATAGGATTTGATGCATTTCATTTGATATTTGTGGAATAAAGAGAAAATAAGGACTGAGCTCTAGGTAACTCTTCTAGTGCTTCCCTTTGGTTCAGTGGCAGGCGGTGAACCCATATTTCATAAGCCTCGTGGTCCTCATCGATGTCGGAGAGGGTTGTGATTACAAAATGCTGTCCAATAGGAAATGGTGGGTTTCTACCCAAAACAACACTGACAAAAATGTTGGGCAAATGAGAGAAAAAATAATAATTTTTACTATATTTTCCCATTTGTATTCAAGTCTTTAGTCATACAAGACAACAAAAAAGCAAGCAAAAACAATTATATAACGTAGAATTAGATAATGATATATATCTTCACTCTCTATAAAAAGGATCATACATTTTTGTGTTTTTGGTCCTAATTTTTCTTAAGGGGGGCTATCCCGCTACCAAAAATAATACCTTACCGATCCCTACCACTGCCATTCTACTGCTTCCTGATCCTTTCCCATCTCTGTATCTTGGTTTCAATGAAGTCATCCTAAAACACATGTGCACAAAACGATCCGCAAAACACTTACGGACGTGTGCATGAGGCCTAAGATGCACTGGCTGAAGTGGTGACCTGTAAACATCACCAAGGTCCCCACAGTGGCTAGTGATTGGCGGCAGAAGTCCATGTCAACCCTGCTGGAGGCCAAGATGCAGGGTTGGATGTGAGGCATTGGGATGGTGATGTCCAGGGATCGGAAGGGTGAACATTTTTTTTTTATCATTTTACAACATTCTTTATATTCTTAGACTTCACCAGATGAGAGGGGGCGGGGGTGTGACAACCTTTCATGATTTGTAAAACAAAGACTGACATTCAGATCCAGCGTGATTGGTATGTTCATTCAGTGGTGTCTATGCTTCACCACTGCGTATGTGGTAGACATATCAACCTGGGAGATGAAAATAAAATACTTTAGAATATATATATATATTTTTTTTTATTGAAATTTTCCATACATTGAACAATCATCACACTTAGGGCAGTAATTCATAGTTGTGTACATTGTACATTCAGGTATGCATGAGATATCTATACTTTAATACACTTTGTTTTGAACAATTGCTCATCAAATTCCGTGCAAATGATGTAAATCCCATACAGAAAACTTTAGTTTTTTGTCCCTGTGACGGGTGTTCATTTGTTTTGTATTGACACATTAGAAGATATTGTATACATCAACAGAGGTATACCTTAAACCCAAATAACTAAAGAAATAGTCATGATCCCAAATATAAGAACCTATGCAATGAGTAGGATGCAGTATGTAATGTGCCGTGAGTGCACTTGTTGTTTGGCTCAACCATCCATAATGTCTACTTGTAATAGGCCAGCAAGCAACAAGTTACCCCCAAGGTTTATTTATCTCAAGCTCTACTATGGAATAGTGTCCTATGATAAGTTTGGAAATAATGACCCCCATCCAGACCAGAGGTTATTGAATGTCTGGAGTTTACCTCTCCGAGAGGCTAGAATGTGTTCCTGAAGATAGTTGTTGGACACCATATACTGTATTTCCTCTCTGGTAAGTACCGTCGCCCCTTTCCAGTTTCTAACAATCAATCATTTAGCAGAATGTAGGTTATGACATACTATGACTCTGCTTTGAGTGTTATTAAATCAATGGCAATTAATAAAAGTGCTAGAGCTGGGGTAAGCTTATCTATCTCATGGCATATCTCCGTGACTGAATCCCAAAATGACCAGATTCTAGGACAAGACCAGAAAACGTGTATTAGAGAGCCTATTTCTCTGCAACCCCTCCAACAGTAAGGAGAAGAAGTTGGCTAGATCTTAGCTACGGTGTTTAGTACCATCTCAACATCAGTTTATAATATTGTTCCCAATGCGATGCACAGTTTGTTGCCATATGGGCCCATTTGAGTGCAGATGTCCATTCTTTTTGAGAGAATGATTCCATCAAGTCTCTCTCCCATTGAGTCCTTTATATATATATATATATATATATATATATATGGTTTCCTACTTCTTTGCATGACACTACACTGAGGGTTAAGCTTTATAGAGAACTACACGATTGTGGTGACAGTAACCCACAAGACTCTGTGGTGGTGCTAAGGCCACTGACGTTCTTACACGTCTCCTTCTTTTGTATGCAACCTTCTGAGATATGTCCAGTCCTCCTGACGTAAGGACCCATTGGGCCCCAATGGCGATGCCAATCTGGGCCAGTGCTTTTCATGCCAAGAATGGGGCTGAAAGGTGGCCGCTGTAACCCTTACATCTAGGGGCCCAAATAATATGATCTTTTCAATGCCCTTCCATGTGGGATTTCCTTTAAGAAAATAGTTAGGGGTCATTATATTGGGACAACCCCCGGAATATAGTTAGGGGTCATCATATTGGGACAACCCTAACCCCATTTTCATCTGATCTACTGTGAAACCATCAAGGCTGTACTCATATCTCCATCCCTACAAACAAAGGCATGTCTCTAATTTGTTCCAAAACCCCCAACCCCCAGAATCCTCCACATTGCATGTTACTCACATTTTTACTGGCAAATTTGGATGGGGCTAAAAAAAAAAGTAAAACAAAGGGCATATTAATAATTGTATATCCGGAAACTGAAGAAACCTTCCTGTACTATGTTTATTGACAGCCCTACTGGCACGGGTCTAGGACAGGGGTAGGCAACCATGGAATAGGTACCAAAATATTTACTGTATTTTACAACAATCCCAGCAAATTCGGCTGTCCTAGCCCCCAAATGGTTGGGGTCTATATAAACCACACTCAAGTGTCTGGACCCATGTGGGTTTGGTCATGCCTGGGTTCAAGGCTTAAATTTCCCAAATTTACCAACAGTAATGGCATCATATATAGGGCTTTTTCAAAATGGTGTATCCGGCCTGAGGTGTTCTTCATGTGGGAACAGACATTAACTAAAAGGCTCCTTCTCTATCTGGCTAGTGGGGACCACTCCACTCCAGTAGCCATAGCGTGTGCCCAAATTAGGGGGCTCCTAGAGAACCTTGATTGTTTCCACCTAGTTTATAGCATCTGTGTATAAAACTTGTTTATGAAAATCATACAAAAATATTCATTCAGAAGAAATACGACCCGAGTTGGCAATGGAATAAGTATCATGGGACTGAAGATTTTGATCTGAATTTTGAAGATCTAATACCAACCTGTCTGCAAGTGGTCCATACTGAGATAGGTATAGCAGATATCGTCTTCAAGAGCAAGGTGGGTGTCAGCTACAAAATCCAAAAACATTAAGTTAAATCCAAAAAGACAAAACTTCTGTAAAATCTTCTAAATTCGGAAATGTCGATAGACATGAGAAAGTGATATCCCCTGGAGCCAGGGGTGGACTGGGAACTGAAAGTGGCCCTGGAACAAAAAGGTAAAAGTGTCCCCATGTTGCAGGTGAGTCCAAATTGACAGAATGCGGGACAACATAATAAGGTAGGGACAACGGAAGTAGGCAGGGCCAGCAGTATCATAGTGCAGGGCAATATACCTCTCCAGCTGAACCAAATACCACAGAGCAACACAAAATACTGCCGCACCACAGTATTCAACTGTATCGTTGTCCTGAGGACGTCGATACAGTTGAATTCAGGAGGGCACCTGTGGCTGCTGGCCATCTGTGTAAGAGAGAATCAGATCATCAGACTGGCGTCCATGAGGAGGGCTTGGGTGGCCCTCCTGGACATCGGCCCACCAGATAATTTCCCTGTAGGGTCTATGCCCATTCTGCCCCTGCCTGGAGCTCTTAAGTCTGATCACCTGCCCTTCCAGTAACCCATGCTGTGCCATCATGGCTCCCAACTCCCTCTCAAATCTTCTACTTGATGAAGAAGGGGATATCAGGGAGGATACGGTAACTCCATTAAGACCTCTCTGCAGGACCTGAACAAGCAGTTATACTCCTCTGAGAGCAATGCATCTGCTTTAGGGAACAAAAGGATTGGGTGTTGAAATTCAACATGCCTTAAACATCACCTGTCGGGGAGAGATGGCACACACCCACATACAGATAAGATAATCGATCAGTCTGGTTGAAATTGGTGGGTTTGGGCCACTATGCCCTTATGAGTATGGGCACCTTTACTGCTTCTAATGTCTTCCTTCTAAAAACCCCTGTAACAATGCCACCAAGGTCAGCTTCCAGTTTTTGCCTCCACTGATGGCTTTGGGGTACTGTAGCACTGTCCACATTACTCCAGTCTTGGTTGACTACACTCTGCATTAGATCTAGGCATCCTCTCTTTTCCAAAATTTTTGACCCTAGATATGTCTCAGTTTAGTTACCTTCCATTGGTGTCCTGGTTGCATGTTGTTCTTGACTCGTAGACAGTGCCATTTTTTTATTCCTACGTTTCCAGAAGAAGATGAGGGATAGGAGGAGAAAGACTACTGCAATCCCGACTGTAACCCAAATAATGATAATGTGATGGAATGGAGTCTTGGAAGAAGAACGACCTGTAATGGTTTGCAACATTTTGTGATCCCTTGACTTTAGGACATCCCGATAACTCTTCAAATAATAGTAATGTTCTGCATCAAACCCATTAATCATTTTGTAATACCACTCCAGACCACAGGGTGTGCTGCACAAAAGCTAAAAACATCAAAGTTTTGGCACAAAATTCATCTATGAACTAAATTACTGTGTGATGTTAAGCAGGGGAAGCAAAATTACAGCTGATACACTTCTGGGTAAACTAAGAGTAACCTATTGAGGTTCTTAATGATTGACTTACCCAACACTGAGATGTGGACCTTGGCAGAGATACATCGATAGTCATGATAGTTAGGATGTCGAAGCAGTTTAGTACATCTGTACGTCCCAGCTGAGACCTCATCTACTGTATCTATATGTAACTCTGAGTCATTGACTGAGAACTTTATCATTTTATTTTCCTTGTAAAATGTTGTGTTTGATCCTAGATAACCATATACATGGTGACATCTCAAAGTCAGGGGGTCTCCTTCATAGATAACTGGAGGTCTCTGCAGGATGAGATGACCTGCAATAATAACAGTGAATACGAGATAATGAATCCAATACACGGAGAATACATGGATGAGCAGACGGCTTACCTTCCCAAGCATCCAGTGTGACAGGAAGACTGATGTCACCATCGTTGATCCGACAATGGTAATGACCTTTACTTTTGTTTCCAACATGTTTAATCTCAACGCTCTTCCCTCTTATATCTGGCATCAGTTCGCCATCTTTATACCAGTAATATGTCTGGTTCTCCACAAGAGCAGATCCCATATCACATGTTAGGTTAACTCCATCATGGTATAAGACTTTACTCCAGTTGGGTGTGAAGGTCACCACCGGTCTGACGGTGACACCTACAAGCAGAAGTAGTAATTATAGGGTGTTCTGGGTTTCCAGTTCTAGCAAATCAACTGTATTCATCCTACATCTTTTTACTTTACTGCATCACCTACTCCATATTGTCAGGATTCCTGCTATTGTTTACTTCCAGAACATGAAAATCTACCCCGATCAATTACCTGGGAATTACCATTAATAGTGCTCTCCCTCTCCGAACTTTCTCCATTTCAGTCTTCTTTCTTTCTTACTGTCTCCTCGTTTGCTCCTTCATTTCTTTCCCATATCTCTCCCTTCCCTTTCTCTTGCATCCTATCTCCCTCTCCTTCTGTTTCTCTCCCTGCTTCTGTATCCACCTTTCCATTTGTCTATCCTATGTTTTCTCCCACAACTATTATTCCCCTCTCCTTCTTCTACCCCTTATCTTCTCTCCCATATCTCTCCTCTCTATCACTCTCACCCATCCTTCCCATCACCCTTTCTCTCTCCTCTCTCCCTCTCTGTATCTCCCTCACTCTGTGTTTTCTGTTCACCTTCCTCCTCTCTCCCTCTCCCTTTCTGTCCTTCTCCTCCTCATTCACTTGCTCTCTCTTATCTCCTCTGCCTCTACAATTCTGTCTTCCTCCCTCTCTCTCTCTCTCTCTCTCCTTTCTGTTCCTCTCTTCATCTCCCCCTTTTTCACCCTTCTTCATCTCTATCTTGGTCAGCCTTCTTCTCACTCTCCCAATCATTTCGCACCTATTTTTATCTCACTAACTTTCTCCCCCTCTTCTCTGTCTCCCTCTTTCTATTTCTCTATCTTACCCTTCTTTTCTCTTCCTCTCTTCTGTATCTCAGTTTCCTCTCCTCTCTTTCTCTCTACCACCTCTCTCTTCTATCTCCTTCCTTATCTCATTCTTTCTCTCTCTCCCTCTATTTTCTGTATTGACCTTTATCTATTCTTTTCTCGTGCTCTCTCTTTCTTATCCCCCTCTCTCACCCTTCTCTCTTAATCTCTATGTCCCTCTGCCTCGTCCTCTCTATCATTATTTTTCTATCCCCACTTCCCCGTCTACCCCTTCACCTTTCTCCTTGTCTTGTTTCTTTCTGTACCCTCTTCTTCACTCTCTTTATCTCTTTCTTCCGCTGTCTCCCCCACTCTCTCTCCTTTTCCCCCGCTCCCCTATCTCTCCACTCTCCCTCTCCTCTTCCTTTGCGCTCTCCTATTCTCTCTACCTCCCCATCTCTTTTTTCTATGTCCCTCTCTCTCCCCTTTACTGTCTCTGCCCTCCTCCCCTCACACCCTCTCTCTCACCCACTCTCTCTTCTCTGTCTCCGTCTCAGAAAACACACATCGGACCCTCTGATTCACTAATACAATTACCTGTACTTTGGGAAGACATATGAAAACAGTGAAGAAGATTGTCTAACCAAAACAGGCAGAGAATTATGGCACCAATTGCCCAGAAAACAGTGCGTTAGAAATGCACCAGAGTTACCAGTGGTCTGTGGCCCTTTTCGGTGCAAAGTATTGGCATAAAGTATACAAGTCAAGGGTTGGCATGAGCCAAAAAGTGTCTAACATCTATCAAGATGTGCCAAATGTGGCATGAGCCACCCTGTATGTTTGGTGCAGCTTCTACCTGTCTCGTCAAGATTATGGTGTCTAAACTTAGGGCAGTATTAATATTTGTGTTGTACTCACCCAGTCCTTTCATAGTGAGTGCTGAAACGAGAAGAAATAAGAGCATTTCCTCATAAGTCCATCCATTATCACACGGTCACTAGTGGAATCACTGGGATCACATTGGAAACTTCTATAGTACTGACCTTTATCTCTATACTTACCTAGTATTACAGTCAGAGCCAGGACAGACATGGTGCTGTCACATTGTATGTGGTCATCTCACTGTCTGTCTTGTAAAATAGAAACTGGAGGCGTCTACTTCCTTCCCTAAAAAGACTCTGTTCACATACGGCTATCACCATACAACATCTCACTCACATTTTGGCTTTCCGTTTTTGAGATCCGTTCAGGGATGGCAGAAGCTCAGAAAACGGATCAGTTTTGCCCTAATTCTGAAATGGAGCCGCTGAGAATGCGTCAGTTTGCCTCCGTTCAGTCACCATTCCGCTCTGGAGGCTGCCTGCAGCGTTTTGCTGTCCGCCTGATGAAGAAGAGCCAAACGGATCCATCCTGGCACACAATGTAAGTCAATGGGGACGGATCCGTTTTCTCTGACACAATAGAAAACACATCCGCCCCCCATTGACTTTCAGTGGTGTTCAAGACGGATCCGTCATGGCTATAGAAGACATAATACAACCGGATCCGTTCATGACGGATGCATGCGTCCATATTATTGTTACGGAAGCGTTTTTGCAGATCCATGACGGATCCGCAAAAAACGCTAATGTGAAAGTAGTCTAAGTCATGTTTTCTTGCAGCGTCCACATAGTACTGCCACCTGCTGCCTTGTAATACCACTGTGCAGCGCGTAAACAATGCCACCATACAGCGCCCACATAATAGAACAATATGATGCCAGTGTAATATATAGTATCTCATACAGCTTCCACATTGAATTTGCATCATAATATATAATATTTCCGTTTAATGGCCAAATAATACTACCTCGCACCATTACATAATTTTGTATCCTTGGTGTTGAAGGGTTTGTAGTATATATTGTACATACTAACGCTACATGCACACGACCGTATGTGTGTTGTGCTCCGCAAATTGCGGATCTGCAAAAAAAACGGATGGCATCTGTTTTTTTTTTTTTTTGCTGATCCATTGTAACAATGCCTAAAACGGACAAGAATAGGACATGTTCTATTTTTTATGCGGGGCTACAGAACGGACATACTGATGCAGACAGCACACGGTGTGCTGTCGGCATTTTTTGCGGACCCATTAAAATGAATGCGTCCGCATCCTATCCGCAAAAAGAACTGAACGGACGCGGAAACAAACAATGTTCGTGTGCATGTAGCCTAACTTACTGAAGACTGGCCGCTAGTTGGCTCACTTGCCACTACTATACAGTCTCCAGTAGTTCCTTAGTGAACACCAGGTGGCGCACTTGCACTATATTTTTCCATTTGCAATCGCACTGATTATGATGAATCGGTTGTGATGAGTGTTATTGTAAATCCCCTTTACTGCCCTCTATATACCGAGCCGGGTAGCGGTTAGATATAGTGGGGTGCAAAGCTTCCAGCAGATAAAGCCTGCCGTTCAGGCTCTTGGATAATAAAACGTATTATGGGATTGCCATTAAGTGATTCACAAACGCGCTTTTAAACTACTGATCTGCGGCCTGCACTTTCCTCATGCACTGAGAGCTGCGTAGTTATACAGGGTTAAGAAATGCCCCCAGACATAGCGGAGGCCGCGCGAACGCAGCAACGTTTCATTACTAGACCACAGAAGGCCGAGCTCAGCACAAGTGTCTCATTCCTGGAGATGAATCTGCCTAGATAGGACGATTACACTTCATGTATTTGCATCTTCCATTCCGGAGCCTGGGAAAGCTGGGTGATGAGGTCACCACCCAGCTTTCTGAGACTCTGAAGGGAGAACCTGAGAAGTTATGAGGGATATGTCCTTTCAGGCATCTGGGAAAGCTGGGTGACAATATAACTGCCCAATATCCAGCTTTCTCATACCCCTGACACATCTCTCCAGCCTGTATTGTGTCCATTCAGGGAACTGGGAAAGCTGGGTAACCTCTGGTATAGTTTCCCCGGGATCTATCACCCAGCTTTCCCTGACTATAGGGCCAGTCTGATTATGAGGCCATGCATCATCCTTTCTTTCACAGATATTTACAACTTCCTTTCAGGAGTCTGGAAAAGCTGGGTGACTACAGTGCAGCGAGAGAGCCCTGGACTGAAGAGCTTGCAGTCAGCTGAGAACGGATTCTTGTATGAACTCCCTGACGTTTAGCAGACGTTCACCTCTCACTGGTGTCACCTTGACCTCTCCGTCCACGTCTCTGTGGCTTGGGGCAGTTTCCACCTCAGCTGGGTGGCCGTTCCATGGGTGCACGCCCCTGGGCAGCTGCCCCTGAAGTTACAGGCAGTCGGGTCCAAGAAAAGCCAGGATTATTTTTAGCTGCCAATGAAAGCGGCAGAGACGCAGGACTGAGGACAGAGCGAGCTTTCAGCCTGTGGCCGGGGAACACCCATCTCCATCCCAAATTCCGGGCACTTTCTTCCTTCTCATTGCCTGAGCTGTGATCATGGAGTCTCTCAAACCCCTCATCTTGCTGCTGTCTCTTCTGCTCAGACAAGGTGAGTGCTTGGATCCTGGCGCCACTTTTTGAGTGTTGCCACCTCTCGAAAGTCCATTCTTGATGCTGTCCTTGTTCCGGTGCTGTCGCTTTAATGGCTCCAGTGTTATTGAGTCTGATCTTCCCTCTCATGGGTCCGGAGTTCTCTCTCTCTCATGGTTACGGTGTTCTCTCTCTCATGGTTCTGCCGGTGCTCTCTCTCTCTCATGGGTCCGGTGCTCTCTCTCTCTCTCTCATGGTTCCGGTGCTCTTTCTCTCATGGTTCCGGTGCTCTTTCTCTCATGGTTTCGGTGACCTCTCTCTCTCATGGTTCTGGTGCTCTCTCTCTTATGAGTCCGGCATTCTCTCTCTCATGATTCCGGTGCTCTCTCTCTCTCATGGTTCTGGCATTCGCTCTCTCATGGTTCCGGTGCTCTCTCTCTCTCATGGTTCTGGTGCTCTCTCTCTCATGGGTCCGGTGTTCTCTCTCTCATGGGTCCGGTCCTCTCTCTCTCATGGGTCCGGTGCTCTCTCTCTCACGGGTCCGGTGTTCTCTCTCTCTCTCATGGGTCCGGTGTCCTCTCTGTTATGGATCTGGTGTTCTCTCTCTCACGGGTCGGTGTTCTCTCTCACGGGTCCGGTGTTCTCTCTCTCTCTCACGGGTCCGGTGTTCTCTCTGTTATGGATCTGGTGTTCTCTCTCTCACGGGTCTGGTGTTCTCTCTCTCTCTCACAGGTCCGGTGTTCTCTCTCACGGGTCCGATGTTCTCTCTCACGGGTCCGATGTTCTCTCTCTCTCTCACGGGTCCGGTGTTCTCTCTGTTATGGATCTGGTGTTATTGTTCTTGTGAGTTAGTGCTATCACTCTCGTTGGTCCAGTATTATTGCTCTTATGCATTTGGTGTTGTCAACTTTGTAGAATACAGGAGAGTCCTATAATCTCCATATTCCATTCTCTATCACCTCCATCCTATCACCTCCTCTATCAGCTCCATATTGTCTTCTCCTCTATAATCTCCATATTATCCCATTCTCTATCACCTCCATCTTATCACCTCCTCATTATCTCCTCCTCTGTCCCCTCCATATCATCACCTCCTCTATCATCTCCATATTATCTCCTCCTCTATCATCTCCATATTATCTCCTCCTCTATCACCTCCATATTATCTCCTCCTCTATCACCTCCATATTATCTCCTCCTCTATCACCTCCATATTATCTCCTCCTCTATCACCTCCATATTATCTCCTCCTCTATCACCTCCATATTATCTCCTCCTCTATCACCTCCATATTATCACTTCCTCTATCACCTCCATATTATCTCCTCCTCTATCACCTCCATATTATCTCCTCCTCTATCATCTCCATATTATCTCCTCCTCCATCATCTCCATATTATCTCCTCCTCTATCATCTCCATATTATCTCCTCCTCTATTATCTCCATATTATCTCCTTCTCCATCATCTCCATATTATCTCCTCCTCCATCATCTCCATATTATCTCCTCCTCCATCATCTCCATATTATCTCCTCCTCTATCATCTCCATATTATCTCCTCCTCTATCATCGCCATATTATCACTTCCTCTATCACCTCCATATTATCTCCTCCTCCATCATCTCCATATTATCAGTTCTTCTATCACCTCCATATTATCTCCTCCTCTATCATCTCCATATTATCTCCTCCTCTATCATCTCCATATTATCTCCTCCTCTATCATCTCCATATTATCTCCTCCTCTATCATCTCCATATTATCTCCTCCTCCATCATCTCCATATTATCTCCTCCTCTATCATCTCCATATTATCTCCTCCTCTATTATCTCCATATTATCTCCTTCTCCATCATCTCCATATTATCTCCTCCTCCATCATCTCCATATTATCTCCTCCTCCATCATCTCCATATTATCTCCTCCTCTATCATCTCCATATTATCTCCTCCTCTATCATCTCCATATTATCTCCTCCTCTATCATCTCCATATTATCTCCTCCTCTATCACCTCCATATTATCTCCTCCTCCATCATCTCCATATTATCTCCTCCTCCATCATCTCCATATTATCTCCTCCTCCATCATCTACATATTATCTCCTCCTCCATCATCTCCATATTATCTCCTCCTCCATCATCTCCATATTATCTCCTCCTCCATCATCTCCATATTATCTCCTCCTCCATCATCTCCATATTATCTCCTCCTCCATCATCTCCATATTATCTCCTCCTCCATCATCTCCATATTATCTCCTCCTCCATCATCTCCATATTATCTCCTCCTCATATCATCTCTCATATTATCTCCTCCTCCATCATCTCCATATTATCTCCTCCTCCATCATCTCCATATTATCTCCTCCTCTATCATCTCCATATTATCTCCTCCTCTATCATCTCCATATTATCTCCTCCTCTATCATCTCCATATTATCTCCTCCTCCATCATCTTCATATTATCTCATCCTCTATCTTCTCCATATTATCTCCTCCTCTATCACCTCCATATTATCTCCTCCTCTATCATCTCCATATTATCTCCTCCTCTATCACCTCCATATTATCTCCTCCTCTATCACCTCCATATTATCTCCTCCTCTATCATCTCCATATTATCTCCTCCTCTATCATCTCCATATTATCTCCTCCTCTATCACCTCCATATTATCTCCTCCTCTATCATCTCCATATTATCTCCTCCTCCATCATCTCCATATTATCTCCTCCTCTATTATCTCCATATTATCTCCTCCTCTATCATCTCCATATTATCTCCTCCTCTATCATCGCCATATCTCCATATTATCTCCTCATTTATCATCTCCATATTATCTCCTCCTCTATCATCTCCATATTATCTCCTCCTCTATCATCTCCATATTATCTCCTCCTCCATCATCTCCATATTATCTCCTCCTCTGTCCCCTCCATATCATCACCTCCTCTATCATCTCCATATTATCTCCTCCTCTATCATCTCCATATTATCTCCTCCTCTATCATCTCCATATTATCACTTCCTCTATCATCTCCATATTATCTCCTCCTCTATCATCTCCATATTATCTCCTCCTCCATCATCTCCATATTATCTCCTCCTCTATCATCTCCATATTATCTCCTCCTCTATCATCTCCATATTATCTCCTCCTCCATCATCTCCATATTATCTCCTCCTCCATCATCTCCATATTATCTCCTCCTCTATCATCTCCATATTATCTCCTCCTCCATCATCTCCATATTATCTCCTCCTCCATCATCTCCATATTATCTCCTCCTCCATCATCTCCATATTATCTCCTCCTCTATCATCTCCATATTATCTCCTCCTCCATCATCTCCATATTATCTCCTCCTCTATCATCTCCATATTATCTCCTCCTCTATCATCTCCATATTATCTCCTCCTCCATCATCTCCATATTATCTCCTCCTCTATCATCTCCATATTATCTCCTCCTCTATCATCTCCATATTATCTCCTCCTCTATCATCTCCATATTATCTCCTCCTCTATCATCTCCATATTATCTCCTCCTCCATCATCTCCATATTATCTCCTCCTCCATCATCTCCATATTATCTCCTCCTCCATCATCTCCATATTATCTCCTCCTCCATCATCTCCATATTATCTCCTCCTCCATCATCTCCATATTATCTCCTCCTCCATCATCTCCATATTATCTCCTCCTCCATCATCTCCATATTATCTCCTCCTCTATCATCTCCATATTATCTCCTCCTCTATCATCTCCATATTATCTCCTCCTCCATCATCTCCATATTATCTCCTCCTCTATCATCTCCATATTATCTCCTCCTCTATCATCTCCATATTATCTCCTCCTCCATCATCTCCATATTATCTCCTCCTCTATCATCTCCATATTATCTCCTCCTCTATCATCTCCATATTATCTCCTCCTCTATCATCTCCATATTATCTCCTCCTCTATCATCTCCATATTATCTCCTCCTCCATCATCTTCATATTATCTCCATCCTCTATCTTCTCCATATTATCTCCTCCTCTATCACCTCCATATTATCTCCTCCTCTATCATCTCCATATTATCTCCTCCTCTATCATCTCCATATTATCTCCTCCTCTATCATCTCCATATTATCTCCTCCTCTATCATCTCCATATTATCTCCTCCTCTATCATCTCCATATTATCTCCTCCTCTATCACCTCCATATTATCTCCTCCTCTATCATCTCCATATTATCTCCTCCTCCATCATCTCCATATTATCTCCTCCTCTATCATCTCCATATTATCTCCTCCTCTATCATCTCCATATTATCTCCTCCTCTATCATCATATCTCATATTATCTCCTCATTTATCATCTCCATATTATCTCCTCCTCTATCATCTCCATATTATCTCCTCCTCTATCATCTCCATATTATCTCCTCCTCCATCATCTCCATATTATCTCCTCCTCTATCACCTCCATATTATCTCCTCCTCTATCATCTCCATATTATCTCCTCCTCTATCATCTCCATATTATCTCCTCCTCTATCATCTCCATATTATCTCCTCCTCTATCATCTCCATATTATCTCCTCCTCTATCATCTCCATATTATCTCCTCCTCCATCATCTCCATATTATCTCCTCCTCTATCATCTCCATATTATCTCCTCCTCTATCATCTCCATATTATCTCCTCCTCTATCATCTCCATATTATCTCCTCCTCTATCATCTCCATATTATCTCCTCCTCTATCATCTCCATATTATCTCCTCCTCTATCATCTCCATATTATCTCATCCTCTATCATCTCCATATTATCTCCTCCTCTATCACCTCCATATTATCTCCTCCTCTATCATCTCCATATTATCTCCTCCTCTATCATCTCCATATTATCTCCTCCTCTATCACCTCCATATTATCTCCTCCTCTATCATCTCCATATTATCTCCTCCTCTATCATCTCCATATTATCTCCTCCTCTATCATCTCCATATTATCTCCTCCTCTATCATCTCCATATTATCTCCTCCTCTATCATCTCCATATTATCTCCTCCTCTATCATCTCCATATTATCTCCTCCTCTATCATCTCCATATTATCTCCTCCTCTATCATCTCCATATTATCTCCCTCCTCTATCATCTCCATATTATCTCCTCCTCTATCATCTCCATATTATCTCCTCCTCTATCATCTCCATATTATCTCCTCCTCTATCATCTCCATATTATCTCCTCCTCTATCATCTCCATATTATCTCCTCCTCCATCATCTCCATATTATCTCCTCCTCTATCATCTCCATATTATCTCCTCCTCTATCATCTCCATATTATCTCCTCCTCTATCATCTCCATATTATCTCCTCCTCTATCATCTCCATATTATCTCCTCCTCTATCATCTCCATATTATCTCCTCCTCTATCATCTCCATATTATCTCCTCCTCTATCATCTCCATATTATCTCCTCCTCTATCATCTCCATATTATCTCCTCTATCACTCCATATTATCTCCTCCTCTATCACCTCCATATTATCTCCTCCTCTATCACCTCCATATTATCTCCTCCTCTATCATCTCCATATTATCTCCTCCTCCATCATCTCCATATTATCTCCTCCTCCACCATCCCATATTATCTCCTCCTCTATCTCCATATTATCTCCTCCTCTATCATCTCCATATTATCTCCTCATTATCATCTCCATATTATCTCCTCCTCATCATCTCCATATTATCTCCTCCTCTCATCATCTCCATATTATCTCCTCCTCTATCATCTCCATATTATCTCCTCCTCCATCATCTCCATATTATCTCCTCCTCTGTCCCCTCCATATCATCACCTCCTCTATCATCTCCATATTATCTCCTCCTCTATCATCTCCATATTATCTCCTCCTCTATCATCTCCATATTATCTCCTCCTCTATCATCTCCATATTATCTCCTCCTCTATCATCTCCATATTATCTCCTCCTCTATCATCTCCATATTATCTCCTCCTCTATCATCTCCATATTATCTCCTCCTCCATCATCAACTCCATATTATCTCCTCCTCTATCATCTCCATATTATCTCCTCCTCTATCATCTCCATATTATCTCCTCCTCCATCATCTCCATATGAGAATAGTGGTGTGAGTGCGGTCGGTAAAGGCACAGATTTTGTCTCGAAACACCTTTGTAATAAAATCTGCGACCTAAATACGCCACAAAGTGGGGTAAAGCTGATAATAAATGGCCGCCTATGTCCTTCCTGACCCCAGTGACCGGCCTCTTCTTGCCATTGTCTTGAGGTAATATTTTCATTCTCACTGCCCACAAGGATAGCTGTGATCTCCCGGAGGCCGGCACCCCCCACCAGGCGAGGTGTCCTGGGGTGTGGGCGCTGAGCATTTATAGACTTACTACTGTGTATTTTAGGTTCTCCAGGCTGCAATTTACCATCTTGAGAAACGCAAAGAATTTTAATAACAGTGTGAGAAGCCTTAAAATGTGCCCCGCACCACACAAAGTCCACTGCAGCCCCCCACAGTCAGATTCATTTCTCCATCACTTTATAATATGCTTGTTTCCATGGTTACGACCACCCTGAAATCCAGCAGAGGTGGTCGTGCTTTTACGCTATAGGAAAAAAGCATTAGACTATGTGCGCTCCCACAATCCTGGCCACCAGAAGAGGTCCTATAGTGTGCAAGCACGACCACCGCAAATGGATTGCAGGGTGGTCGTAACCATGGAAACGAGCAGTGTATAAAGTGATGGAAAAATGAATCCAGCCAGCAAAAGAGGCAATATGGAGAATCACAATACATTAGGAAGCGGCTTGTATTACCTTTCTCTACATGATAAATGCCAGTTGCTGAAGTGAGAGGACCCCTTTAAGGAGAAGGTAGTGTTAATAGAAGCAGTGGGTGGAGCTGTAATTAGTCATGGCCGGTTATGGTCATCGATGCATTTCCCCTTTAAATGACGTGCTGCGGGGTTCTCCGCCCCGTGGCTCTAGCTCGCTGCTGGGACAGAGGGTCTCTGTGTGGGGCTGAGCCTCCGCCCTGTGCACACAGACTGCAGGGGACGCAGCAGGTGTCATTCCGAGATTGGGGCCGAAAAATAGATTTTAGAATGAAAATATTTATATTACATGATGGGTGATGTAGTACTGTGGGGAGACAGTATCATACCTAATAGGATTAGATACAGCAGTTCAGTAGACAGTATCACACATCTGATTAGATACAGCACATGACCAGATTAGATACACGGTACAGTATCACAATTCACTGGAGTAGATAAACTGCTCAGTATCACACATGACTGGATTAGATACACTGCTCAGTCTCATACATGACTGGATTAGATACACCGCTCAGTATCACACATGACTGGATTAGATACAATGCTCAGTATCACACATGACTGGATTAGATACACTGCTCAGTATCATACATGACTGGATTAGATACACTGCTCAGTATCACACATGACTGGATTAGATACACTGATCAGTATCACACATGACTGGATTAGATACACTGCTCAGTATCACACGTGACTGGATTAGATACAATGCTTAGTATCACACATGACTGGATTAGATACACTGCTCAGTATCACACATGACTGGATTAGATACACTGCTCAGTATCCCACATTACCAGATTCGATATATAGGTCATACAGGATTGGATTAGATACACTGCTCATTGACAGTATCACACATGACTGGATTAGATACACGGCTCAGTGCCAGTATCACACAGGATATGATTAGATACACGGCTCAGTGCCAGTATCACACAGGGCAGGATTAGATACACGGCTCAGTGCACGTCTCACACAGTACTGGATTAGATACACGGCTCAGTGCCAGTATAACACAGGATAGGATTAGATACACAGCTCAGCAGACAGTATCACTCAGAATAGGATTAGATACACGGCTCAGCAGACAGTATCACACAGGATAGGATTAGATACACGGCTCAGTGCCAGTATCACACAGTACTGGATTAGATACACGGCTAAGTGCCAGTATCACACAGTACTGGATTAGATACACGGCTCAGTGCCAGTATCACACAGTACTGGATTAGATACACGACTCAGTGCCAGTATCACACAGTACTGGATTAGATACACGGCTCAGCAGCCAGTATCACACAGGATAGAATTAGATACACAGCTCAGCAGACAGTATCACACAGGATAGGATTAGATACACAGCTCAGCAGACAGTATCACACAAGATAGGATTAGATACACGGCTCAGTGCCAGTATCACACAGTACTGGATTAGATACACGGCTCAGTGCCAGTATCACACAGTACTGGATTAGATACACGGCTCAGTGCCAGTATCACACAGTACTGGATTAGATACACGGCTCAATGCCAGTATCACACAGGATAGGATTAGATACACCACTCAGTGCCAGTATCACACTGTACTAGATTAGATACACGGCTCAGTGCCAGTATCACACTGTACTAGATTAGATACACGGCTCGGTGCCAGTATCACACATACTGATGGTCTTTCGTGTTGCAGGTTTCGTGGTCTCCTTTAATATCGATGCTCGGAGGCCGCAGGTTTTCCGGGGTCCTGATGACACTCAGTTCGGGTATAAAGTTCTCCAGCATGAAGTGGACGGCGAGAAGTGGTGAGTGGTAGAACCCGTGATCAGCGCCAGCTCTGCTGCACTACATCTCCCAGAATGGAGGAAAGGCCTGAAGATGGTATAGGAAGTAGTCCATGCCAGGCTGCTAGCTGCCTCCAGGACTGGCATCGACAGGGTAACTGGGGGCTCTGGACTCTACACATCTGGCCAGCTGGTGGAATTGTTTACCTGCAGCCACCACAAGGGGGAGCTCAGTGCATACAGACCCCACAGCTGCGATTACCAGCTCCCCCTAGTGGTTATTGCAGGTACCTCTCTGGTTGTGTCAGGAGGAGCCGAGATTTGGAGCAGCATCCCTATAACACTGAAGTTGTACGGTATTACAATTCCCATCATGCAATGTATGGCAGTGGTGTGGTGATGTTTGAGGAGCAGGGCCTCTTTAAGAAGGAGGTTTGGCGTTATCTAGCGTCTATTGGCGGCCAGTCCTAAAGATGTGAGGGCAGCGCGGTCACATCATGACAAACATGGCTGTCATCTTCAGTACTGTGATTCATCCTCCTTGTCACAGGAGCGCCTCCTCAATGAGAGTCAGATAGGGAAGGGTTAATGGGGATCATGTTGTGTAATAACCCCTTGTAGGAAGTGGGGTCTCGGGGGCGTCCTATATGCAGGGAGGTGCAGTCTGATATTCTACTTCTCCAGGTCACGTTACATCTGAGTGTGTGAAAGAACGAGAAAACACAAGCGCCTCGTACCTCGCGCCTCATCTCCTGTCTGCCCCCGGGTAGGCGGAGGTCACTTTAAATGTCTTATCCAGATGGGAGATGAATGTAAATGTACAAAGTATACAGAGCAGCCACAGTGTTATATACAGCCGTAGATTGTAAGCTCTTCAGCCCAGGGACAGTGCCAAAGGCGCCACTGTTCACAGTACACAGGACGTGTGCATATATACAAGTATAGGGTACATGTATGTATGGGGTACATGTGTGTGTATGGGGTACATGTGTGTATGGGGTACATGTGTGTGTATGGGGTACACGTGTGTATGGGGTACATGTGTGTGTATGGGGTACACGTGTGTATGGGGTACATGTGTGTGTGTATGGGGTACATGTGTGTGTATGGGGTACATGTGTGTACGGGGTACATGTGTGTGTGTATGGGGTACATGTGTGTGTATGGGGTACATGTGTGTGTGTATGGGGTACATGTGTGCGTACGGGGTACATGTGTGTAGCCTCCACGTTCTTTTTTTCTTTAGTTCTCAATTTCTACGTTTCGCTGTTTTCTTCATCTTCTTCCCTGAAAAATGAGAATCACAGACATCGCTTATCCTGAAGAGGAAGAGGAGGAGAGCCAGCGACATTTACCACCGGAGACCCCTCATGTATCTAATCCTATCCTGTGTGATACTGTCTGCTGAGCTGTGTATCTGATCCTATCCTGTGTGATACTGTCTGCTGAGCTGTGTATCTAATCCTATCCTGTGTGATACTGTCTGCTGAGCCGTGTATCTAATCCTATCCTGTGTTATACTGTCTGCTGAGCTGTGTATCTAATCCATCCTGTGTGATACAGTCTGCTGAGCTGTGTATCTAATCCTATCCTGTGTGATACTGTCTGCTGAGCTGTGTATCTGATCCTATCCTGTGTGATACTGTCTGCTGAGCTGTGTATCTAATCCTATCCTGTGTGATACTGTCTGCTGAGCTGTGTATCTAATCCTATCCTGTGTGATACTGTCTGCTGAGCTGTGTATCTAATCCTATCCTGTGTGATACTGTCTGCTGAGCTGTGTATCTAATCCTATCCTGTGTGATACTGTCTGCTGAGCTGTGTATCTAATCCTATCCTGTGTGATACTGTCTGCTGAGCTGTGTATCTAATCCTATCCTGTGTGATACTGTCTGCTGAGCTGTGTATCTAATCCTATCCTGTGTGATACTGTCTGCTGAGCTGTGTATCTAATCCTATCCTGTGTGATACTGTCTGCTGAGCTGTGTATCTAATCCTATCCTGTGTGATACTGTCTGCTGAGCTGTGTATCTAATCCTATCCTGTGTGATACTGTCTGCTGAGCTGTGTATCTAATCCTATCCTGTGTGATACTGTCTGCTGAGCTGTGTATCTAATCCTATCCTGTGTGATACTGTCTGCTGAGCTGTGTATCTAATCCTATCCTGTGTGATACTGTCTGCTGAGCTGTGTATCTAATCCTATCCTGTGTGATACTGTCTGCTGAGCTGTGTATCTAATCCTATCCTGTGTGATACTGTCTGCTGAGCTGTGTATCTAATCCTATCCTGTGTGATACTGTCTGCTGAGCTGTGTATCTAATCCTATCCTGTGTGATACTGTCTGCTGAGCTGTGTATCTAATCCTATCCTGTGTGATACTGTCTGCTGAGCTCGTGTATCTAATCCTATCCTGTGTGATACTGTCTGCTGAGCTGTGTATCTAATCCTATCCTCTGTGATACAGTCTGCTGAGCTGTGTATCTAATCCTATCCTGTGTGATACTGTCTGCTGAGCTGTGTATCTAATCCTATCCTGTGTGATACTGTCTGCTGAGCTGTGTATCTAATCCTATCCTGTGTGATACTGTCTGCTGAGCTGTGTATCTAATCCTATCCTGTGTGATACTGTCTGCTGAGCTGTGTATCTAATCCTATCCTGTGTGATACTGTCTGCTGAGCTGTGTATCTAATCCTATCCTGTGTGATACTGTCTGCTGAGCTGTGTATCTAATCCTATCCTGTGTGATACTGTCTGCTGAGCTGTGTATCTAATCCTATCCTGTGTGATACTGTCTGCTGAGCTGTGTATCTAATCCTATCCTGTGTGATACTGTCTGCTGAGCTGTGTATCTAATTCTATCCTGTGTAATACTGTCTGCTGAGCTGTGTATCTAATCCTATCCTGTGTGATACAGTCTGCTGAGCTGTGTATCTAATCCTATCCTGTGTGATACTGTCTGCTGAGCTGCGTATCTAATCCTATCCTGTGTGATACTGCTGCTGAGCTGTGTATCTAATCCTATCCTGTGTGATACTGTCTGCTGAGCTGTGTATCTAATCCTATCCTGTGTGATACTGTCTGCTGAGCTGTGTATCTAATCCTAGTACTGTGTGATACTGTCTGCTGAGCTGTGTATCTAATCCTATCCTGTGTGATACTGTCTGCTGAGCTGTGTATCTAATCCTATCCTGTGTGATACTGTCTGCAGAGCTCGGTATCTAATCCTCTCCTGTGTGATACTGTCTGCTGACTGTGTATCTAATCCTCTCCTGTGTGATACTGTCTGCTGAGCTGTGTATCTAATCCTATCCTGTGTGATACTCCCTGCTGAGCTGTGTATCTAATCCTATCCTGTGTGATACAGTCTGCTGAGCTGTGTATCTAATCCTATCCTGTGTGATACAGTCTGCTGAGCTGTGTATCTAATCCTGTGTGATATAAACTGCTAGGCCATGTATCCAATCCCATCAGTTGTAATACACTGTCAGAGAACCGCCCAGTACTACATTCCCATCATGTACTACATTCCTTTGTGTCCTTCCTTCCCTCTGTTTCGGCAGGATCCTGGTGGGGGCGCCGTGGGCCGGATCTGACGGTAACCGTCAGGGCGATGTATATAAATGCGCTGTCGGACCCCATAGCAATTCCTCTTGCACCAGAATTAACTTGGGTGAGTAGTCGTCCTGAAGTAACGTGCTGTGGGGGACATTGTACTGACCGGAGCTGTAATGGCGGCCATATTGGTAGTCACCCAGCTTTCCTGGTCACTGATGAAAACATAGTACATTCCTTGAGGTTCACCGGTTGTTCATGAGATGAAGGGGTTCTCTAATTTCCATATCTCATCTCTTCCCAACCACCACCACCATCCTCTTCACCCTGCCTGCCGGATGTGAACCCTCTGAAGGTGATCTCGCTCTGCGGAATGTCTCCAAAAAGATGAATAACATGCATTTCGGGATGTCGCTGACCCAGGACACACGGGGCGGCTTTGTGGTGAGTCTCCCAGGCGGGTCACGTGACTTGCTCCATAGCCACATTTGATGGCCCTTGTAATTTTCAGTATCAGATCTGCAGCCCTTAAAGGGGTTGTCCATTTTACAAAACTCCATAATAGGAGGCAACAGACTGAACCCCTGTGTTTGCACTTCGGAGGTTCACTCCTTTTACACACTCCCTTTAAATATAATGGGCGATCTGTAGCAATCCCTTTAAGAAGGTTAATCATATTGACAAGCAAGCTCTGCCACTTTGAAAGTACCCAAAACTCTCAAATCCGCTGTGTAGGAAGAAAAATCTAATTAATAGTGCAAAGGGATCCAAGAGCTGCACTAGTCACACGCCCAGTAGTCATAGGAGTGTCCCTCCCTCCGCTATAACGGGGGCAGACCCCCCTAGGCCTCATACGCTCTCATTCTGCAGTATTAATCAGATTTTTGTCATAATGTCCTGATATAATCCCCCCTCTGACTGTAGTATCGATGCTGACGTCATCACCGGGCATTGGTAACAGTGGGATGGACCTCTGGGGGCCCCTAGTCAAAATATCATATAGGGAGCCCAATCTGTCATACAAAGCATGTACCGTTATACAGTGCACTAAGACCAGGACATGTCAGCCATG
Organism: Bufotes viridis; assembly: GCA_033119425.1. Taxonomy (NCBI): domain Eukaryota; kingdom Metazoa; phylum Chordata; class Amphibia; order Anura; family Bufonidae; genus Bufotes; species Bufotes viridis. The sequence goes on from CM065599.1 coordinate 67,155,619, forward strand.
ACAGGCACAGGGCGGAAAGCGTTCTCCTCCCCATGGTGTGGTTGAGGCCAGAGGGTATATATGGGTGGGAAGGCGATGAACAGAGCAATTACCCCTTGACCCTGCACAGTTTTGGGACCTGGATTCAGTCTGTGGGGTCTTTTTAGAGATAGAAGGAAGTATTGCCGCAATGCTACCCAAGTAATACCACCATACCATGCCACAGTCCCATACAGTGTCCATATAATACTGCCATATAGTGGACTGAGGTAATACTGTATTACTGGAGCTGGAAGTGTAGACCATGGTGGGTCAGGAGGGCGGTGGACACCCTCTCTTCCATGAGCCGACTTGTTTTTCACAGTTTCCACCTGACTGATGGGCCTCCTCGGTGTTTCAGGGGTTAATAGCAGGAACGAGTCAGGAGGGGGCAGGGGGTGAGGGCATATTTGTGGTCTTCCGGTCCAGGAGCTGCTGACGTCTTGAGCCAAAACAAGCGTCTTGTGACTGCCGAGGCAGGTAAGACATCCGCTCAGCCCTGAGTCAACAACCCTCGTCAGGTCAACGAGACGGAGGTGGAGCAGAGATTTCTACAAGGGCTCGTGCACACAACCGTGGTTTGGGTCCACATCCGATCCGCCGTTTTTGAGGGTCGGACGCGGACCCATTCACTTCTATGGGGCTGAAAAGATGTGTACGTCCGTTCCGTGCCATCTGCAAAATGACAGCATTACGGACAAGGACAGGACTGTTCTATTAGGGGTCAGCTGTTCCGTTCCGCAAAACAGCCAACGGTCATGTGCATGAGCCCTAAGACGGAGCGCGAGCTCTTGGGGCACTGGTGGTGGGGTGTTGTGAACCCCAATAACCAGCAACCCTATTTAACAAGAATATTCTTAGGAGGGCGAGCTACGTCCTAGAATCTCCCAAAGATCCGTCCACCATAGAAGGTTCTACAGATGGTGGGTTACCCAGGTGAGGAGGTCTTGTATACTTATCTCCACTGATTTTGGGGTCACATGACCCTCTGTCTCCCCAATAGGCCTGCGCTCCGCTCTGGTCCCAAGAATGTGGGACCTCCATGTACAGCACTGGGATCTGCGCCAACGTCGATAAGTCCTTCAGACCCTCGGGGACCATCGCACCCACAGCGCAGAGTGAGTCAAGACTACTGTTTTGGATGCTTGGCTGGTGTCTGGTTTTGGGGTTCACGTAGAAGCGGTGCCTAGGTTGGGGTTCTAAATCTTCGGTAGGATACGTTGTGCAGTTTTATTTGTGTGGTTATGTTCTGGGGTTGGTATTTTGGGGATCACATCTAAATGGAAGTGTCTTCTGCGGTGAAATGTGTTATTTGGGGTGCAGTGGGACGTACCCCTCCACACACAGGCATTCCACAATGTCAAAGCTAGGTCTTATTTTAGGGGTATAGACTGTACCCCCATAATAGAGCACAAGTCAGATTTGTCATGGCTTCACATGCAGGATATTCGGGGTGCAGCTAATTTGGGGGTGCAGCTTTTCCCACGTCTAATTTTTGGGGTACAGTTTAATATCTGGGATCCTTCTCTCTACCCCAGGATGCTCCACGTACCTGGACATCGTCATCCTGCTGGACGGGTCGAACAGCATCTACCCCTGGTACGAGGTGCAGAATTTCCTCAGCAACATTCTCAGCAAGTTTTTCATTGGCCCCGACCAGATCCAGGTCAACTTCCCGTTTTTTTTTACCTTCTTCTTCTTCTTAGAAAAAACATGAAAAACTCCATCTGTGGTGAGGATCTACATATTTCTCACATAAAAACTGAAAAAAAGTGGTTTGGTCCAAATATAAGGGGGGATAGCAATAGAACACTGCCCCCTAGTGGCTGCATTCATACAAAAAAAAGAGTTAAATAATTCTGAGAATTATCTCGTAGACGTTTAGTGCAACTCAGTGATGGGTGACAAATATTATGTCGCTCCTGTCCCTTTAAATCTGACCTCCCTTGCATTGTACGTTTATGCGTCTCTGACTACTGAGCGTGTCATTCCTCCGGAGGTCGGTCGGCACTTCCTGTGTGGTTTCCATATGATCGCTTTATATAGCGCCAGACGCTGATCGCTGCAGATTGACATTAGCAACACAAAGCAAAACTAAACCACACACATCTGGGCGGAAGTCATCAGAAATCAGCCCCGGGCCGCAAATCCTGATCTACGGATAATGGGCTGCGGTATGGCCAGGACACAAGGCAGTTGCAGAAGTCTTCAACCCACCCCTTTCCATTGTATGTGAGGTGCATAGACTATGGCAATGTTCATGAGATATCTGTTTGCAGGTAGGCGTCCTTCAGTATGGAGAGATCGCAGTCCATGAATGGGCCCTGAAGGACTATACTACCGCTAAAGAGGTGGTAGAGGCTGCCAAGAACATCAGTCGCCAAGAAGGACGAGAGACCCGGACAGCATTTGCCATCCACAAGGCCTGGTATGTCCCAAAGCAAACCGAAAAAGATGGCTACAGCCCCGTACATAGTGATGTGCAGCATGCTGGTATAACCTGGGTATCTCCTGTATATAATTATATATGTACAGCTGGTATAAGTTATACATCTCCTTGTATATAGTGATATGGACCATGTTGGTATAACCTGGGTATCTCCTGTATATAATTATATATGTACAGCTGGTATAAGTTATACATCTTCTTGTATATAGTGATATGGACCATGCTGGTATAACCTGGGCATCTCCTGTATATAATTATATATGTACAGCTGGTATAAGTTATATATCTTCTTGTATATAGTGATATGGACCATGCTGGTATAACCTGGGTATCTCCTGTATATAATTATATATGTACAGCTGGTATAAGTTATACATCTTCCTGTATATAGTGATATGGACCATGCTGGTATAACCTGGGTATCTCCTGTATATAATTATATATGTACAGCTAGTATAAGCTATACATCTTCTTGTATATAGTGATATGGAGCATGCTGGTATAACCTGGGCATCTCCTGTATATAATTATATATGTACAGCTGGTATAAGTTATACATCTTCTTGTATATAGTGATATGGACCATGCTGGTATAACCTGGGTATCTCCTGTATATAATTATATATGTACAGCTGGTATAAGTTATACATCTTCTTGTATGTAGTGATATGGAGCATGCTGGTATAACCTGGGCATCTCCTGTATATAATTATATATGTACAGCTGGTATAACCCGGGTATCTCCTGTATATAATTATATATGTACAGCTGGTATAAGTTATACATCTTCTTGTGTATAGTAATATGGACCATGCTGGTATAACCTGGGTATCTCCTGTATATAATTATATATGTACAGCTGGTATAAGTTATACATCTTCTGTATATAGTGATATGGAGCATGCTGGTATAACCTGGGTATCTCCTGTATATAATTATATATGTACAGCTGGTATAAGTTATACATCTTCCTGTATATAGTGATATGGAGCATGCTGGTATAACCTGGGTATCTCCTGTATATAATTATATATGTACAGCTGGTATAAGTTATACATCTTCTTGTATATAGTGATATGGAGCATGCTGGTATAACCTGGGTATCTCCTGTATATAATTATATATGTACAGCTGGTATAAGTTATACATCTTCTGTATATAGTGATATGGACCATGCTGGTATAACCTGGGTATCTCCTGTATATAATTATATATGTACAGCTGGTATAAGTTATACATCTTCTTGTATATAGTGATATGGAGCATGCTGGTATAACCTGGGTATCTCCTGTATATAATTATATATGTACAGCTGGTATAAGTTATACATCTTCTTGTATATAGTGATATGGAGCATGCTGGTATAACCTGGGTATCTCCTGTATATAATTATATATGTACAGCTGGTATAAGTTATACATCTTCTTGTATATAGTGATATGGAGCATGCTGGTATAACCTGGGTATCTCCTGTATATAATTATATATGTACAGCTGGTATAAGTTATACATCTTCTTGTATATAGTGATATGGAGCATGCTGGTATAACCTGGATATCTCCTGTATATAATTATATATGCACAGCTGGTATAAGTTATACATCTTCTTGTATATAGTGATATGGACCATGCCGGTATAACCTGGATATCTCCTGTATATAATTATATATGTACGGCTGGTATAAGTTATACATCTTCTGTATATAGTGATATGGACTATGCTGGTATAACCTGGGTATCTCCTGTATATAATTATATATGTACAGCTGGTATAAGTTATACATCTTCTTGTATATAGTGATATGGACCGTGCTGGTATAACCTGGGTATCTCCTGTATATAATTATATATGTACAGCTGGTATAAGTTATCCATCTTCTTGTATATAGTGATATGGACCATGCTGGTATAACCTGGGTATCTCCTGTATATAATTATATATGTACAGCTGGTATAAGTTATACATCTTCTTGTATATAGTGATATGGACCATGCTGGTATAACCTGGGTATCTCCTGTATATAATTATATATGTACAGCTGGTATAACCTGGGTATCTCCTGTATATAATTATATATGTACAGCTGGTATAAGTTATACATCTTCTTGTATATAGTGATATGGAGCATGCTGGTATAACCTGGGCATCTCCTGTATATAATTATATATGTACAGCTGGTATAACCTGGGCATCTCCTGTATATAATTATATATGTACAGCTGGTATAAGTTATACATCTTCTTGTATATAGTGATATGGAGCATGCTGGTATAACCTGGGCATCTCCTGTATATAATTATATATGTACAGCTGGTATAAGTTATACATCTTGTATATAGTGATATGGACCATGCTGGTATAACCTGGGCATCTACTGTATATATTATATGCACTTTCGTCTCTTTTCAGTTCTGAAGCTTTCAGCCCTGAGAGGGGTGGCAGGGAAGACGCCACTAGACTTCTTATTGTGGTAACAGATGGCGAGTCACATGACGGGGATGAGCTGCCTCTCGCCTTGGCGGAATGTGAGAAACGGGACGTCACCCGTTACGCCATTGCTGTATGTTACATATGCAATAAACCTCCACACGGATGATGATGACTTTCAGGTGATCCCCTTCTTACATCATACCTCGTTAGGTGCTGGGTAACTATATGAGGAGACAGCAGGACCCGGACTCCTTCATCAATGAGATTAAATACATCGCCAGCGATCCAGATGACAAATACTTCTTTAACGTCACTGATGAAGCAGCGCTGAACGACATTGTGGACGCATTAGGAGACAGAATCTTCAGTTTAGAAGGTAGAGACCTTGCAGAGCCCCTTATTCTGTTCTCATCACTATTTCTGGGCCCCACACGGTAAAATAAATCTAGTGTAGTACCTCTTCAATCCACTAGGTGGAGAAGCAGCACTATTATCCTGACAATCTATAAGATTGTAATATTTAGTCTATTCTAGGGCAGGATTTTATTATGGATATATATTTTTGTGCTGGGTAAACCATTTTTAGGGGGATTGGCGGTAACTTCATAGCGTGTCCTGATTTTTGAGTAGGCATACAAACCAGTTACTAAAGTTTAACACACCCATTTTTGGGCTTTTTCTACAGCGACGCATGAGTTGAACGAAAGCTCTTTTGAACTGGAGATGTCACAAGTGGGATTCTCCATTCACATCCTGGAGGTAAGGAAAGGAGCAGCGTCTTGAAGTTGCCCCAGCTCAGACCCAGCATATCTTTTTACTAAGGGTCTACTAGGACAGGCATTTTAGCGGGTCTGTTGATGGTGCAGTATGTCTTATGGCCTGTAGGTGCAGAGTTGTCTGGTATAATTGGCTTACTATATCCGATCCATGTTAATAAGGCATCCTGGGAGAGGTTATAGAGGGTGCGATCATATTTTAGGGTATAATCCCATTACCTGAGAACTGGGATAAAGCAGTCGTCCCAGTAGAACACAATGTGATGGACAACACCATGATCAGGATCTGAGTTGGGATTGTAGTGACACTTTTGGGGTTAAACCTTGCTATATGGTCACTTAATCTCCTCAGGACGGCATCCTGTTTGGCACAGTGGGTGCATATGACTGGGACGGAGCAGTTCTGAAGGAGAGCCGGAATAGTCGGATTATGCCACCACGGTCGGCCTTCGAGAAGGAGTTTCCAGTGAAGATGAAGAAACATGCTGCCTACTTGGGTAATCTGACGTGCATATCCAATGGCCATGTGGTGCCATCAGCACAATCCAGGCTCCAGTATGAAAATAGGAAGTTTTGGGAAGACCTTGGGTGCAACACCTGTCCATGAGTTGTGTCTGTACTCAGATGAATAGAGCTGAGCTGCCATGTTCTTCTAATCCTATACAACCACTGTAATGTAGTAATTACTCCCCCAGGTTACACCGTATCCTCTTTAACGCTGCGCAGCGGGAAGACTATGTATATAGCCGGAGCCCCCAGATTCAAACACAAGGGGAAGGTCATTCTGTTTGAGATGTCCAGGAAAGGCAATGTCACCATCTCTCAGGCTTTGGTGGGGGAACAGGTGAGGAAGCCGTGAGTAAAGCTAATGAAATACCTGTCCATAGTATTGTTTCTTCCTCTGAAATATCCTTTATAACCAATCTTCAATCTCGCCCAATCTCTCCACCATGTTCTTCCCTCTTCAGATTGGCTCCTATTTTGGCAGTGAAGTGTGCCCGCTGGATGTTAATGGAGATGGTGTCACTGATGTCTTATTGGTGGCTGCCCCAATGTTCCTTGGACACCACAATAAAGAAACGGGACGTGTTTATATCTACCGGGTGGGGCAGGTAAGAACCAAATCATGAGACACCACTGTAAGGCTTGATTGTCCCAGTAGCTCTGCAGAAATCTGACCATGGTGACACTTGGAGTTGATCCTACAGGTTCCTGTAAGAGCTTGACCAATGTTATATTACCCCCCAAGATGAAGAGTCTCTCTAAGGGCTGTCTGTAGTGGTCACCACAATAACCTAGTGGGCAGAGTTATCTTCCTCATTTGTATAAACAGTGCTCATCACTTTTTCGTAGCTCCTGTTAAACCTGAATGGCACATTGCACTCTGACCGCAAAGCCCAAGACTCCCGTTTCGGCTACGCCATGTCAGGGTCTCCCGATCTGAACCACGATGGCTTTAACGATGTAGTGGTTGGAGCACCACTAGAGGATAACCATCGCGGGGCAGTATACATCTACCATGGGTACCGCAATACCATCATACCATCTTACAAGCAGGTATGGGGCAAGAATAATAGCGCAGACAAATATAAGTGAACCCTGATGGAGGATGATAACCCTTATCCTCTTCTGTTGTCAGAGAATAGACTCCGCCTCTTTTCATCACGCCCTCACTTACTTTGGTCGCAGCGTGAGCTCTCAGATGGACCTGGATGGCGATGGGCTAGGTGACCTAACTGTCGGCAGCCAAGGAGCAGTCGTTTTGTTGAGGTACAGGATGTGATTTTCACGAGATCCATCCACATACGAGAAAGGTGGTGGAAATGAAATTGGTTGGGGATTTGGAGGGTGGATCGGGTGACTTGGGCACTGAAGAACTGGCTTGGACTATGTCGGTATGATCCTTGTTTCCCCCCCACCCCACAGGTCTCGAAGCATTGTTCGCGTTAACGCCACCTTGCTGATAAACCCACCTTCCATCAACCTGCTCCAGAAAAACTGCTTGAGACAAGGCAAGGAGTCCGTCTGCCTGAACATCACCATCTGCTTCTCTGTCAACTCCAAATCCCCCAGCAAATGGGACAGTCGTTTCGGTCGGTAAATAACTGTCAACACCGATTTCCCATTAACTTGACTGGTCACCATTATAAATTAGGAATGTTCCATCATTTTTCTAGGTCTCCATTACAACTTGTCCCTTGATGATAAGAAGGTTACCCCCCGCGCTGTGTTTGATGAGAACCTCCAAAAACTCCTCAGCAAACGTATTCGAGTGACCACGGGCAAAGTGACTTGTATGAACCTCGGATTCCACGTCACTGTAAGAGCTACCAAAAATGGGGATGATGTCTAAGTAGTTCAGAGCTTCATGACTGACCACTAATTTTGGAGAATCATCTAGTTCCTTCCTGCAGAGATCCAGCTAGTCTGGAAGCAATGATCCCTGGGGAAAAAAGTATGCAAACGGTCTCTAGTGGCGTCTAGAGGTTGCGGACCTGTAAGCCATTGTCCAACCCTTTAAATACCTTGAAAGCGGACTACCAGTATCAGGCATACAAAAGACCCCCATCTAATAATGTAATACATTATTATTATTCACTTGAAAGCGCCTTTAATTCCATGGCGCTGTACACCAGGAGGGGGTTATACGTACATTATATAAAAACACCATGAAGAAGAAACTTTTAACAGATTGGTATAGAGAGCGAGAGGACCCTGCCCAAAAGAGCTCACAATCTTCAAGGTAAGGGGGAAGAACAGTGGTGAGGGTTACTGCTGCTCATCTGGCTGTGTGATGGCAGCATGCTCATAGCAGGTGGTAGGCCTTCCTGGAGTTTTCAGGTCACCCCTGAAGGTTTGGATGTTGGGGGAGAGCCTGATGTGTTGGGGTAGCGAGTTCCGGAGTAGTAGAGAGGCACGGGAGAAATCTTGTAGTTGATCATGTGAAGAGATGAGAGGAGAACAGAGGAGGAGGTCTTGTGAGGACCAGAGATTACGTGTGGGGATGTATCGAGAAAGCGGGTCACAGATGTATGGAGGGGACAGGTTGTGGACGGCCTCATATGTAGTTGTTAGTATTTTAAACCGAATTCGCCAGGCAATGGGGAGCCAGTGAAGAAACAAAGGGAGAGCTGGATTAACCGGACAGCAGAGTTGAGAATAGATTGGAGGGAGTGAGAGTGCTAGATGGGAGGCCACAGAGAAGGATGTTACAGTAGTCCAGGCGGGAGATGAATAGGGCACGCAATAGCATATTAGTTGACTCAGGGATGAGGAAGGAGCAAATACTAGAGATGTTCTTAAGTTGAAAGTGGCAGGTGGAGGAAAGGGTTTGGATGTTTGGCTCAAAGGACAGGGCAGAATCAAATGTTATCCCCAGGCAACGGACCTGCGAGACTGGAGAAAACATTGTGCTATTAACTGTAATGGATAGGTCAGGTAGGGGGGCTGAGTGACATGGGGGAAAGACATCATCTAAGTAGACTTTCCTTGGTGGATCCTACCAGGTCTAATTTCCTCTGAAACCTAATGTGAGAGCAACATCTGGCATCCCCCATTGACCTTAGATATTCTAATGCCTACAGCCAGCCTTAGAGGGTGGGCTCTGAGTTACTCCTGATGTCTTTGGATAGCTTATGAGCCCCAGAAGACGTCAACAAAAACCTAAGGTGTGGTGGGGAGTCGAGAGGGATAGGTGACTTCATAATGGCAGAAGGGTCATATTGGAATCTGGGCATCTATTGAAAAGTCCTTCAACTTAGAGTCTTGGACTGAACATTTCTTTGGGGGAGCGTTGTTGGAGGTTACCATCTGATGTCAAAAAAATGTAGTGCTTCATGGTACATGACTGTCTCACTTGTCTGTCAGAAGATGGAGTTGGATTTCCCCTTTAGATTTTTCCAGTCATCATTGTATAACAACACCCATTCTTTCTCTCTCTCAGGATACCGCTGACTATCTGAGACCCATTGGCGTCCACCTGCGCTTTAACCTAAGCGACACAGAGTCCAGTCCTGTGCTTGACGACCGCTGTCCTACTTCTGTGAAGAGACTGGTGAGTTTCATTCCCTAGAACTTTAGGTGAACCTAGAACATCATCCAATTGTAGACAGCGTTAAAGGTTCTCTGAGATCCCCTTGTCTTCAGGTTCCTTTCTTCAAGGACTGTGGTGAGGACAATGAGTGTATAACAGATTTGTCCCTCCGAGCTCATATGGACATCAATGGCACCAGGTGAGACGCTGGCTGAAAACTTCACTGCTCTGGTTCTAATCCTTATAATCCAGGACTTTCTACTATTTATCCTTCCAACCCCAGGGATCAACCAACTATAATCCGGAGGGAGCAGAAGAAGTTGTCAGTGGAGACTGAGCTTGAGAACCGCGGGGAAAACTCCTACAACACCAGCGTGAAGGTCTGGTTCTCCAAAAACCTCCTGTTCTCCAGCATCTACAGCAAAGTAAGCAAAGCCCCCCCCCCTCCTAAACCATCAACAGCTACCTCATCGTAGTATCACACAATAGGATTAGATACACCGCTCAGCAGACAGTATCACACATGATAGGATTAGATACACAGCTCAGCAGACAGTTTTCCATACTCTTCTCTGTTGGCGCTATATAAAGACTATTATCATGTAATATGATGAAGTAATACTGCGGTGATGAAATAATCAATTCTCTCCCAGGGAGATGCACAAAGTAAGATGGAGTGCACGACGCTGTCCCCCAGCACCCGCTCCTGCAGCGTCAGTTACCCCGTTCTCAGATCCATGGCAAAGGTAAGAACTTGGGCAATCTACGGGAGGTGACAGGCGGTCTGGGGACATGAATGCGAGGAGATGTGACCTCTGTCGTCCTGCAGGTGACGTTCGTCCTGGAGTTTGAGTACAGCTGTACCAGTCTCCTAAACAGAGTGCAGATCAGGCTCACGGCCAGTAGGTAAGGGGTAAGCTTCTGCCAGGTTCCTGGGAGGGGGCTGAAATGTGCCTTGACCCTTCTCCTCTTCCCAGTGACAACACTGAACTAGACGAGACTCTTCATGACAACGGTGCCCAGCTCAGCGCCCACATCCGATACGAACCCGAGCTCTTCATTCAGAGGTAAGGACCTCAAATCCATATACTGCTTCACAGGGTATGCTGGGAGTTGTAGTATCACATATGTAGGAATGGCACAAAGTTACCTCCAGAGCTGCATTCGCAATTCTGCCATTGTCTCCTCTGCAGAGACCCTCCTCTTTACCAGCATAGGTGCAAGTTGCACTGCATTATGGGAGACGCAACTTTGAATGTGACTGGAGCATAAGTTTTACATAACTTACCTGGATTGTTTTGCAGTGAGTCCAGCCTCAACCGCTATGAGGTACAACCTGTCCTGCTGTCCACCCAGGAGCCCGGCCCAGAGTTCATAACAAAATTCAAGGTAATGATGGCATGCCAAGTCCTATAGAGTGCAAATAGTACCACAGCCCCTGCCATACATCTGTGGGCGAGGGGTCCCAGTGTTGCCCCCCCCCTTCCCACACAGAAATATAGAAATCATAATGCTACAATGCTGCCACCAAGTGTTTATTATTTGAACTGCAACTGACCTGGCAGAGCCAGACCTCTAGCACCAAATTTACTGCCCTGGTAGGCTCTAAGCACTAACCGTGCTGCCACAGAGGGTGACACACATTTGTGGAGTGCCCCTTTAATAATAGATGTCTACGTCTCTCATCAGGTGCAGTATGTTGACTGTTACCCCGTGTACAATGTGTCGGTTCACATCCACACGCCGGCCATGGGCTACGGGGGCCTCTACTTCATGTCGGTGTCCAGGATATTATCAGCTGATGATGTAAGATAGGGGATGCTCATGGCAGTTTTTTTTTTTTTTTGGAGGGGGACACATAACAGTAACCTCCGTTCTGTCTCATAGGTGATCTGCATGTTATCTAATATGACCAGATCCAGAACCGCCATGGTGCCATTCCACCCAGAAGACCTGAGCCACACCAGTATATTGGTGAGTTTTACAGTGAAAGGAGCAGCACAGAGTATTTTAGGAGAGGGACGTAATGCAATTAGCGAGGACGGGGCACATAATGTATTAATGTACCCCAATAATCTGTCTCTATCAGAACTGCAGTAACAGCTGGTGCGAGACCATCACCTGCCGCATCCCGACCCTGGAGAAGAACGCAGAGTTCTCCCTGTCCATCCTGAGGATCATCCACAACCACTTTTTCACCAACGTAAGTGCAACTATCTGCAGGATATATCACTGTGTATCTGTCAGGAGGTAGAGAGGACAGAGCGATGTTCTGCAGATCTCTAGAGAGGTCAGAGGTGTAATAATCTGCAGGATATATCACTGTGTATCTGTCAGGAGGTAGAGGGGACAGTGGTGTAATAATCTGCAGGATATATCACTATGTATCTGTCAGGAGGTGGAGAGGACAGAGCGATGTTCTGCAGATCTATGGAGAGGACAGTGGTATAATAATCTGCAGGATTTATCACTGTGTATCTGTCAGGAGGTAGAGAGGACAGAGCGATGTTCTGCAGATCTATAGAAAGGACAGTGGTGTAATAATCTGCTGGATATATCACTATGTATCTGTCAGGAGGTAGAGAAGACAGCGCAATGTTCTGCAGAGAGGTCAGGGGGGTAATGAGCTGCAGTATAGTGGGTGCAGGTGAACGCCCCCTCCCTGTGTGTACATGGTCACAGTGTCTTTGTTCGGACAGGATGCAATGCTCTGACCTCTCGGGATTTGGAGCATCAATCGAGGTTTTATGGGAGATGATGATAATTTCTAACACCCCCTCCCTTCCTGCCCATATGACATGCTGAGGATTGTAGCTGAGGATGTCTCTTTCTGTTTTCCAGTCCAAGTTTCGATCGGTCAAAGTAGTCAGTGAGTTCGTCCTGGACATAAAAGAAGATGGCGCCCTGTTTACTGACAGTGCAAAACACAGGACAGAGGTAACGGGGGAGAAGGGACCCCAAGAGTCTCCTCACCCTAATATAGTCTTACTTTCAGTCACCACTAGGGGGAGCTTCCAGCATACATTTACTAGTGAGCTGCATAGATGGATGCAGTGAGCTCCCCCTGGTGGTGGCAGTAGATTTAAACTGAGCACTTGACCACCTCAGTGGGGTGGACAAGAAAAAAAAAAACGCTATACAGTTACACAAAATGTTTCATTACATGCAATTACAAAAGTAGTCAGATGTACGAGCTGATTGAAAACTGTAGAATGTGTTTCTTGGCACAACCCCTTTAAGAAGTGATCATGTGACCTGTTTTCAGAGCCTCTTGGAATTGCTGCAGCCTGTCCTCCTCCCGCTGTCCCTGTGGATCCTCATTGGAAGTGTCATCGGGGGTCTCCTGCTTCTGGCGCTCATCATCTTCATCCTATGGAAGGTAAATCTGAGATTGTCATCATTTACCAGGGTTTTGTATATCCAGCCCCTACATGTTACCCAGTGCCATCTCCTGGTAAGAGATGGCACCCGCAGTAGCGCTGCAGCTTCACTAGGCCAAACAGCTTCACCTTCATGGGTCAGGAGCCCTACGCCCAGCACAGTCCAATAGAAGTGAATAGGACTGAGCGTGATACCAAACACGGTGCTGTGCTTGGCGAGCATGGAGCCTTCTCAAGCGGCTGATCAGCGGAGGTCCTTGATGTCAGACCCCACCAATGATCATCAGTATTAAAGTCTCGGAAAACCTCTTTAAAAAGAAACTAAAAATAATCTTTTTCATACCACCCCAAATTGCATGCTTCCCCCTAATCTGACCCACAGAGCGCCCCCTGCTGTTACGTGTCACTGACAAAACCCGGAGACAGGAAGCTATGGGAAAAGATAGCAATATGTTACTGTACTGCCAACTAGTGGACAGTCGCAGTACTACATCTACTGGGTAGGAATAACCGCAGATTTTTCCTTTTCCTTCTGCAGTTGGGATTTTTCTCCCGGAAAATGCAGGGAGAGGAGAAGGAAGAAGCTGCCAAGGAAGAGCAGTGATCTGCAGCCCCCCACATCCTGCTGTCAGAGACCCCCATATCTGCCGCTCTGGTGTTTAGGAGACTGGTTGATGATGATCCAGCCCTGAGGACTCAACGTAACCCCGAGCCCCCCTCCCCCAAACTATAATCGCAACGAGGACGATGCGGCATTACCTGCTGCGACCCCGGACACTGTATGAACACTGACGTGACTGGATATGGGGTCTGCAGACCATTGAAGCCTTCTCAGGAATACAGGGTACCATGGGGGAGGGGCATTTTATATTGAGGGTAAGTGTGCGGCGCCTCCCGACGACTGCACTCCGCACATATCACGGAGTATTATTCCTAATGAACTTTCATATTTTAGATTCTTTTTCTACACTGAACAGATAAAAGGATAAGACTCTGTTCCTACCTGGAAACCATCAGCAAACAGGCCAGTGGCCATCTTCATGTCTGACCAGTCCCCATGAACGGAACTGGGAAGGAAGCGCATGAAAAATTCTGAGCCGTTAATGGCGGAAAGGCAACTTGCTGATGGTTTCTCTACAAGAATGAACTGGAAGATCAGGAAAACTTGTAATGTAAGGGTAATAAAATATATTCCAAAGACGCTGGGTTGTTTATCTGCTGGCAGAGCGCAGTCTTAGAATGAATCCCCACCTGTCACCACATTGTTTTACAGCATCAGAGCTTTGTTTTCTGATACACTGCATAGACAATTACATAAAATTCCTGCCTGCAGCCACCACTAGAGGGAGCTCCCTGCATATACACCAAACTCTCTAACAGCATGCAGTAAGATACTCCACCTAGTGGCGGCTGCAGGAAGCAGAATTTTATCATTTCATGTATCAAACTGTATCATGCAGCCTATCCATCACTAGAGATCAGCGGTGACATCACTGAGAATGCTGCCTATCCATCACTAGAGATCAGCGGTGACATCACTGAGAATGCCGCCTATCCATCACTAGAGATCAGCAGTGACATCACTGAGAATGGAGCCTATCCATCACTAGAGATCAGCGGTGACATCACTGAGAATGCAGCCTATCCATCACTAGAGATCAGCGGTGACATCACTGAGAATGCCGCCTATCCATTCCCTAGAGATCAGCGGTGACATCACTGAGAATGCAGCCTATCACTAGAGATCAGCGGTGACATCACTGAGAATGCAGCCTATCACTAGAGATCAGCGGTGACATCACTGAGAATGGAGCCTATCCATCACTAGAGATCAGCAGTGACATCACTGAGAATGCAGCCTATCCATCACTAGAGATCAGCGGTGACATCACTGAGAATGCCGCCTATCCATTCACTAGAGATCAGCGGTGACATCACTGAGAATGCAGCCTATCACTAGAGATCAGCGGTGACATCACTGAGAATGCAGCCTATCACTAGAGATCAGCAGTGACATCAATGAGAATGCAGCCTATCCATCACTAGAGATCAGCAGTGACATCACTGAGAATGCAGCCTATCCCCATCACTAGAGATCAGCGGTGACATCACTGAGAATGCCGCCTATCCATTCACTAGAGATCAGCGGTGACATCACTGAGAATGCAGCCTATCCATCACTAGAGATCAGCGGGGACATCACTGAGAATGCAGCCTATCCATTCACTAGAGATCAGCGGGGACATCACTGAGAATGCAGCCTATCCATTCACTAGAGATCAGCGGTGACATAACTGAGAATGCCGTCTATCCATCACTAGAGATCAGCGGTGACATCACTGAGAATGCAGCCTATCCAACACTAGAGATCAGCAGTGACATCACTGAGAATGCAGCCTATCCATCACTAGAGATCAGCGGTGTCATCAATGAGAATGCAGCCTATCCATTACTAGAGATCAGCAGTGACATCACTGAGAATGCAGTCTATCCATCACTAGAGATCAGCGGTGACATCACTGAGAATGCAGCCTATCCATCACTAGAGATCAGCGGTGACATCACTGAGAATGCAGCCTATCCATCACTAGTGATCAGTGGTGACATCACTGAGAATGCAGCCTATCCATCACTAGAGATCAGTGGTGACATCACTGAGAATGCAGCCTATCCATCACTAGAGATCAGCGGTGACATCACTGAGAATGCAGCCTATCCATCACTAGAGATCAGCGGTGACATCACTGAGAATGCCGCCTATCCATCACTAGAGATCAGCGGTGACATCACTGAGAATGCCGCCTATTCATTCACCAGAGATCAGCGGTGACATCACTGAGAATGCAGCCTATCCATCACTAGAGATCAGCAGTGACATCACTGAGAATGCAGCCTATCCATCACTAGAGATCAGCGGTGCCCCTCTGAAGGACCAGGTCGGACACGGCGCCTCTTGTCAGGTATATGAACAAATTTATCTTAAATTTACAAATATTTAACGTTATAGATTTTTCTGCATCATTTAATTATCCTCCACGTCTGATCCGGGGACAGTCTGTGGGGGGAGGGGATTATGTGCAAAAGAGGAAAAAAAAACAAAAAAACAAAGGCCCCCTCAGCGCGGCGAGATGTCGGGAGGTGGGGGAGGGGAAAAGGTCCAAATTGTCCAGTTTATAGTCCAAGCAATAGGATGTCCATCCATCCGCTATCTCCAGACTGAGCGGACTATGTGATCATGTGACCTGTCCAACCAATGGCCTCGGGGTGAGGAGGAAATGCAAAACGTTGTTTTTTTTTTGGTTTGGATACGGTGGGCACAGACGGCCGCTGCCAGTTCTGGAATCTGGTTGGCGATGAAGTCTCTCACACAATGTACACGCTGCTGCAGAACGTCGGGCCCCTTTAGAAGGTCCATCTGTCGTGCGCTTGGCTTTCGCCGCTGTAGCCGTTACTAGCGGAGGCCTCGGAACCGGGAGCTTGTCGCGTTGAGTCCTCGCCGTTTAAACTCTTTCGGCAAACTGGGCAAGTATCATGCTAGGAAGAGACAAGAAAAGTGAGCGCCCCCAAGTGGCATTTCAACCCAAGACCCTCCGCGGACACTCCTGAATGGCAATACTACCTAATACAGCATATAAATGTCTCAGCACTGCCATCTGGTGGTCATGGAGATTACTGTGTGTAACCACCAGGTAGCGCTGCTGCACTACATCAGAGCAACCCCCCCAGAGCTGGGGGCCACACACATGTGGGGTATAATTACCATCTCGAGCCAAGGCACAATACAGTCTCCATGGAAGAAGTGATTGCAGGGCAGCTGCCGGACCTGTTCCGACACAGTGTAGTCATCCTTACACACCGGGCACTCCAGACCCATATCTGCCAGAGACAAAATGGGCCACCGTCAGCTCCAGGGTAAGCGGGCACGCTTTACCCCTTGCAGTCCGGTACTCACCCACTTGCTCCTGAGTTACTGTGACAGTCGGCAGGGAGGAGATCTTCTCTTTGTCAGCCGGAGGTGGGCCCGTATTTTCCAGTTGGCCCAAAAGCTGTTGAAGAGAAACAGAAGTTACATCCTCCGGAGCGGCGCTCGCAGCTTCCTCAGCACCTTCTTTTATAGACATAGCTGTCCTATTCGGTATGCCCCATCCACCCTGTATACAGTGCCGGGGTAACCCCGCCCTTACCTGAGTGACTATAGAGTCCAGGCCACTCTGCCCCCAGGCGTAGTCACCAGGATTTGAATGAAGCATCCCACTCCTTAAAGAAAAAGCAAAGGTTATGATATCCTGACAGAAGGAACAGTTCCTGAACTGAGCCCCAGGGGGCAGCAGAGAGACATTCAGGTAATGTGACCCGTCATAAACCAGCCACACGGGGCAGCAGAGAGACATTCAGGTAATGTGACCTGTCAAAAACCAGCCACACGGGGCAGCAGAGAGACATTCAGGTCATGTGACCCGTCATAAACCAGCCACAAGGGGCAGCAGAGAGACATTCAGGTAATGTGACCTGTCAAAAACCAGCCACACGGGGCAGCAGAGAGACATTCAGGTAATGTGACCCGTCATAAACCAGCCACACGGGGCAGCAGAGAGACATTCAGGTAATGTGACCTGTCAAAAACCAGCCACACGGGGCAGCAGAGAGACATTCAGGTAATGTGACCTGTCAAAAACCAGCCACACGGGGCAGCAGAGAGACATTCAGATAATGTGACCTGTCATAAACCAGCCACAAGGGGCAGCAGAGACACATTCAGGTAATGTGACCTGTCATAAACCAGCCACAAGGGGCAGCAGAGAGACATTCAGGTAATGTGACCCGTCATAAACCAGCCACACGGGGCAGCAGAGAGACATTCAGGTAATGTGACCTGTCAAACCAGCCACACGGGGCAGCAGAGAGACATTCAGGTAATGTGACCCGTCATAAACCAGCCACACGGGGCAGCAGAGAGACATTCAGGTAATGTGACCCGTCATAAACCAGCCACACGGGGCAGCAGAGAGACATTCAGGTCATGTGACCCATCATAAACCAGCCACAAGGGGCAGCAGAGAGACATTCAGGTCATGTGACCCATCATAAACCTGCCACAAGGGGCAGCAGAGAGACATTCAGGTAATGTGACCCGTCATAAACCAGCCACACGGGGCAGCAGAGAGACATTTAGGTGATGTGACCTGTCATAAACCAGCCACAAGGGGCAGCAGAGAGACATTCAGGTAATGTGACCTGTCAAAAACCAGCCACACGGGGCAGCAGAGAGACATTCAGGTAATGTGACCTGTCAAAAACCAGCCACACGGCGCAGCAGAGAGACATTCAGGTAATGTGACCTGTCAAAAACCAGCCACACGGGGCAGCAGAGAGACATTCAGGTAATGTGACCTGTCAAAAACCAGCCACACGGGGCAGCAGAGAGACATTCAGGTAATGTGACCTGTCATAAACCAGCCACAAGGGGCAGCAGAGACACATTCAGGTAATGTGACCTGTCATAAACCAGCCACAAGGGGCAGCAGAGAGACATTCAGGTAATGTGACCCGTCATAAACCTGTCACAAGGGGCAGCAGAGAGACATTCAGGTAATGTGACCCGTCATAAACCAGCCACACGGGGCAGCAGAGAGACATTTAGGTGATGTGACCTGTCATAAACCAGCCACACGGGGCAGCAGAGAGACATTCAGGTAATGTGACCTGTCATAAACCAGCCACAAGGGGCAGCAGAGAGACATTCAGGTAATGTGACCTGTCATAAACCAGCCACACAGGGCAGCAGAGAGACATTCAGGTAATGTGACCCGTCATAAACCTGTCACAAGGGGCAGCAGAGAGACATTCAGGTAATGTGACCCGTCATAAACCAGCCACACGGGGCAGCAGAGAGACATTCAGGTAATGTGACCTGTCATAAACCAGCCACACGGGGCAGCAGAGAGACATTCAGGTAATGTGACCCGTCATAAACCAGCCACACGGGGCAGCAGAGAGACATTCAGGTAATGTGACCCGTCATAAACCAGCCACAAGGGGCAGCAGAGAGACATTCAGGTCATGTGACCCATCATAAACCAGCCACACGGGGCAGCAGAGAGACAGTCAGGTAATGTGACCCGTCATAAACCAGCCACACGGGGCAGCAGAGAGACATTCAGGTGATGTTGACCTGTCTGCATTTGATTGCTCTGGCCTTGAAGGTGCTGCATGGTCGGAGGTGTAGCTGCTCCCGGTATTTGGGCCTGCTGGACGAGACTGTCAGCTGACTGGGTCATGAGAGTACGGACGGTGCTCTGGAGGTAAGGGGGGTAAGAGGTTGCCTAAGGGGTACTCTGGGGTTGTGAGATGGCAGGACGGTATATTTTGCCTATGGTGCGGTGCAGAGCCCCGCTGCGGATTTCCTGCAGTTTGTCAGCCTGGCTCTGATTCTGCTGGACCGTCTGAACCTGTGTGATACTACTACCTCTGAACCTTCAAGTTTTTGGAAGCCGTTTTTGAAGCCAAAATCAGGAGTTTTGGCTTAAAAAAAAATGTATAAAACTGAAGGTGTGGCCATCGCCCTACTGAAATACTGCTCCTGAACCTGTGGAACACTGTAACAACACTGCAGCTGTGCATCACCGCTGTACTGGTAGACTATATGAAGCCTAAAAACACCTCTCGGATTCTATCATGTGACCCTTACCAAGTGTGAATCCAGGCCGTCCAACAATCAGGGGGGCTTTGTTAAAGGGGCGGCCACCAGGTTAGCAGAGGCATGTGTGATGGAACAGCTGAAGCTAGTAGAAGGCCGACGCCCATGTCTAGTGGGTTATAGGACTAATTCAGGTTAATGTCGAGGCGCTGCCATCAGACACTGGAGACAGACTGCGCATGCGCTAGTTTCCCTGTCCATCCGCAGTGTAACAGACAGCGCAGCGCGTCTATATTATAATCAGGTATTTTGTTTTATTCAAGCTTTGGACTCCGAGTAGGACTATGTGTCGGGGGTGGAGAGTATTTTCTGACTTGGGCTACATTCACACACCTGTATTTTGGCCCACAAACGGCAGGTCCGCAATCTACGGGAATATGTGAATTCCGTATGAAGGATGCAGACCAACAGACTTGAATGGATCCGCAAGATGGGGCAGAAGCACGGAGCAGAAGTGCTTCTGTGGGCTTATTGGTCTGTGTCTCCGCACCGCAAAAGATAGGACAGGTCTTCTCTTTTGCCGCATGTTGCAGATCCGGGAGCCATTCAAGACAGTCAATGGGTCCGCCCCGCAATACGGAATTCACGAGGCCGGTGCCCGAGCTGACCGCTATTTGTGGTCCGCAGCATGGGCGGCTTACGTTTGTGTGAATGAGCCCTTGGGTGAAGCTGTTGTACTCCGATCCTCAGGCCAGGTTGATGGGGAGATTTCAAGTCTGTTGAACTTGTTAAAGCGCTGGCAGTGGTGGTCTGGACTGGCAGTGGTAATGAGGGGTTCAGATCGGGCGCGCTCTCTGGGTGGCGATGAGATTGTAGTTTGTCGGTAATAACCTCTCTCCTATGGAAATCTGACAGAGATCAGCTCACAAATCAGATTGCCCTCGCCCACTAGGCCCCCCTCGGGGGCAGACACCCTCGCCCACTAGGCCCCCCTCGGGGGCAGACACCCTCGCCCACTAGGCCCCCCTCGCCCACTAGGCCCCCCTCGGGGGCAGACAATCCTTGCTCTTGATTAAAGGGGTTATCCAGTTATATATAATGATGACCTATCCTCAGAATAGAGCATTATCACATGAGCGGGGGTCCAACTCCTGGCTCCCTCACCAGAGCTCTGGTTAGCACATTGCCGTACATTGTATAGAGGTTGTGCCTGGTATTGTAGCTCAGACCCATTCACTGTTATGGGGCTGAGCTGCAACTAGGACCTGTGACATCACATGTCCAGAGGATAGGTCATCAGTATTACCTACAGGATAACCCCTTTAAGTACTAAGCGGTGGTAGTGAGTAGGAGCGAGGATTATGTTGATCTGAATATCATCCTGTTATCTTTAGCTTCTGCAAATAGTGCAGTGCGGACCCCAAATGTTTATGACGAGCATTAATGACTTGATTTGGCGGGGGACGCGCTCCAGAACGTCTCCCCTACATCTGCTGGCTCCAAGAGATGAAAGAGACTTGCATTTCCAAATCCATTTCTTATTGCCTCCAAGGTCGGTTTAGACATTTTCAGTACTGGGAGTCCAGTTGTGTTTGGGTCACTGGAGATCATTATTAAAGGGGTTTTCCCATCTCAGAAAATGCGGGCATATCGCTAGGTCTACAGCTATCAGCAGGGCATGGTGGGAGTTGTAGTTTTACAACAGCTGGAGGGCCGCAGGTTGAGCATCCCTGCAGTAATGTAATTCTAATGTCAGAATATGTGCAGCTCCGGGAGCAGACAGCGGGGGGCAGCAGAGCACAGTAATGTAATTCTATAGACAGGATATGTGCAGCTCCAGGAGCAGACAGCGGGGGGCAGCAGAGCACAGTAATGTAATTCTATAGTTAGGATATGTGCAGCTCCAGGAGCAGACAGCGGGGGCAGCAGAGCACAGTAATGTAATTCTATAGACAGGATATGTGCAGCTCCAGGAGCAGACAGCGGGGGGCAGCAGAGCACAGTAATGTAAATCTATAGACAGGATATGTGCAGCTCCAGGAGCAGACAGCAGGGGCAGCAGAGCACAGTAATGTAATTCTATAGACAGGATATGTGCAGCTCCAGGAGCAGACAGCGGGGGGCAGCAGAGCACAGTAATGTAATTCTATAGACAGGATATGTGCAGCTCCAGGAGCAGACAGCGGGGGGCAGCAGAGCACAGTAATGTAATTCTATAGTCAGGATATGTGCAGCTCCAGGAGCAGACAGCAGGGGGCAGCAGAGCACAGTAATGTAATACTATAGTCAGGATATGTGCCGCTACAGGAGCAGACAGCGGGGGGCAGCAGAGCACAGTAATGTAATTCTATAGACAGGATATGTGCAGCTCCAGGAGCAGACAGCGGGGGCAGCAGAGCACAGTAATGTAATTCTATAGTCAGGATATGTGCAGCTCCAGGAGCAGACAGCGGGGGCAGCAGAGCACAGTAATGTAATTCTATAGTCAGGATATATGCAGCTCCAGGAGCAGACAGCAGGGGGCAGCAGAGCACAGTAATGTAATTCTATAGACAGGATATGTGCAGCTCCAGGAGCAGACAGCGGGGGGCAGCAGAGCACAGTAATGTAATTCTATAGTCGGGATATGTGCAGCTCCAGGAGCAGACAGCAGGGGGCAGCAGAGCACAGTAATGTAATTCTATAGTCAGGATATGTGCAGCTCCAGGAGCAGACAGCGGGGGGCAGCAGAGCACAGTAATGTAATTCTATAGACAGGATATGTGCAGCTCCAGCAGCAGACAGCAGGGGGAAGCAGAGCACAGTAATGTAATTCTATAGACTGGATATGTGCAGCTCCAGGAGCAGACAGCGGGGGGCAGCAGAGCACAGTAATGTAATTCTATAGACCGGATATGTGCAGCTCCAGGAGCAGACAGCAGGGGGCAGCAGAGCACAGTAATATAATTCTATAGACAGGATATGTGCAGCTCCAGGAGCAGACAGCGGGGGGCAGCAGAGCACAGTAATGTAATTCTATAGAAAGGATATGTGCAGCTCCAGGAGCAGACAGCGGGGGCAGCAGAGCACAGTAATGTAATTCTATAGTCAGGATATGTGCAGCTCCAGGAGCAGACAGCAGGGGGCAGCAGAGCACAGTAATGTAATTCTATAGTCAGGATATGTGCAGCTCCAGCAGCAGACAGCGGGGGCAGCAGAGCACAGTAATGTAATTCTATAGACAGGATATGTGCAGCTCCGGGAGCAGACAGCAGGGGGCAGCAGAGCACAGTAATGTAATTCTATAGTCAGCATATGTGCAGCTCCAAGAGCAGACAGCAGGGGGCAGCAGAGCACAGTAATGTAATTCTATAGACAGGATATGTGCAGCTCCGGGAGCAGACAGCAGGGGGCAGCAGAGCACAGTAATGTAATTCTATAGTCAGCATATGTGCAGCTCCAAGAGCAGACAGCGGGGGGCAGCAGAGCACAGTAATCTAATTCTATAGTCAGCATATGTGCAGCTCCAGGAGCAGACAGCGGGGGGCAGCAGAGCACAGTAATGTAATTCTATAGACAGGATATGTGCAGCTCCAGGAGCAGACAGCGGGGGCAGCAGAGCACAGTAATGTAATTCTATAGACAGGATATGTGCAGCTCCAGGAGCAGACAGCGGGGGCAGCAGAGCACAGTAATGTAATTCTATAGACAGGATATGTGCAGCTACAGGAGCAGACAGCGGGGGGCAGCAGAGCACAGTAATGTAATTCTATAGACAGGATATGTGCAGCTCCAGGAGCAGACAGCAGGGGGCAGCAGAGCACAGTAATGTAATTCTATAGACAGGATATGTGCAGCTCCAGGAGCAGACAGCAGGGGGCAGCAGAGCACAGTAATGTAATTCTATAGTCAGGATATGTGCAGCTCCAGCAGCAGACAGCGGGGGCAGCAGAGCACAGTAATGTAATTCTATAGTCAGGATATGTGCAGCTCCAGGAGCAGACAGCAGGGGGCAGCAGAGCACAGTAATGAAATTCTATAGTCAGGATATGTGCAGCTCCAGGAGCAGACAGCGGGGGCAGCAGAGCACAGTAATGTAATTCTATAGTCAGGATATGTGCAGCTCCAGGAGCAGACAGCGGGGACAGCAGAGCACAGTAATGTAATTCTATAGACAGGATATGTGCAGCTCCAGGAGCAGACAGCGGGGGCAGCAGAGCACAGTAATGTAATTCTATAGTCAGGATATGTGCAGCTCCAGGAGCAGACAGCAGGGGGCAGCAGAGCACAGTAATGTAATTCTATAGACAGGATATGCGCAGCTCCAGCAGCAGACAGCGGGGGCAGCAGAGCACAGTAATGTAATTCTATAGTCAGGATATATGCAGCTCCAGGAGCAGACAGCAGGGGGCAGCAGAGCACAGTAATGTAATTCTATAGTCAGGATATGTGCAGCTCCAGCAGCAGACAGCGGGGGCAGCAGAGCACAGTAATGTAATTCTAAAGTCAGGATATGTGCAGCTCCAGGAGCAGACAGCAGGGGGCAGCAGAGCACAGTAATGTAATTCTATAGTCAGAATATGTGCAGCTACAGGAGCAGACAGCAGGGGGCAGCAGAGCACAGTAATGTAATTCTATAGTCAGGATATGTGCAGCTCCAGCAGCAGACAGCGGGGGGCAGCAGAGCACAGTAATGTAATTCTATAGACAGGATATGTGCAGCTCCAGGAGCAGACAGCGAGGGCAGCAGAGCACAGTAATGTAATTCTATAGTCAGGGATATGTGCAGCTCCAGAGCAGACAGCAGGCAGCAGAGCACAGTAATGTAATTCTATAGACAGGATATGTGCAGCTCCAGGAGCAGACAGCAGGGGCAGCAGAGCACAGTAATGTAATTCTATAGTCAGGATATGTGCAGCTCCAGCAGCAGACAGCGGGGGCAGCAGAGCACAGTAATGTAATTCTATAGTCAGGATATCTGCAGCTCCAGGAGCAGACAGCGGGGGCAGCAGAGCACAGTAATGTAATTCTATAGACAAGATATGTGCAGCTCCAGGAGCAGACAGCAGGGGACAGCAGAGCACAGTAATGTAATTCTATACTCAGGATATCTGCAGCTCCAGGAGCAGACAGCAGGGGGCAGCAGAGCACAGTAATGAAATTCTATAGTCAGGATATGTGCAGCTCCTGGAGCAGACAGCAGAGCAGAGTAATGTAATTCTATAGACAGGATATGTGCAGCTCCAGGAGCAGACAGCGGGGGGCAGCAGAGCACAGTAATGTAATTCTATAGACAGGATATGTGCAGCTCCAGGAGCAGACAGCGGGGGGCAGCAGAGCACAGTAATGTAATTCTATAGACAGGATATGTGCAGCTCCAGGAGCAGACAGCGGGGGGCAGCAGAGCACAGTAATGTAATTCTATAGACAGGATATGTGCAGCTCCTGGAGCAGACAGCAGGGGGCAGCAGAGCACAGTAATGTAATTCTATAGTCAGGATATGTGCCGCTACAGGAGCAGACAGCGGGGGGCAGCAGAGCAGAGTAATGTAATTCTATAGACAGGATATGTGCAGCTCCAGGAGCAGACAGCAGGGGCAGCAGAGCACAGTGATGTAATTCTATAGTAGGGATATTTGCAGCTCAAGGAGCAGACAGCAGGGGGCAGCAGAGCACAGTAATGTAATTCTATAGACAGGATATGTGCAGCTCCAGGAGCAGACAGCGGGGGCAGCAGAGCACAGTAATGTAATTCTATAGACAGGATATCTGCAGCTCCAGGAGCAGACAGCGGGGGGCAGCAGAGCACAGTAATGTAATTCTATAGACAGGATATGTGCAGCTCCAGGAGCAGACAGCGGGGGGCAGCAGAGCACAGTAATGTAATTCTATAGACAGGATATCTGCAGCTCCAGGAGCAGACAGCGGGGGGCAGCAGAGCACAGTAATGTAATTCTATAGACAGGATATGTGCAGCTCCAGGAGCAGACAGAAGGGGGCAGCAGAGCACAGTAATGTAATTCTATAGTCGGGATATGTGCAGCTCCATGAGCAGACAGCAGGGGGCAGCAGAGCACAGTAATGTAATTCTATAGACAGGATATGTGCAGCTCCAGGAGCAGACAGCAGGGGACAGCAGAGCACAGTAATGTAATTCTATACTCAGGATATCTGCAGCTCCAGGAGCAGACAGAAGGGGGCAGCAGAGCACAGTAATGTAATACTATAGTCAGGATATGTGCAGCTCCAGGAGCAGACAGCAGGGGGCAGCAGAGAACAGTAATGTAATTCTATAGTCGGGATATGTGCAGCTCCAGGAGCAGACAGCAGGGGGCAGCAGAGAACAGTAATGTAATTCTATAGTCGGGATATGTGCAGCTCCAGGAGCAGACAGCACAGCAGAGTAATGTAATTCTATAGACAGGATATGTGCAGCTACAGGAGCAGACAGCAGGGGGCAGCAGAGCACAGTAATGTAATTCTATAGACAGGATATGTGCAGCTCCTGGAGCAGACAGCAGGGGGCAGCAGAGCACAGTAATGTAATTCTATAGTCAGGATATGTGCAGCTCCAGGAGCAGACAGCAGGGGGCAGCAGAGCACAGTAATGTAATTCTATAGACAGGATATGTGCAGCTCCAGCAGCAGACAGCGGGGGCAGCAGAGCACAGTAATGTAATTCTATAGTCAGGATATGTGCAGCTCCAGGAGCAGACAGCAGGGGGCAGCAGAGCACAGTAATGTAATTCTATAGACAGGATATGTGCAGCTCCAGGAGCAGACAGCAGGGGGCAGCAGAGCACAGTAATGTAATTCTATAGTCAGGATATGTGCAGCTCCTGGAGCAGACAGCAGGGGCAGCAGAGCACAGTAATGTAATTCTATAGACAGGATATGTGCAGCTCCAGGAGCAGACAGCAGGGGGCAGCAGAGCACAGTAATGTAATTCTATAGACAGGATATGTGCAGCTCCAGCAGCAGACAGCGGGGGCAGCAGAGCACAGTAATGTAATTCTATAGTCAGGATATGTGCAGCTCCAGGAGCAGACAGCGGGGGCAGCAGAGCACAGTAATGTAATTCTATAGACAGGATATGTGCAGCTCCAGGAGCAGACAGCGGGGGCAGCAGAGCACAGTAATGTAATTCTATAGTCAGGATATGTGCAGTTCCTGGAGCAGACAGCAGGGGCAGCAGAGCACAGTAATGTAATTCTATAGTCAGGATATGTGCAGCTCCAGGAGCAGACAGCAGGGGCAGCAGAGCACAGTAATGTAATTCTATAGTCAGGATATGTGCAGCTCCAGGAGCAGACAGCGGGGGCAGCAGAGCACAGTAATGTAATTCTATAGTCAGGATATGTGCAGCTCCAGGAGCAGACAGCAGGGGGCAGCAGAGCACAGTAATGTAATTCTATAGACAGGATATGTGCAGCTCCAGGAGCAGACAGCAGGGGCAGCAGAGCACAGTAATGTAATTCTATAGTCAGGATATGTGCAGCTCCAGGAGCAGACAGCAGGGGGCAGCAGAGCACAGTAATGTAATTCTATAGACAGGATATGTGCAGCTCCAGGAGCAGACAGCAGGGGCAGCAGAGCACAGTAATGTAATTCTATAGACAGGATATGTGCAGCTCCAGGAGCAGACAGCAGGGGGCAGCAGAGCACAGTAATGTAATTCTATAGACAGGATATGTGCAGCTCCAGGAGCAGACAGCAGGGGCAGCAGAGCACAGTAATGTAATTCTATAGACAGGATATGTGCAGCTCCAGGAGCAGACAGCAGGGGGCAGCAGAGCACAGTAATGTAATTCTATAGACAGGATATGTGCAGCTCCAGGAGCAGACAGCGGGGGCAGCAGAGCACAGTAATGTAATTCTATAGACAGGATATGTGCAGCTCCAGGAGCAGACAGCGGGGGCAGCAGAGCACAGTAATGTAATTCTATAGACAGGATATGTGCAGCTCCAGGAGCAGACAGCAGGGGCAGCAGAGCACAGTAATGTAATTCTATAGACAGGATATGTGCAGCTCCAGGAGCAGACAGCGGGGGCAGCAGAGCACAGTAATGTAATTCTATAGACAGGATATGTGCAGCTCCAGGAGCAGACAGCAGGGGGCAGCAGAGCACAGTAATGTAATTCTATAGACAGGATATGTGCAGCTCCAGGAGCAGACAGCGGGGGCAGCAGAGCACAGTAATGTAATTCTATAGACAGGATATGTGCAGCTCCAGGAGCAGACAGCAGGGGCAGCAGAGCACAGTAATGTAATTCTATAGACAGGATATGTGCAGCTCCAGGAGCAGACAGCAGGGGGCAGCAGAGCACAGTAATGTAATTCTATAGACAGGATATGTGCAGCTCCAGGAGCAGACAGCAGGGGGCAGCAGAGCACAGTAATGTAATTCTATAGACAGGATATGTGCAGCTCCAGGAGCAGACAGCAGGGGGCAGCAGAGCACAGTAATGTAATTCTATAGACAGGATATCTGCAGCTCCAGGAGAAGACAGCGGGGGGCAGCAGAGCACAGTAATGTAATTCTATAGACAGGATATGTGCAGCTCCAGGAGCAGACAGCAGGGGGCAGCAGAGCACAGTAATGTAATACTATAGACAGGATATGTGCAGCTCCAGGAGCAGACGGCGGGGGCAGCAGCAGGATGGGTTTTGGCTCCTCTGTGTCATACGTTGTTGGGGGGCTATTATATTACAGATATGAGGGTGTGTAATGTAATCCGCGGCTCGCCCCACACACCAGCTGTGACTGCTGGCGGCTGCCATTGATGAGTGCCCCCTGCAGGAAAATAATTACACAATCCAATGCCATCTGCCACATTCCAACTACTACCCTCACTGTACACTTCGCAGCAGTATAGTGTTATACTTTGTTAAGGGCGACACACCCTCCTTATCTGATGCACTGTGCTCCCTCTGGGGACTTAGGACTGACTGCTCCTCCATGCTTTACACTACAGCCGTGCTTCACTAGGTCCCAGCTATGACACCTACCATGAGAAAGGGTGGGGTGACCCCGGTAAGGGAGGATTTGCGAGGACCCCGGCGAAGATCTGCTGGATGATCCTGTGAAAGAATGGAAGAGATATTAACAGACAAAGGTGAAGTCAGAGGATAGGAGTGGTAGTCTATTCATACGACTCTCATGCCCATCTTCATGATTTATGGTGGATTTCCCCTTTAAGAAAACCAGTTTGACACTCAAATCCCCAGGCCACGCCCACTGTTCAGCACTTACCCTTCAATGGCTGGTGAGCGGTCGGGCCGGGAGCTGACACGGGACCTGTAGCGGGTGGTGGGCTGTCTGGGGGGGCGGCGGGTCAACCTGATGTCTGGATGCCCCTGGTGGCGGCGCTCAGAATCGCGGTTGTCTTGGTCCAAGGAGCTGGCGCTCAGGAAATGGCGGAAATCGGGGAAAAACATGTTGTGGTCTAAGTGGTCCCAGAGCTGGAAAAAAAATAAATTAAACTCTTAAAGGGCCAGTAGCTGCCCAGGAAAACAGGATTAGTGCTCCGGGCCCTGCAGGAGGGACCCCAGAGAGGGCACGGCACTCACCTCTGCAAAATGCGGCGTCCCATTGTCGTCTAGAGTGTTTCCTCCGCCGTCCAGAAAACTGAGACACAAACAAGGAAGAGGATGAGGACTCTGCCCGGGGCAAAGGTCACACCACACTCCTGGCAGCACATAACTGGTTAACCTTGAAAACCATGTACTGATCCCTACACTAAGTCACAGCTCACCGCTGCCCCCCTCAGTCCACACAGAGGAGGCTCAGTCCTCACCGCTGCCCCCCTCAGTCCACACAGAGGAGGCTCAGTCCTCACCGCTGCCCCCCTCAGTCCACACAGAGGAGGCTCAGTCCTCACCGCTGCCCCCCTCAGTCCACACAGAGGAGGCTCAGTCCTCACCGCTGCCCCCCTCAGTCCACACAGAGGAGGCTCAGTCCTCAGCGCTGCCCCCCACAGTCCACACAGAGGAGGCTCAGTCCTCAGCGCTGCCCCCCACTGTCCACACACAGGAGGCTCAGTCCTCAGCGCTGCCCCCCACTGTCCACACACAGGAGGCTCAGTCCTCAGCGCTGCCCCCCACTGTCCACACACAGGAGGCTCAGTCCTCAGCGCTGCCCCCCACTGTCCACACACAGGAGGCTCAGTCCTCAGCGCTGCCCCCGCTGTCCACACACAGGAGGCTCAGTCCTCAGCGCTGCCCCCCACTGTCCACACACAGGAGGCTCAGTCCTCAGCGCTGCCCCCCACTGTCCACACACAGGAGGCTCAGTCCTCAGCGCTGCCCCCCACAGTCCACACACAGGAGGCTCAGTCCTCAGCGCTGCCCCCCACTGTCCACACACAGGAGGCTCAGTCCTCAGCACTGCCCCCCACTGTCCACACACAGGAGGCTCAGTTCTCAGCGCTGCCCCCCGCTGTCCACACACAGGAGGCTCAGTCCTCAGCACTGCCCCCCGCTGTCCACACACAGGAGGCTCAGTCCTCAGCGCTGCCCCCACAGTCCACACACAGGAGGCTCAGTCCTCAGCACTGCCCCCGCTGTCCACACACAGGAGGCTCAGTCCTCAGCGCTGCCCCCAGAGTCCACACACAGGAGGCTCAGTCCTCAGCGCTGCCCCCAGAGTCCACACACAGGAGGCTCAGTCCTCAGCGCTGCCCCCACTGTCCACACACAGGAGGCTCAGTCCTCAGCGCTGCCCCCACTGTCCACACACAGGAGGCTCAGTCCTCAGCGCTGCCCCCACTGTCCACACACAGGAGGCTCAGTCCTCAGCGCTGCCCCCACTGTCCACACACAGGAGGCTCAGTCCTCAGCGCTGCCCCCTCAGTCCACACACAGGAGGCTCAGTCCTCAGCACTGCCCCCCTCAGTCCACACAGAGGAGGCTCAGTCCTCAGCGCTGCCCCCCACTGTCCACACACAGGAGGCTCAGTCCTCAGCGCTGCCCCCCACTGTCCACACACAGGAGGCTCAGTCCTCACCTCTGCCCCCCACTGTCCACACAGAGGAGGCTCAGTCCTCAGCGCTGCCCCCCACTGTCCACACACAGGAGGCTCAGTCCTCAGCGCTGCCCCCCACTGTCCACACACAGGAGGCTCAGTCCTCACCTCTGCCCCCACTGTCCACACAGAGGAGGCTCAGTCCTCAGCGCTGCCCCCACTGTCCACACACAGGAGGCTCAGTCCTCAGCACTGCCCCCACTGTCCACACACAGGAGGCTCAGTCCTCAGCGCTGCCCCCACTGTCCACACACAGGAGGCTCAGTCCTCAGCACTGCCTCCCACAGTCCACACACAGGAGGCTCAGTCCTCAGCGCTGCCCCACACTGTCCACACACAGGAGGCTCAGTCCTCAGCGCTGCCCCCACAGTCCACACACAGGAGGCTCAGTCCTCAGCGCTGCCCCCAGAGTCCACACACAGGAGGCTCAGTCCTCAGCGCTGCCCCCACTGTCCACACACAGGAGGCTCAGTCCTCAGCGCTGCCCCCACTGTCCACACACAGGAGGCTCAGTCCTCAGCGCTGCCCCCACAGTCCACACACAGGAGGCTCAGTCCTCAGCACTGCCCCCACTGTCCACACACAGGAGGCTCAGTCCTCAGCGCTGCCCCCAGAGTCCACACACAGGAGGCTCAGTCCTCAGCGCTGCCCCCAGAGTCCACACACAGGAGGCTCAGTCCTCAGCTGCCCCCAGAGTCCCACACAGGAGGCTCAGTCCTCAGCGCTGCCCCCACAGTCCACACACAGGAGGCTCAGTCCTCAGCGCTGCCCCACAGGAGGCTCAGTCTCAGCGCACCACAGGAGGCTCAGTCCTCAGCACTGCCCCCCTCAGTCCACACACAGGAGGCTCAGTCCTCAGCGCTGCCCCCCACAGGAGGCTCAGTCCTCAGCGCTGCCCCCCCACTGTCCACACAGAGGAGGCTCAGTCCTCAGCGCTGCCCCCCACTGTCCACACACAGGAGGCTCAGTCCTCAACGCTGCCCCCCCACAGTCCACACACAGGAGGCTCAGTCCTCAGCGCTGCCCCCCACAGGAGGCTCAGTCCTCAGCGCTGCCCCCACTGTCCACACAGGAGGCTCAGTCCTCAGCGCTGCCCCCACTGTCCACACACAGGAGGCTCAGTCCTCAGCGCTGCCCCCACAGTCCACACACAGGAGGCTCAGTCCTCAGCGCTGCCCCCACTGTCCACACACAGGAGGCTCAGTCCTCAGCGCTGCCCCCACTGTCCACACACAGGAGGCTCAGTCCTCAGCGCTGCCCCCACAGTCCACACACAGGAGGCTCAGTCCTCACCTCTGCCCCCGCTGTCCACACACAGGAGGCTCAGTCCTCAGCGCTGCCCCCCAGAGTCCACACACAGGAGGCTCAGTCCTCAGCGCTGCCCCCAGAGTCCACACACAGGAGGCTCAGTCCTCAGCGCTGCCCCCCACTGTCCACACACAGGAGGCTCAGTCCTCAGCACTGCCCCCCTCAGTCCACACACAGGAGGCTCAGTCCTCAGCGCTGCCCCCCACAGGAGGCTCAGTCCTCAGCGCTGCCCCCCACAGGAGGCTCAGTCTTCAGCGCCAGCTGCCCCCCACTGTCCACACACAGGAGGCTCAGTCCTCAGCACTGCCCCCTCAGTCCACACACAGGAGGCTCAGTCCTCAGCGCTGCCCCCACAGTCCACACACAGGAGGCTCAGTCCTCAGCGCTGCCTCCCACAGTCCACACACAGGAGGCTCAGTCCTCAGCGCTGCCCCACTGTCCACACACAGGAGGCTCAGTCCTCAGCGCTGCCCCCACTGTCCACACACAGGAGGCTCAGTCCTCAGCGCTGCCCCCCCACTGTCCACACACAGGAGGCTCAGTCCTCAGCGCTGCCCCCCACTGTCCACACACAGGAGGCTCAGTCCTCAGCGCTGCCCCCCCAGAGTCCACACACAGGAGGCTCAGTCCTCAGCACTGCCCCCCTCAGTCCACACACAGGAGGCTCAGTCCTCAGCGCTGCCCCCCTCAGTCCACACACAGGAGGCTCAGTCCTCAGCACTGCCCCCCTCAGTCCACACACAGGAGGCTCAGTCCTCAGCGCTGCCCCCCACTGTCCACACACAGGAGGCTCAGTCCTCAGCAGTGCCCCCCACTGTCCACACACAGGACTGTACAACTGTCTGTCTGCAGCTCTGTGAATGCAGCTTTGGTTGTGACTGGAGTAGAAGACCAGATGGGTTTTGAGGTTACAGTTTGGTCAATACTGATCTCAGAAATTATTTCACTACCATGTGCCCTTAAAGGGACCGCAAATCAGACTACTCCAAACACATGCAAAGCTGCATCCAGAATTCAACCTTCCCTTGGATCGAGCTTCAGTTAGGATACCCGCTATTCCTATGACCATGCTCTACGCTCTAGTCACACCCAGAGCTACTCAGAAAGCCTCTATTGTCAGCCATTACTAGCAGACTGCCGGGGATGTGAGCGCCACCTACCTGGAGTCTTCCGTCACCTCTTCTATAAATCCAGAGTCACATCTGGGGCAGATATACTCCTGAAAGACAAGAAGGATGATGAGAGTGACGGTAGGAGGCTGCTGACCACACCCTATCTCCTACTCCAGGAACCACCAAAGCTGCATGCACAGTTCTGTTGCCGTCACCTGCAATTGTGAATGCAGCTCTCAGTGGAACTGTAGTATGAGGGAATGCAGCTTTGGATGTGCTTAGAGCGAGTTGTGGCGAGTGCAGCTCCAATTGGGCAAATGGGGTGTAAAAAAAAAGGTGAATGCAGCTCTGGTTGTAACTGGAGTATAAGGGTGGTTAATGCAGCTCTGGGCTTAACTGGAGTATGAATGCAGTGAAAAGAGCTGCATGTGTGAGTGAAATATGAGAGCGGTGAGTGCAGCTCTGGCTGTAACTGGAGTGTGAGGGTGGCGAGTGCAGCTCTGGCTGTAACTGGAGTGTGAGGGCGGCGAGTGCAGCTCTGGCTGTAACTGGAGTGTGAGGGTGGCGAGTGCAGCTCTGGCTGTAACTGGAGTGTGAGGGTGGCGAGTGCAGCTCTGGCTGTAACTGGAGTGTGAGGGTGGCGAGTGCAGCTCTGGCTGTAACTGGAGTGTGAGGGTGGCGAGTGCAGCTCTGGCTGTGACAGGAGTGTGAGGGTGGCGAGTGCAGCTCTGGCTGTAACTGGAGTGTGAGTGTGGCGAGTGCAGCTCTGGCTGTAACTGGAGTGTGAGTGTGGCGAGTGCAGCTCTGGCTGTAACTGGAGTGTGAGGGCGGCGAGTGCAGCTCTGGCTGTAACTGGAGTGTGAGTGTGGCGAGTGCAGCTCTGGCTGTAACTGGAGTGTGAGGGTGGCGAGTGCAGCTCTGGCTGTGACAGGAGTGTGAGTGTGGCGAGTGCAGCTCTGGCTGTAACTGGAGTGTGAGTGTGGCGAGTGCAGCTCTGGCTGTGACAGGAGTGTGAGGGTGGTGAGTGCAGCTCTGGCTGTGACAGGAGTGTGAGGGTGGTGAGTGCAGCTCTGGCTGTGACAGGAGTGTGAGGGTGGTGAGTGCAGCTCTGGCTGTAACCTGAGTGTGAGGGTGGCGAGTGCAGCTCCGGGTGTGACAGGAGTGTGAGGGTGGCGAGTGCAGCTCTGGGTGTGACAGGAGCATGCTGTAGCACTGGATCGGTGATTATGTGGATTATCTCTGGATACCACCAGAGCTGCAGGACCAGTTTCAGAGGCGATTGTTTCCAGGATGTGACAGTCAGGAGCCCGGGAAAGCTGGGTGACAACCGCTGTGGAGTTAGGGCTGTCCATTAACACCTCGTCACCCAGCTCTCACTGAGTCCTGACCCATCAATATTCAGCACGGACTCTATGTGTGTGTGTGTGTGTGGGGGGCAAAACCCAAAATACTGCCCCTAAACCTGCTCCTCACCATGGTAGACGGCGATCAGCCCCAGGTAAGTCATGTGATCGGCCTGAGGGGCACGCTGCCAGGTGGCAGCCTCATCCCTGTGTACAGCAGCTGCTGCCCGGGGCCCGAGATCTGACACCGGGATCTCATCTGTCACAGAGGGCAGCCGAGCAAGACCAGCGTCATTACCAGCGGCGGGCGCCCAGCTTCCCCAGACTCCTCCCCCACCGCTATGCTAATGAGGAGCTGCAGGATGGCCACATGGGCTGCCACCCAGCTTTCCCAGACACAGACAGCACTGTGTCAGTTCAGCAGAGTGGACTCTGCGCTCTCCGCCTGGTGCCAGGCGTCTGAGGTTTGTCATTGCCACTTGTCAGCAGGATATGTAACGGCTGAGGCACCGCCACGTGACGGCACTATCTGCCGCCGGCCCAGATAACACCAACGGCCCCTCAGGTATGTAAGTGGAAGCTGTGACACAGGGGCAGCCCCGGGAGGTGATGACAGCGCTATTATGTGTGCAGCGTATGGCGGAATTAAGCGGACACCATACAGCGCTATTATGTGTGCAGTGTATGGAGGTATTACACAGACACCATACAGCGCTATTATGTGTGCAGTGTATGGAGGTATTACACAGACACCATACAGCGCTATTATGTGTGCAGTGTATGGAGGTATTACACAGACACCATACAGTGCTATTATGTGTGCAGCGTATGGAAGTATTACACAGACACCATACAGCGCTATTATGTGTGCAGCGTATGGAAGTATTAGACAGACACCATACAGCGCTATTATGTGTGCAGCGTATGGAGGTATTACACAGACACCATACAGCGCTATTATGTGTGCAGCGTATGGAAGTATTAGACAGACACCATACAGCGCTATTATGTGTGCAGCGTATGGAGCTATTACACAGACGCCATACAGCGCTATTATGTGTGCAGCGTATGAAGGTATTACACGGACACCATACAGCGCTATTATGTGTGCAGCGTATGGAGGTATTACACAGACACCATACAGCGCTATTATGTGTGCAGCGTATGGAGGTATTACACAGACACCATACAGCGCTATTATGTGTGCAGCGTATGGAGGTATTACACAGACACCATACAGCGCTATTGTGTGTGCAGCGTATGGAGGTATTACACGGACACCATACAGCGCTATTGTGTGTGCAGCGTATGGAGGTATTACACAGACACCATACAGCGCTATTATGTGTGCAGCGTATGACGGTATTACACAGACACCATACAGCGCTATTATGTGTGCAGCGTATGGAGGTATTACACAGACACCATACAGCGCTATTATGTGTGCAGCGTATGGAGCTATTACACAGACACCATACAGCGCTATTATGTGTGCAGCGTATGGAGGTATTACACAGACACCATACAGCGCTATTATGTGTGCAGTGTATGGAGCTATTACACAGACACCATACAGCGCTATTATGTGTGCAGCGTATGGAGGTATTACACAGACGCCATACAGCGCTATTATGTGTGCAGCGTATGGACGGTATTACACAGACACCATACAGCGCTATTATGTGTGCAGCGTATGAAGGTATTACACAGACACCATACAGCGCTATTGCGTGTGCAGCGTAAGGAGCTATTACACGGACACCATACAGCGCTATTATGTGTGCAGCGTATGAAGGTATTACACAGACACCATACAGCGCTATTATGTGTGCAGCGTATGGAGCTATTACACGGACACCATACAGCGCTATTATGTGTGCAGCGTATGAAGGTATTACACGGACACCATACAGCGCTATTATGTGTGCAGCGTATGACGGTATTACATTTGAGGGCTACCCTATTTCTGTGATATAATCTAGCGCTCGCTGTAATCAGGCGGACCGCTCCCTGCCCCCATCATCACTAGAGATGCACATCCATATAATGCCAGCCGCTCCGTTATTGTCGGTCGCTGGCCCCTTAATCTACATTGGAAGGACTATATGAAGCGCTGTAATAATCCCATAGGGGGCGCCGTGTACCGCGGACTTAGTGCGTAGTGTCAGGGGATTTCTGCGGAGTCACCTTGAAACCTGGCCAAACGCTGAGAATTTTGTATCATGGCAGCAACGCAGGGCGGTCGGTACCAACTGCCACTCACCGTCTACCGTATTACTGAGTGGTCCCATCGGGGCACCCTGCAGGTTGGAGTCCTTTATGCAGGACCGATCAAAGGGATCGGGCTTAAAGGGGAAGTACTACATACATATCGCCATCTACACAGGAAACACTTCTGCCCCTTGCGGCCTACTGGAGGGGCACACACTTACTGTAGGCACCCCCGCGCCAGAGGAGACCAGGTCTACTGCAGTCCCTGTCACTTTAAGAACGCTCCTACAGCTCTGCTACATGCGGACTGGCGCTCATTTATAATGTTCTCTGCCTGCAGGAAACTGGGATTATCTGCTGTATACAGATGCCAGGGCGGGGGGTGCGGCGGCATGCACCAGTAATAGACACTCAGCACGCCAGGGACTCGCCAACGCAGGCGGCAGAATGAGGAACACAGGCCCCTGCATAAGTATAGGCGCCCATGACGCGCATCCATGTGCTCCCCCAGACTCCTAGGCAGGACGAGTCCTAGAGCAGGAGTCATGGCGACCATATTGTCAGTACCCCGCTTCCCCAGACTCCTGGACAGGACGAGTCCTAGAGCAGCAGTCATGGCGACCATATTGGTCAGTACCCTGCTTCCCCAGACTCCTGGGCGGGACCAGGCCTAGCGACCATACTGGTCAGTACCCTGCGCCCCCAGACTCCTGGGCAGGACGAGTCCTAGAGCAGCAGTCATGGTGGCCATATTGGTTAGTACCCTGCGCCCCCAGACTCCTGGGCAGGACGAGTCCTAGAGCAGCAGTCATGGTGGCCATATTGGTCAGTACCCTGCTTTCCCAGACTCCTGGGCAGGACGAGTCCTAGAGCAGCAGTCATGGCGACCATATTGGTCAGTACCCTGCTTCCCCAGACTCCTGGGCAGGACCAGGCCTAGCGACCATACTGGTCAGTACCCTGCGCCCTCAGACTCCTGGGCAGGACGAGTCCTAGAGCAGCAGTCATGGTGGCCATATTAGTCAGTACCCTGCGCCCCCAGACTCCTGGGCAGGACGAGTCCTAGAGCAGCAGTCATGGTGGCCATATTGGTCAGTACCCTGCTTCCCCAGACTCCTGGGCAGGACCAGGCCTAGCGACCATATTGGTCAGTACTCAGTACCCTGCGCCCCCAGACTCCTGGGCAGGACGAGTCCTAGAGCAGCAGTCATGGTGGCCATATTGGTCAGTACCCTGCGCCCCCAGACTCCTGGGCAGGACGAGTCCTAGAGCAGCAGTCATGGTGGCCATATTGGTCAGTACCCTGCTTTCCCAGACTCCTGGGCAGGACGAGTCCTAGAGCAGCAGTCATGACGGCCATATTGGTCAGTACCCTGCTTCCTGAGACTCCTGGGCAGGACGAGTCCTAGAGCAGCAGTCATGGCGGCCATATTGGTCAGTACCCTGCGCCCCCAGACTCCTGGGCAGGACGAGTCGTAAAGCTGCAGTCATGGCGGCCATATTGGTCAGTACCCTGCTTCCCCAGACTCCTAGGCAGGACGAGTCCTAGAGCAGCAGTCATGGCGACCATATTGTCAGTACCCTGCTTCCTGAGACTCCTGGGCAGGACGAGTCCTAGAGCAGCAGTCATGACGGCCATATTGGTCAGTACCCTGCTTCCCCAGACTCCTGGGCAGGACGAGTCGTAAAGCTGCAGTCATGGCGGCCATATTGGTCAGTACCCTGCTTCCCCAGACTCTTGAAGGGCAGGACGAGTCGTAAAGCTGCAGTCATGGCGGCCATATTGGTCAGTACCCCGCTTCCCCAGTCTCCTAGGCAGGACGAGTCCTAGAGCAGCAGTCATGGCGACCATATTGGTCAGTATCCTGCTTCCCCAGACTCCTGGGTAGGACGAGTCCTAGAGCAGCAGTCATGGCGGCCATATTGGTCAGTACCCTGCTTCCCCAGACTCCTGGGCAGGACGAGTCGTAAAGCTGCAGTCATGGCGGCCATATTGGTCAGTACCCTGCTTCCCAAGACTCCTGGGCAGGACGAGTCGTAAAGCTGCAGTCATGGCGGCCATATTGTCAGTACCCTGCTTGCCAAGACTCATGGGCAGGACGAGTCGTAAAGCTGCAGTCATGGCGGCCATATTGGTCAGTACCCTGCTTCCCCAGACTCCTAGGTAGGACGAGTCCTAGAGCAGCAGTCATGGCGACCATATTGTCAGTACCCTGCTTCCTGAGACTCCTGGGCAGGACGAGTCCTAGAGCAGCAGTCATGGCGGCCATATTGGTCAGTACCCTGCGCAGGACGAGTCGTAAAGCTGCAGTCATGGCGGCCATATTGGTCAGTACCCTGCTTCCCCAGACTCCTAGGCAGGACGAGTCCTAGAGCAGCAGTCATGGCGACCATATTGTCAGTACCCTGCTTCCTGAGACTCCTGGGCAGGACGAGTCCTAGAGCAGCAGTCATGGCGGCCATATTGGTCAGTACCCTGCTTCCCCAGACTATGACCCCAGTTGTTATTCGGGAGATAACAGCTCCATTAGGGCAGGTAACAGTTAACCAGGGCCAACAGGGGGCGTACCGCTCTGCTGCACTGGGGCTGGGCAGCACCCTCATCCTGTCACACATGGAAACAGCCCAGCAATGAGAAAGTGAAAGCTACACCTCCGCCGCCTCGGTGACACAGCAGAGCTGAGGCAGCGTCACCCTCACCAGACACCCCCCCCAGCCCCCGATAAGAGTCGGGGCAGCCCCTCCCCCAATGTTGACACCTAGGGCACATGATGGCAGCTCAGGAGTCTGGGAAAGAAGAGTGACAGTCCCAGGCGGCTATATTGGTTGTCCCCCAGCTGGTCCAGGTTCCTGCCGCGCGGGTAGACCTGTCACTACAACACCCAGCATTCTGATAGACCCTGAGCTTGAATTTCTCGCCATTTCCAAGATCTCTGCTTGCTGTGAGTGAATGGGGTCAAATACTTCTAAAGCTGAGGGTCTGTTACAATGTATAAGTCCAGATCAGTAATCACGGCTCTCCAGCTACATCAAAACTACAGTTCCCAACGTGCCCACTATGCTGGGAGTTGTAGTTAAGATCAGCAGAGATCCCCCAAGCCCTGCCGCCATATTTATACCCCTGAACAGCATCAGAACAGATGGAGCGGAATACAGTGCAGCACAGCAATCACAGGGGGGCCCGTCCCAGTCAGGGCCCACGTTCACTGACATATGAGGGGCCGCAGCACCTATCATACCGGAGGACATCTGAGGGGCCCCAGCACCTATCATACCGGAGGACATCTGAGGGGCCCCAGCACGCATCATACCGGAGGACATCCGAGGGGCCCCAGCACGCATCATACCGGAGGACATCCGAGGGGCCCCAGCACGCATCATACCGGAGGACATCCGAGGGGCCCCAGCACGCATCATACCGGAGGACATCCGAGGGGCCCCAGCACCTATCATACCGGAGGACATCCGAGGGGCCCCAGCACCTATCATACCGGAGGACATCCGAGGGGCCCCAGCACCTATCATACCGGAGGACATCTGAGGGGCCCCAGCACCTATCATACCGGAGAACATCCGAGTGGCCCCAGCACCTATCATACCGGAGGAGATCTGAGGGCCCCAGCACCTATCATACCGGAGGACATCTGAGGGGCCCCAGCACGCATCATACCGGAGGACATCTGAGGGGCCCCAGCACCTATCATACCGGAGGACATCTGAGGGGCCCCAGCACCTATCATACCGGAGGACATCTGAGGGGCCCCAGCACCTATCATACCGGAGGACATCTGAGGGGCCCCAGCACGCATCATACCGGAGAACATCTGAGGGGCACACACACACTTTCACCCTATCAGCCCAGGGGCCACACACCGATTACATCCACTCCATGCCGGCCTCTCCCGGTACCTGACCCTCCCGCTCCGCCCTGTCAGGCTCCCCCGTCATCACCCTTCCCTCCCCTCCCCTCCCCCGGGGTGATCGGTACTCACCGGCAGCTTGGGGCTGACCTCCCCCTTGCAGTGATGGCAGAAGAAGCGATGCTGAGACACCGCCGCCGCCTCCGCCATTTTCCTCTTCCACCCGCTCCTGCTGCTCCTCCACTCGTCACGTCAGTCCTCCCAGCAGCAGTGAGGGTGCTCACAGAGTGCCGCCCCCTTCCAGAGCCGCTCTATTCCCCAGCGACCAGTGAGAGGCGCTCTGTTCTTCCCCTCTAGTCCTCCACAACCAACAAAAGACGTACAGAGAGTACGGCGCCCGACACTGCTCAAATCCCAGTCATAACACACAAGTGTGTCAACAAACTTTATTAACAACTTACGTGGACACACATGATTTTCTGACGTACAGGCGACCGGTACGAGGGTGAGAGGGTCGGGGCTGTGGTGGAACTACAAGTCTCAGCATGATGATGATATACTACTCTTATTATAGCTGTTAGGGCATAACTTTGGAGAGCCGGTAGTGACATCACAAGGCTCATCATGGGTTAACGTGTGCTGTATGGCACCATACTGGGAGTTGTAGTCCTAACATCTCCATCTCAGGTGTTCGATCACTGTGGTACGACAAAAACCAGCATGCCCTGCGAAAGCAGCTGCCAGGTTTATACATTACAGACTACAACTCCCAATGTGTTGTTCTGTCGTAGGTTGGACCGCGGAGGAGGCGCCATGACAGCGGTGGAGATGCGGCTGAGCGCGCTGCTGCTGCAGGAGCACTACGGCGAGATAGTGGAGCGCGTGGGCGCCTTCCTGATCCGCAACGGCGCCCAGCCGCTCAGGGTGATCGTCAGCGAGACCGGGACCCCCACCGACCAGGTAAGGGGGCCGCCATCAATTTCTCGTCGTCTTCAAGATCTGTTTGCTGTCAGTGACTGGTAGCATTCAGAGTCTGAAAACCCTTGGTGGTCTAGTGCATCAGAGGGTTTGTTACAGTGTGTCCAGGCTAGACCTCTGTGGATCCATTGGAACAGACCCTCAGCTGTGAGATGTACCTCCCTCTTGCAGGTGAAGAAGGCGCTGTGCGTCCTCCTGCAGCACGGCCTGGCCACGTACCAGATGCACCGCCGTGGCTTTGTGGAGTACTCCGCCCGCTGTGACTGCTGCCTGCGCATCCTGCGCTTCCCACGCTACATATACACAGCCAAGACGCTGTACGGGGACGCGGGCGAGCTTATCGTGGAGGAGCTGCTGCTGAACGGGAAGATGACGCTGACGGCCGCCGTGAAGAAAGTCGCCAACCGCCTGACCGAGACCATGGAAGGCAAGTGATCAGTACACCTCCGTAATCTGCATGGGAGCCTTGTACAGCCCCCTAGTGGTGCGAGTCACTAACTGTATGAAAGGTTCAACACAACTTTCTTTCTGTCAAGAGCTCTGCTTGCTGTCAGAGATGGAATACCGTCCTGGCCTAATGCTCCTCACAGCTGAGGCTCTGGTACAGTTGCATGCCATGCTAACAGGGGGTGTCTTCCTGCAGACGGGAAGAGCATGGAGTACAGCGAGGTGCTGGCGACTTTCACCCAGTTGGCAGACACTCACTTTGTCCAGCGGTGCCCGGCTGTGTCCGATACTGGGGACACGCCCAGCGCAGAGGGGCGTCGGCCCCCAGCCCCCACACTGGTCACCAACGAGAAGGAGATGTACTGCGTCCCCAAAGTCACCCTGATCGGTAAGGAAATTCAAAGCCCGGGTTATATCGGGGCGAGTACTGCTCACTGTGTCTTCTGTTCTCCACAGGGAAGGGGAAGCGGCGCCGTTCTTCCGATGACGATGAAGGCGCCACTCAGAGCAAGAGGCCGAAGAGAGACACCGCTGCAGAGGTGAGTACCGGTTAGCGGGGGGGTGCTGGACATCGCCTTTAGGTCATGTGACCGTCTCCTCCTTCCCCAGGGCGCCCAGAACGACGGGATCTACTGGCAGATCAACACGGATCGCTTTCACCAGCACTTCCGGGACCAGGCCATCATCAGCGCCGTGTCCAATAAGATGGACCAGGTAGGAGGCGAGCCGCCCCAGAACCTTATGCCTCACCAGGGGGCGCAGCTCTTGATCCGAGCCTCTGTTTTGGATTACAGACCAGCAGTGAGATCGTCCGCACCATGCTGAGAATGAGCGAGATCACCACCTCCTCCAACGCCGCCTACACACAGCCGCTCTCCTCCAACGAGGTAACCGCCCTGACAACCATCATAAACAGGAATGAGAGGTTGTCAGAGCCCCGCGCGCCGCACCAGTGTCCGAGGGGACGTCCTGATGAAAATGGGATTGATGCTGGACAGTCCCTAGAACAGGGATCAGCAACCTGCAGCGGTCCAGCTGTTGGAAAACTACAAATCCCAGCATGCAAACCACCTCAGAATTCCCATAGAAGGGAATAGGGCATGCTGGGAGTTGTAGTTTCACAACAGTTGGAGTGCTGAACATTGCCAACTCCTAACCTCTGACAATTAATAGATTTATGCTACACCTGTTGTCCTCTCTGTCCATCTTGGTAGTAGCCGGTTCTCGGAGGAATGTGAAAACATGGCTGCTTTCTGCCAAAGACAGCGCCACCCCTGCCCTCAGGTTGTGTCTGGTATTGCAGCTCAGCTCCATTTCCTTCAGTGTATCTGAGCTGCGATACCACACAGGATCTGTGGGCAGTTGTCGTGCTGCTTCTAGCAGAGAGCAGCCATCTTTTTCTCATCTTAGATAATGAAAACTCAAGTCCTATTTAAAGGGCAATTCCATATCAGTCTGAGATGGTCTTCCCCTTTAAGAACTTTTTTTATTTTTTTTCTAATTTGCAGATTTTCCGAGCTTTGCCCGCAGGGTACAACATTTCCAAGCAAGTGTTGGACCAGTACCTAACGCTGCTGGCAGACGACCCGGTAATGACTCCGCCCAGTCCTACACGTAGAGCACATTTTCCAGTTGGCACGCCCCCACACCCTATAACTCTGCTGTCTCTTGCTGATTGCAGTTGGAGTTTGTCGGACGGTCGGGAGACAGCGGCGGCGGAATGTTCGTCATCAGTATCCTTC
Organism: Bufotes viridis; assembly: GCA_033119425.1. Classification (NCBI taxonomy): domain Eukaryota; kingdom Metazoa; phylum Chordata; class Amphibia; order Anura; family Bufonidae; genus Bufotes; species Bufotes viridis. Next base: position 67,199,347 of record CM065599.1, read on the forward strand.
TGTGATAGGGGAGGATTTTATATATTTCTTTTCTCTCTGTTAATCTGGCCGATGCCACCCCCCCCCCCCCCCTCTCATTCTGGATTAAAGGGATTGTGCTACCAGTTCTGTCTCGTTGGTTTCTTGACTCCCTAAGATCTGCACAAAGCTGTCACCTCGCTGGCCACCTCCAACCTGGAGTCAATAGTCCAAGAGAGGTGAGAAACAGGGACAAAATGTGTTTTGTTTTTTTTTTCTTTCTCTGTATTTGACTTTTTTTTTTGTTTTTCCGGCAGGTTCGGCTCTCGCTGCGCCCGGATCTTCCGACTCCTCCTACGAAAGAGACACCTGGAGCAGAAACAAGTGGAGGATTTTGCGATGATCCCAGCGAAGGAGGCGAAAGACATGTTATACCGCATGTTATCAGTCAACCTAGTCAACCTGCAGGTCAGTGATGCCTCCTCTTCTACAGGGAGCAGTATTATAGTAGTTATATTCTTGTAGATAGAAGGCATTATTATAGTAATTATATTCTTGTACATAGGAGGCAGTATTATAGTAGTTATATTCTTGTACATAGGGGGCAGTATTATAGTATTTATACTCTTGTACATAGGAGCAGTATTATAGTAGTTATATTCTTGTACATAGGAGCAGTATTATAGTATTTATATTCTTGTACATAGGAGCAGTATTATAGTAGTTATATTCTTGTACATAGGAGCAGTATTATAGTAGTTATATTCTTGTACATAGGAGCAGTATTATAGTAGTTATATTCTTGTAGATAGAAGGCAGTATTATAGTAATTATAGTCTTGTACAGAGGAGGTAGTATTATAGTAGATATATTGTTGTACATAGGAGCAGTATTATAGTAGTCATATTCTTGTACATAGGAGCAGTATTATAGTAGTTATATTCATGTACATAGGAGGCAGTATTATAGTAGTTATATTCTTGTACATAGGAGCAGTATTATAGTAGATATATTGTTGTACATAGGAGCAGTATTATAGTAGTCATATTCTTGTACATAGGAGCAGTATTATAGTAGTTATATTCTTGTACATAGGAGGCAGTATTGCAGTAGTTATATTCTTGTACATAGGAGCAGTATTATAGTAGTTATATTCTTGTACATAGGAGCAGTATTATAGTAGTTATATTCTTGTACATAGGAGGCAGTATTGCAGTAGTTATATTCTTGTACATAGGAGGCAGTATTATAGTAGTTATATTCTTGTACATAGGAGGCAGTATTATAGTAGTTATATTCTTGTACATAGGAGCAGTATTATAGTAGTTATATTCATGTACATAGGAGGCAGTATTATAGTAGTTATATTCTTGTACATAAGACAGTATTATAGTAAGATATATTGTTTATTACATAGGAGCAGTATTATAGTAGTTATATTCTTGTACATAGGAGCAGTATTATAGTAGTTATATTCTTGTACATAGGAGGCAGTATTGCAGTAGTTATATTCTTGTACATAGGAGCAGTATTATAGTAGTTATATTCTTATACATAGGAGGCAGTATTAGTAGTTATATTCTTGTACATAGGAGGCAGTATTATAGTAGTTATATTCTTGTACATAGGAGCAGTATTATAGTAGTTATATTCTTGTACATAGGAGCAGTATTATAGTAGTTATATTCTTGTACATAGGAGCAGTATTATAGTAGTTATATTCTTGTACATAGGAGCAGTAGTATAGTAGTTATATTCTTGTACATAGGAGCAGTATTATAGTAGTTATATTCTTGTACATAGGAGGCAGTATTATAGTAGTTATATACTTCTATATAGGGGCAGTATTATAGTAGTTATATTCTTGTACATAGGAGGCAGTATTATAGTAGTTATATTCTTGTACATAGGAGCAGTATTATAGTAGTTATATTCTTGTACATAGGAGCAGTATTTTAGTAGTTATATTCTTGTACATAGAAGCAGTATTATAGTAGTTATATTATTGTATATAGGAGGCAGTATTAGGGTTGGGCAATATACCGGTGTCTGCGATATACCGCGGTATTAAGAAACTGCGATATGGCGATATCACAGTTTACTAATAATTACGGTATTTAATGACGTCATAGGAGCGGTCGCACGTGTGCCGACCGCTCCTAAAACGTCCATGTACTGCGCCTGCACAAAGTAAGTGTTGGTCCCCGCAGCGGCTGCCTCTTGCTTCCTCCTTTTTTGCCATGACTCCGCCCCCCGAACTGACACAAAGCCCAGGACCTACTGCAGCCGCATCCTGGAGTCCATAGAAGGGCCTGAAAAAGCTGGGGGCACTGGAGACTAGAGACCCTGGGGATCGGCACACGAAGTTCCCCGCAGCAGCCGCTGCCTCCTGGCTCCTAGCCCCGTCCACCACCAAAGGCAGGAAGTGCCGGGACAGCAGCAAGTGAGGGAGACCATGCAGGTCTCTCTCAGGGAGTTCTCCAGATCCTGGCCTGCCACTGTCCAAGGAGGGAGAAGCAGGTAAAAAATAATAGCCCTCTCCTCCTAGGCCCCAGCTCTAGCCCCGCACAGGGCTTCTCTACACACTAGAACAGGCATCCTCAAACTGCGGCCCTCCAGCTGTTGAAAAACTACAACTCCCACAATGCCCTGCTGTAGGCTGATACCTGTAGGCTGTTCGGGCATGCTGAGAGTTGTAGTTTTGCAACAGCTGGAGGGCCACAGTTTGAGGATGCCTGCACTAGAAGGTGATGGGGAATATACCTGTCAGGAGGCACAGCAGTAGAAGCCCCCCACTATAATGTCTCCCTGTGGCCCCTATACTGGAGCAATAAGGAGATATTACTGTATACTGTATGGGGCGACAAGGAGACATTATACTGATTTGGGAAAGGGGTTATAATGTCACCTTGTGGCCCTCACACGGTATAACGTCTTCATGCATCTGCCGCCATTCAGTATAATGTCACCTTGTGGCTGCCCCCATACAGTATAACGTCTCCTTGTGGCTGCCCCGATACAGTATAACGTCTCCTTGTGGCTGCCCCGATACAGTATAACGTCTCCTTGTGGCTGCCCCCATACATTATAATGTCTCCTTGTGGCTGCCCCCATACATTATAATGTCTCCTTGTGCCCCCATACAGTATAATGTCACCTTGTAGCTGCCCCCATACAGTATAACGTCTCCTTGTGGCTTCCCCCCATACAGTATAACGTCTCCTTGTAGCTGCCCAATACAGTATAATGTCTCTTTGTTTCTGGCCCCATACAGTATAATGTCACCTTGTGGCTGCCCCATACAGTATAACGTCTCCTTGTGGCCCCCTTACAGTATAACGTCTCCTTGTGGCTGCTCCCATACAGTATAACGTCTCCTTGTGGCCGCCCCCATACAGTATAATGTCACCTTGTGGCTACCCCATACAGTATAACGTCTCCTTGTGGCTGCCCCCATACAGTATAATTTCACCTTGTGGCTGCCCCCATACAGTATAACGTCTCCTTGTGGATGCCCCCATGCAGTATAACGTCTCCTTGTAGCTGCCCAATACTGTATAATGTCTCCTTGCGCTGCCCCCATACAGTATAATGTCTCCTTGTGGCTGCCCCCATACAGTATAACGTCTCCTTGTGGCTGCCCCCATACAGTATAATGTCTTCTTGTGGCCCCCATACAGTATAATGTCTCCTTGTGGCTGCTCCCATACAGTATAACGTCTCCTTGTGCCCCCATACAGTATAACGACTCCTTGTGTCCCCATACAGTATAACGTCTCCTTGTGGCTGCCCCATACAGTATAACGTCTCCTTGTGGCTGCCCCATACAGTATAACGTCTCCTTGTGGCTGCCCCCATACAGTATAACGTCACTTTGTGGATGCCCCCATACAGTATAACGTCTCCTTGTGACCCCATACAGTATAACGTCTCCTTGTGCCCATATACAGTATGACGTCTCCTTGTGGCTGGCCCCATACAGTATAACGTCTCCTTGTAGCTGCCCAATACAGTATAACGTCTCCTTGTGGCCGCCCCCATACAGTATAACGTCTCCTTGTGGCCGCCCCCATACAGTATAACGTCTCCTTGTGGCCGCCCCCATACAGTATAACGTCTCCTTGTGGCCGCCCCCATACAGTATAACGTCTCCTTGTGGCTGCCCCATAAAGTATAACGTCTCCTTGTGGCTGGCCCCATACACTAGGTCTATAGGTCTATATCCTGAGTATAGAATTTCATTATTGTGCTCTGCTGCCCCCGCTGTCTGCTCCTGGAGCTGCACATATCCTGTCTATAGAATTACATTACTGTGCTCTGCTGCCCCCGCTGTCTGCTCCTGGAGCTGCACATATCCTGTCTATAGAATTACATTACTGTGCTCTGCTGCCCCCTGCTGTCTGCTCCAGTAGCTGCACATATCCTGACTATAGAATTACATTACTGTGCTCTGCTGCCCCCTGCTGTCTGCTCCAGTAGCTGCACATATCCTGTCTATAGAATTACATTACTGTGCTCTGCTGCCCCCGCTGTCTGCTCCAGGAGCTGCACATATCCTGTCTATAGTATTACATTACTGTGCTCTGCTGCCCCCTGCTGTCTGCTCCTGGAGCTGCACATATCCTGTCTATAGAATTACATTACTGTGCTCTGCTGCCCCCTGCTGTCTGCTCCTGGAGCTGCACATATCCTGTCTATAGAATTACATTACTGTGCTCTGCTGCCCCTGCTGTCTGCTCCTGGAGCTGCACATATCCTGTCTATAGAATTACATTACTGTGCTCTGCTGCCCCCGCTGTCTGCTCCTGGAGCTGCACATATCCTGTCTATAGAATTACATTACTGTGCTCTGCTGCCCCCGCTGTCTGCTCCTGGAGCTGCACATATCCTGTCTATAGAATTACATTACTGTGCTCTGCTGCCCCCTGCTGTCTGCTCCTGGAGCTGCACATATCCTGACTATAGAATTACATTACTGTGCTCTGCTGCCCCCTGCTGTCTGCTCCTGGAGCTGCACATATCCTGTCTATAGAATTACATTACTGTGCTCTGCTGCCCCCGCTGTCTGCTCCAGGAGCTGCACATATCCTGTCTATAGAATTACATTACTGTGCTCTGCTGCCCCTGCTGTCTGCTCCTGGAGCTGCACATATCCTGTCTATAGAATTACATTACTGTGCTCTGCTGCCCCCTGCTGTCTGCTCCTGGAGCTGCACATATCCTGTCTATAGAATTACATTACTGTGCTCTGCTGCCCCTGCTGTCTGCTCCTGGAGCTGCACATATCCTGACTATAGAATTACATTACTGTGCTCTGCTGCCCCCTGCTGTCTGCTCCTGTAGCGGCACATATCCTGTCTATAGAATTACATTACTGTGCTCTGCTGCCCCCCGCTGTCTGCTCCTGGAGCTGCACATATCCTGACTATAGAATTACATTACTGTGCTCTGCTGCCCCCTGCTGTCTGCTCCTGGAGCTGCACATATCCTGACTATAGAATTACATTACTGTGCTCTGCTGACCCCTGCTGTCTGCTCCTGGAGCTGCACATATCCTGTCTATAGAATTACATTACTGTGCTCTGCTGCCCCCCGCTGTCTGCTCCTGGAGCTGCACATATCCTGACTATAGTATTACATTACTGTGCTCTGCTGCCCCCTGCTGTCTGCTCCTGGAGCTGCACATATCCTGTCTATAGAATTACATTACTGTGCTCTGCTGCCCCCTGCTGTCTGCTCCTGGAGCTGCACATATCCTGTCTATAGAATTACATTACTGTGCTCTGCTGTCTGCTCCTGTAGCTGCACATATCCTGTCTATAGAATTACATTACTGTGCTCTGCTGCCCCCCGCTGTCTGCTCCAGGAGCTGCACAGATCCTGACTATAGAATTACATTACTGTGCTCTGCTGACCCCTGCTGTCTGCTCCTGGAGCTGCACATATCCTGACTATAGAATTACATTACTGTGCTCTGCTGACCCCTGCTGTCTGCTCCTGGAGCTGCACATATCCTGACTATAGAATTACATTACTGTGCTCTGCTGTCTGCTCCTGGAGCTGCACATATCCTGACTATAGAATTACATTACTGTGCTCTGCTGCCCCCTGCTGTCTGCTCCAGTAGCTGCACATATCCTGTCTATAGTATTACATTACTGTGCTCTGCTGCCCCCTGCTGTCTGCTCCTGGAGCTGCACATATCCTGACTATAGAATTACATTACTGTGCTCTGCATCTCCTTGTGGCTGCCCCCATACAGTATAACGTCTCCTTGTAGCTGTCCCATACAGTATAACGTCTCTTTGTTTCTGGCCCCATACAGTATAACGTCTATTTGTTGCTGGCCCCATACAGTATAACGTCTCCTTGTGGCTGCCCCATACAGTATAACGTCTTCATGCATCTGCCCCCATACAGTATAACGTCTCCTTGTGGCTGCCCCATACAATATAACGTCTCCTTGTGGCTGCCCCATACAGTATAACGTCTCCTTGTGGCTGCCCCATACAGTATAACGTCTCCTTGTGGCTACCCCCATACATTATAACGTCTCCTTGTGGCTGCCCCCATACAGTATAACGTCTCATTGTGGCTGCCCCCATACAGTATAACGTCTCCTTGTGGATGCCCCCATACAGTATAAAGGTCTCCTTGTGGCTGCCCCCATACATTATAACGTCTCCTTGTGGCTGCCCCCATACAGTATAACGTCTCCTTGTGGTCGCCCCCATACAGTATAATGTCACCTTGTGGCTGCCCCCATACAGTATAACGTCTCCTTGTGGCCCCCATACAGTATAATGTCTCCTTGTGGCTGCCCCCATACAGTATAACGTCTCCTTGTGGCCCCCATACAGTATAATGTCACCTTGTGGCTGCCCCCATACAGTATAACGTCTCCTTGTGGCCCCCATACAGTATAATGTCTCCTTGTGGCTGCCCCCATACAGTATAACGTCTCCTTGTGGCCGCGCCCCATACAGTATAATGTCTCCAAGTGTTTTTTTCTTCTAAATGGGCATTTATCGTGATATATATCGTTATCGCAATAAATTTCTTAATATCGTTATCGTGGCAATATTTTTGATATCGCCCAACCCTAGGCAGTATTAAAGAAGTTATATTCTTGTACATAGGAGGCAGTATTATTGTAGTTATATTCTTGTACATAGGAGCAGTATTATAGTAGTTATATTCTTGTACATAGGAGCCGTATTATAGTATTTATATTCTTGTACATAGGAGCAGTATTATAGTAGTAATATTCCTGTACATAGGAGCAGTATTATAGTAGTTATATTCTTGTACATAGGAGCAGTATTATAGTAGTTATATTCTTGTACATAGGAGGCAGTATTATAGTAGTTATATTCTTGTACATAGGAGCAGTATTATAGTAGTTATATTCCTGTACATGGGAGCAGTATTATAGTAGTTTTATTCTTGTACATAGGAGCAGTATTATAGTAGTTATATTCTTGTACATAGGAGCAGTATTATAGTAGTTATATTCTTGTATATAGGAGGCAGTATTATAGTAGTTATATTCTTGTACATAGGAGGCAGTATTATAGTAGTTATATTCTTGTACATAGGAGCAGTATTATAGTAGTTATATTCTTGTACATAGGAGGCAGTATTATAGTAGTTATATTCTTGTACATAGGAGGCAGTATTATAGTAGTTATATTCTTGTACATAGGAGCAGTATTATAGTAGTTATATTCTTGTACATAGGAGCAGTATTATAGTAGTTATATTCTTGTACATAGGAGGCAGTATTATAGTAGTTATATTCTTGTACATAGGGGGCAGCATTATAGTAATTATATTCTTGTACATAGGAACAGTATTATAGTAGTTATATTCTTGTACATAGGAGGCAGTATTATAGTAGTTATAGTCTTGTTCATAGGAGGCAGTATTATAGTAGTTATATTCTTATACATAGGAGCAGTAATATAGTAGTTATATTCTTAACCAAATTTCTTTTTATTAAGAAAAAGCATAGACATAGTGCGCCAAGCATGGCCATGTACATAGTAAATTTTACATGTAGAGCAGCAAACAGCATAAACACAAGGTACACTGGTGCAATATTGTGCCGCGTGCACTAAGGAACAAATCATCGCAGAAGTGGGGTACAAAACAGTGGGGGGGGGAAGAGGGGAAGGAAAGTCGGGTGGAGGGAGGGGTACAATCTGCTGCTATTAAGTCAAGTGAATTTCCTATAAGTTTTCCATGGTAACCATAGTTTCAAGAATCGTGGCCGGGTGAACAGTTCCCAGTGCGCAAGTTCTTCAAAGCGGTAGATCTGGTCCACCTTATCAGTCCACATTTGCAGCGTAGGTGGCGACTCGTCTTTCCACAGAAGTGGGGTCAGTAACCTTGCTGCTGTAAGTAACATCGTCGGAAGGCTATTTCTAGTAGGAGTAAAGGTGTCATTAGGGCACCATAGTAGTATGAGCTTTGCATCTAATCTAATGGTAGTAGAGCACACCTGATTAATCTTATCTGCAATCAAGGTCCAGAAGGGCTGAATTTTCTGGCACGTCCACCAAATGTGCGATAGAGTACCAGATTCTACGCCACAGCGCCAACATGCCTCCGGAATCTCCGAGTTCAATTTGTGCAGAAACTCAGGCGTCTTGTACCATCTGGTAAGAAGTTTAAAAGAATTTTCCTGAATTCTAACACAGCGGTTAAAGCCGTGTGAATGAGCAAGTATACCCGCTCTCTCCGGCTCTGTGAAGGTTAGGGAGAGCTCCTGTTCCCAAGATGTCATATAACGGAGATCCGGAGGCATGGAGGAGAGTAGCTCTTTATACATCAAGGACAGTGGCCTTCTAATGGGTACAGAGGCTAGCAATTTCTTCTCGAGCCAGGAGGGTGAGTCCGGGCACGAGAAAGGTTTTGTGCAGAGTGTGCTATCTCTTTTAAAATTCGCTACATGAAATAGTGGCGCACCTTGAACCCCAGGGAGTCGTAATATTGAGTCCCAGTCTATCTTGCCGTCCGGGAGAAGGACATCTCGCAGAGCAACGTCAGCAAGCCTAGACCAAATCCCGGAGGGAGTAGATATAGAGGGATGAATGTGACACTGAAGAAGGCTAAGTGGCATGTTTGGGTTAGGGAAGCAGAACGTCCGTGACTGGACCATTTTGGACCACTCTGCTAGCATACCCTTCAAGATAGGAGAGGAGAAAGCATGGTTGACTGAGAATACCTTGACCCCCATAAGCTGAGACGTTCCTGTGTGGTGAGTAAGGTGGCTTCTAGGTGGGAGCAGGGAGAGTCAGTATTGCGGGAGAGGGCAGCTACACACCTACAAAGCTGAACAGCAGTATAATATAATTTCACATCAGGGAGCCCGAATCCACCAAACCGTTTGTCCCTAGTGAGGACTGAATAAGCGATACGAGGAGACTTGCCCTTCCAGAGGAAGCGGGTGAACACCCGTCGCACTTCAGTAAAAAATGAGTTGGGGAGCCAAATAGGGAGGGATTGTAGAAGGTATAGGAATTTGGGGACAATAAAAGTCTTCAAATAGTTTTTCCTTCCTATCCATGAGACAAAAGGAAGCTTCATAGACTGTAAGTGGGTGCGGACCGATTGGAGGAGAGGGACAAAGTTTAGAGAGCTGAGTTCCTGAACATTAGCAGATATATGTGTCCCTAGGAACGAAATGGAGTGGGTGGCCCAGGCAAACGGGGTAGTCCGTTTGAGGGTGTTTATAATAGCGGGGGGCAGGAGATGTTAAGCGCCACGGACTTCCCATAGTTAATTTTGAAATTTGAGACAAAGCCAAAGTCCTCGAATATAAGCAATAATTTGGGTAGGGCTTCTTTGGGGTTAGTAGTGAGAATTAACAGATCGTCCGCAAATGCTGCAGCAACATGTGTGCGAGAGCCAACATGTAGGCCTTTTATCTGTGGGTCCATCCTGATCCTACACAGAAGGGTCTCCATGACCAGGACGAACAGAGCCGGAGAAAGGGGGCACCCTGGCGAGTTCCATTAGAGATCTTGAAGGGGGGACAATGTGCCGTTGACCTTGACCCTGGCCGCAGGGGCCGAGTACAGAGTGTTGATGGCTGTAACAAACTGGTCAGGTATGCCAAACTTCGACAGGGTCCGCGACATGTAATGCCAACCGACCCTGTCGAAGGCCTTTTCTGCGTCCGTGCTAACCAGCACCAAAGGCTTCGAGTGTCGTTTGGCCCAGTTGATGAGATGCAGCACCCTCACTGTATTCTCAGACCCCTGTCGGCCCCGAACAAAGCCTACCTGTTCGCCGTGGATAAGATCAGGGAGCACTTCCTGGAGTCTGGTAGCCAGAATCTTCGCCCACCACTTGACATCAGTGTTGAGCAAAGAGATAGGCCTATAATTACTGCAGCAAGTGGGATCCTTATTATCTTTATGAATGACAGTGATATGTGCCAGTAGGGAATGGGGAGCCAGGGAGCCACCAGTAAGGAGAGAGTTGCACATGTTCCTAAAGCGGGGGATCAGGATGTCCTGAAAAGTTTTATAGTAGCTGATGGGGAACCCATCTGGGCCGGGGCTTTTGCCTGAAGGGATGGACATGAGCACTTTGCGTAATTCTAGATCAGTGATAGGTCGAACTAAAAGGGCCGCCTTATCAAGGGGCACAGAGGGGAGGTCTAGAGAGTGCAGGAATTTGTCTGTAGCTTCTGTGAGTGTATGTGGGGATGTACCGTCAGGAGAGGGTAAATTGTACAGTTGTTCGTAAAGGCACAAAAGGCCTTTGCCACTGCAGGGGCGGACTTATGCCATAAGCCTTTGGAATCTTTAATAGAGGAAACATAGGAGTCAGTGAGTTGTTTTTGGCAATAGCCGACATCAGCTTGTTACCCTTGTCACCATGGGCATAGGCTCTAAACCGTGAGCGTAGGATCAGTTTGGCAGATTGAACATTCAACAGGTTCTTTAACTGGGATCTGGCCTCGGTCAAATCCGTAAGAGTTCGTTGTGCCTGGGACTCTTTATGGGAGGACTCAAGGCTTGCAATTCTGGCCAGTAAGCTATCTAGGGCTTTTGATCTTTGCTTCTTCACATGTGCCCCAAGGGCAATAAGTTCTCCCCTCAGTACCACCTTATGGGATTCCCACAAAATGGAGGGTGAAGGAGAAGGGTCAGGTACATCATTAAATGCAAAAAGTCAGAGATGGAGGCCCTAAGCTTAGCAGCGTGGGAGGGATCTGAAATCAGGGTATCATTTAAGCGCCACAGCCTTTCCTTTTTGCATGGGCCAGATAGGGAAAAAGTTAGAAGGACAGGGGCATGATCAGAAATGGTGATATTGCCTATACTCGCCGAAGAGACAGTATGTATATAGGCTCTAGAAATAAAAAGATAGTCTAATCTATGAAAGGATAGTTTGGCGTGAGAATAAAACGTGTAATCCCTACCGTTAGGGTTCAAGGTGCGCCACACGTCCATGACCCCAAGTCGCCTCAGAGAGGCCTTTAATCTTCTCAGAAGCCTGTAAGAAATAGATGTCCTTCCCACAGATGAGTCAAGTGCAGGTTCCAATGAGACATTGAAGTCGCCCCCTAGAACCAGAAGACCTTCTGCAAAAGACTTCAAAGAACTGAGGGTGCAAACGAGCCATGGGACTTGTCCCCTATTGGGGGCGTACAGGTTGGCAAACGTGACAGGGGTGTCACCTATGGCGCCTTTGATGAATAAATAGCGTCCCTCTGGGTCAGTCATCACGGCCGAGTGAATAAAGGGGAGCCGCTTATGAATTGCAATGCTGACCCCCTTACTAGCAGTTGAAGAGGTACTATGGTACCATTGGGTATAACGTTTAGGAGGGATTGTGGGCACCTTTCCAGTCCTAAAATGGGTCTCCTGAAAAAATGCCACCAAAACCCTGTCCCTGGACATTAGTGCCAATAATTGGGAGCGTTTGCATGGCTCGTTTAACCCGTGCACATTCAGGGAGGCGACTACAATAGACGACATGATACCAGGCAGACACAAAGAAGGCCATTAGATGGGACCATGGAAACATCTAGCAAAGAAGAGCATGCATGAGCAGACAAGAGGGCGGGAGGGAAAAAAGGGAAGGAAAGGCGGGTAACAGATATGAACATGCAAGGTCGGATGAAATCCGGCCAAACAATTAACCATGTGAGAGTGGGTGCATCACTTGTCACCACCCGAAACAAAGCCGGATGGGTGAGGGGGCAGGTGAGGCACCACACGGTCCAAAAAAGAAGGACCAACATAACAAGTATCCAGCAGAGTAGCCCACCGGACTTTGCCCCATGCAGGGGGTACATAAACATGCAACCTATAACATATCATATAATGAGGACGTAGAAAAAGTGCAAAAGTGCAAAACTGCAACTGAAGAAACGGCTCATTGAACACGAGCCAGGTAGTAGAGGTGGCCCGCTGTGTCAAATAACAAAGTTCGGCAGTCTCAAAAACGGTAGGCCGACATCACCAGCAGAGAAAGTGCAAAACTTCTAGCGAGATCCAAACACTTAAAGGCACATCAGTGCCATCGGGCAAAAATCTTAAGCCCAACTGTAATTACTTGCCAACAAAAGTCAGGTAGGAGCATTATCCATCCTGCTCCGCCGGGGTCTGTCTCGCTTACCGACCGGTGACTTCTGCCATGAAGGCGCAACAGGAGGAGCGGGAAGAGGGCCATCTTGATCCGCCGGCATCCACGAGGGAATATCCAAGGGGGTATATTCAAGGCGTCCCAGACTTGCTTGAGATCTTGCGGGGATCGCACGGTAAGCATTTTACCATTTCTAGGGATCGCCAGGCCGAAGGGATATAGCCAGCGGAACGGGGTCGAGGTCTTCCGTAGAACTTCGAGTAAAGGCCGCAGAAGGCGCCGTTTGGCCAGCGTCGATGGCGCCAGATCTTGAAACATCTGGATCGTCGAGTTATCGTACTCCAGTGCCTCTAGTTCTCGTTGTTTCTGCAGAAGTGCAGCGGTATCAACGTAGCTCAGTAGGCCGCAGATCACATCCCGCGGCGGCTCTTGCGGCTTGGGCTTGGGTCGTAACGCCCGATGTATCCGTTCGATGACAATGGCTGCTGCTCTATCCGGGTCAAGGAGTTTGGCAAAGATTTCTCGCGCCACCGACGGAAGTGCCTCCGCAGCGAACGACTCATGCAAGCCCCTAATTCGGATGTTGCGTCTACGGCTGCGATTCTCCTGATCCTCCAGTTTCAGGAAAGCCTCGTTTATCAGTGCCTTGTGCGCCGCCAAGACCTCTGCTGACTTGCCTTCGTATATCATGATGGCCTCTTGGGCCGATTCCAGGGAGACCACCCGGTGACCCATATGCTTAATATCGTCCTTAATATCCGAGAGGTCCTGCTTAATAGGAGACAGGGCCGATTCAAGCACTCTCCTGAGTGTGCGTTCTGTTATCGGCGGATCTCTGGGACGTCTTTAAGAGATGTCAGAGCCACTACCTGCGTCGGAGAAACCTCCCGCGTCTGAGTCTTGTGCAGCAGTCGCCGCCATGATGGGGCCTAGCTGAGCGGAAGGCTTCGGCGTCTTTCGGAGGAATTTCTCCATTTCAGGTTGTTTGAGACGATCTGGGGTAGCCTCAGGACCTCCTCTAGCCTTGTCCTTGCTGGTCTTCCCCATAATGAAGCAAATGATTAGCAGATTTCAGGGCAAAGGAGCCGGATTGCTGGAGGAGCTCAAGCGTGTGCAGCCATTCAGCAGCTTGGCTAGGCTCCGCCCCCTATAGTAGTTATATTCTTGTATATAGAAGCAGTATTATAGTAGTTATATTCTTGTATATAGGAGCAGTATTATAGTAGTTATATTCTTCTATATAAGAGCAGCATTATAGTAGTTATATTCTTTGTCAATCATCTTTTTATTGAGCAAAAAGAAAGTAATGCACGTACATCAGTGCAGCAATAAAGGGCTCGCAGGCCCAAGTAGTGAAAGCAGTCAGGACGATAAAACAGAAGACATGGCATATCTGCAGTCCAGGAAGGAGTCCCATATAGAAAAGACTGTGCTGTGGTATTGTTCTCTCAGCGAGCCATGCAGTTACAGTCCTTGAAATACTGATAGTGCTTGAGGTAGTTACATAAACAATACAAACCAATTAACTAGTGAACAGAAAAGATATGCAAATTGGAACTTGGTCTCTAGGTGACACATGCGGGGCTGGCTAGGTGTATGATTGCAGCATGCGCTAGTGGACAAGGTTAACTAGGCGTCGGTGATGAGGTGTCGGCAACGTCAGAGGCAGGAGTAGGTGTTCGTGACCTATATAATTTCCAAGGGGACCACAAGCTCACAAACTTGGCATGTGATCTGGCTTCCCAACTGGCCAGCTCCTCTAGACGGTATAATTGATCCACTTTGTGCCACCAATGAAGCAGGGTAGGAGGATCAGGACTGAGCCACCTTTGTGGAATAAGTAGCCTTGCGGCCTGAATCAGATGAGTGGCCAGGTTTCCTTTGGAGGGGGAAAAGGCCGTGGAGGGAAGCCAGAGAAGGACCAGCTCAGGGGTCAATTTGATATCGGAGCTGGTGATAGTGGAAATGGCCTTCGAGATCTCAGCCCAATATAGCTGTATTTTAGGGCAATACCAAAATATATGTGAAAGCGTTCCCTCTGCCTCCTTACACCTCCAACATTTATCATTAGCGCTAAGGCCACACAGGAAGAGTTGTTTGGGAGTTCTGTACCACTGGGTCAGGACTTTATACGAGTGTTCTTGTACTTTCACACAGCGTGAGAAACCATGTGAGTGTGAGTTCATGCGCAGAATGTCAGTTTCAGTAAATGACTTATTAAGTTCTGACTCCCACACCTTCAAGTATTGGGGCCTAACATTAGGCTTAGGAGCGTTTAGAGCTAAGTATAGCAATGAGATCAGTTTCCTACGTGGAGATTGTGAGGACAGTAATTTTTCAAACCAAGTGTGGGTAACAGCTTGTTGATTCCTAGATATTAGGCTCTTGCCCACCGATCTACACTCAGCCCTGTCCAAGAAGTTGCAAGCGCCTATTAAGGACCGCAAGGGGTGGTCATCCGGTAGTTGACCCGCTGCCTCAGAGATAAAGTCTGCTGTGGAGAAGTCGCGTAACTTGCGCCAGACAGAGGGAGTATCAGTGGTCAAGGGTCTAACCGAAAAGGGAACCAAGTCTGCCGGCATGGCAGGAGAAGGGGTGTTCAGAATGCTACGATCCTTGTTCAGTTGCTGCATGACAAGGCACGTACCTTTAAGCAGCACATGTGTGTGTAAGGAGACAGAATTCAGGCCCCACAGTGCCGCCCTCTGTTGTTGTGTCAATTGGAGCAGTTCTAGCTCAGTGCCCAGGGGTTGGCAGCTGTGGACGTGTAGTTGCATCCACCTCTTAAGGTGAATGGCTTTATAGTATAGGTGAAGGTCAGGCAGTGCAAAGCCGCCATGTATCTTGCGAAGGACCAATCTATTATGTGACAACCTTGCCCCTTTCCCACTCCAGAGGAAGATGGATAAGAGTCGTCTAACCTGCGTGAAAAACGAGGAGGGAAGGAAGACAGGCAGCATTTGCATGACGTAGAGGAGTTTAGGTACTATAAATGCCTTCAGCAGGTTCTTCCTCCCCATCCACGATGTGTAAGGTATGCGTAGTGTCCCAAGTTGCTGCTGTATCTCAGTAATCAGGGGCGAATAATTAAGACTAAACACCTGGTCCAGTGAGGCTGGTAATTTAATTCCCAGGTAGGAGATACTGGAGGTTTGCCATACAAAAGGGGTTGTGGTTTTCAAAGAAGCTATAGAGGCCCGAGGTGCTGAGATATTCATGGCCTCCGACTTAGTGTAGTTGACCTTATAATTAGATGCTTTGCCATACTGTTCAAAAAGTGACAAGAGATGCGGGAAGGCCTCGCAGTAGTAGTTATATTCTTGTACATAGGAGGCAGTATTATATTAGTTATATTCTTGTACATAGGAGGCAGTATAATAATAATTATATTCTTGTAGATAGGATGCCAGTATTATAGTAAATATAGTCTTGTACATAGGAGGCAGTATTATAGTAATTATATTCTTGTAGATAGGTGCCAGTATTATAGTAAATATAGTCTTGTACATAGGAGCAGTATTATAGTAGTTATATTCTTGTACATAGGAGCAGTATTATAGTAGTTATATTCCTGTACATAGGGGGGCAGTATTATAGTAGTTATGTTCTTGTACATAGGAGGCAGTATTAGAGTAGTTATATTCTTGTACATAGGAGACAGTATTATATTAGTTATATTCTTGTACATAGGAGGCAGTATTATAATAATTATATTCTTGTAGATAGGTGCCAGTATTATAGTAAATATAGTCTTGTACATAGGAGCAGTATTATAGTAGTTATATTCTTGTACATAGCAGCAGTATTATAGTAGTTATATTCCTGTACATAGGGGGCAGTATTATAGTAGTTATGTTCTTGTACATAGGAGGCAGTATTAGAGTAGTTATATTCTTGTACATAGGAGACAGTATTATATTAGTTATATTCTTGTACATAGGAGGCAGTATTATAATAATTATATTCTTGTAGATAGGTGCCAGTATTATAGTAAATATAGTCTTGTACATAGGAGGCAGTATTATAGTAATTATATTCTTGTAGATAGGTGCCAGTATTATAGTAGTTATATTCTTGTACATAGGAGCAGTATTATAGTAGTTATATTCTTGTACATAGGAGCAGTATTATAGTAGTTATATTCTTGTACATAGGGAGCAGTATTATAGTAGTTATATTCTTGTACATAGGAGGCAGTATTATAGTAGTTATATTCTTGTACATAGGAGGCAGTATTATAGTAATTATATTCTTGTACATAGGAGGCAGTATTATAGTAATTATATTCTTGTACATAGGAGCAGTATTATAGTAGTTATATTCTTGTACATAGGAGCAGTATTATAGTAGTTATATTCCTGTACATAGGGGGGCAGTATTATAGTAGTTATGTTCTTGTACATAGGAGGCAGTATTAGAGTAGTTATATTCTTGTACATAGGAGCAGTATTATAGTAGTTATATTATTGTACATAGGAGCAGTATTATAGTAGTTATATTCTTGTACATAGGAGCAGTATTATAGTAGTTATATTCTTGTACATAGGAGACAGTATTATATTAGTTATATTCTTGTACATAGGAGGCAGTATTATAATAATTATATTCTTGTAGATAGGTGCCAGTATTATAGTAAATATAGTCTTGTACATAGAGGCAGTATAGTGTAGTCTTGTACATGATGATATTATATAATCAGGACACAAATATATATTTTTTTGATTTTTTTTTATTGATAAATTTTCATACAAAAAGTGATAAGAAATGTGGGTGTCAGGGGTTCGGGTACAGGGATATTTTGGGGCTGGTGACAGTGCCCTCAGTCTCATCGTCTCCTTATTTACTCTGGGTCCCAGTTTTCTCCTTGTTGATTCCTCCTCTGAAGCATCTCCTCCACGTCCATGTAGAGTCTTCTCACCTTCTTCTCTGGGCTCTGCTGTCCCTCACTATGAAGTTAATTCACCCATTCATAAGTGGCAGTATGCACTTTATATGCAGCGTTGCGTCTGATTGGGAAATAATACGTAGAATATCAGGATGGTTAATACATGGGAGGGCACATTTAACAAATGCCCACAGTCATCAGGGAGGGGACGACATATATAACTAATCAGATGATCCTTGTTATAATTACCCATTAATTGGATTCCTCACTCTCCTATAAACCACTGCTCTGTTTTTCTTCACTCTGATTGGTTGGCCAGAAGTATGGGCCGATCTTCTTATAATAACGTCCTGTCTATCCCCTCGCACCTCAGCGGCGGGGCTAGGAGCTGTCTCCATCTCTCTCCTCCTTCTCTGTAAGTTGCTTGGTTCAGCTGGTACCTCCTCCATACCTGTGTACCTATAACCTATTACTGACACCAGCGAGTAGAATCAATTGGCTTGCAATCCGGTGACTTTATGATGTCATAAGCGCCATAGCTACAGCTTAAAGGTACAGTAACCCCCATAGTGACGTATATTGTCTTTGTGCTACATGGTAAGACCCATAGAGACACTCAGTTGTGCTTTCTTTATTTTTTGGAATTTATTGTAATCTTGTAAATCCATTTGCCCTGTCCTTTTCTTATTCTCTCTTGTATGTAGGAAATTCCTAAAACTCCTGATCACGCCCCATCCAGGACCTTTTACCTGTACACAGTGAATCCTCTTTCAGCCGCCCGGATGTTACTGCAGAGATGCTACAAGGTACATACAACATCCTCTCCATTTCTAATAAGGCCTTTTTTTTTTTTTTTGTTGTTTATTGTTGCAGTTCCACCTTTAGCCTGCAGGTGGTGATGGTATTCAGTGCATGCAGTCCTTTTCTATAGCACCACCTGCAGGTCAAGGCGAAGAACTGCTCCCAATTGTCTTAAATTCATTAGGAGACTACCAGTTCAGTTTCCACCATTTTCTACCCTCAGACAGTGGCTAATCTGATCGAGAGACGACAGTTCGAAACCAAGGAAAACAAGTAAGTTTTGAGTATAACAATATGGCTGCAGCCAGCAAATATACATTTATAATTGCGCCCTCTACTGGGGAATATTTTGGGCTGCAACATCACCACTGTCCTTCTCTTGCTGTAACCATCAGGAGGCTGCTTGAGAAATCCCAGAGGATTGAGGCAATCATCACCTCAATGCAGGCCACCGGGGCTGAGGAGTCTCAGCTGCAGGAGATCGAGGAGATGATCACCGCCCCGGAGCGCCAGCAGCTCGAGAACCTGAAACGGAACGTGAACAGGTGAGTAGAGACTAAGCTTGCCATAGGTTAGGCCGCCATTTCATCTGTTACAGACCTATTATAATTTTGACCTTTGACTTTTCCTCTTTGACCCACAGACTGGATGCCAGCGAGATCCAGGTGGATGAAACCATTTTCATTCTGGAGTCCTATGTGACTAGCACAAAGGCCAATGTCCTCTGACGTAAAGAACCTCTGTTCCCAGCTTGTATACACTGTGTGCACGTGGCGGTCTCACGGCGTCATACATGAAGATGGGTTATACTGCCACTCCCCCATCCCCACAGTGTATATACTGTGACCCCTCCCTTCGGTGCTGGTCTAATAGTTGTGACATCACCATACATGACGATGGGTTATACCGCTACTCCCCCATCCCCACCTTGTATATACTGTGTGCTACCCATCCCTCCGGTGCGGGTCTAATAGTTGGTGTTATACATGACAATGGGTTATACCGCCACTCTCCTCCCCCACCTTGTATATAGTATGTAACTTCTCCCCCCACTACCTCCGATACTGGTCTAATAGTTGTGACGCCGTCCTACGTGATGGCATGAGATATAGGGGGCTAGACGCGGCACATTGTGATGCTCTGCAGAAGTCCTATAGATGTCACCTCCTTTAATAGTTTTGCCAGCGTGATTATTTTTCTGCCTCCGCAGCCCACATAACGTGGCCTCACGCGTCCGCCCGCTGCGTCACGTTCACAGTTTACATCTTCGCTGCAGATTTTGTGAAATAAATTCTTTCCTGGATGGTTTCTTCCTGTTCTCTGTCATTCTGTGAAGTCTTGGAGGCGGAGCCTGATCTCTGCACGATTCTCATAGTGACCAATCGGAATCCACTGTTCATTCTTCCGGTGCAATTCGTAGTATGAGCTGAGCTCTGATTGGTTGTTGTGGTGAACAAGGCCACACCTACTCGGAGCAATATGGCTGGCATTTCCATTGCGTGGTGGTATTATACTGTCATGTGGGGGCAGAAACGGGACGAGCTCTGTTTAATCCTGGCTAGAATGTGGGCCACTATCTATCATGTTTCAGGGTGATGTCATGTGTCAGTATTTGGGGGGTGTCTAATTATAGTTATAATACCATTGTAGTACAGTATGTGGAGGCACCATGGCACACGGGCGGATGGCAGTAACAGGCTCAGTATTTGGGGGCATCAGCAGGATGCAGAGTTTGTTTAGTCCCCATTCACACAACTGTATCATTGCCTAGTCAGTTTTTCGGACCACAAACTGCGTGCACTGGCCATGTGCGCATCGTGATGTGGACTCATTGACTTAAATGGGTTCGCGATCTGCAAAGATAGAGCATGTCCTACCTATCTTTTGCAATGCAGAGGCACGGACCTGGAAGCACACAAAGGCCCTTCTGTGTGCTTCCCTGTCTGTGTCTCTGCGCAGCAAAAGGTAGGACATGTTTTGCGGATCTCTGATTCAGTGGGTGCACACGGCTGGTGCCCGTGTTTCGCGGTCCACAAAACGGACACTGCCTTAGGTTGGTAATAGGTGTGGAGGAGGCTGGAAAAGTGAGGAGCCAACAAACTGTCAAGTAGTCGTCATGGCGGTCTGGGCCAGATGGAAAAGACTGGAAAGTGAATGACTCCAGACAGAGAGGACATTACTTGTAAGTCACTGGAACTATCTGCACTGTAACCATATCTACCACTGTATGGTCAATGTGTGGGGGGTAATACTGAGCTCTGTATGGCTGATAATACCGCCACACCATGATCACATCTTATTTAGTAATGTGTATATGTATGTGCCCTAATCTTTTGAGACCCTAGTAATCTAGAAATGACCCTAGAGCTGTGATGGCTAACCTCCTGCACTCCAGCTGTGGTAAAACTATAACTCCCAAGATGCACACTTGTGTGGCTGTTCTCAGAACTCCATAGAAAACAATGGAACATGCTGGGAGTCGTAGTTTCAACACAGCTGGAGTGCCGGAGGTTAGCTATCACTGCCCTACCGACTCTAGAGATCAGTTCTGCACATCTCCTTTTGAAAAATAAAAAAAATGTGTCTGTGCTGTTGATACAATATTTCAGGCTTTGGGGCCAATATATATTGTGTCCTATACCACTGCCATGGCTGATCTGAGAATGGTGGCTTCTACTCCAGTCAGGGGTCTCACTATTCCTCTCCCCCAAACCACACTCACTATGTAGATTATACAGCCACCACTAGGGGGAGCTCACTACTTACAGATTATACAGCCACCACTAGAGGGAGCTCACTCCATACAGATTATACAGCCACCACTAGAGGAAGCTCACTACATACAGATTATACAGCCACCACTAGGGGGAGCTCACTGCATACAGATTATACAGCCACCACTAGGGGGAGCTCACTACATACAGATTATACAGCCACCACTAGGGGGAGTTTACTACATATAGATATATACAGCCACCACTAGAGGGCGCTCACTACATACAGATTATACAGCCACCACTAGAGGGAGCTCACTACATACAGATTATACAGCCACCACTAGAGGGCGCTCACTACATACAGATTATACAGCCACCACAGGGGAGCTCACTGCATATAGATATATACAGCCACCACTAGAGGGATCTCACTGCATATAGATATATACAACCACCACTAGGGGGAGCTCACTGCATATAGATATATACAGCCACCACTAGAGGGAGCTCACTGCATACAGATTATACATCCACCACTAGAGGGAGCTCACTGCATACAGATTATACAGTCACCACTAGAGGGCACTCACTACATACAGATTATACAGCCGCCGCTAGGGGGAGCTCACTACATACAGATTATACAGCCACCACTAGAGGGAACTCACTACATACAGATTATACAGCCACCACTAGGGGGAGCTCACTACACACAGATTATACAGCCACCACTAGGGGGAGCTCACTGCATATAGATATATACAGCCACCACTAGAGGGAGCTCACTTCATACAGATCATACAGCCACCACTAGAGGAAGCGCACTACATACAGATCATACAGCCACCACTAGAGGGAGCTCACTACATACAGATAATACAGCCACCACTAGAGGGAGCTCAGTACAAACAGATTATACAGCCACCACTAGAGAGAGATCACTATATACAGATTATACAGCCACCACTAGAGGGAGCTCACCACATACAGATTATACAGCCACCACTAGAGGGAGCTCACCACATACAGATCATACAGCCACCACTAGAGGGAGCTCACTACATACAGATTATACAGCCACCACTAGAGGGCGCTCAGTACATACAGATTATGCAGCCACCACTAGAGGGAGCTCACCACATACAGATCATGCAGCCACCACTAGAGGGAGCTCACCACATACAGATTATACAGCCATCACTAGAGGGAGCTACTGACTACCTTTGTTACCAGTTATCTTGTTCAGGTTCACAGTGGTGCAGCCTCTCCACCCCCAGTTGGGTGGTATTTGCGGTGAACGTCTGGCTTTTCCTTTGACACAGTGTTGGGGGTCACCCAGGTGTCCGAAACCCTGGAGGGTGTGAAAGAAAGTGCACCTAGCATTCAGACTAATGCTGTGTCTGGGACATTGGGGGTACAATGTAAGGATAGGAGTCACCACCTTGTCACAGGTAGCACCAATAATTTGTTCTAATCCTCAGGGTTTGTTACTTTGCTCAGAAAATGTCTGTACCCCAGAGACTGCAAAATGGCTGCACACCCTAAAATGGTAAAAGTATCTAGTTAGGGTGAATTCACACAGCTGTGTCCGTTTTGCGGACCACACACCACCTCTGTGCACCCCACATCACGGGGGGACCCCTCAACTTCAATGGGTCAGCAATGCACATGTTGCGGGCAAAGATAGGACTTGTGTCATCTCTTCTGTGGCACGGAGCCAGAAGAACATGGAAGCTGTGTGGAGGGGAATCTGGAAAAGCTGGGTGACTATCACTATTGGTCTTGGCAGAAGGATATGTTATATAGAGGTATTGAATGTACTGATGCAGGACAAGCAGCTTTATCATTCAGGGCTCTAGAAAAGTTGTGTGACAACCCCAGTGGCATGGCTTCATTGGTTGTCAGCCAGCTTTTGTACAATCCCGAATAGCAGAAGGCCATGTTATGCATTGATAAGAGAAGGGCTCATGCAGAGCAAGCTTGAGTTGCCATTCAGGGCTCTAGAAAAGCTGGGTGTAAACCCCTAGGGGAACTGCTATTGAGCCATCAATGGTTAATATGCTTCTTCATCAGTATTACTGCATAACATGGCCTGTCTCTGGGGCAGGAGTTGGAAACCTCTGGCTGTTATTAAACTACACCTCCCAGCATGCACCATTCAATTCTACAGTTTTGAGAACAGCAGAGCGAGTGTGAATGTTGGGAGTTTCAGTCTGACAGCAGCTGTAGAGCTGAAAAACGCCAACCCCTGACCTACATCTACTGACCATGTGAAAAGTAAGTGTTATGTGTTGTACAGGATTGGGAAAGTTATTGATGTTTTCTTCCATGAACAGCGCCTCTCCTGTCAGTGGTCGTGTGGGGTATTTCAGCTCTAGAAGGCGATGGGGCTGAGCGTCAGTACCTTGCACAAGCTGAGTCCAGGGATGGTGCTGATTTCTCTCCGCCGCTTAACCTTTTCATCCCCCTGTAAGTAATCCCTGCGATCAGTCCTCCACTTCTCCTCCCTCCTATCAGTCCTCCACCTCTCCTCCCTCCTATCAGTCATCCACCTCTCCTCCCTCCTATCAGTCCTCCACCTCTCCTCCCTCCTATCAGTCCTCCACCTCTCCTCCTCCCTCCTATCAGTCCTCCACCTCTCCTCCCTCCTATCAGTCCTCCACCTCTCCTCCCTCCTATCAGTCCTCCACCTCTCCTCCCTCCTATCAGTCCTCCACCTCTCCTCCCTCCTATCAGTCCTCCACCTCTCCTCCCTCCTATCAGTCCTCCACCTCTCCTCCCCTCCTCCCTCCGATCAGTCCTCCATCTCTCCTCCCTCCGATCAGTCCTCCACCTCTCCTCCCTCCGATCAGTCCTCCACCTCTCCTCCCTCCGATCAGTCCTCCACCTCTTCTCCCTCCGATCAGTCCTCCACCTCTCCTCCCTCCTCGAGCCGGTGAACAGGCCGATGGCTTTCTGATGGTCAGTGAGGGGTCTGAGGTGAGGAGAAGCTCATGCTCCTGGTCATGATCTGCCTTTTCCTGACATAAACCCCGCCTCTGTGGCAGCCATTTTGAATAATTATGTTCTTAATCAATAGGAATTGGCCTCATTTGCATAATTACCCACAATGCATTGTAAATTGTCTTCCTAAGTTAAATCAACGTTGGAAAGAATATATTAAATCCAGAATTGGACTTAGAAAACTGAATTTTAGTACAAAGTGGGCGGAGCCTATCTGGGCTAAAATCCAGCTCCATCCAGACCCTCCGGAGGAAGCCCGGACACGCGGTCTGAAAAGGAATATGGGAAATGGTTCCGAAAAAATAAAATAATAATTTTTATTTAGATCCAACATTTATAACTGTGGAGAAGTGAGTAATGAGTAACAGTCACCACACACAGGGAGCGCTGATGAAGTAGGTAGAGACAGTAGGTGCTGAGCTGTACAGTCACTATACCAGGGAAGGCCAACCTGTGGCCCTCCAGCTCTTGTAAAACTGCAACTCCCACTATGCAAAGCTGTCGGCAGTCTGGGCATGCTGGGGGTTGTAGTTTTTCAACAGCTGGAGAGCTGCAGGTTGACCATTCGTGCACTATACAATGTAAGGCACTGTGCTCGGTGAGCTCAGAGAAGGCCGCAGTGCCTTCTCAAACAGCTGATCGGTGGGGGTCCAGGGTGTCGGACCCCCAATGATTAGATACTGATGACCTATCCAAAGCTGTGGGCCAGGAATATCAGTGGTCATTAAGGGGTTAATGATGACCTCACATACATAATACCTCACTAATTAGCAGTGGAGGATATAAGATCAAATACACATGAACCAATGATAGTATAGGATAATTACGACTGTATATTAAAGGGGTTGTCCACGATTACAAAAACATGTCTGCTTTCTTCCAGAAACAGTGCCTCCTCTGTCCACAGGTTGTATGTGGTAATGCAGTGAGCTGCAGTACCACACACAGTCCATGTAACAGAGAGGAGGCTTCAGCTCCTCCGTGGGAGTCGTCTTTCCCTGTCCGAGATGTGCCCTGCTTCACAGCCAGGGAGAAGACTAACTGTTCTCGCTAATCTGGACGGCATCTTCTGGAGGTGGACCACAGGTGAAGGTACAAGATTTAGAAAAAACTCTGGTGACGGGTCCTCTTTAAAAGAAAAATGAATAATAACAGTATTATTAATGGGAACAATGCAGTGTAATCTGCAGACAGCACTAGGAGTCATGTTGGCGGTCCTGAGAGTACTGTATGGCAGTATATGTCACACTGTCATTATGGTACTGTTGGGCGCTTGTGCTCCTGGTGCCAACAAGGGTGTTCAGCTGCGCCTCTCTATGGCACTGCCATTTGTTTCAGTTTGCTGTTACTCAGCACTGTGTGGCGCTGTTATGTGGACACAGACTGTAGCGGTATATTCTGCACAGGTTCACATGCAGCTCGCCAAATACCATCTTACGCTTTAGCCCAGAATGGCAGATCTGTTAATTATGTAGAGACAGGAGATCGAGGATTCGTCAGTCTAGACTTCAGGAAATGTAGGTGGCAATGGGTTAACACGCTGCTATGGCGGAGTCAAAAAGCAACACATTATGGCTCGAGATGAGCGAATTTCATGTTACCACGCTTCGTTTGGTGGTAAAAGCAGAATTGCGTTATGGATTCTGATACTACGGACCATAACGCAATTCTATGACGGATTGCCTTTAGAGGCATTCCATTATTCATTCCGTCATAATAGAAGTCTATGGCCTCCAAAACTGATCCGTCCCGTTTCCGTTTTGCAGGCGAGGACTCCCCATAGACTCCTATTATGATGGAATGCCTCTAAAGGCAATCCGTCATAGAATTGCGTTATGGTCCGTAGTATCAGAATCCATAACGCAATTCTGCTTTTCCTAACATGAAATTCGCTCATCTCTAATTATGGCATTTTTCATATTTGCGCAATAATTTGCTTTTTTCTAAAGTGGCAAGAAAAGGGGAGGGACTCCGCTCTGCCCGCTGGATTTACTATAACTGAGGAGGGTCCGGCGAAATGCGCGGGGCGTTGTTCTATTGACTTCCGGGCTTTATACCTTAGTACTTTATTCTTTTTAGGTTTCATTTCATGTTATTTGATGCTACATTATTATTTATTCATTGTTGATTCTTTATTTGACATTGCATTGTATTTTATTTTGTCTCGGCTGCATTCACACGGGCGAGTTTTCCGTGCGGGTGCAATGCGTGATGTGAACGCATTGCACCCGCACTGAATCTTGACTCATTCATCTCTATGGGGCTGTGCACATGAGCGGTGATTTTCCCGCATCACTTCTGCGTTGCGTGAAAATTGCAGCATGCTCTATATTCTGCGTTTTTCACGCAACGCAGGCCCCATAGAAGTGAATGGGGCTGCATGAAAATTGCAAGCATCCGCAATCAAGTGCGGACGCCGTGCGATTTTCCGCAAGGTTGCTAAGAGACGATCGGGATGGTGACCCGATCTTTATTATGCATTCTCACTACAGAATGCTTAGTAAAATGTGCATTAAGGGGTTAAAAAAGTAAAATAAACTCACCTTATCCACTTGATCACGTAGTTGGGATCTCTTCTGTCTTCTTCAAGCATTAGCTGCCATCTAAAGGACCTGTGGTGATGTCACCATGGTGATGGACCATGTGATGAGCACAGTGACGTCACCACAGGTCCTTTAGATGGCAGCTAATGCTTGAAGAAGACAGAAGCGATCACAACTACGTGATCAAGTGGATAAGGTGAGTTTATTTTTATGTTTAACCCCTTAATGCACTTACTGGACTTCAGTGATGGGTACCAAACATGCCGAATTTTTCGCATGCGTGTGCGAAACGCATTACAACAGTTTTTGCGCATTTTCCCGCAGCGCACCCCCTCTTATGCGGGCGCCAAACATGATGCCCGTGTGAATGCAGCCTACATGTTGTGTCCTTATCTGTGGACTGGATGCTGTGTTTGTGTTCTGTTTTATTCTTACCAGCACATGGCTCATTGTATACAATTTTTAAAATGCCTGTATGTCTATGTAGTCTAATAAAATTGCTTTATTGATTTTACACTTTATGGCTGTGCACGTTATTACGGTTCTCTGGGCATTGCAGCTTTTTTGAGTGTTTAGAATTTACTATAACTGGCTTAAGGTAAAGCTCAAGTCTGCACCACCATACGGCGGGCCGGAGACGCAGCTCATTTATTTAACCCCTTAAGGACATAGGGTTTTTTCATTTTTGCGTTTTCGTTTTGCGCTCTATGCCTTCCAAGAGCCATAACTTTTTTATTTTTCCGTTCACATGGCCATATGAGGGCTTATTTTTTACTGGACAAGTTGTACTTTCCAACGCCATCATTTTAATAATGCATACGGTGTAGTGGGAAGCGGAAAAAAAATTCCAAATGGGGTGAAATTGCAAAAAAAAAGCAATTTCACCACAGTTTTACGGGTTTCAAAATTATGACGTTTGATTTGCGATAAAACTGACCATTTAGTTTTAATCTACAGGTCAGTACGAATCCGGCGATACCCAATATGTATAGCTTTTCTTGCGTTTTGATAGTGAAAAAAAATTCAAAAGTGGGAAAATCTTTTTTTTTTTTGTCGCCATGTTTTGACCGCTATAACGTATTTGTAAATAAGTGTATGGCGTTGTTTGGGGGCTTATTTTTTGCGGGGCGATCTTAACTTTTAGTTGATACCATTATGGGGTGTGTAGGACTTTTTGATCGCTTTTTATTTAATTTTTTTTGAGGAAATGAAGCGTCCAAAAACGGCAAATCGGCCATTTGGGCGCTTTTTTCCGTTTGTCTGTTTACTGTATGGGAAATATATTTTTATACTATGGGCGTTTTCACACATTGCAACACCCATGATGTGTATTTTTTTTATTTTTTTTATTATTTTAATTTTGGGGAAAGGGGGGTGATTTAAATTTTTCGTTTTTTTTTTTATTTTTTTTATTTATTTTTTTACACTTTTATATAGGTCCCATAGGGACCTATATAAATCAGTTACCTGATTGCTTCTATCATAACTTGTATTGGAGTTTATGAGCATTTTACTACTTTCCCATGAAGCCCTATTGCTAACAAGGGCTGCATAGGAAATAGTAAGTGATAGCCTTAAGCTGAATGATAGCCTTACAGCGCTCCGATTCTCCCGATCACCACTAGGGGGAGCCGGAGCGCTGCCGAAAGTTTTACTTTCGGTTTTAGCGCGCGCAGATGCCGTGATCAGGATTGATCACGGCATCTGCGGGGTTAAATGATCGCGATCGGCAGCGCTGCCGACCGCGATCATCAGCTGCGGGGGTCAGCTACAGGAATCAGCCGGATCCCCGCATCGATGGTGCCCGCAGCAAGCAGGAGCGGGCGCCATCTTCAGGGACTGGACACATGACGTACCTATACGTCATGTGTTCTTAAGGAGTTAAGGACATCTGACACTTAATAAATTAGGTACGTCCGACCGGCTTGACCTCACACTTCAATTTTCTGTTTTCCAAATGGTTCAAAAAAAATAATTAAGAAAAACCATATCCTGTAACAATAAAAACGTATCCTGAGTATCTGGTATGTACATTTGTCATTGGTTTGCATTATTTCCAGGACAGAGATGGTGCTGTTATTTCTCACCCTGCACAATCCTCCCTCCGATCAGTCCTCCACCTCTCCTCCCTCCGATCAGTCCTCCACCTCTCCTCCCTCCTCGAGCCGGTGAACAGGTCGATGGCTTTCTGATGGTCAGTGAGGGCTCTGAGGTGAGGAGAAGCTCATGCTCCTGGTCATGATCTGCCTTCTCCTGATATAAACCCCGCCTCTGTGGCAGCCATTTTGAATAATTTAGTTTTCAACCAATAGAAATCGACCTCATTTGCATATTTACCCACAATGCATTGCAAATCGTCTCCCTAAGTTAAATGAACGTTGAAAAGAATATGTCAAATCCCAAATTTGACTTAGAAAACAGAATTTTAGGACAAAGTGGGCGGAGCCTATCTGAGCTCAAATCCAGCGTCATCCAGACCCTCCGGAGGAACCCCGGACGCGCGATCTGAAAAGAAATATGGGACGCTGTTCTGAAAAAAAATAAATAATGATAATTTTTTTTTTTTGGACCCAACATTTGCAACGGTGGAGAAGTAAGTGATGAGTAAGAGTTACTCCATGAAGCAACAGTCACCGCACACAGCGCTGTTCACACTGAGCAGCCTCCCGCCACCACACACTGCAGTAGCTCCGGCCTCCACCAGGGAGCAGAACTCCCAGTCCTCACAGACATCATGAGCACAGAAGCGCTCACCATATAAGACCCTCGCCACACACACAGCGCTACCTTCACTGCAATCATCATTTAACCTAAGGAGACTTACAGGCAGTGCACATGCACTATGGGAAATATGCAAATTAATGGGTTGGAAATATATTTTTAGCCAATAGAAAAGCGGAGATCTCAGACACACATCCTGCCTGAGGCCCACCCTGTGGGTGCAGAGCTTATGATTACACAATAGGTGGATTGAGAGAAACCAACTGTGCAATCAGCCCTGTTTTATAAAGCTTTATTTTCACATTTCTGTACAAGCCAATCCCTAACACCACATGGAACTGACAACTAACCCCTCTCCATCTCAACCCAGCAAAACCACCAGATAGCAACACATTCACTGCAAAAACCCAGCGGCCTAATTCTGTGAGACACCTATTACACCTAGGGAGAGTGGAAGGCAATGCACTATGGGAAATATGCAAATCGGAAAAGGTCTGGCTCTCTACTGCCACCCATTGGAAATTCTGCGTTACTACATTTAACTCATTATAAGCTGGTCTCTAGTGACACCTGGTGGACAGTCTTTGTTACTACATTTAGCCCTTCATAAACTAACCTCTTATTGACTCTTTGTGCTAATGGTCATTTTGTGTTATTACATTTACTGCATAATTAACAGATCTCTACTGCCACCTACTGGACATCTACTGCTATTACATGTATTGCGTAATAAAGAGCTCTCTACTGACACCTGCTGGACATCTCCTGCTATTACATTTACTGCATAATAAACAGCTCTCTACTGAAACCTGCTGGACATCTCCTGTATTACATTTACTGCATATTACATTTACTGCACAATAAACAGCTCTCTACTGACACCTGCTGGGCATCTCCTGCTATTACATTTACTGCACAATAAACTGCTCTCTACTGACACCTGCTGGACATCTCCTGCTATTACATTTACTGCACAATAAACTGCTCTCTACTGACACCTGCTGGGCATCTTCTGCTATTACATTTACTGCATAATTATGACTGCTCTCTACTGACACCTGCTGGACATCTCCTGCTATTACATTTACAGCATAATTATGAGCTCTCTACTGCCACCTGTCAGACATCTACCTCTATCACACTTTCTGCATAATAAACTGACATTCACCACATTACACTTTTTGATCATTATAACACTAATTATACTTTCAACCTATAAACACAAATTAGCTATTTATTTAAATTCAGCAGTAAGTGGATTTGTTATACTTTAACAAAGAACATAAAAAAATATCAAAAAGTTAAAACTTTTAAACAAGCCTTGACGCATTACTGACATGCAATCAACACCTCATTGACTGCTAACTATTTTACAACAAGCATCTTGTCAGTATAAAATGATTAAGTTGGCTAAGAGGCCTTTGTCGGGATTCAGGGGGTACTGTTTTTCCTTATGGAGACCTCCTTGTAGTGGGAGAAGTTGGAGGTGAGAAGCCCATGCTTCTGGTGCTGAACTACCTTCCCTCATACACGATCTTCCGATAGGACAGCTGTTTTGAATAGTTTAGTTTTTATCCAATAGAAATGTGCAAGATTTGCATATTTACCCAGAATGCATTGCTGAGAGTCTGAAAGTTCAATGATGGACTGAACAGGAGGAGACTGGTTGGGCTCTAATCCAGTGAGAAGTAACAGCGCTCTCCATGGTTTGTATACAAGTAAATGGACTCAAACAGCAGCCATCCTATTTTTATTTATTTTTTTAGACCCTGATTCTCCTTTGTTCAAGATTTAATGAAATAGTTAAATTTCATTCTCAATAAACAAACCACTGATGTAACTCAAAGCTGGAAACCAGTGAGACGATCATAGACATTACAAACACAGAAATGCTCTATGTGTAATACCACCCGCGCACACGACGGTCCCTTCAGGGCCATGTTCATTTAACCTAAGGAGAGTTACAAGCAAAGCACTATGGGGAATTATGCAAATTATAGTGTTGAAGGTGTGTTCTCTTCTAGAAGACCAGATATAGTTTTTCTCAGTCCCCATGTTCTGGACCAGGGGGTGGTGGTGCTAATAATTACATGACAGGTAGAATGCAGCACATCTGTAACACAAATCTGCCTAACATGGAGGAATCACCTACAAGAAGTTTTTTCATTGGGATTTATATTTTCTTGGAAGCAGCTGTTAGAACACAAACACTCATGTTATTGACACACACAAAATCTACAAGTGCATGTCACTGACGCACAGCAGATCTACAAGAATCCAAAACATAACAAGAAAACCCAGGGGCCTCCCTCAGGGACATATCTATTACACCTAAGGAGAGCAGGAGGCAGCGGACTATGGAGGTTTATGCAAATCAGAAAGAGTGCCTCTCTCTCCTGCCTCCTGCTGGATACTCTGCGCTACTACATTCACCTACTAATAAATTGATCTCACAAGTGAAACCTAGCGGACGTTCTGTGTTATTATAGTAATCTCATTATAAACTGACAGTTACTGACACCCAATAAACATTTTACATCACTTTATTACAGCAGACCTTTATTTTATTACCATCTTCTTCTCTAATAACCCTCTCATATAAAGTAGATAGGCTATATCAGGGGTGGCCAACATTACAGACACAAAGAGTTTTTCGCCCTATCAGATGCACCAAGGTTTTAGCAGAGAAAAAAAAAGTTCATCTGATCTGAGGTTTTTTTCTTATTTGCAGAGAGGAAAAGAAAAAAATATTTTTCATCAGACCCCCAATCCTCATCAAAACGCCAAAAAAAAAAAAAAAACAATGCTCAGATTATAAGCATGGGGTGGAGAGAGAGCTAGTCTGACTGCTTTTCAGCTCCACTGCTAAAGAAGCAATTCAAAAACCAAAAAGCTGCAGGTTGGCCATCCCTGTGCTATTATACCAAAACTTTCAACAAATCATCACACATTTAAGCACTGGTGTGAGTTCTAACATTCCTTGCTGAGAGGCCTTTGTCAGGACTCAGGGGGAGCTATTTTTCCTTATGGAGACCTCCTAGTAGTGATTAGGGATTCATCTCTCCTTCCTTTATTGAGCAGTGAACTGGTTGATGGCTTTTGACCTGTGAGGGGCAGTTAGAGAGAAGGTGCTCCTGGTGCTGAACGTCCTTGCCTGATACACGAACCGCTGATGGGACAGGTTTTTTGAATAGTTTTGTTTTTATCCAATAGAAATGAGCATGATTTGCATGCTTACCCAGAGTGCATTACTGAACGTCTCCCTGAGCGTAAAGAGAATTAAAAACAATAGGCTAAATGAGTCGACAACCATTGGCATAGCACACTTTGTGTGAAAAATAAGTGTCTGTGATTTGTAATGTCTGAGTTTTTTTTTTTTTAAATAACAGAAATGGTTTGTTGTGTTTACTAAAAAAAAAAAAACCAAAGGGATATAACACATAAAGGGCACAGTTGACACTGGTGAGTCTACCACCACCACACATAATGTGTACACAAGAGTACCCTCACAACTGACCATCTGCAAACATAACAGTCACTACTCCGACTTCTACCCCTAAAGTTTGCAATGAAGATCTGACCTTCCAACTGCAAGAAAATAATCTCATGAGCATAAAATCACTCTTTACAGAAGACCCTGTACACACCCAGGAATACTCAACCTACAGCCTGCCAATGGTTACAAAACTCCACCATACCCTGCTGAAAGCTGTCTGGGCATACTGAGAATTGTAGCTTTGTAACCGCTGGAGGGCTGCAGGTTGAGCATCTCTGATTTAACCTAAGGAGACTTTCAAGCAACAGGAATTTGTAAAAGTAAAAAGTTCCAGTTGCATCTATTTTAAAGAGAACCTGTCCCACTGAAGATGGTGGCTGAGCTGTAGGCAGAAACTTCTAGAGCCAGAGGGAGTTTAGTAGGAAAAGATTCAGTTAAAAATGTAATATATATAAATATGCTCATTCTGGGCTTTAAAGGGGTTACTTCACTATAGCAAATAGCATTTATCATGTAGAGGAAGTTAATACAAGCCACTTAGTAAATGTAATGTATAGTGATTGCCCATATTGCTTCTTTTGCTGGCTGAATTCATTTTTCCATCACTTTATACACTTCTCATTTCCATAGTTATAACCACCCTGCAAACCATCACTGGTGGCCGTGCTTGCACACTGCAGAAAATAAGCACCAGCCTATATGTGGTCCCACAGTCCCGGCCACCGGAGAGGCCAGCATTTTATCCTGCACAACCACCGCTGATGGATTGCAAGGTGGTCGTAACCATGGAAACAAGTAGCATAATGTGATGGAAAAATGAATCCAGCAAAGGAGACAAAAAGGAGAATAACAATATATTAGAAAGTGGCTTGTGTATACTTCTACATAATAAATGGTATTTGCTGAAGGGAGACAAGCCTTAACAGGCAAGTGACTGACAGCCTTCCCTCTATGAGGAGGAGGTCCTATCAGTGACTGACAGCCTTCCCTCTATGAGGAGGAGGTCCTATCAGTGACTGACAGCCTTCCCTCTATGAGGAGGAGGTCCTATCAGTGACTGACAGCCTTTCCTCTATGAGGAGGAGGTCCTATCAGTGACTGACAGCCTTCCCTCTATGAGGAGGAGGTCCTATCAGTGACTGACAGCCTTCCCTCTATGAGGAGGTCCTATCAGTGACTGACAGCCTTCCCTCTATGAGGAGGAGGTCCTATCAGTGACTGACAGCCTTCCCTCTATGAGGAGGAGGTCCTATCAGTGACTGACAGCCTTCCCTCTATGAGGAGGAGGTCCTATCAGTGACTGACAGCCTTCCCCCTATGAGGAGGAGGTCCTATCAGTGACTGACAGCCTTCCCTCTATGAGGAGACGGTCCTACCAGTGACTGACATCCTTTCCTCTATGATGAGGAGGTGGTCCCATCAGTGACTGACAGCCTTCCCTCTATGAGGAGGAGGTCCTATCAGTGACTGACAGCCTTCCCTCTATGAGGAGGTCCTATCAGTGACTGACAGCCTTCCCTCTATGAGGAGACGGTCCTATCAGTGAC
Source organism: Bufotes viridis (assembly GCA_033119425.1). Classification (NCBI taxonomy): domain Eukaryota; kingdom Metazoa; phylum Chordata; class Amphibia; order Anura; family Bufonidae; genus Bufotes; species Bufotes viridis. The sequence goes on from CM065599.1 coordinate 67,233,624, forward strand.
TGACAGCCTTCCCTCTATGAGGAGGAGGTCCTATCAGTGACTGACAGCCTTCCCTCTATGAGGAGGTCCTATCAGTGACTGACAGCCTTCCCTCTATGAGGAGGAGGTCCTATCAGTGACTGACAGCCTTACCTCTATGAGGAGGAGGTCCTATCAGTGACTGAAAGCCTTCCCTCTATGAGGAGGAGGTCCTATCAGTGACTGACAGCCTTCATTCTATGAGGAGGAGGTCCTATCAGTGACTGACAGCCTTCCCTCTATGAGGAGGAGGTCCTATCAGTGACTGACAGCCTTCCCTCTATGAGGAGACGGTCCTATCAGTGATGACAGCCTTCCCTCTATGAGGAGGAGGTCCTATCAGTGACTGACAGCCTTCCCTCTATGAGGAGGAGGTCCTACCAGGGACTGACAGCTTTCCCTCTATGAGGAGGAGGTCCTATCAGTGACTGACAGCCTTCCCTCTATGAGGAGGAGGTCCTATCAGGGACTGACAGCCTTCCCTCTATGAGGAGGAGGTCCTATCAGTGACTGACAGTCTTCCCTCTATAACGAGGGGGTCCTATCAGTAACTGACAGCCTTCCCTCTATGAGGAGGAGGTCCTATCAGTGACTGACAGCCTTCCATGAGGAGGAGGTCCTATCAGTGACTGACAGGGACTGACAGCCTTCCCTCTATGAGGAGGAGGTCCTATCAGTGACTGACAGTCTTCCCTCTATGAGGAGGTCCTATCAGGGACTGACAGCCTTCCCTCTATGAGGAGGAGGTCCTATCAGGGACTGACAGCCTTCCCTCTATGAGGAGGAGGTCCTATCAGTGACTGACAGCCTTCCCTCTATGAGGAGGAGGTCCTATCAGGGACTGACAGTCTTCCCTCTATGAGGAGGAGGTCCTATCAGTGACTGACAGCCTTCCCTCTATGAGGAGGAGGTCCTATCAGTGACTGACAGCCTTCCCTCTATGAGGAGGAGGTCCTATCAGTGACTGACAGCCTTCCCTCTATGAGGAGGAGGTCCTATCAGTGACTGACAGCCTTCCCTCTATGAGGAGGAGGTCCTATCAGTGACTGACAGCCTTCCTCTATGAGGAGGAGGTCCTATCAGTGACTGACAGCCTTCCCTCTATGAGGAGGAGGTCCTATCAGTGACTGACAGCCTTCCCTCTATGAGGAGGAGGTCCTATCAGTGACTGACAGCCTTCCCTCTATGAGGAGGAGGTCCTATCAGTGACTGACAGCCTTCCCTCTATGAGGAGGAGGTCCTATCAGTGACTGACAGCCTTCCCTCTATGAGGAGGAGGTCCTATCAGTGACTGACAGCCTTCCCTCTATGAGGAGGACGGTCCTATCAGTGACTGACAGCCTTCCCTCTATGAGGAGGAGGTCCTATCAGTGACTGACAGCCTTCCCTCTATGAGGAGGAGGTCCTATCAGTGACTGACAGCCTTCCCTCTATGAGGAGGAGGTCCTATCAGTGACTGACAGCCTTCCCTCTATGAGGAGGAGGTCCTATCAGTGACTGACAGCCTTCCCTCTATGAGGAGGTGGTCCTATCAGTGACTGACAGCCTTCCCTCTATGAGGAGGAGGTCCTATCAGTGACTGACAGCCTTCCCTCTATGAGGAGGAGGTCCTATCAGTGACTGACAGCCTTCCCTCTATGAGGAGGAGGTCCTATCAGTGACTGACAGCCTTCCCCCTATGAGGAGGAGGTCCTATCAGTGACTGACAGCCTTCCCTCTATGAGGAGACGGTCCTACCAGTGACTGACATCCTTTCCTCTATGAGGAGGAGGTCCCATCAGTGACTGACAGCCTTCCTCTATGAGGAGGAGGTCCTATCAGTGACTGACAGCCTTCCCTCTATGAGGAGAGGTCCTATCAGTGACTGACAGCCTTCCCTCTATGAGGAGGAGGTCCTATCAGTGACTGACAGCCTTCCCTCTATGAGGAGGACGGTCCTATCAGTGACTGACAGCCTTCCCTCTATGAGGAGGAGGTCCTATCAGTGACTGACAGCCTTCCCTCTATGAGGAGGAGGTCCTATCAGTGACTGACAGCCTTCCCTCTATGAGGAGGAGGTCCTATCAGTGACTGACAGCCTTCCTCTATGAGGAGGAGGTCCTATCAGTGACTGACAGCCTTCCCTCTATGAGGAGGAGGTCCTATCAGTGACTGACAGCCTTCCCTCTATGAGGAGGAGGTCCTATCAGTGACTGACAGCCTTCCCTCTATGAGGAGGAGGTCCTATCAGTGACTGACAGCCTTCCCTCTATGAGGAGGAGGTCCTATCAGTGACTGACAGCCTTCCTCTATGAGGAGGAGGTCCTATCAGTGACTGACAGCCTTCCCTCTATGAGGAGGAGGTCCTATCAGGGACTGACAGCCTTCCCTCTATGAGGAGGAGGTCCTATCAGTGACTGACAGCCTTCCTCTATGAGGAGGAGGTCCTATCAGTGACTGACAGCCTTCCCTCTATGAGGAGGAGGTCCTATCAGTGACTGACAGCCTTCCTCTATGAGGAGGAGGTCCTATCAGTGACTGACAGCCTTCCCTCTATGAGGAGGAGGTCCTATCAGTGACTGACAGCCTTCCTCTATGAGGAGGAGGTCCTATCAGTGACTGACAGCCTTCCCTCTATGAGGAGGAGGTCCTATCAGTGACTGACAGCCTTCCCTCTATGAGGAGGAGGTCCTATCAGTGACTGACAGCCTTCCCTCTATGAGGAGGAGGTCCTATCAGTGACTGACAGCCTTCCCTCTATGAGGAGGAGGTCCTATCAGTGACTGACAGCCTTCCCTCTATGAGGAGGAGGTCCTATCAGTGACTGAAAGCCTTCCCTCTATGAGGAGGAGGTCCTATCAGTGACTGACAGCCTTCCCTCTATGAGGAGGAGGTCCTATCAGTGACTGACAGCCTTCCCTCTATGAGGAGGAGGTCCAATCAGTGATTGACAGCCTTCCCTCTATGAGGAGGAGGTCCTATCAGAGACTGACAGCCTTCCCTCTATGAGGAGGATGTCCTATCAGTGACTGACAGCCTTACCGCTATGAGGATGAGGTCCTATCAGTGACTGACAGTCTTCCCTCTATAAGGAGGAGGTCCTATCAGTGACTGACAGCCTTCCCTCTATAAGGGGGAGGTTCTATCAGTGACTGACAGCCTTCCCTCTATAAGGGGGAGGATCTATCAGTGACTGACAGCCTTCCCTCTATGAGGAGGTGGTCCTATCAGGGACTGACAGCCTTCCCTCTATGAGGAGGAGGTCCTATCAGGGACTGACAGCCTTCCCTCTATGAGGAGGAGGTCCTATCAGTGACTGACAGCCTTCCCTCTATGAGGAGACGGTCCTATCAGTGACTGACAGCCTTCCCTCTATGAGGAGACGGTCCTATCAGTGACTGACAGCCTTCCCTCTATGAGGAGGCGGTCCTATCAGTGACTGACAGCCTTCCCTCTATGAGGAGGAGGTCCTATCAGTGACTGACAGCCTTCCCTCTATGAGGAGGAGGTCCTATCAGGGACTGACAGCCTTCCCTCTATGAGGAGGCGGTCCTATCAGTGACTGACAGCCTTCCCTCTATGAGGAGGAGGTCCTATCAGTGACTGACAGCCTTCCCTCTATGAGGAGGAGGTCCTATCAGGGACTGACAGCCTTCCCTCTATGAGGAGGAGGTCCTATCAGTGATTGACAGCCTTCCCTCTATGAGGAGGAGGTCCTATCAGTGACTGACAGCCTTCCCTCTATGAGGAGGAGGTCCTATCAGTGACTGACAGCCTTCCCTCTATGAGGAGGAGGTGGTCCTATCAGTGACTGACAGCCTTCCCTCTATGAGGAGGAGGTCCTATCAGTGACTGACAGCCTTCCCTCTATGAGGAGGAGGTCCTATCAGTGACTGACAGCCTTACCTCTATGAGGATGAGGTCCTATCAGTGACTGACAGCCTTCCCTCTATGAGGAGGAGGTCCTATCAGTGACTGACAGCCTTCTCTCTATGAGGAGGTCCTATCAGTGACTGACAGCCTTCCCTCTATGAGGAGGAGGTCCTATCAGTGACTGACAGCCTTCCCTCTATGAGGAGGAGGTCCTATCAGTGACTGACAGCCTTCCCTCTATGAGGAGGAGGTCCTATCAGGGACTGACAGCCTTCTCTCTATGAGGAGGAGGTCCTATCAGTGACTGACAGCCTTCCCTCTATGAGGAGACGGTCCTATCTAAGGGTATTTTCACACTGCCCTAGGGGCTCAATACCAGAAAAAAACGAGTGACCTTTATCCTAATGCATTCGGAATGGAAAGCATTCCATCCCGTGTGCATTAGGATGTCTTCAGTTCATTCCCTCTTACGGTATTTGCGGTATTTTATATTGAAATGCATTAATGCCGCCACCAAGTGCTCCAGTAAAACGGATCCGGTTTTCCGATCTGCGTATCTGCAGACCTTTAAAAATGCAAAAAAAACAAAAAAAAAAATACCGGATACGTTTTTTCGGATGACACCGGAGAGACGGATACAGTGTTTCAATGCATATGTTAGACGGATCTGGCAGGCAGTTTCGGCGACGGAACTGCCTGTCAGATCCTCACAATGCAAGTGTGAAAGTACCCTAATCCTATCCTGTGTGATACAGTCTGCTGAGCTGTGTATCTAATCCTATCCTGTGTGATACTGTCTGCTCAGCTGTATCTAATCCTCTCCTGTGTGATACAGCCTGCTGAGCTGTGTATCTAATCCAATCATGTGTGATACTGTCTGCTGAGATGTGTATCTAATCCCACATGTGTGATAGTGTCTGCTGAGCTGTGTATCTAATCCTTTCCTGTGTGATACTGCCTGCTGAGCTGTGTATCTAATACTATCCTGTGTGATACTGTCTGCTGAGCTGTGTATCTAATCCTATCCTGTGTGATCCTGTCTGCTGAGCAGTGTATCTAATCCTATTCTGTGTGATACAGTCTGCTGAGCCGTCTATCTAATCCTATCCTGTGTGATACTGTCTGCTGAGCTGTGTATCTAATCCTATCCTGTGTGATACTGTCTGCTGAGCTGTGTATCTAATCCTATCCTGTGTGATACTGTCTGCTGAGCAGTGTATCTAATCCTATCATGTGTGATACAGTCTGCTGCGCTGTGTATCTAATCCTGGAGACCTATTCCTATGAAGTATAAGACGTTGTCCTCTAGGTGGCTGAGCGCCACACTTCATCATTTTCCTGGCAGTTTTGATATTTCACCAGCAGAGGGCGCCCACACTCTTCTGTATGTTCTCTTGCTAAGGATTGTGGGAGTTCCCTGCTTCCTGTTCCATAGTTCGTGTGGATGGAGGGAGATTTCCATGTGCAATATATAACACATAACCCATCAGGTAGCGCCCCCGCCTGGTGTCTCTGGATATAATCTCAGCATATGTGGGGCTGTGAGCTATGGTATAATTTCATCGGCCAAGATGGAGTCTGCGAAGCGTGTTCTGGTGTATCTGACCAAAGAGACTTCGCTGCTTCAATGTGCGAGGTTTGTGCAGGTAAATGGCGATTGGCTCTGCGCTGCGCTTATGGTAACTGCTGGCGCTCACTGATAGGAGGCTGTATATTTTACAGGGCATCACCGGGCACTTTGCGCCCGAGGATCAGGACCGGGTGATGGTGAACTGCGGCCTGGATCACAATCGGTTCATCATCTCAGATCGGCCGTTCAGCGGCTCCAGGAAGGCGGAGTTACAGGTGCGTAATCCTTGGGGCAGGAAAACGTCATGGGTTCAGGGCTCTGGAAAAGGTGGGTGACATGCCCGGTGGCAGCTGTCCTGTTACCACAGCAACTGCCACCCAGCTTTTTTTTATTACTCTTATAACCTCCATGTTTCTCCCCCACCTTCAGAGGCCGGCCTTCTGTCCGATAAAACACCTAACCACGGACCAAGTGGCATCTCTGCCGGAGGAGATAAGGGGCCGCGGCGTTGATGTGGGGGTTGCCATCTTGTTGCAATCCGTCAATAAAAGGATTCTTCTGACCAGACGCTCCAAGGAGCTGCACATCTTCCCCAACGTCTGGGTGCCGCCAGGTCTGTACTGTGGATCCGCTACTGAGTTGTCCGACCTCTGGGGTCCGCTCTGATCTGGAGAACCGGCCTGTGTCCCCATTTGAATGTGGGGTGCGCTGTAGATGGAGTACACGTGCTCAAATGACGGAACATGGGGCTCCTGAGCCCGTCACTGGTGGGGACCACAGCAGTCGGACCCCGGTCAGTGCAGGAGAGGATCACCAGTTCTTCTAAAGCAGGCATGCTCAACCTGCGGCCCTCCAGCTGTTGCAAAACTACAACTCCCAGCATGCCTGAACAGCCTACAGCAGGGCATTGTGGGAGTTGTAGTTTTACAACAGCTGGAGGGCCGCAGGTTGAGCATGCCTAGACTAAAGTGTCACTAGCAGCTGAAGTCATGCGACCACCGCCATCTTGAGCTCTATGGACAGGACGGCAGCCAGTGATACGTGAGAGAAACGTACTTCAGAAAAACTGGTAAGAATTGGTTATTCTCCATTCACAGCCAAAGCTGCATCCAGAATTCTCAGCACTGAGCTCTAGTAATCCAGGGATGTGTACTGTGCTGACCTCTGAGACTGATGGCATTCAAGGAGAAGCCTACAGATCTGTGAATGCAGCTTTAGGTGTGACTGGAGTATAAGCCATGTCTGCAACCAGGTGAAAGCAGTCTTCCTACTGTCAGTAGGGTGAACACTGATGATGGCGGCCATTACGTTGTATAATCCGCCATGTTCCTCCACCCTTAAAGATTCACGTGGCCTAGAGATGATGATATGGTCTTCTCTTCACAGGAGGTCACATGGAGGACGGAGAAACAGTAAGCTGCATCCCATTCTGCTTGTTAACCCTATGAGCCCCGCTCTGCCTGTAGAAGGCGGAGTCACTTAACCTCCTCGATCACTGATCACAGGTCTCTCTCCCCTTCACAGCTCATTAATGCCGGCCTGCGAGAACTTCAGGAGGAGACAGGGTTAAATCTGCAAGGCGCCAACCTCCCCTGGAGCATTCTGGGATTTTGGGAGGTAAGGGGGGGTGTATGGCGCCCGATGACATCACTCCCTGTGACAGTAACGGTTTATATCCTAGAGGAGGAGTGATTCCCATAGCTGTGGCTTATAGGTCCTTGGATACGGTGCAGAAGGGCTCCATGTGTGACGTAGGGGCAGTAACCGTGTAGTTAGGTAGATGCAACAAGTCTTGGATCCCTTGTCTCTGTCTTCCATAGTCAGCGTTCCCACCGTTACTCAGCCGTGGCCTGCCCACCCGCCATCATATTGTCACTTACCTGCTGGTCTCATCCAATGAAACCCACCAAGAGCTGCAGGTAGGTGATCGGACAATCAAAACTATTGTTGTTGTGGATAAAATTTTAGCGCGGTCATTGTGCCTTCCTGCATCTCCAGGAGAAACTCCAGCCAGATGAGCGGGAGGTGAGCGCCTGTGCGTGGCTGGACCGGGAGATCGCAGAGCAGATTGTGACCGCCCGAGAAGGAGAAAAGGATTCTGGGAGAAGAAGCACTGGTCTGCAGACAGCAATAACGTAAGAGGATAGCTGACGGGTCAGAGCGATGTTCTGCAGATCTCTAGAGAGGTCAGAGGTGTAATAATCTGCAGGATATATCACTATGTATCTGTCAGGAGGTAGGGAGGACAGAGCGATGTTCTGCAGATCTCTAGAGAGGTCAGAGGTATAATAATCTTTAGGATATATCACTATATCTGTCAGGAGGTAGAGAGGACAGAGCAATGTTCTGCAGATCTCTAGAGAGGTCAGTGGTGTAATAATCTGCAGAATATATCGCTATGTATCTGTCAGGAGGTAGAGAGGGCAGAGCGATGTTCTGCAGATCTCTAGAGAGGTCAGTGGTGTAATAATCTGCAGGATCTATCACTATGTATCTGTCAGGAGGTAGAGAGGGCAGAGCGGTGTTCTGAAGATCTCTAGAGAGGTCCGAGGTGTAATAATCTGCTGGATATATCACTATGTATCTGTCAGGAGGTAAATAGGACAGAGCGATGTTCTGCAGATCTCTAGAGAGGTCAGAGGTATAATAATCTGCTGGATATATCACTATGTATCTGTCAGGAGGTGGAGAGGACAGAGCGATGTTCTGCAGATCTCTAGAGAGGTCAGAGGTTTAATAATCTGCAGGATATATCACTGTGTATCTGTCAGGAGGTGGAGAGGACAGAGCAATGTTCTGCAGATCTCTAGAGAGGTCAGAGGTGTAATAATCTGCAGATCTATCATTATGTATCTGTCAGGAGGTAGAGAGGACAGAGCGATGTTCTGTAGATCTCTAGAGAGGTCAGAGGTATAATAATCTGCAGGATATATCACTATGTATCTGTCAGGAGGTAGAGCGGACAGCGTGATGTTCTGCAGATCTCTAGAGAGGTCAGAGGTATAATAATCTGCTGGATATATCACTATGTATCTGTCAGGTGGTAGAGAGGACAGAGCGATGTTCTGCAGATCTCTAGAGAGGTCAGTGGTGTAATAATCTGCTGGATATATCACTATGTATCTGTCAGGAGGTAAAGAGGACAGAGCGATGTTCTGCAGATCTCTAGAGAGGTCAGAGGTGTAATAATCTGCAGGATATATCACTGTGTATCTGTCAGGAGGTAGAGAGGACAGAGCGATGTTCTGCAGATCTCTAGAGAGGTCAGTGGTGTAATAATCTGCAGGATATATCACTATGTATCTGTCAGGAGGTAGAGGACAGAGCGATGTTCTGCAGATCTCAGTAATCTTGCTGTCCCTGTCTCCTAGCATCACAGAAGTCAGCAGTCGATCACTGACACAGAAAGACCTCGCTCTGTCTACGCTTCTTAACATGGCCCCTATAGAGGGTGAGGATACGGAACGCGTGAGCACCGGTACAAAGTACGCGCTGGAGCTGTGGCTGGAAACTCTACGCTGAAAGGAAATTACCTAGGAGTCCTTTACTCTATTGTACTTTCAATACTATCAGTATAGAGGCTTGGAAGACAGGACACAGCGCCCCCAGAGGCCACGGCAGACATGACAGGACAAGCACTGAATAAATAAAAGGGGTTTATTCCCGTTTAAAAAGATTTTTTTGCCTTTCTTTTGCCCTTGGAAGATGTCGCCTGCATCAGCTCTACCTCAGTGAGTACGAAGAACAGACTAAATACAGATACGTCTTAGATTTAAATACATAAATATGCAGATGGCGGTGATGCCGCTACTACCGCCGCATTAACCCTCCAGCACCAGGAAGGATATCTGGAATATTCCTTGGTGGGAGGGGTACATGACCTTCATACAGAACAGCGTCTGGTCTTTGGAGTTTGTATAAGTAAAAAAACTGAAAATATATCATTGTCTATCTGCGTCTATCTCTGTACAGCGCTAGGAGGAGGCGGCGGCGGCAGCGAGCGTACGAAAAAAATATACATAGAAGGCAATATACAGGGCATAGAAAAACGTCATATCCGAGATCAGAGTGCAGTACCAGCCGGTGCCTGCAGATGGCGACCTTATGAGTCTCTAGCACCACCTACAGGCTGCAGAGGTATTGCAAGCAACATCTCCCTGTGTCAGGTAATTGAGGAATGATAAGACTGTACAAAAAGTGATGAAAAGAAAAAAATTGATGGATTTTTGATAATTTCCAGCAGATATCAGTCACATATGGATGGAAATGGCTTGGCGCTGGAGATACGTGATGGGGGGGGGGGGGGGCCCAACAGGAAGGTCTACACTTCCCGTCATTACAGTCACAGTCTGAACCTGGCTGATAACCATAGAGAGCATTACTTCACGTAACTGATTTCAAGGAGCAGATTATTAAATAACAAATAGAATCATCCGATATAAAAAAAAACAAAAAAACTATGACATGATGGGAGTCGTAATACTAAAATGAGCGCTGGGTTGATTCCTCGTGGTCTCTGTACATTCCTGCTGTCCGTGTGACGCCGGTATCCATAGGCCGTGGCGTATAATGCTTTGTAGTTTAAAAAAAAAAAATGGCGTCCAGGGAGAGGCCTATGGAAGCAGAAGTCAGCCATGTCCTAGCTGGGGTCCGGCTCCCTGGGTCAGGACCCTCCTGATCAGTCCAATGATATAATGTCCGGTCTGCACCCAGGTAAGGTGGGGGTGGAGTTCTGAGATCCGCTGTGGCCGTGACTGTCCCGTAACGTGCTGGTGGAGACAATGCTGCTTATCCGGCTGGCGCCATTGCTTGCCCCGTGGGATCCTGCTATGGCCTGGGTGAGGGGGCTCATGTAATGCGATGGGGGGGCCCGGTACTGGAAAAAGTGATTGAGGGCATCCTGTTCATCCAGGGAGGTGATGACGGACGGGCTGTAATGCTGAGGAAGAAGAGGGACAGAAAATGGTACATCAGGCGACATGCATTTAAAGGGACAGTACGCCTACATATTTCAATGGCTGGGGCAGGAGGTCTTTTGCTCAGCCCCTCCTCTAATGGTCACGTGCTACTTGTTAACCAATTTACATCATGAGCTGCAAAACTTTCTTGGTTGCGCTCACCTGATTTTCCGTCTGAAGGAAGGAGAAGATATCGAGACCTGAGGAGAGGAAACAAGAGACTGTGACACATGACGATCCCAGGGCAAACAGTGCAGTCCCCGTGTCACTGGTTTGCTGCCGGTATTAACCCCCTACACACTGACTGCAGCACAGGGTTTTTCAGAAAATTGCTGTGCGAGACCCAGTCCCGACACTCAGGTGCTGATAAAACTGCTCTCTGATCACGTGATCGCCGATCAGCGTGATCACCGATTTATAATAATAGGAATTGACGATTTTAAATATATATATTTTTTTAATCCCCTCCCCCCTTTTCCATTAACAAAAAATAAATAAATAAAATCCCCAAAGTCTGCAAAAAACTCTCATACAATGACAGAAAAATAAAGTTCTGGCTTACGGAATGAGCCAAAGATTAAATAAAAATAAAATCCAGGTTAAAATGCACAAGACTAATGTGTGATACAGAGCGTTCTACTGAATACCAATAAGAGGCCGGGCACAGCCCCTTTGACAGACGCTTCATGTTAGCTGCAGATGCTGGAAGAATTAACCCTTCACACAGTTACCTTGAAGGTCGCTTGGTACTGGGAAGGTCCGGTGGTAGTCGGGTAGAGGAAGGCTGGAGAGGTAATCACTGCCTATAGTGGCCATAGGGGGGCTTCTGAGAACAGACGATGGTTGATGGTCAACGCTGATCACCCTAAGAAAAAAGGACACGACAGTAAGACTCTACCTGGGGGGCGTTTCTCCTACTCCACACTATGGTACATCTTAATGGATAGCAGCTTGTACCCTTTGGATCCGACAGAGGGTATGGCCGCTGAGGTGATGGGACACGGCCTCTTGGGCGCAGGCTCGTCCTCGTCTGATGAGCTGTCCAGGGTCAGGTCGATCACTTCCACCTTCTTCTTGGTCTCGGAGTTGTGCTTGAGGTCAGAGCTGAGGTTGTAGATCATTCCTGCAAGAAGACGATAAGACCTAGCAGGGAAGCTCCTTGGAGGAACGTGACAGCTCACCAGACGTCCCCCCGGAGTCAGAAGTGGCTACATCCAGCACCTACCATCAATCCCTCCATACGATGTGGGCTGCAGCATGTCCTGCTTCTCCTTCTTGGGCTTCATCGGACACCAGGACCCGTCCTCCATGAACTGAATCTCATCGCAGTCTGTGCAGGAGTTCAAGATGTCCATGAAGAGACTGCAAGAGAAAAGGCAACATGAGCAACTATACCCACAGCCACCACTAGGGGGCCCCATCTGCAGGCAACCCTTTATTTTCAGGCTCATAAGGTGACATGCCTGACTTTATATGATGGGATTAACCATTTAATGGCTTCTCTGCTGAGGATGGTGACAACCACAGCCCAAAAACCATCCAGTGACTCACCCGTCTATAATGAGCATATCGTATGGCGCCTTCTTGTCGCACACAGGACACGTCCACGTTGGTTTTTTCTCGTTCATTTGCAGGTAGAGGGCAGCATCGAAGCACTGGAGGTGGGTGCAGGTGATGGCCCTACAGGGCACGGTCAGACGCATCTTCCCCAGCTGCAGAGAGAAGGGCAGAGGATAATTTGCCATGTTCCTCTTTTATATTTATAGGACTCCTCTGTGTATGATCTGCAACTATCACACTCACCGGACACATGAGGGAGACCCGAAGGCTGGTTGTGGCGATCTCACTGTCGGGGTCAGCCGTCAGCTTCTCTTTTACTATTGTGGGAGAAGTAAAGAAATAAGCGTAAGAGGTCTATCTGCGGAGAGACGTCATAGGTCAGGGGTCGGATGGAGAGATTGGACTCACTCAGCGCTCTGGAATGGTCTGGGTTCCGGATGCCTTTGGCGCGGAGTTTCTGCAGAAGGGTGACCGAGGTCAGCTGCTTCACCAGGTAGACGGACAGCGAGTAATTCTGCAAGACAGAGAGTGTAAGGAAAGATGGCGCCAAAGTAATCATCCATGGCGCCCCATTTTACAGACATGCAGTATAAGACGAGAGCGGCGCCCCATCTTACAGCTGTGCAGTATAAGATGAGAGCGGCGCCCCCTCTTACAGCCGTGCACTATAAGATGAGAGCGGCGCCCCCTCCTACAGCCGTGCACTATAAGGTGAGAGCGGCGCCCCCTCCTACAGCCGTGCAGTATAAGATGAGAGCGGCGCCCCCTCCTACAGCCGTGCACTATAAGATGAGAGTGGCGCCCCCTCCTACAGCCGTGCACTATAAGGTGAGAGCGGCGCCCCATCTTACAGCCGTGCACTATAAGGTGAGAGGCGCCCCCTCCTACAGCCGTGCACTATAAGGTGAGAGGCGCCCCCTCCTACAGCCGTGCAGTATAAGATGAGAGCGGCGCCCCCTCCTACAGCCGTGCACTATAAGATGAGAGCGGCGCCCCGTCCTACAGCCGTGCACTATAAGATGAGAGCAGCGCCCCCTCCTACAGCCGTGCACTGTAAGGTGAGAGGCGCCCCCTCCTACAGCCGTGCACTATAAGATGAGAGCGGCACCCCCTCCTACAGCCGTGCACTATAAGATGAGAGCGGCGCCCCCTTCTACAGCCGTGCAGTATAAGATGAGAGTGGCGCCCCCTCCTACAGCCGTGCAATATAAGATGAGAGCGACGCCCCCTCCTACAGCTGTGCACTATAAGATGAGAGCGGCGCCCCCTTCTACAGCCGTGCAGTATAAGATGAGAGTGGCGCCCCCTCCTACAGCCGTGCAATATAAGATGAGAGCGACGCCCCCTCCTACAGCTGTGCACTATAAGATGAGAGCGGCGTCCCCTATTACAGCCGTGCAGTATAAGATGAGAGCGGCACCCCCTCCTACAGCCGTGCAGTACAAGATAAGAGTGGCGCCCCCTTCTACAGCCGTGCACTATAAGATTAGAGCGGTGCCCCCTCCTACAGCCGTGCAGTACAAAATAAGAGGGGCACCCCCTCCTACAGCCGTGCACTATAAGATGAGAGCGGCGCCCCCTCCTACAGCCGTGCAGTATAAGTTGAGAGCGGCACCCCCTCCTACAGCCGTGCAATATAAGATGAGAGTGGCGCCCCCTCCTACAGCCGTGCACTATAAGATGAGAGCGACGCCCCCTCCTACAGCCGTGCACTATAAGATGAGAGCGGCGTCCCCTATTACAGCCGTGCAGTATAAGATGAGAGCGGCACCCCCTCCTACAGCCGTGCAATATAAGATGAGAGTGGCGCCCCCTTCTACAGCCGTGCAGTATAAGATTAGAGCGGTGCCCCCTCCTACAGCCGTGCACTATAAGATGAAAGTGGTGCCCCCATTACAGCCGTGCAGTATAAGATGAGAGCGGCGCCCCCTCCTACAGCCATGCACTGTAAGATGAGCACGGAGCCCCCTCCTACAGCCGTGCAGTATTAGATGGGAGCGGTGCCCCCTCCTACAGCCGTGCACTATAAGATGAGAGCAGCGCCCCCTTCTACAGCCGTGCAGTATAAGTTGAGAGCGGCACCCCCTCCTACAGCCGTGCAATATAAGATGAGAGCGGCGCCCCCTCCTACAGCTGTGCACTATAAGATGAGAGCGGCGTCCCCTATTACAGCCGTGCAGTATAAGATGAGAGCGGCACTCCCTCCTACAGCCGTGCACTATAAGATGAGAGCGGCGCCCCCTTCTACAGCCGTGCAGTATAAGATGAGAGCGGCACCCCCTCCTACAGCCGTGCAGTACAAGATAAGAGCGGCACCCCCTCCTACAGCTGTGCACTATAAGATGAGAGCGGCGTCCCCTATTACAGCCGTGCAGTATAAGATGAGAGCGGCACCCCCTCCTACAGCCGTGCAGTATAAGTTGAGAGCGGCACCCCCTCCTACAGCCGTGCAATATAAGATGAGAGTGGCGCCCCCTCCTACAGCCGTGCACTATAAGATGAGAGCGGCGCCCCCTCCTACAGCTGTGCACTATAAGATGAGAGCGGCGTCCCCTATTACAGCCGTGCAGTATAAGATGAGAGCGGCGCCCCCTCCTACAGCCGTGCAGTATAAGATGAGAGCGGCGCCCCCTCCTACAGCCGTGCAGTATAAGATGAGAGCGACGCCCCCTCCTACAGCTGTGCACTATAAGATGAGAGCGGCGTCCCCTATTACAGCCGTGCAGTATAAGATGAGAGCGGCACCCCCTCCTACAGCCGTGCAGTACAAGATAAGAGTGGCGCCCCCTTCTACAGCCGTGCACTATAAGATTAGAGCGGTGCCCCCTCCTACAGCCGTGCAGTACAAGATAAGAGGGGCACCCCCTCCTACAGCCGTGCACTATAAGATGAGAGCGGCGCCCCCTCCTACAGCCGTGCAGTATAAGTTGAGAGCGGCACCCCCTCCTACAGCCGTGCAATATAAGATGAGAGTGGCGCCCCCTCCTACAGCCGTGCACTATAAGATGAGAGCGGCGCAGTGGGTGATAGGGAAGACAGAGTTGGACTCTACGCTGATGATCTTCTCCTCTTTATGGCCGAGCCTGACTGTACTCTACAGAGATCCATAAGCATAATAGAACGCTTTGGGGTTTACTCGGGCTTGCACATAAACTGGACAAAATCAGCCATCATGCCCCTCTGGACTCATAACTGGCCGCCACAGATTCATAACTTACCAGTAGTGGGAGAACCCAGACTAGTCAGGGTATTCTAACCCTGAGGGGCCTGGGCCTCTTTCTCAGGAGTGGTTTTCAACCCCCAGTGAGCAGTAAAGCAATTGACACATATGTAGCACTAGTGCAATCAGAGATGGAGACATTGAGGACACAACAAGGGTCACTGGGGACTAACAATCTTAGTAAAGATGAAAGGGAAGCCCTAAGATTGCTTAGCCAACGTCGTGAGCTTACTATAAAAGCGGCTGACAAAGGTGGCGCCATAGTGGTCATGGACACCACCAAATATGAGGCAGAGATCCACAGACAGCTAGAAGACAGGGAAGTTTACAGACCTGTTGACACTGACCCTAAGTTCATTTTCTCCAAGAGACTACGGATTCTCATTGATAACGCCTACGCAAACGACCTCATAGATGAACAACTACATACTTACCTTCTTCCTCAGTTCCCAGTGACTCCCACTCTATATATTCTCCCAAAGATACACAAAGATCCTTGTAACCCACCTGGACGCCCAATTGTCTCTGGCATAGATTCTATTTTTTCCCCAGCAGCAATTTTTTTGGACAAAGTCCTCAGACCTCATGCCACAGGGGCTACATCCTATGTTAAGGATACCACGGATTTCCTGAAAAGACTTACACAACTCCCGTTTGAACCTGGCAACAAATTGGTCTCTTTCGACGTCACTAGCCTCTATACTTCCATAGAACATACACTGGGTTTGGAGGCCATTAGGTGGGCATTAGGGGACTCTGATCTATCACTAGATACCAAAGAATTCATTCTGTCACTTCTTGAAATCCTACTGCATTGTAACTATTTTTGCTATGAGGGTCAATTCTTTGTACAATGCCGGGGACCGCCATGGGGTCGAATATGGCCCCGACTTACGCAAATATCTACATGACCTTCATAGAGGAATGTCACATATACCCATCCACCCCTTTCAACTTGTAAGGGGCTGGATGAGGTATATTGATGACATTTTCCTGATCTGGACGGGTAATGATCTACAATTGCAACAGTTTCATGACTACATTAATGACTTACATCCCCAACTCAAATTTACGAGAGTAGAATCTTTACGCTCCCTCCAGTTCCTTGACACCTTGGTATATGTTACTGACAGGGGTTTACAGACAGATTTATTCATTAAGCCAACGGACCGCAACAATTTGCTAAGGTATGACAGTGCACACCCTAAAGGAATGGTCAGTTCATTACCCTATAGTCAGATGTTGCGTATCAAGAGGATTGTTTCCGAGGACTCTAAGTTAGGACCACGACTGACAGAAATGGGTCATAAATTTGTAGAGAGAAAATACCCTAGGCGGCTGGTGGACAGACATCTGACGAGGGTACAAAATACCTCACGAGATAAACTACTCACACCACGGAGTGCCACTATACGTACGGCCAGAATCCCCTTTGTCTCCACCTTTTCTACTTGCAGCAGGACAATTGCAGACATACTCAGACGCCATTGGGGTATCTTAACCCATTCCTTCCCAGAAGTACCTGAGTTTAAAGCGCCTCCTTTGATGTCCTATAGGAGGTCAAAAATCTCGGGGACAAATTAGTTCATACTTCTGTCGCACCGGATACTGCGACAAAGAGCAAGAGAGTGGGCTGTTATCCTTGTCTGGGGTGCTGTAACTGCAACAGCATGTTGAAAGGCCCATCCTTCACCCACCCAAGGTCTGGTAAAATATACAAAATCAAGGACTTCTTCACCTGCATATCTCAATATGTAATTTATGTACTACAGTGTCCTTGCGGCCTGCTTTACGTCGGGGAGACAACCCAGCTCTGTAAATTTAGAATAAACCAGCACCGTTCGAATATCAGAAAACTATTGGAGAAAAACCAACTAGGACAAATTTCTACAGAAAGGGAACTTCCAGTCCCTGAGCACTTTCTTCAGTCCAGACATAATGTATCTCAATTACGATTCAGAATTATTGATGGAGTCCCTCCCTTGAGTAGAGGCGGGAACCGTGAAAAATTGTTGAAACGTCTGGAACTGAAATGGATCTTTGATCTGGACACCCTTGAACCCAAGGGCATGAACCGTGATTTCAAGATTGGCTCCTTATTTTAATCCTAGCCCTAAGACTATTGTGTTATTGTTTGCCTTTTTAACCATTATCATAACCCACTCCTGTTTTTCCCTCTTCTTCTAGTAACCCAGCTCCCATCTGACCGTATTTGCCTGTACTGGACACACTGTGAGACGATTCTCACTGCCATACCCGTGGAACTTGTGGGATACCAGGTATCGATACACAGGCCGGTACTGTATATTATGTACAATGTATATTTTCCAGATGTGGAGATTCTTATTTACTCTTGGGGACCCTTTGCACCATCCCTTGTTGGTTTTGATAGACAGCTACCTGTGGTCGCCATTGACTCATCGGCCGAGTGCGAGTGAGGGGGTTCCAACAACGGTGTTGTTCCTCAACTGGTTGCCCACTGTTGTCTCATTAAGGCGTTGGTTTTGTACCCCTAACTGTTGTTGGGGAACAACCATATACACCTATGTACCCCCTTTGCATGATAACTAGAGCCATATTGACAGGCAGGTATTACACTTTACCGCCTGTTTTGGCTTTTGAAAGTATGACTGTTGGCTGAATTGTGAGTCGATAATGGGCACCGCTCAACATGGTGCTGTTCCATACCTGGGGTTTGGACAAGGGTCCACACCATCTCCACAATGGATAATGGTAATGGTTTCCTGAGATGGATTAACCTGACCTGTGTTCAGATCCTGTGATCCCACGGGTAAAGTTCCTTCTGGGGACATTCAGACATATCGGCTTATGATGATGAGTTTGGATGCCTTATTAGGGTCTTGAAATGCCTCTGTGATCAATCAGTAATGATACCACATGGGATCACCAGTTAATACTCCTACCTATGCCATATTTGTTGAGAGATTATTTAGGGACTGGTCCACCACGGCGGACAGCTATAGGAACCTGACATTGATGGAATTTATCAACATTACTGTTTATATTAGTGGCGATCATGCGATCAGAACGTCACCACTCCAAACAGAGTTTCCTGTTACACGCATGAATGCTCGCCACCAGCGTTCAACCTCTGCGTCGGCCGTTGCCATGACTATCAGTTGCGGTCATGTGACTAGACCACATGACCATCACGTCATCGGAACATGCGCAGCTCCCGATTTTACATATCAACGTACGGCACTGGACTTCCCGCGTCTGCCGTTACTAAGGACCGCCTGGACGCCTCAGTCGGTGACGTCACAGCACATGCTACTTCATTCGGATTGGGTATGTTCCTGACCATTGTTAAGATTATTATTCTTTAATACATATGAATCTTTGAAGCTAAGGATGGACTTTTTGCACAACATATATTTGAAGCATTTTTTCATTTAATTCAGAAGACTTGTCCCTTTGTGTTCTCTCGGGGATCACCTGACAGGGGTGGGTACCCCCTTAGGGGGTGTGTCATTTGACTAATGGGGTTATTGGTATATGTGTATATATATGTGTTGCACTCTGGATGTATTTTATGCTTGATAAAGACCCCCACCGGGTCGAAACATCGCATCTCACGTGGTGGAATAAATCTTGAATATTTGAAGACTTCGGAGTGCTGCGATCTTTTTTCATTTGTGTCCATAGGAGAGGTTCTTCAGGTCAGGACCTAACATCGCGTGCACCGCCACATCTTGGACTATCGGCCATCTGGCCGCTGATGGTGCTGTCCCACACCAACCTATTTGTTACCAGTAGTGGACCATTTTAAGTACTTGGGCATTGTCATTACTAAGGATCTCCATGGATATATTGCCAAGAATATTGCCCCAATGGAGGCCTTATTCATTGATAAATTCAAAACATGGAAATCTTTACCCCTCTCAGTGATGGGAAGGCTCAATCTTGTTAAAATGGTACTACTTCCCAAGGCCCTGTATGTCCTTACACATGCTTGCATGCCCATCCCTAGAGCATTCTTTACTAAATTGCACTCGCTGACTGCTTCCTTTGTATGGGGGACAGCCAGGAGGAAATTGTCTCTCAGTGTACTGCAGCGTCCCAAGTGCCAGGGAGGTGCCGCCTTGCCTGACTTTTTCCTGTACTACTTAGCAAGTCAGCTAAAATACCTAGTCACCTGGGTCTCTCCCGGAGCACTCTCGGGGGCAGAGTATTGCCTACTAGAATGTCTCCACATGTCCACACTATGGCCCGTTTTGGAAGATCCTAGAGCTGTACCAGGCAAATTATTGCCAATGCATAAGCTAGCGAACCAAGTGTGGACAGCAGCGAAAATGCGCTCCTATGGGGACATACCGGACGATGTCCCCTTATGGGACAACCCTATGTTCTCGCACCTCTCGTCTCTGGAGGGCTCTGGTGTCTGGAAGACCCATGGGATCCTTTCATTGATTGACCTCTATGTTGACGGGAGCCTGCGCTCCTTTCAGCAACTTCAGGAGAAGTTCGAGGTGCCCCGCACCCTGTTTTTTCGTTACCTCCAGCTGCGC
Source organism: Bufotes viridis (assembly GCA_033119425.1). NCBI lineage: Eukaryota > Metazoa > Chordata > Amphibia > Anura > Bufonidae > Bufotes > Bufotes viridis. Next base: position 67,253,331 of record CM065599.1, read on the forward strand.
CACGCCTTGACAGCACAGTTTGGGGCACTAGAAGGTGGGATATCTAATTACCCTCTAATTGGTGTATTACGGTCCCAGGGCCCCAAAGGCGTTATATCAGCATTGTACACACACCTACTCAATGCATGGGTTTCCCTCCAGCCTCTAAATGTGGAAGACAGATGGAGATTGACTATTCCCACCTTGACAGATGAGGACTGGAAAGAGGCACTGGTGGTTCCCACCAAGGTCTCCCCTTCTGCCAATAATAGACTAACTCAGCTCTTCATATTGCACAGAAGTTACCTGTCCCCCACCAGACTTCACAAAATGGGTAGACTGCACCACACCGACTGTCATAGATGTCACACCCCTGGTGCAGATTTCTGGCACTTGATGTGGTCTTGTCGTTACTTACAGGGATTTTGGGAAGGAGTGCTGCAGACACTGTCCTCAATGTCCTCTACCCCCATACCGCTTTGCCCCAAGGTTTGCATTTTGGGCGTGCTGGATGAGGAGGTGTGGCACCACCACCAGAGGGTGTTTCTTGGTACTGCGTTATTTCTAGCCAGAAAGGCTGTAGCCTTGAGATGGATGGCGGAACGGACGCCCACGGTTAATCAGTGGATATCACTTGTAAACCACACAGTCTCCCTGGAAAGAATTGTTTATATCCATAGGAAATGCCCATAGAAATTTCATAAGGTATGGGGGACTTGGTGTGCGTCTCATCTGTCGCTACAACCCATGCATATGTACTCTGTGCCGGAGTAACCCGACTCTGGCACCTCCTGATCATTTTGTGATTCTGGCTTTTACTATGCAATGTACATACTCCACACTAATGCTGGATTATGCCCGGGAATACTCCCCCTTCTCGTACTCTCACTGTGTAATCTATGTAATCTCACTCACTGCTTCCTCTGCGTAGGAAGAACTGCTTTTGCATCTGGAAGTGTCATGCCTAATGTTACTCTTTAATAAAACGAGTTTAAAAAAAAAAGATGAGAGCGGCGCCCCCTTCTACAGCCGTGCAGTATAGGATGAGAGCGGCACCCCCTCCTACAGCCGTGCAGTATAAGTTGAGAGCGGCACCCCCTCCTACAGCCGTGCAATATAAGATGAGAGCGGCACCCCCTCCTACAGCCGTGCAGTATAAGTTGAGAGCGGCACCCCCTCCTACAGCTGTGCACTATAAGATGAGAGCGGCGTCCCCTATTACAGCCGTGCAGTATAAGATGAGAGCGGCGCCCCCTCCTACAGCCGTGCAATATAAGATGAGAGTGGCGCCCCCTTCTACAGCCGTGCAGTATAAGATGAGAGCGGCACCCCCTGCTACAGCCGTGCAATATAAGATGAGAGTGGCGCCCCCTTCTACAGCCGTGCAGTATAAGATTAGAGCGGTGCCCCCTCCTACAGCCGTGCAGTACAAGATGAGAGGGGCACCCCCTCCTACAGCCGTGCACTATAAGATGAGAGCGGCGCCCCCTCCTACAGCCGTGCAGTATAAGATGAGAGCGGCGCCCCCTCCTACAGCCATGCACTGTAAGATGAGCACGGAGCCCCCTCCTACAGCCGTGCAGTATTAGATGGGAGCGGCGCCCCCTCCTACAGCCGTTCAGTGTAAGATGGGAGCGGTGCCCCCTCCTACAGCCGTGCACTGTAAGATGAGCACGGAGCCCCCTACTACAGCCGTGCAGTATTAGATGGGAGCGGTGCCCCCTCCTACAGCCGTGCACTGTAAGATGAGCACGGAGCCCCCTCCTACAGCCATGCACTGTAAGATGAGCACGGAGCCCCCTCCTACAGCCATGCACTGTAAGATGAGAGCGGCGCCCCCTCCTACAGCCGTGCACTGTAAGATTATGAGAGGGATACCACCCCCTTTTACAGTCTGTACTATAGGGGGAGCCAGTCCCACAATGACACTGATCACTTTGTTACCTGGGGTTAACACTTACTCTGCCAAACTCCGACGACCAGTTGACAACGATGTTATTGGGCACCGTGGATGACAGCCGGATGAGCGGGGAGATGTTGATGGGTCTGCTCGGCCTTTTGGGCTCCACTCCATTCTTGGTGGGAGGTAAATAGCCCTGGATGTGGGAGAAGGAAGGAATTTTCTGAGTTTCATGTGTATTACCGCCACCTACTGTCATGCATCCAAACTCCCACATTGTGATTCCATTGGTCATAAATTTCAGGAGATGTAAGCCCCGACTATTTTACTCACTGGCAATGGGCACAGCTTCCCGTTCACCTTCACAAAGAGGTTGGGGGGGAAGTAGTCCTCCTGCGGACAGCTGGTCTCACACAGACAGAACCTGGAGAAAGACGTCAGGTTATAAGACAGCGCCCCTCCCCTACCTCGTCACACAGCAGACAATTATCTATCGTGTCGGCCGCTGAGTCTACACCCCCATATAATGACGCCGTGCCACCCTGCAGTCTCTGCCAGCCGACCAATGTTATTTTTACCAGACAGGAAGCGCTGGTGGTTAACCCTTCGCTCACCTCTGCGCGTTTTATATTCTAGGCTCCCAATACAGCCTCTATAGCCCCGGAGGGGGCCGAAATTCCCATTGTAAAGTCGGAGCACTGATGAGCCTATGAGGTGTACTTACCTCAGCTGGACCTGGACCGTGTAGTCACATTTAGCCCCGGGCAGTATGTCTCTGAGAAAAAAAAAAACACATAAAATTCTCATGTAACCTACAGTCTTGTAAACCGGCACCTCCAACACAACATACATAGTACAGACCAGCCACTCTCCCAGGACAGCCGTCAGGGCATGCTGGGAGTTGTAGCACTGACGGCTGGAGTGTATGGATGCAGAAGGCCATAGACGGCTCTCCGCCCTGTCTGACACTCAGAACACTTTACCCACTCACCTTGAACTCAGGATTTGATGGACCTGTTGGGGCGTCAGTGCAAAGCTAAAGTGGGCCTCTTCAAACCGTTGCGTGTTTGTGGAAGCTGGAGGAAGACAAAGGAGGAACTGAGTGCAAGGATAAGGTGACCACCAGATGGTATTGGATTAATGGGCTCAGCTAAAAGTGGGGAAAATACCTGCCCTCACCTCTAGGGGGCCTTCTAACCCAACCTGCCAGTGGCCTCTCACCAGTCAGATGCCCAGAGAAAGCCCCGGGGTTAGCAATTCAGGACCCCCTAGACTGACAAGTGCTTAGTGAGGGTCTGAGGGGGCACAGGAGACATGTTTTGCTCCTGTTTCAGGAGGGTCTACAACAGGGATGCTCAACCTGCGGCCCTCCAGCTGTTGTAAAACTACAACTCCCATCATGCTCGGCTGTAGGCTGATAGCTGTAGGTTTTCCAGGCATGCTGGGAGTTGTAGTTTTGCAACAGCTGGAGGGCCGCAGGTTGGGCATCCATGGTCTACAACAATCTGTGCACCTCTTTTTGACTCCCTTACTGCCCCCCCCCCTTGGGTTGGGGGGGGGGGTATTTAGTTTGTATAAATGCTTATATTTAAGATACCCTTAAAGTCCTGTTAACCCTACTGATAATCACTAAGATCATCACTAACAAGCATTTGTATAAACGCTCGTTAGCGATGATCTGGCAGTGTAATACTGCCGCCGATTACCTGAGGCAAACTCTCGTTCATCGGGTAATCGGAGTCTTTCAACACTGCTGCCAGCAAACAATGATTCAGTATGGGGACGAGCGATGGCATCAGCGATCACTTGTCCTGATAGTGAAGGAGGAGATCGCTGCATGTAATAGCCCCGGTCTCCTCTCCACCACGGGATATACAAAGAGGAGCTCGTTTTGTACTAGGTTCGTACGGCGAGCGGGTGGACAGAAGGCGCACAACGCAAACCAGTATGGATGCAATGTGTCTTTATGGAATCGACAACGCGTTTCGGGATACTTAGGACCCCTTTATCAAGTAATATGGTGACCTAAGCTGTTTACAGTTCATAGTAAAAAGTTAATATATTATATACTATAAATTAGAGAAATTTATAAACAAAAAATAATATACAATTTTTACTCCCTAAACATTATACTTCCCCTCTTCCTTAATCTAAAATTCAATATAAATATGGATAAAATACCGACAATTTGCCACCTTTTCATCCCAGCTGAGCCGACCATCACTCCACACAAAAGGAGCCCATGGGAGATGGACTATTAGCTCACGCTGATAAGGATACAGGCACCTCTTTTTTTGGTCACTTGCTCATTAGCACTATTTTATACTTGGTTCTCATACATGTCCTTTTCTTATATTTTATATCTTATACTCTATTTTACATATTTCATGTTTTTTATACACTGTTGTATATCATTATATACCAGGTCTTATACACACATATAAATATATATATATATATTTATATTTTTAAAATTAAACTTCAGCCTATTTATTTATGTAATTTCTATATTTTTTTTACTATGAACTGTAAACAGCTTATGTCACCGTATTACTATGTTTTTTTAGACTTGGTCCTAAGTACCCCGAAACGCGTCGTCGATTCAATAAAGACACATTGTATCCATACTGGAGTTGCGTTGTGCGCCTTCTGTCTGCCCGCTCCCTGTACGAACTTAGTACAAAACGAGCTCCTCTTTGTATATCCCAGACTGGCCCCCGCCCGTGGTTAACCAGGACAACATTTGGCAGCACCACCTCCTACCTTCCTGATCATTTCAGTGTGATCCATCCAACAGTTGCACCGGACTAAGTGCAACCTTACCAGGTGAGTAAAACTTGCTCAACCTGGTGCGAGAAGACCATTCTATTCACAATCACCTATGAGCGCCTTTTTCTCCTTTTGTGGCCAATAAACAACTCCTCTCCACCACGAGCAGGTGATCGCTGAGAATGTTTAGGTGTAATAAGGCCCTTACATTGAGGAAACCATATCAGTGGGGGCCCACATGGAGGAACCATAAGCTGTGCAGACCCAACTTTGATGAAGGTGCCCCCCACGATCCATAGAGCAGGGAGACAGGTTGGCTTTGGACTCACCCAGCGTGGTTGGTTTGATCAGCTCATCGTAAACATCGTAGAATGGAAGCCTCTTCATCTTGACATCTGGGTGGACTGGGTGTATGGGCGGGGATAGGTGCTGAATGTCCGTCTCGTGTTTGGGACCAAGCATGGGAATAGGGGGCAGCACAGATGAAGGAAGGGAGCTCGGCATGGTGCCGCCATCATAGCCCATGTGGCACACGGCACCCTGAGACAGTGAGTTGGCATTGGGTAGCGCCCCAGCCTGCATGTGCAGCATGGTCAAGTCTGTGGTGCTGAGGACCTTGCGAGGAAATCTCCTTCGATAGAGCTCCTTGATCTTCATCAGGATGGTCGGATTGCAGCCAGACTTCACCAGATGAAGGGCCTTGGAGAGAAGCTCGTGTTTCCGTCCACTCTTGTTCCTGCCAGCAAAACCCAGAAGAACTTGCAGTTCAGAGACTCTAAAGCTCATAACCATGTGCTGGGGAAAGAAGAAGAAGGACCGGTTATGAGAAGAGAACAAGATGAGCCTCAGACCACCAGGAACAATGAAACCCCTTACACTAATACCCTCTGACTCATGGGTCCACAATGACCACCTGACACCGGCCAGGAGACGTCATGGCCATGATCTGGCGGAGAGAGAAACCACAGGACGACTGTGTGTGGTCACTGGCATGATGGTGATTCTACTCCTACCAGTGCTGAAGCTCTACCAGTATGGCCAGTGACAGCATAGCCATCTTTCCATCCTCCTGGTCTTCAGCAGCTCCTTGTAGTTCTTGCTGACAGCACCCAGTATTGTCCTACTGTGAACCCCTAAATGGCCAGAACTGTACCCCAGAACGTGAGGCTCACTGACCCATGTCAAGACCGGTGGCCATACAACTTCAGGCCTGCGTGACCCAAAATACGTGGTTGACTATGCTGTGATCTGAGTCTTTTTGGCCCCCTTCAGTCTCTGTACAATAGTTTCGGCTCACACCGCAGTTGCAGGTGGCGGTGGGGTTGTTCCGTTACAGTCACCTGACACCCCATATGTCATGACAGTGACAACCATGCGCCATAAAGCCACAAGATGTCATCTCATATGCAACTGAAAACTTCTCAAACTTTCTACCGTGTTTCAGTTCCTCATCGTTTTCTAGATCTCTGCTTGCTGTTAATAAAAACATTCTTGTTTACATTCAAGGGCCTAAGAGCCTGTCCTGACCGAGGGCGGCCGGAGGGACAGGAACTGAAACAAAGCAGCTGAGAAGGTTCCAGAACACCCCGCTGGTATATGGTGTATACAGGGAGTGCCGCGAGGAACGGTCCCAGGGGGGTGGGGGGTGGAGTGGAGGGCTCCCCATGTCCTAAAAAAGGGGTGGGGGGAGTGGAGGGCTCCCCATGTCCTGATAAGGGGGAGTGGAGGGCTCCCCATGTCCTGATAAGGGGGGTGGAGTGGAGGGCTCCCCATGTCCTGATAAGGGGGGGGGGGTGGAGGGCTCCCCATGTCCTGATAAGGGGGGGGTGGGGGGTGGAGGGCTCCCCATGTCCTGATGAGGGGGGGGGGGGTGGAGGGCTCCCCATGTCCTGATAAGGGGGGGGGGGGTGGAGGGCTCCCCATGTCCTGATAAGAGGGGGGGGGGAGTGGAGGGCTCCCCATGTCCTGATAAGAGGGGGGGGGGAGTGGAGGGCTCCCCATGTCCTGATAAGGGGGGGGGGGCGGTTGGAGTGGAGGGCTCCCCATGTCCTGATAAGGGGGTGGGGGGGACCCCATGTCCTGATAAGGGGGGGGACCCCATGTCATTATAAGGCAGCAGTAATGTGGGGGCCCCTGTCATTATAAGGCAGCAGTAATGGGGGCCCCTGTCATTATAAGGCAGCAGTAATGTGGGGGCCCCTGTCATTATAAGGCAGCAGTAATGGGGGCCCCTGTACTGAGCAGACAGGCAGCAGTAATGGGGGCCCCTGTACTGAGCAGACAGGCAGCAGTAATGGGGGCCCCTGTACTGAGCAGACAGGCAGCAGTAATGGGGGCCCCTGTACTGAGCAGACAGGCAGCAGTAATGGGGGCCCCTGTACTGAGCAGACAGGCAGCAGTAATGGGGGCCCCTGTACTGAGCAGACAGGCAGCAGTAATGGGGGCCCCTGTACTGAGCAGACAGGCAGCAGTAATGGGGGCCCCTGTACTGAGCAGACAGGCAGCAGTAATGGGGGCCCCTGTACTGAGCAGACAGGCAGCAGTAATGGGGGCCCCTGTCATTATAAGGCAGCAGTAATGGGGCCCCTGTGCTGAGCAGACAGGCAGCAGTAATGGGGCCCCTGTGCTGAGAAGACAGGCAGCAGTAATGGGGCCCCTGTGCTGAGCAGACAGGCAGTACACACAGGTTTTCCATGCTATATACCGGGTCAGCACAGGATACACTGGGGTGGACACATCTGCTTTATACACCGAGCCGTCCGCCCTCCACTAGGCCTCACCTCCGTCCCCGGCGTCTCCTAGCTCACTACCCAGCCTCCCCATTGCTATTTCCCGCAGACGTCACGGCCGAGTCTCGCTGTTTTCTCCCCCGTCCCGGTACCTTGAGCTCCGCCAGTTCCGCCATCTTGAGACATGGTTCGGCAACTGGGATGAGCCAGGGAGCGGGGAGAAATAGCCAGCCCGGCCGGGAGCGTGAGAGAGGCCGGGGAGGGGGCGAGGTGGTGGGGCCACAACCCGGGGAGCGGAGCGGAGCCCGCCGTAACCACAGGAGGAGGACCCGCCATCACCACAGGGGGACACCCCCCCATCACTACAGGGGGACACCCCCGCCATCACTACAGGGGCACATCACTACAGGCCCCCCCCCCATAACTACAGGGGGACACCCCCCCCCCCCATCACTACAGGGGGACACCCCCCCCATCACTACAGGGGACACCCCCATCACTACAGGGGACACCCCCCATCACTACAGGGGACACCCCCATAACCACAGGGGACCCCCCATAACCACAGGGGGACACCGCCATCACTGCCTTATCATTACAGGGGGACCCCGCCATCACCTCACAGGAGGAGGACCCGCCATCACCACACAGGAGGAGGACCCGCCATCACCACACAGGAGGAGGACCCGCCATCACCACACAGGAGGAGGACCCGCCATCACCACACAGGAGGAGGACCCGCCATCACCACACAGGAGGAGGACCCGCCATCACCACACAGGAGGAAGGACCCGCCATCACCACACAGGAGAGAGGACCCGCCATCACCACACAGGAGGAGGACCCGCCATCACCACACAGGAGGAGGACCCGCCATCACCACACAGGAGGAGGACCCGCCATCACCACACAGGAGGAGGACCCGCCATCACCACACAGGAGGAGGACCCGCCATCACCACACAGGAGAAGGACCCGCCATCACCACACAGGAGAAGGACCCGCCATCACCACACAGGAGGAGGACCCGCCATCACCACACAGGAGGAGGACCCGCCATCACCACACAGGAGGAGGACCCGCCATCACCACACAGGAGGAGAAGGACCCGCCATCACCACACAGGAGGATGAGGACCTGCCATCACTAGAGGTGGAGGACCCGCCATCACCACACAGGAGGAGGACCCGCCATCACTAGAGGAGGAGGACCCACCATCACCACACAGGAGGAGGAGGAGGACCCGCCATCACCACACAGGAGGAGGACCCGCCATCACCACACAGGAGGAGGACCCGCCATCACCACACAGGAGGAGGACCCGCCATCATCACACAGGAGGGGGACCCGCCATCATCACACAGGAGGAGGACCCGCCATCATCACACAGGAGGGGGACCCGCCATCATCACACAGGAGGAGGACCCGCCATCATTACAGGAGGAGGACCCGCCATCATTACAGGAGGAGGACCCGCCATCATTACAGGAGGGGGACCCGCCACCACTACAGGGGGCCCCCGCCACCACTACGTTATCATGACAGGGAGACCCCACCATCACTACATTATCACGACAAGGGGGACACCGCCAATACTACATTATGACGAGGAGACACCGCTATTATCACAAGGGGGCGGCCATCATAGATTATTGGCCATCGTTGCCGTCCTCTCATGATAAGGGGGCCCCGCCATTAGCGGTTGCAAGGATATTTTGGTGGTCATGTCACTCTATCAGGAACTCACCTATCCGATTATGCCAGTAAGTGGGCACGGTACATCTGTGAAACCTGCAGAGCAATCTGCCATCCACACTCCTTGGGTGACATAAGGACACGGGCAGCTGCGGGCGGACATGTAACAGGCGGGCACCAGGCGTCATCCCCTGTGAAGTCAGAGCTGCCCTCAACCACCATTAATAATTAATATCCTCCTGCATGCCACGTGTAGGCACCAGCCGAACACAGCCCGGGCACCGCCAACCCAACGTGACCTTGTAGTCCAAGTCCTGGCACGTGAGGACTTCACGCCAACACCCTAGCCCCCCATATCACCAGTCAACAACTTTCTCCCCCTGGCACACGACGCCCCCGTCCGCCCCATCCTTACAGCCCAGACCACTATGGGATCCACTCAGCAGATACTTTCTTACTCCGATACTTTGTGATTCTGATACATTGTATCGCCTTCTATCAGACTCAGCTCTTCACAATGAAAACATCCGGATACAAGGTGGCAGAAAACCACAGGAGGGCAGGGGGCACCCATAAATCTGCAGAGTGCCCCCTGAAGTGCCATTTATATAAAAAAAATCATCATCAGACCCTATAGGCGCTAAGCCCATGCCTGCAAACCCGGGCAGGGCAGGGTTAATGCAGGCAGCAGAGGGTTAAGCCGGTCCCCAGGAGGTGCCTTTGTTAACCATGGAGCCTGCGAGCCGTCTAAATCTAGAGATCTAACCCCAAAGAAGGAGAGGACAGCCCCCCACATGAGTCCCCCCAATTCAGGGTGCTGCTCTGGGGGTCTGTGGGGCACACAGTGCTAGACAAGAGTTGTGGGGGGCATTGTACTTACCCAGAGCAGGGGCAGCTGGGGGGGAGGCTCTTCCTGCAACCCCCCCTTAGTGCAAACTGTAGTCCTGGAGAGTGCCCCCCGGCCTTCAGAAGCCCTAAGACCCCCAACCAAGGGGAGAAAGAGGAGAAATCGGCAAAATCCAAATCCACAAGCCTGCACGACTTTCACTTTATGGAAGTGACTCTCAGGAAATGCACTGGGCGGCCTGCTCACTACCGCCCCCAGTGGTGGCCACCGGAACCTCAGCTTCTGGACATCCTCAGTGCCTGCAGCCCCCTCCTCCTCCCTTCATCCCTGCTGAGTGACCACATGTGCCAGGCGGATGGGACAAAGAGCTTGTAATCTACTTGTACCTTTGCTTGTGGGTCTCTGGGACCTGTAGTAAGGTGCAGATGTAAAGGATCCCCAGTTACATAAGTGCTTGATCTATGAATCCCCATTTTCCTAGATCTATTCCTGGGAAAGCTGGGTGAAATACAACATGGCTCCCTTGGGTGGGGGGATGTCTAACTGGATTTCAGTAGTTTCGTTACCTACCCAGCTTTCCCAGGACACTATAGGTGGCATTGCTAGTCCCCAATTGGGCCACTTAGCAGGGTTTTTTTTTAAAAGTGGGCACAGTAAGCCATCTATCCCGAGGAGCTTACATTCTAATTATGGAGAGATCAGCTTGCAATAGGGATGAGCAGTCATTGTGCCACTTACAAGGACGTATCTAATCCTCTCAGCTCCCAAAAATGGCGATGTTCCTCTAGGGCAGACTTAAAGGGGATGTCCAGTGTTGTGAGTCTCGACTGTATCGGCTCTAGAGCCCTATCTACTATGGATCCGACCCCTACAGACGTCATGATAACCAATAGTGAGGATCGCTGGTCATTATTTTCCATCATGGAGTGTTCAGTCTGCTCTTAGTATGTGCCCAAGAGCTTACAATCAATTAGAATCTGCGCATTCTGGGTGACTTCTATTAGATTGTCACGGTAGACACCAAAATGCTACAAACACTATGCGCGTCTTGCATGGAATCATCATATCAACCCCTATACAAATGAATGGCAACCTCGCAAGATAAAGGAATGATTCAGAATTCACTTACAAAGCAATAATAATGACCATATATAATAAAATACATATAGCGGAGGAAATGGGAAAGCAGGAGCGTGACGCAAACAAACACTCCAGGTACAAGGGACTAAACCCCAATTGATTGATACATATCAGTGTTTACCGCCCAGCCACATAACCAGTGGGGCCGGCAACACCACTATATGAGACCACTGTAAGCAATACACATAGCCCACTAACAGTGAGTACTGACCCGGCCTGGAGTGTACCGCCCGACCAGCGTTTTGCTGCTGCGCTTCTTCAAAGGGCACCTAATGGTCATCTTATGGTCACAGCCCTTGTTCAGATAAAGTTTCTATAATTCGGGAGGCTGTACGACAGCATATGGGGGGTCTATGTGACGCTGTATGGCGGCATATGGAGGGTGTATGTGACGCTGTACGACAGCATATGGGGGTCTATGTGACGCTGTACGACAGCATATGGAGGGTGTATGTGACGCTGTATGGCGGCATATGGAGGGTGTATGTGACGCTGTATGGCGGCATATGGAGGGTGTATGTGACGCTGTATGGCGGCATATAGAGGGTGTATGTGACTCTGCAAGCACATGTCATATGTGGGTATCGACGCTATGTGACGCTGCACGGCGGCATATGGAGGGTGTATGTGACGCTGTATGGCGGCATATGGAGGGTGTATGTGACGCTGTATGGCGGCATATGGAGGGTGTATGTGACGCTGTATGGCGGCATATAGAGGGTGTATGTGACTCTGTACGACAGCATATGGGGGTCTATGTGACGCTGTACGACAGCATATGGAGGGTGTATGTGACGCTGTATGGCGGCATATGGAGGGTGTATGTGACGCTGTATGGCGGCATATGGAGGGTGTATGCGCTATGGCAGCATATGGAGGTGTATGTGACGCTGTATGGCAGCATATGGAGGGTGTATGTGACGCTGTATGGCGGCATATGGAGGGTGTATGTGACGCTGTATGGCAGCATATGGAGGGTGTATGTGACGCTGTATGGCAGCATATGGAGGGTGTATGTGACGCTGTATGGCAGCATATGGAGGGTGTATGTGACGCTGTATGGCAGCATATGGAGGGTGTATGTCAGTGTATGAAGGCTGTATATCAGTGTATGGAGGCTGTATATCAGTGTATGGAGGCTGTATGTCAGTGTATGGAGGCTGTGCATCTCCATAGTCCATACAGACCTTGTCTGGGTTTAGGGTTGTTAGAGGACCTTTGCTTTCTTGCTCATGTGTATAATGTCAATTACTATCATATAAATAATTATTAAAGCAGCTGCTGGATCCGTCAGGGTCTGACCCAGGGCGTCTGGGCGGTTATAGGGCAGGAGACCCCCTGTATGAGCGGTCATAGGGGCAGGAGTCCCCCCTGTATGAGCGGTCATAGGGGCAGGAGTCCCCCCTGTATAAGCGGTCATAGAGGCAGGAGTCCCCCCTGTATGAGCGGTCATAGGGGCAGGAGTCCCCCTGTATGAGCGGTCATAGAGGCAGGAGTTCCCCCTGTATGAGCGGTCATAGAGGCAGGAGTCCCCCTGTATGAGCGGTCATAGAGGCAGGAGTCCCCCTGTATGAGCGGTCATAGAGGCAGGAGTTCCCCCTGTATAAGCGGTCATAGGGGCAGGAGTCCCCCCCGTATGAAAGGTCATAAGGGCAGGAGTCCCCTCTTTATGAGCGGTCATAGAGGCAGGAGTCCCCCTGTATGAGCGGTCATAGAGGCAGGAGTCCCCCCTGTATGAGCGGTCATAGAGGCAGGAGTCCCCCCTGTATGAGCGGTCATAGGGGCAGGAGTCCCCCCTGTATGAGCGGTCATAGGGGCAGGAGTCCCCCTGTATAAGCGGTCATAGGGGCAGGAGTCCCTGCTGTACGAGCGTTCATAAGGGCAGGAGTCTCCTCTGTATGAGCGGTCATAGAGGCAGGAGTCCCCCCTGTATGAGCGGTCATAGGAGCAGGAGTCCCCTGTATGAGAGGTCATAGGGGCAGGAGTCCCCCCTGTATAAGCGGTCATAGGGGCAGGAGTCCCCCCTGTATAAGCGGTCATAGAGGCAGGAGTCCCCCCTGTATGAGCGGTTATAGGGGCAGGAGTCCCCCCTGTATGAGCGGTTATAGGGGCAGGAGTCCTCCCTGTATGAGCGGTCATAGGGGCAGGAGTCCCGGCCTATGGACCTGAGCTCTCCGTGGTCGGGCCGGTACACTCCTCTGAACACCCTATATCATGAAGTGTTCCCACTGCACAGTTTTCATCAAACTTCTACTTTTTGTTTTTATTGTTTAATTTCCTAAGTCATTGCAAAAAAACGTAGAAACAATACGTGTGAGCTGCACGGTCTTCCCCATCACACAGACTACAGAAGCGAGCATTGAGCCCCATGCCTTGCTCTGAAGGCACCGGCCGCTCTGTACGCTTTTCACCGAAGCTGACGCTTGTCAGCAGCTCCCTAACTGCAAGAAGAGCAGCGCCCTTGGCTCCTCCCCACCATTGCTATAGCAACGGCTGCCTGGGGTCTGGCAAAGGATTCTGGGAGCTGGCCAATGCTAAGGCTTTGGGGGCTGTGCAAGCAGAGATGCCTGCTTCCTTATGTCTCCCCTGTATGTTGGTGGAGGTTTGTAATTAATAATATGTGAGGATGAGAGGTGCACGCCCCTCTGGTCGCACGCCCTGCTCTCTTGTGTTTTGTCCTCACCTACCATGGAAGAAAAAAAACTAGGGATGTGTGTAAATCATTGAAAAAAATCCCTTAAAATACAGGGCGAAAGATCAAGGCTATGGTAGCGGGGGAGGGGAAGCAGCCTGGAGGTCATTCCATGGTGGGGTAAGATAAGCACAACCCTCATCATCAGCCCTGACAAAAAGATGTCCAAGTCACCTCATATCCCAACCGTACAAAATGTGGACACTGACTTACTGTAAAAAATAAGCCATAACATTAAAACCACTGACAGGTGAACAGTGGCGTCTGTCAAGGAGTAAGACATGTTGGGCAGCAAGCGGGCAGTCCGTTTTTGAAGTCGATATATTGGAAGCAGGTAAAATGAGAACCTAAGGATCTGATCAAGTCTGACGAGAGCCAAACTGCGATGTGTAGAGGACGGGGTCGTGGGGTGTGCCCGGTAGGTAGTGGTGAGTACCTACAAAGAGCGGTGACAGGGCCATGGACGCCCAATGCTCACTGTGTATGGGAAGTGTTGTCTCATCCCGTGTAGAGCAAATTGCTGGGGGTGATGATAGTAAGGACATCGCAGCTCGTTGTCCACCACTGAAGGTACCTAAAATGGCGCGTAAGCATCAGAACTGGACTATGGACTAAAGGTCTGATGAATCACATTACATTGTGTGGACAGCCGGGTGCATGTGCGTTACTTACCTGGGAAAGAGATGGCACCAGGTGAACTGCAGGAAGAAGGAGCCTGGCCTGATGAATCATGTGGGTGGTGAGGTATGTGTGCGTTACTTACCTGGGGAAGAGATGGCACCAGGTGCACTACAGGAAGAAGGAGCCTGGCCTGATGAATCATGTGGGTGGTGAGGTATGTGTACGTTACTTACCTGGGGAAGAGATGGCACCAGGTGCACTACTCGAAGAAGACAAGTCAGTGGAGGCTGTGACATGTTCTGCTGGAAACATACGGGGAGATAAGTGGCATTCAAAAGTCACAAATTATGGTTCACACCAATATCTGCATGTTTTTCACCAGTGGCCCACTGGATTTACTATAATTTACACCAGAAACCGGTGTATGCTATAGCTGAAGTCTACACCAACCACTAGCTAGCATAGATTTGGGTTTCTTGAGATATTAGCCTAATAAATTAAAGGAAAATGTCAGGCATTATGTGGATGTGAAATGTACCCTTCTTCATGGCAGTGGTGCCCCCTAATGACAGTACTCTCCTACAGCAAGATCAAGTCCTCCTATCCATGGTGGCCGCACCAAGGAATCTGCTGCTAACATGGCAGATACCACAGGACATCCCAAAGGTCCTGCGCAGTCCCTTGACAGGTCAGTGTGTGTGTGGGGGGCAGGGGGCTAAAATGTTATGGCTGTGTATATTATATAGTAATATATACAGTTGAGACCACTTCCTATTTTCGGGGTCAGCAACTTGTAGCTCATGTTGGAAGTCATGTGTCCCTCGGTGGGTATATAAGGTGTGATAGGCTGTCTGCACACATATCCCTCGGTGGGTATATAAGGTGTGATAGGCTGTCTGCACACATATCCCTCGGTGGGTATATAAGGTGTGATAGGCTGTCTGCACACATATCCCTCTGTGGTTATATAAGGTGTGTGATAGGCTGTCTGCACACATATCCCTCGGTGGGTATATAAGGTGTGTGATAGGCTGTCTGTATACATATCCCTCGGTGGGTATATAAGGTGTGTGATAGGCTGTCTGCACACAGATCCCTCGGTGGGTATATAAGGTGTGTGATAGGCTGTCTACACACATATCCTCGGTGGGTATATATTGTTCTGACATCCCGTGTATAAGGTGTGATAGGCTGTCTGCACACATATCCCTCGGTGGGTATATAAGGTGTGTGATAGGCTGTCTGCACACATATCCCTCGGTGGGTATATAAGGTGTGTGGTAGGCTGTCTGCACACAGATCCCTCGGTGGGTATATAAGGTGTGTGATAGGCTGTCTGCACACAGATCCCTCGGTGGGTATATAAGGTGTGTGATAGGCTGTCTGCACACAGATCCCTCGGTGGGTATATAAGGTGTGATAGGCTGTCTGCACACAGATCCCTCGGTGGGTATATAAGGTGTGTGATAGGCTGTCTGCACACATATCCCTCGGTGGGTGTATAAGGTGTGATAGGCTGTCTGCACACAGATCCCTCAGTGGGTATATAAGGTGTGTGATAGGCTGTCTGCACACACATCCCTCGGTGGGTATATAAGGTGTGTGATAGGCTGTCTGCACACAGATCCCTCGGGGGGTATATAAGGTGTGTGATAGGATGTCTGCACACATATCGCTCGGTGGGTATATTAGTTGTGATAGGCTGTCTGCACACATATCCCTCAGTGGGTATAAAAGGTGTGATAGGCTGTCTGCACACATATCCCTCGGTGGGTATATAAGGTGTAATAGGTTGTCTGCACACAGATCCCTCGGTGGGTATATAATATGTGATAGGCTGTCTGCACACATATCCCTCGGTGGGTATATAAGGTGTGATAGGCTGTCTGCACACATATCCCTCGGTGGGTATTTAAGGTGTGTGATAGGCTGTCTGCACACATATCCCTTGGTGGGTATATAAGGTGTGTGATAGGCTGTCTGCACACACATCCCTCGGTGGGTATATAAGATGTGTGATAGGCTGTCTGCACACACATCGCTCAGTGGGTATATAAGGTGTGTGATAGGCTGTCTGCATACATATCCCTCAGTGAGTATATAAGGTGTGTGATAGGCTGTTTGCACATATATCCTTTTTGCTGTCATGGGTCAAGGAGTGATATAATATGAGAGATGCAGGAATTGGCTTTCAGGCGGAGTGTGGTGGTATTTATGAACCTGTGCAGTGTGAACTGTTCTTTGCTGCTGTGGTGAAAGTGTATTGTGAGTGGCTAAAAGGCTCCATTGTGAATAAGCGACATGGAAACTGCGGAGCACCACTTGACAGTGATATGAATATGAGGTGAATGTCGGCTACGAAGGTGCGCGAGGGCAGAGCGGCACGCTACAGTGGAGCAGCTCAGCACCAAAATGAACAAGGCGGGCTACCAAACGTGTCTAACACAACGGTTCAGCGAACCCTACTGTGTGATCAGTGACCAAGCACCACTAGAAGTGTCGCATTACTTTTTCCAGGCGGTCCTTTTTTGTCATGTATATATATAATTTTAGATTTTTAAAATTACTTTTATATTTATTATATATTTGTTTAGTGTTTTAAGAATATGAAATGAATTCTAGTCTGTTTGGATGTCACTCCTTTTTATTTTTTAATATAATCCACAGTGACGGTCTCCGGCAGAAGAGGTTTCCATGGATATTTCACCCATCTGTTGGGGTCCCCTGTGTCTTGCTATCTCCCGGGGAAGTTCTTTGTTTGTCACTGGAAATGTTCTTTTCAATGTGTTTGAAGAATTTACCAGAGTTGGAATCCGCAGGTCTGAAGATCTCCCCAGGAATAATAAGGTTTTTCATAGAACCGCCAGGGTCGAGGGGGCATTTATGGTGAAAGAATATAGACTGAACGCGTTAGGCCACCTTTGAGAGGCAGAATTTTGCATTTGAGTCAAAAGCCGATGAAAACACTGAAGAGGTGCAAAGCTTTCCATTTCCATTGTAGACTCCAGCTTAAAAAGTCCACGTTCTTGTAATGGAGGAGGTCTCAGCAGTAGGACCACCAATGATTTAATGGTTATCCCCTATCGTGAGGATAGGGGATAACTTGTAACAACCGGAATACCCCTTTAAGGTGGTGTGTCCCTCTCAAGCCACAGCATCAGATAATCTCATCATGTCAGCTCCACCCTAAAAACAATTGTGTAATTAACGATACTCATCGGTCACATGATACAATGGGGCGTGGCTTGTCATCTGAGAATAATAGGTTGTCACACAGCACTCGGTAAGAAGACGTTAAAGATGGTTTTTGTTCATTTTAATGAACTGATCCTTGAGTTATAACCGTATTAAATACATAAACAAAGGAAACATGGTATAAAACAAAGGGAACTGGTATAAAACTGTGTCATTATAATAAACTTCTATCGTCTGGACGCTATACAAGAACCTCTTGGCACCTCATCACAGCTTAGATATAATAAAGACACTTTATAAGGCACGTGGAATCAGGAATTACTCCAGGAAATCATTGGTCCGTTTCCGGTTTGGTGGTACTTTGGCTCGTCAGCACCTTCAGAAATGTGATAAAGTTGGCACCAAATGTTGTGTTTTTTTATTCTTTGGTTAATAAACCATCTCATTCTGCATCTTCAGGATCCAATGTAAGGTGAAGTGGACGTCTTCATCCATGTAGCCCTGTGTTGCGGAGGAAAGATTCTTAGTTACATCAGAGGCTTGTTAGATTGTAAGCTCTTCAGCAGAATGTATTACACCAGTCGACTGTCAGGCAAATCATTCCTGACAAACGTCGGTAGGACCGTTCGTTATCGATGATCTGCCTGTATAATACTGCCGCCATCAGGCAAACGCTCGTTCATCAGGAAATCTCAATCTTTCAGCAAATTTAAAAATCATCGCTTTCCGCAGGTGTAATCATGATCTGCTGCCGGCAAACTATGATTCAGTATTGGGACCAACAATGGCATTAGTGATCACTCCTCCCTATACTGTGGAGGCGATCGCTGCATGTAATATAGCGGTCTCCTCCGCTAACGAGCAGGCGAATGCTGGGAAAGAACAATTCTTTCCCAACAATCGTCTGACTGAACCCCTGGTGTAATACAGCCTTTACTTGAATGGGAGACAATCAGGTAACGCTGCTGTAGAGGAAGCAAATTCCGGCACTGCAGTGCCCTGCTCAAGTACCAGTATGTAGGTACCATTTATACGGCGATGCCAGAAAAGCTGCTGCTAGAACTTGGCCCGGAAAAGTACCAATCGGGGCTTAGAAGCATCATGCCTATTTGGCTTCTGAATGGGGCACAGCAGTCCATGGGGGCACTATTAAAGGGGTTGTCTAACTGTAAGGTCGCATGGACATCAGTGTCCTGCTCATTGAACCAGGAGCAGATCATCCCCCATGGGCCCTTTGTAACCATCTTCCCCCTCCAACCCCCCCCCCCCCCCACCAGGTGCTTTACTTCCGGTTACCTGAGCTGCATTGAGGAGGTGAGTCCTGTAAATGGAGATTATTTCCTGGTGACGCTTGTTGGTGTCCTGTTTAAAAGAAATTAAATTAAATAGAAAAATGAAAATTGAGTCTGTGTGTCAGTTACAGTTGTGTGAAATCTATACCATGTCAGTGATTGTAAGCTATTATTCTATGTTATCAGCCATTCAAGAAAGCACTGTCTGCCACTGAGATAGGTGGACAGGAAGTCGCCAGTGTAAAAGATTTCCAATTCATCTCCTCTCGATGGTCATCAGTCATCTACACTGAACTATTTCTGTACCATGCCCAATCCAGATCATGGGGCCAACTAGATACATTCTTAATTCTTGTAGAATTATATTTTTATAATCAATCGTGCTCTAATGTGTATAATGTGTGATTTCTTTCCCACTGCATGGGAAGGAGGTGTGAAAGTCATCCATACATTGCAATGAAAGGCTGCCCCCTGGTGGAGGCATTCTAATAGGAAACCAGCCATGAATTTTGAAAGTAGAAATTGGTAAATTCAGTCCTGGTCAGGTTTCTGTAAAGGAGACAACTGTCCTCCAGTCAGACAGTGTGATAATAAATCCTTCTATAACACCAGAAATACAAAGGTAAATTGCTACATTAAAAAAATCATTCCAGCTGGAATAAGCGAGTAGTCAGCGACTAATGACATACCTCCAGTCTGCCGGCCAGCTCCTCACATTGCTTCTGTTGCCGGTCGACTTCTTTGGTCAAGGACTCCACCTTCGTCATGGATTCCATCATCTGAGAGCAGAAACGTAGGTTTACACAAATGTGCGGCAGCTATGTGGTGACGAGACAGAACAACGTGCAATCTCTGTCTGCGATTTGCACTGAAGCTGCACAAGTATTTTCGGGTACGAGTCACATGCAGGATATTCAGCAACCATTAGACACTGCTGCTGACATGATGTAAGACAGGTGCAGTCACACGTGACTTACATTGATTGTAATGCTGGAAAAGACACTTGAAAAATGCAACCTGCACCACAAATCCATTAGTGTTTCATATTTGTTGTGTCACATCATGTAGTGCGTAGTGAGGTGGCACTGTGACCTTGATGTTGTGCGACCAAAACCTACATATGCATTATAAAGGATGACTCCACCATGTACTGACGTTTCAGTTCTGGGCAGAGTTATCCATGATTTCAGTATCTGGTGAGCGATCAGCAGCAGTTCCGTCTCACTGGTTATAGGTCACCAGAAGCCCTTCTGCTGGGGGTCAATAATACAGACAAGACTATGTTTTCTGGTGACAATCCTGCAACTGTACACCGTTCTCGTACTCTCCGTTTTAAACACCTTTCCCAATTTTTCCACCCTGTGGAAAGAAACTTCCTAAATTCCCTATTTGAGAACCACCCACCTTTTCCTGTTTCTCCTGGGATGTTTTCAAGATGTGTTCATATTTCTCATTAAGGTGGCGATTTTCTTCTTCACATTTCTGGGATAGGATCCTCAGTTCGTCTGCTTCTTTTGTGAGCTCATGAATTCTCCCCTCGAGAAGTAACACCTTCTCCTTCTCAGATGAAAGCATCTCTTTGCAGCCCTCAGCTTCCTTTGACACCTGAGTATATTTCTCAGAAAGCCCCTGAACTTTCTCTGTTAAATCCAGAATCTGGACCTCGAGACCAGCCCTGACTTTCTCAATCTCCTGGACCATACTTGCTTCCTTAACCCGTAAAGTCTGTCCCTCTTCAGACTCTTGTTCCAGTTGTTGCTTGAGGACTATAACTTCTTCACATTTCCCCTCCAGAGCCACTTTACAAGCCTCGTTCTCCTCCTTCAAAGCTGTAACTATTCTTTCCAGGTCCACCAAGCGAGCCTCAAACTCTTCTTTAGGAATAGAGCTGGAAGTCTGGGCTGCCAACTGTTCTTTAAGTTCCACCACACTGCCTACTGTTTGAAACAACCTCTGTTTTAGATCCTCCGATTCCCTGGTCTTAGACTGTAACTGGTTCTTGATCTCATTGAGAATGTTTTTGTGTTCAGTCATCGATATTGTCTGCACCTGGTCATCCAGAAGTTTTAGGTTTTCCTTCTGCAAAGCAGCAGCCTCCTGCAAGGCATTGTTGTATTTCTTTACAAGGGTTCCAACGTTCCAGTACAATTCCTCTAAGATGTCCGAGCTGAACATCTCTACGGATCTGCTGGTTTCTTCCCGAATGATCTCTGGAGGGAAACTGTCCCGTAGCACGACCATTTCATTCTGCTGAGCTTCCAGTCTGGAGTTCATCCTCTTGAGCTTGTCTTTTTCTGCCAGCAGCTCATCTGACAAAACTAAGATCTGGTGTTTGTAATCCTTACAGCGTTTTTCAGTTTCTTGTCTCATAGCAAATTCTGACTGCATGCTTTCTTGTAGAGCAAGGAGACCTTCTTCCAAATTCTGCTTTTCTTGCACAACATGGTTCATATGGGTGAGGAGATTGTCGTGAGTTCCCTTAAGAGATGACAACTCTGCTTCTAATTCTGAAATCTTCAGCTTTAAGGAGTCTGTGAGATGGCTGGCCCGGGCTGACCCACTCTCCATTTGGGCTATACTGTTTTTACTTTGGTGCATTTCATCAGCTTGTAAGCAAGCTATGCTAGATTCTGTGTGTTTGTAGTGTTCATTGGCATTTCTGTTTAGCTGGTGCCCCTTGTTTTCTTCATCTGTGGCACCATTCATTGGTACTGAGTCTGCCCTCTCGGCAATGCCAGAGACTACGCTCTTCTGGAGTCTCTCAACATCCGCCAAATACTTCTCTAAACCTGCGATTGATGACTTCCAATCACTGACATTTTTTTCCAGGACATCTCTTGGCACGTAACCTGAGCATCCTTGGGATACTCCACTGCCCTGTTTTATGTCTACATATATACAATTACTTTTCAATTTTGTAATAAAGTTACTGAGTATATTTCTGTCGGGGAACGATCTCCCATTTTCAAGTCTCTTTGAGTGGACATTGTCCCCGCTTCTATCTTTCTCCTGCAATTTGTTCAGCAGAACCAAGAGCTCTTCCTTTTCACATGTGATCTCCGAGATCTGTTCCTGCAGATCTTCTACAACGGTGCTCTGTACCCGCTTCCGCTTCTCGAACTGTGACAATACTTCCCTCATGTTCTCTAGGTGACCCTCCAACTCCGCCACTCTCCTTCGGGCACTTTCTTCCCGATCATGTGCAGCAGCAGCTTCACCTTGAAGACGTTTTATCTCTTCTTGGTGTAATTCTTCCATCGTTCCAGTCTCAGTAGAGTTGGCATTAAGGTCTTTGGTCATTTCTTCTAGAAGGTTGCGGCCTTTCAGCTGTTTGTCTTTGAAGGACCTAACCTGCTCAACAAGTTGTGTCAATAAGTGAGAAGTGTCAGAGATATGGTGATTTTCTGTTTTGGGTATGATTTCTCCACCATCACCCTGGAGTAGACCACCTAGTGAGCCAGCCAATTCTCTGATTTGGTTGCACTCAAGCCTATGTTCCTCGGTTATCCTTTCAAGGTCTTGGGTCTTCATCATCACCTCTCCTTGAAGCCACACACCACGCTTGTGCTCTTCCTCATACCTTTTCTTCCACAGGTTGACCAGCTCCTGTTCTCTGCTGGGGGTCTGAGGGACAGCCTGAAATACACATACAGAGCATTACAATCCAGACTTTGCTTACCTTTCCTTATGAGTATTATACAGCTTTATCCTGAGTATATGGTGGGGGCACATATCATTTCTTCTCTTATTACTGCCTGCAGTTATATTTTCCAGGTCGTGAATGAGCACTTTCAGTTTTTTAGCTACCACAGAAAAAAGACTTCTTTATTACACTGGTTTATTTATAGAGCCACCGAAATGTACAGCTTGCAATTTGTAGGGGGCGCCAGACGTCAGATTAAACATGGGATGACTAGACAGTCACTTCAATGCTGTGGTGTGTGTCAGAGGATTAATGTGTAATTATCTG
The DNA here is from genome assembly GCA_033119425.1 of Bufotes viridis. Classification (NCBI taxonomy): domain Eukaryota; kingdom Metazoa; phylum Chordata; class Amphibia; order Anura; family Bufonidae; genus Bufotes; species Bufotes viridis. The sequence goes on from CM065599.1 coordinate 67,276,159, forward strand.
TCTGTCTGTCCATCCTTTCCCTCTATCTGTCTGTCTGTCTATCTAATCATCATACTTATTATAATACCCACCTTGGAATCAGAAGGATTGTCATGATTTCGAGTGTATGTTTCTGCCAAGAGAATGTAGAAATGTATTAGGATTTTCTTCTCCTCATCATATGCTGAAATGATCGATTGGTAGATATTTCATATCTAATACTGGACTTATAGATGGATAAGGCTACTTTCACATCTGCATTTTTGCTGGATCCAGCAGGGTTCAAAAAGCGATTCCGTCATGTTAACACAACCGGCTGCATCCGCTATGAATGGATCTGGTTGTATTATCTCTAAAATGGCCATGACCATCACTAAAACCATTGTAAGTCAATGGGGGAAGGATCCGTTTTCTTTTGTGTCCAAGAAAACGGATCCGGCAACATTGACTTACATTGTGTGTCATGACGGATCGGTCTTGCTCCGCACCACATCATGGACAGAAAAATGCTATTTGCAGCGTTTTTCTGTCCATCATGGGAACGCAACCAAATGGAAGGGAATGCATTCTGGTGCACTCCGTTCCATCTAGTCCCCATTGACAATGAATGGGGACAAAACAGAAGCATTTTCCTCCGGTATTGAGATCCTATGACGGATCTTAATACCGGAAAGGAGAAACGCAGATTTGACAGTAGCCTTATCCTGTTATTTGGCAGTTTGCTAAGACATAGGGTGGCCATACACATTAGAAGTAGGCCGAAGGTTGAACAACTGCTAAATGAACGATCGTCTGGTGAATGATCATTTCACGGAAACACATTTTACTCCATATTGGCCATTACAAACACTGACCGATGGATGAATGATCTTTCTAGTGATGTTCTTTCAAAGGACAAAAGATCATTCTGAATACTGGGCATAAATATGCATCTGCATCTTTACTGATGCGGGTGGTGAACTGTGTGTCTGACTGGAGAATAATCACCATTATTTTTCCTTCGGTCCAGGGCAGCTTGGACCAGTTTCCGTAGAGCGTCGTCCTTGGACAGACTGGTGTAATGCAGAGCATCGCAGCCTTTGCTATCACGCACTGTTGGATCTGCTCCTTTGGTGATTAGAGTCTCCGCTGCCTGGATGTTGCCCTTTTCACAGGCCAGAAGCAGCGCTGTCCTGTCAGACAGAGATAAGAGTTACCCAGAACATTTGTGCTGAACATCTCAACTATTGAGCTTCTTCACAGAAGTTTTCATGGAATTGCCAACATCTCAATCCCATAATACCATACTATATGGTAATGGCTTCTGTTAGCTCAGGGTGTGTAGCAATAATTATATGTCGGAAATGAAATCATAATTCAGGTAGCTGTTAGACCAGACCTGTTTCTCTTGGGGTAAACAAAGGATCAGACCGGCCTTTATTTAGTAGAAACACTTACTTATTTTCCTTGTCGAAGAGGTCCACCTGAGCCCCGCGATCCAGCAGCAAAGAGCAAACAGTGGGATGGTTACGGTGGGCGGCAATCATAAGTGGCGTCCGTCCGTCCTGAGGACAGTATAAAGCAGAATGGTTTATAGAATTTTCCGTTCTTTATCATTTTAATACCAAAAATTCCCCCACATTCCAGGCCCCTGACCCTTCATCCACATACTTAGTGGATAATCCACCCCCCACAAGACTCCAACATACATCAGCCGTGTCAGGGCGCATTGCTGATAAGTAGTCTGGAATTTCCTGCTATATAGTGACACTAGAGAGACAGACTGCACATAGTGTAAACAGTGGACTCACATCATCCGCAGCATCTAAAACAGTGTCTTCTGCGTCACAGAGGAGGAGCACGCTGGAGACGCACCCTGAGGTGGCTGCAAGACAGGACAGAAGAAGACACAGCCTATCAGGGCAAGCGGGATAGGTAGATAGATTAGGTAATAGCCTAACGGGTTCATATAAACTTACCAGCACAGTGTAACGGCGTTCTGCTGTGGAAGTCTATGGAGTCTTCATGGGCTCCGTGCTAAAAGTACAAAACAGAAATAATGGTACTCTCGTCTGCTGAGCACATGTTGCCCATACACATAAAAAAGCTATTGACAGACACGCTCATTCTGCTGACATCTGTTCCTCTAGACCAGGCATGCTCAACCTGCGGCCCTCCAGCTGTTGTAAAACTACAACTCCCACCATGCCCTGCTGTAGGCTGTCCGGGAATGCTGGGAGTTGTAGTTTTGCAACAGCTGGAGGGCCGCAGGTTGGGCATGCCTGGTCTAGACATTTCCAGAGGCAGCTTATTTCCTTGGGAGGCAAGGGACTGAGCATATTGAAATCCATCAGCCCGATCTTTATCTCCCTTAACATCTGTTGATTAAAGTCTTGACACCTCCACACACAATGATGGTCAGCCGTTCCTGACGACATTAAGGCCCTATTCACACGTCTGCAATGTTCGTCCGCACCCGTTCCGCAAATCTGTGGAACGGGTGTGGACCCATTCATTTTGAATGGGGACGTGATGGATGCAGAGAGCACACACTGTGCTCTCCGCATTCGCATTTGCGGAGCGCGCCGCCAAACTTCCGGCCGACGGCTCCGCAATAATATAGAGCATGTCCTATTCTTGCCCGCAATTGCGGACAAGTATAGGCATCTCTATAGGGCTGGTGGCAAGGTGTGTTGCGGATCCGCAACATACTACGGACGTGTGAATTAGGCCTAAAGGGGTTTTCCAGGATTTAACTATTGTTGACCTATCCTCAGGGTAAGTCATCAGCTGTTTACAGAGGCATCAATGCTCAATGAGGTGCCATGGCCGCTTCCTTAGCCTGGGACATGACGTCCATTGGTCATGAGGCCTTTGTGCAGCTATATCCAATTCAACTAAAAGGGAACTGAGCCGCAGTGCCAAGCACAGATGCCATACAATGGACAGCAGGATGGTTGCAGCACTCGCCCCGAGAAAGACCCCCACCAATCACGTATTGATAGCTTATCCTAAGTATACGTCATCAGTATCTAATTCTGGTAATGCCCCCTTTAGTGTGGTGTGTATGACCCGCTCACCTGTGCACCTGGCCTCCGATAGAAGTGAAAAGCCTGGTCACCTGTCCTGCTTCTGACGGACTGTCATCCAGCTTTACCAAACTCCAGAATAATAAAACCTCAGATCCAATATCCCCTATAGGACTGGAGGAGAGCCGGGTGACAAGCAGGGCAGTGAAGTGGGTAAACGGAAGTCCTGACCGCGACGCCTCCATATACGGCCAATAATCTAGTAATTACTCATTCCCTGTAGTAAAACGGTGACACCGGGCTTTTTCTTACAATCATGTAATCAGGCTACATGAGCTTAAACCATATGAATGGAATACAATTTCTGAAATTCTGTAAATATGTAATGTCTTATGTATGTAATAACTGGAAAACACTGTTATACACTTAATTGTAAGAAATCTATGAATTTGTCCTCAGGAAAAGTAAGAAAAGTTCTATACGTAAGTTCTGGAAATGCAGAGAATCCTGAGCAGGCGCTCTGGTCCTGTGCACTGGCTCTTGTGTCCCTCTTCTGGTTCATGGCTTGCTTACTTCCTCTCGGCTGCAGCCAATGACTCCACAGCAGACACATCACTACTGAAGCCAGTTATTGGCTGCAGCAGAGCAGGATGATGACCTTAATAAAGTGATTACAGATAATATTCTTTTTAGGCTGCAGTCAGTACATTTCTATTAGCTCTGGTGACAGGCAGCTGTGATTGGGGCCAGTGGTGGTGATGTAGATGTATTTGTAGATTTACTCCATGGCGCTGAAGACTCTCCCATGAAAACAAGTACAGCAGTGATGACTAGTGACCTACCTGCAGCAGAAGCTTCACACACTCCGGGTTACAGTTACTAGCTGCCAGGTGCAGGGCGGTATAACCTGCCCAAAGAGACGACATAGAGGTGAGGGGACAGTAATGACTGTGACACATGGGGAGGTGGGGGAACACTAATAACTGTGACACACAGGGAGGTGGGGGGACACTAATGACTGTGACACACGGGGAGGTGGGGGGACACTAATAACTGTGACACACGGGAGATGGGGGGACACTAATAACTGTGACACACGGGAGATGGGGGGACACTAATAACTGTGACACACGGGGAGATGGGGGGACACTAATAACTGTGACACACAGGGAGATGAGGGGGAACACTAATGATTGACACAGGGAGATGAGGGGACACTAATAACTGTGACACACAGGGAGATGGGGGGACACTAATAACTGTGACACACGGGGAGATGGGGGGACACTAATAACTGTGACACACAGGGAGATGAGGGGACAATAATAACTGTGACACACAGGGAGATGGGGGACACTAATAACTGTGACACATGGGGAGATGGGGGGACACTAATAACTGTGACACACGGGGAGATGGGGGGGACACTTATAACTGTGATACACGGGGAGATGGGGGGACACTAATAACTGTGACACACAGGGAGATGGGGGGACACTAATAACTGTGACACATGGGGAGATGGGGGGACACTAATAACTGTGACACACGGGGAGATGGGGGGACACTTATAACTGTGATACACGGGGAGATGGGGGGACACTAATAACTGTGAGACACGGGGAGATGGGGGGACACTAATAACTGTGAGACACGGGGAGATGGGGGGACACTAATAACTGTGAGACACGGGGAGATGGGGGGACTGTAATGACAGTGACGGGCGGTATTTACCATCATCGGTCTTGGCATTGATCTCCACCTTATGGGATAAGATGACGCTGACACAGTCTGCAAATCCCCGGGAGGCAGCAAAATGGAACCTGCAAGAGAAGAGACGGGGGACAGCCTTAAGGAGGTGTAACCACAGGTAACGCACTTTACCCCTCCACATGTTATAAAGGAGCACTCTCCATTCATGTACCTAACGCCGTGCACCAGTAAGTGGGCTGGAAAATGTCCGCAGATTCCACTAGTGTAGTCAGCCCAGGGAATGGCGTTCCTGAATGCCAACCTGACGGAGGGGCGGGTGTCAGTGAATGTGACAACCTGACGGAGGGGCAGGTGTCAGTGAATGTGACAACCTGACGGAGGGGCAGGTGTCAGTGAATGTGACAACCTGATGGAGGGGCGGGTGTCAGTGAATGTGACAACCTGACGGAGGGGCAGGTGTCAGTGAATGTGACAACCTGACGGAGGGGCAGGTGTCAGTGAATGTGACAACCTGACGGAGGGGCGGGTGTCAGTGAATGTGACAACCTGACGGAGGGGCAGGTGTCAGTGAATGTGACAACCTGACGGAGGGGCAGGTGTCAGTGAATGTGACAACCTGACGGAGGGGCAGGTGTCAGTGAATGTGACAACCTGACGGAGGGGCAGGTGTCAGTGAATGTGACAACCTGACGGAGGGGCGGGTGTCAGTGAATGTGACAACCTGACGGAGGGGCAGGTGTCAGTGAATGTGACAACCTGACGGAGGGCAGGTGTCAGTGAATGTGACAACCTGACGGAGGGCAGGTGTCAGTGAATGTGACAACCTGACGGAGGGGCAGGTGTCAGTGAATGTGACAACCTGACGGAGGGCAGGTGTCAGTGAATGTGACAACCTGACGGAGGGGCGGGTGTCAGTGAATGTGACAACCTGACGGAGGGGCAGGTGTCAGTGAATGTGACAACCTGACGGAGGGGCAGGTGTCAGTGAATGTGACAACCTGACGGAGGGCGGGTGTCAGTGAATGTGACAACCTGACGGAGGGGCAGGTGCCAGTGAATGTGACAACCTGACGGAGGGGTGGGTGTCAGTGAATGTGACAACCTGACGGAGGGGCGGGTGTCAGTGAATGTGACAACCTGACGGAGGGGCAGGTGTCAGTGAATGTGACAACCTGACGGAGGGGCGGGTGTCAGTGAATGTGACAACCTGACGGAGGGGCAGGTGCCAGTGAATGTGACAACCTGACGGAGGGGTGGGTGTCAGTGAATGTGACAACCTGACGGAGGGGCGGGTGTCAGTGAATGTGACAACCTGACGGAGGGGCAGGTGTCAGTGAATGTGACAACCTGATGGAGGGGCGGGTGTCAGTGAATGTGACAACCTGACGGAGGGGCAGGTGCCAGTGAATGTGACAACCTGACGGAGGGGTGGGTGTCAGTGAATGTGAAAACCTGACGGAGGGGCAGGTGTCAGTTAATGTGACAACCTGACGGAGGGGTGGGTGTCAGTGAATGTGACAAACTGATGGAGGGGCAGGTGTCAGTGAATGTCACTGCTGTTTGTTCTTTTCCTTATTTCTTGTCCACCTTGCTGAGGTGGTCGCACGTGCTATCTTCAACTGCCATCTTCTGTTAGAAGAGTGTGTCAGGTACAGGGAAAGAGCTACAGCACAATGGACACACCCCCTGGGCTGTGATAGGGAGAGAGCTGCAGCAGAAAGGACACTCCCACTGGGGCGGCCAGCCTGAAGAGAATCACAAGTAACCGTGCTAACATCACCTACAGTATGCCCGTCGGTCCGGTGACAGGACCCGAGACAATGAAGCCAATAGCAGGGCGCCACCAGACATTACTAATCCACACACTTGAGGAATTACTGGCAGCACGCGTCTTGTGGGACACGCACATCTAGGTGTGTCTGACCACACATTCCACCACGGAAGAATGCAAGACAACAACAACCACTACCTAATACTCGCCCTAATGGTTTTACAGGAGCGTCACCTCGAATTCTTACTTAGACGGTCAAAAAATCTGTTTTAGGAAAACACGCATAAGGATTATTTTGTTAGTCTGTGCCACTTTAAGCGCCACCACATTTTATCACTGTCACGTCTGACTATTTCTTTCCATCCTGTGGCTACAGATTTCACTCATTAACCACAAACATGCTGGGAGGACAAAATGGGCGATATTATGTATGACAGGAAACAGTTACCATGGAGACGTGACAAGTAATGAAGCCCAGGCATTGCGATCGCATAGAGATGACTATCACTTGCTAAAAAATACTGGGCACCAGACTTTAATGCCGACCGCCGAGCAGCCAGTCACATTCCAGCTCCCATCATTCCAAGGCAGGTCAGAACATGAAAACTGGACTCTGATTGGTTGCTTTCGGTGCCTTTATGTCTGGTCATGTTTGTGTCAGTGTTATTTATAAGCAAAGTTATACAATCACACATTTATGCATTAGTTATGGTCACCCAATATAATCTCCAGCCCGGCACAACTATCAGCCATGTGTGATACTGTCTGCTGAGCTATGTATATAATTATATCATGTGTGATACAGTCTGCTGAACTATGTATATAATTATATCATGTGTGATACTGTCTGCTGAGCTGTGTATCTAATCCTATCCTGTGTGATACTGTCTGCTGAGCTGTGTATCTAATCCTATCCTGTGTGATACTGCCTGCTGAGCTGTGTATCTAATCCTATCCTGTGAAACTGTCTTCTGAGCTGTGTATCTAATCCTATCATGTGTGATACAATTAGCGGAGCTGTGTATCTAATCCTATACTGTGTGATACTATCTGCTGAGATGTGTATCTAATCCTATACTGTGTGATACTGTCTGCTGAGCTATGTATTTATTCCTATAATGTGTGATACTGTCTGCTGAGCTATGTATTTAATCCTATAATGTGTGATATTGTCTGCTGAGCTATGTATCTAACCCTATCAAGTGTGATACTCCCTTTTGAGTGGTGTATCTGATCTGTATGCTGATCTTTGTATCTGAGCATCTCACATGTGAAATGTTGGGTACATGTACTCACGCTGACTGTCCACTGGGCCCGGTCTTGGTCGCTCTGATCTGCTTCTTAGACAGGAGGGAAGAGATTTTTTTGGTGTCGCCCTTTTCTACCGCTTCAAGAAATTTCTGGTCGTGTCGGTTCCACTTGTCGACCTGTTGGAGAGTGAGGACAAGTCACAGAAAATCTTAGACTATATTTCATTATGTAATCATCCCTCTACAGAGACTGGTTTATCTGAAACACATGACCTAGTGGTGAGGCCCTGCATGGCTTGCCCACTGCCTGGCACCATGTACCACCTCACTACACTGGGGGCGCCGGATGCTCATTTTATTCTATATTACATAGCGCTTCATTACTGTGCAGTGTTGTATAGACAGGTGTTTACTACTGGTGACCCTTCCCCAGAAAAAATACAGTCACTCACAGGGAAAACATAAGTACACACGTGTTGTGGCGGCTGGTTTTGAGTTTGATGCCCCAGTGCAGCACAGGGCGGGGGTGCAGATATCATCAAATCAGATTAAAATCCAATTGTTCTCCGGCAGGATACGACAACTTCCTCCAATAGCCACAAGCCAATCCCAAATTAGAAAGTATAATACTCCCATCATCTAATGCCTGAAAGACAGCTGCACAGTACCACTTCTCCTGTCCTGTATACTGGGTGTAATCCTCAGTATCTGCTCTTATTCTGTATATATATATATACACTGCACAGTACCACTTCTCCTGTCCTGTATACTGGGTGTAATCCTCAGTATCTGCTCTTATTCTGTATATATATACACTGCACAGTACCACTTCTCCTGTCCTGTATACTGGGTGTAATCCTCAGTATCTGCTCTTATTCTGTATATATATACACTGCACAGTACCACTTCTCCTGTCCTGTATACTGGGTGTAATCCTCAGTGTGCTGGAGCCAGTCGACGGGTGTGGTTGTGTTTGGAGGAGCTGCTGATTGCTGACAAGCTACCAGGGATTTTTCCACCTTTCCCAGCCCAGGCCCTGCCTCTCCCCAGGGAGGTGGTGGGGTCCTGGGCAATGAAGCGACTGAAGACCCAGGATCCTACTTCCCGGGTAGGCCGGCGGGAGGTAGGGAGGTGAGCTACCGGCCTCAGTTCCATCTTCCGCCCGGGGGTCAGAAGATCTTCCAGGAGTCGTGGTGTAGCGGCCCCTGCAGCCCCCGGAGGTGAAGCCGTGTCCATCGCCGGCAGTTCCAGGAGGGCGGACGGTAGCCCTCCAAGAGGTACGCAGAGTGCTCCTGGGGGTGGGCCGGGCTCGGTTGAGGCTGACTGGGGCACCATGAAGTCCCAGGAACTAATCACCGTTTACAGCTCCCGGATCACGGCCTACCTCCGGGAGTATGAGGAAGCGAACAGGACCCTCAAGAAAATTAGGGAGAACCTGAAGCTTGAGAGGGCGAAGGTGGACAAAGCGGCGAGAAAAAACAGGCCAGAAATAACTAATAAAATAAAAGGCCTAAAAGACATCATTAAAGAGCTAAAAGATAGAATGGCGTCCATCCTGGAAAACAGCGGTCCCTTTAAGGAAAAACTCAAGAACGACGCAAGGTTTAATGAAATGGCTGGAAGCCAAAAACAGCAGGAAGATGACTCCACAAGTGAGGAGGAAGAGTCGGACATGGGGGGGCAACCTGCGGAAACTGGTATCACCACAGGTATCCCCGCAGAGCAGGTATGCCTGCCCCCCACTAGTTCCGATGAGGAAGGGGAGTTCGGTGAGAGCAGCGGAGTTGGGGGGCAACTTATGGCCGAAATACGCCACCTGGAGTCCCCCAAAATACGTGATGACATCTGCTTTGGTAATGAATTACCTGAAGATGAACCAATGGGAAAGAGGAGGAAGAAAAAGCCAGTAAAGCCAGAGGTGAGGTATGTTTATGTGACCCACCCTGCGTGCCCTGGGCAAAGTGAAAAGCCAGCTCAGGGCACGAACCCCACCATCCTCCCTGGCCCGGTCTCTGCTGTGGGACCAGTGCGTAGGAGTGGGGAGAAAGATGCGACAAAGATGGCGCAGGACGCCGTCCCTGTTTGCGGTAACAGGGGCGGTGAGGAGAAGCAGGAGGGGTCAGACAGGAAGGCTCCCAGGACGGGCGGCGAAGGGGACATGGCTGGTGGTCAGGTGGCTCCGACCACCTCTGCTAGGGCACTGGACAAGTGCCAGGTGGAGGCTGCAAAGACTGCTATAAATGTGTCCAGCATGAAGATGCTGGACAAAACGAATAGTGTTACCTCTGTCCCCTCTGGCCCAGTAGTGTGTGTGGGGGGAGGGGAGAGTGTGACAGTGGCCACTGAAGAAGTGGTCACTTCTAGTAGTGTAAATACTGTTTCTGTTAGTGGTGTTGCTCCGGGCCCTGATGGAGGGGTGAATGTTGGAGGTCGGCCGACCACTGTACAAGTGGCTGGTGCGCCTCATGTAGCCCCTTTAGAGGGGTCTGGAGTGGCACCTGCTGTAGATAGGTCTGGGGGGAGGGGTGGGCCCGGTTCGGCTGCCCCTCCTGCGCCGGTTACGCCTGGCAGAGGTTATGCTGGTGTGGTCGCCGGCGCAGGGGGGGAGGGGCGGTCCCCATTGTCCTCCCCATTACCAATGTCTGGTGACGGTAACTTGCAGCGGCAACTTCTTGAGGCTCTTAGGAGAGGGGAGAATTCCATTACAGTAGGGGGCAGCAGGTGGATCTATCCTTCTGGATAGACAGGCATGGCGTGCGTGCCTTCCGAGAGCAAGGCGGGGCGAGACCACCTGGTCCTCACCCACAACCGGCCCCGGGTCAACCAGACGGAATGTTGTCTGTCTGAAATGGAGAGGCAATGAAGCGTGCCCTACCAGAAAGAGGGTGGCAGAGCTTCTCTTTCAGATGGGCATCAGGGCATGTGACATCTTTGCCCTGATACATCCGTATGGCACCCGGGAGTTTGATGTCAGTTTTGCCCGGCCAGAGGGTCTTGAACTTTTCTGGTCTGGGTATGAACTGGCAAAAGACCAGCCGGACTGGCAGGGGTTTTTCGTGCAAGCGATAACCCGCCAGAATGAGGTCAAGAAAGTGACCGTTCTGACCCGTAACGAATCACTTTCTTGTGTTGACATCTTGACCTGGTTAAGCAGGTACGGGACGTCCAGGGTCTTCCTAGCAAGAACCTGGATGAGTTTGGCATCTGGTCGGGTGCCTGGACGTTTCAGATTAAGTTGAAACATTCAGGGGGTCGGTTTCCACATACCATCATCTGCTTTCCTTGGTCGGGATAGGATCATGGTGTTCTACAGGGGGCAGCCTAAGCTGTGTTACAAGTGCGGCAGCCCTTCGCACTTCAGCGCCAGCTGCCAAGTGCAGAGGTGCGCTGTGCAGGGGTGAAGGTCATCTAGCTGCATCTTGTGGGCAGATTAGATGCAACCTGTGTGGTGAGCTAGGGCACCCGCTCAGTCGCTGCCCACGCTCTGTCGCCAACGTGGCTCGTGCACGCGCGGAGGTGAGCCGGGAGGCCCCCACCGCCGAGGCGAGTGCTGGCGAAGGTGACAGGGCAGTGGGGTCGATGAAGAGAAAGACGGCCCGTCCCAGCAGAGACGGAGGGAGAGGCGTCAAATGGAGAGGGGACAGGTGGAACCCCGTCCTGGGGTGATGCCTGCGCCTCCCAAGAGAATGCCTCTCCTAGAGCTGAGACCCTGGGGGATAACGAGGTGAATGAGGAACTCAGGAGACTAGACCGTCCCGAGGTGACTCTGTCCTCTTGCTACGAGAGTGCAACAGAGGGGAGTGTGACAGAGTCTAAAAGAACAAGAAGGAAACGTCTGACCAAAAAAATCTAGCCCGACCAGAGTGGCTGCGAAGGCGAAGCCAGCTCCCCTGACCTCTCTAATCCTGACTCTCTTCCCTGGATCTTTCCAACCGGTACCTCATCTTGATGAGATCTCCGCCTCCTCTTCTTCTGGGGAGGAGGTCGAAGGTGGGGAGCCGGAGGGGCAAGAGAAGGAGCCTTCTGAGGCCCGCGCCCTCCAGTGAGGATGCAAGGTCCTCGGGAGGTGGGGCGGGTCCAGACACTGCGAATGGGAATGACAAGGGTGGTGCGAAGGGGGAGGCGGTGGTGACTAATGAGATGGACACCACTGTCTCTCTCAAAAGAAATCGTGCCACCTTAGGGGTAGCCCCGGGAGGGGTAAGAAGAAGAATGGGAAGGGAAGGAAGAAGGCCGTCTAACTTAATCACTCTGTATGGCGGCACTCACTGCTGACCCTGGCGACCATTAATGTCGCCAGTATTAAATCGGATGCGGCTAGGTTTGCAGCCTTTGATTTTCTCAGCCGGGTTGAAGCTGATATTTTATTTTTGCAAGAGACCAGGCTGCCAGATTTGGCGGCTGTATATAAAGCAAAAAGGAGTGGAGGTGTGGTCCATCATATTGGTCTCTTGCGGCTGAGCCAGTATAGCGGAGTGGCGGTCCTTTTACCGCACCAGTAGAAAGCCGACGAGTGATTGAGTTAGAAATGGGGAGGTGTTTGATTTTAGATGTCCTCATGAAGGGTCAAGAGCTTCGCCTGATAAACATCTATGGTCCCCAAACCAAGCGGGATCGGAAGCATCTCTTTTGAGGATCAAACCTTTCCTTTTACGAGTCGGCAGGTGGTCTTTGGCGGGACTTTAATACAGTCACAAGGTCCCAAGACCGGGAGGCGCCAGAGACCGGCTGGCTTATGATAGTGTATCCCTGAATAGCATAGCTAGCGAGGCTCGCCTGGTGGATGTCCACATTAGGCACACCCCAGGCCACGGGGGTTTCACTTATTATAGAGGTAGTCAGATTAGGTCTAGAATAGACAGGTTTTATTTAAAGGAGGAGACTACTTTTTCACCTTTAAAGGTGGTAGAGGTGGAATTCTCCGATCACTGTATGATTATGTTCTCTTTGAATGTTGCAGAATCCCCCAAATGGGAAGAGGCTATTGGAAGCTAAATTCGGCCCTCCTGGAGGAAGCAGAGGTGAGACAATCCTTTGAGGACTTCCTTCAGACTCAGGTAGAGTTGCTGGATCTTTGTGACACTAAGTCGGAGTGGTGGGAGATATTCAAAGATCGGGTGGCAAAATTCTTCCGCCAGTCTCGAGCCTCAGGTCCCTGGACAAGTATCGCTTGTATCAGGGTCTGAGGAGGAAACTCGAACAACTGGTCTCGACTGGAGGTAGCCGAGAGGATATCTCCAGGGTGAAATCTTTGCTTAAGAGGTGCCAGTACGATAGGCACACATCTTTGGTTTTTGAGAGGGATTTCGGAAGTACCGCTCGCCCGACCCTTACAGAAACTGTAAGATGTCAGTGAAAAGTAAGTTGGTGACGGGACTGGTCGATGGTACGGGATCTCTGGATAGGTCCAGATCAGGGATCTTGGAAATCGTCAAGTCCTTCTACTCGTGCCTCTTGAGGAAGAAGGATCTGAATCGGGACAGAATTTCGGCTTTCCTGGCTGAAACCATCCCTGAGTCAAGAGTAGACCTTTCTCTTGGCGTTTTGATAGAAGAAATCAGAGAAGAGGAAGTCAGCCTGGCGATCGAAGGGCTTGCCCTAAAGAAGTCGCCAGGCCCGGATGGCTTAACATCCGAGTTTTATAAGACCTTTAAGGACTTCTTGGTTCCCTCTTGACTAAGGTATTAAATGAGTGCCTATCCTCGGGTGCTCTGCCGAGGTCAATGAGGAGGTCAGCTCTGATCCTTATATCAAAGGGTAAAGATCCGAGCCGTATTGAGAATTGGCGTCCCATAGCGCTTCTCAGTACGGACAGAAAGATCCTGGCCAAGATACTGTTTAATCGGTTGGTGCAGTTTGCACCCCGGCTCCTTTCGGAGACCCAACATTGCTCAGTTCCAGGCCGAAGCACGTTTAGTGCTGTACTCGGTGTCCGAGAGGCAGTGGAGCAGGGTAGGGCGGGTAACTGGAAGGGGTACATGCTGGCCTTAGATCAGGCAAAGGCTTTTGATCGGGTTAACCACGAGTACCTCTGGTCAGTCCTTCTGAAATATGGCCTGCCGGGGGTTTGTCGATTGGTTAAAGATCTTGTATGCAGGGGCAGAGAGTTTCCCGCTGGTGAACGGTTGGTCTGGCAGCCCTTTGAGGTCGGGTCTGGAGTCCGCCAGGGTTGTCCATTGAGCCCGCTCTTATACGTGTTTGCGATTGATCCTTTTATTAGGAGGATTGATCGTGGGCCGTTAGCGGGAGTCAGGATGAGTCTGGAGGAGCCAGAAGCCACTCTGAGGGTGGTGGCTTATGCCGATGACGTCACTGTTTTCGTGTCCTCGGGAGGGGAGGCGGAATACGTGATGTCGGAGGTAGAACGCTACTCGGAAGTCTCCGGGTCCGTGATTAACCGGGATAAGTGTGAGAGTCTCTGGCTGGGAGGGGTGATCCATCTTTCGGTCTCCCGGACACCCTCCCAGAGCCCCAGTCGTCAGCCAAAGTCCTAGGCGTTCAATTCGGCCATGGGGATTATCCCACCCAAAATTGGGATAGCAGGCTTAAGATCGCTGCTCAGAAGGTTGACCAGTGGAAGGGTTGGTCTTTGACCCTCAGGGAAAGGGGTGAGCCTGATCAAGACTTACCTTCTCCCTTTGCTTATCTATTTGGCCAGTGTATGTGTCTTGCCAGAACCTCTCTGGACTCGGGTTTACAGTCTGTTCTTCCAACTGTTATGGGGGAATAGGCTGAACCTAGTCAAGAGAGAGGTGACATACCGTACGAGGAGACTAGGGGGTTGGGTATGGTCAACCCCGTGGTGTTCCTTGTGAACACCTTTGTTAAGATCAACCTGGCAAACCTCTGGAAAGAGAGGGCTCCTCCGTGGGTAGTCTCTTGCAGGGGTTGGTTTCGGCCTTTCTTCCAGGAGTGGGAGACAGGAGGGCAAGTGAAGGATTTGCGTACACCTCATGGATATCTTCCGGCTTATGTCACCCCGATTCTGAAGGTGATCCGCCGGTGGGGTTTGGGAGTGAGGGAGATCAGGACCCAGTCAAGGAGATCCCTTGACGAGAGGGTCTTGTTGACCCACTTCCAAAAGCCCCTGGCCCTTAAGGATTGCCCAAGCCGGGATCTAGACAAGGGGTTACAGTTGTTAAATTCGGCAAGGATCCCCTTGAAGTTTTGGGACTTGGCTTGGCGCTGCTTTCACGGGAAGCTGTATGTAAGGGGCAACTTGAGGTATAGGAACTCTGATGAAAGGGGTTGTCCCCGGGAGGAGTGTGGCGACATACTGGAAAGTATGGAGCACTTCCTGCTTCAGTGTCCCTTTAATACAGAGGTATACAAACGGGTGGGTGCATCCATTGGCTGGCCTAGGCTAGCCAACCTCTCCTATGCGGAGTGGGCTTATGGAGCATTCAAAGGTTTGGGAAGAAGGGACCCATGCACAGCTTTTATAGTTAGCATAGTGGTCAGGTACTTCACATGGAGCGCACGGTGTTTAGTTTCAACCCAGCAGAAAGTCCTCCCTGTGGAAGAGGTGTGTAGGAACATTCTAGGTGACCTGGTGAAGGTTCGCTCTCTCGAGTGCGAAAGGGTGGGTACGGATGGGGTCTCTTACCTCTGGAGAGGCTTCACCTTCGATGTGCCTTAGCCTCAGTAGCACTTTTCCTGGTGTTGGGCTGAGGCTTTCACACTAGGTTTTTGTTTTGTATTTAAGATGAGTTTTTGAAGAAAGGTTTGCAAATGACTGAACTTGGGCCTTCGGGTGTATTTTGATATTGGTTTGTATAGATTTATGTTTGTTTGTATAAGTTGTATATATTGTATGATAGGGTAAGTGGGTGTAGTTAGGTTGGGTGGGATGGGGTGGGGGGTTCATATTTTTGTGTGGGAGGCCTGCATCCAGCCCTGGACTATGCGGACATAGGAGGACATGAGGCGAGGGGCTGGGTGTGGGTGGTGGAGGAAGGGCTGGCCTCATGGAGGGACAAGAGGCGGAGGTTGGCCCTGGGTGAAGGTGATGGGATAGATAGATTGGTAGGGGTAGTATAGGTTTGTAATTTCTTATAATATGTGTGTGTTTAAAAAAAAAAAAAAAAAAAAATTTAAAAATAAATAAAATTAAATTGGAAAAAAAATGTATTGTTATATTATGATTGTTTAATTTTTGTTTATTATTATTTATTGTGACAAGTTGTCATTTATTTTCTGTTAGAAACAATTTGTATAAATTTGTATATAGTCGGGGTTCAGCCGGATCGGATGTTTAGGTTCGGCTAGGTTTCATTTTCTCTTTTGTAGTAGGTATGAATGAGAGTCTGCGTGTAGCTGGGCCAGTAGGGTGAGTGTATATACGTTATTCCTTGTTTTATATCTTGTTTGGAAATTTTTATGGCAAAGTTTTTGTATTTTTGTATAAAATTAATAAAGAGTTCCTCAGTATCTGCTCTTATTCTGTATATATATATACACTGCACAGTACCACTTCTCCTGTCCTGTATACTGGGTGTAATCCTCAGTATCTGCTCTTATTCTGTATATATACACTGCACAGTACCACTTCTCCTGTATACTGGGTGTAATCCTCAGTATCTGCTCTTATTCTGTATATATACACCTGCACAGTACCACTTCTCCTGTATACTGGGTGTAATCCTCAGTATCTGCTCTTATTCTGTATATATATACACTGCACAGTACCACTTCTCCTGTCCTGTATACTGGGTGTAATCCTCAGTATCTGCTCTTATTCTGTATATATATACACTGCACAGTACCACTTCTCCTGTCCTGTATACTGGGTGTAATCCTCAGTATCTGCTCTTATTCTGTATATATATAACACTGCACAGTACCACTTCTCCTGTCCTGTATACTGGGTGTAATCCTCAGTATCTGCTCTTATTCTGTATATATATATACACTGCACAGTACCACTTCTCCTGTCCTGTATACTAGGTGTAATCCTCAGTATCTGCTCTTATTCTGTATATATATACACTGCACAGTACCACTTCTCTGTCTGTATACTGGGTGTAATCCTCAGTATCTGCTCTTATTCTGTATATATATACACTGCACAGTACCACTTCTCCTGTCCTGTATACTGGGTGTAATCCTCAGTATCTGCTCTTATTCTGTATATATATACACTGCACAGTACCACTTCTCCTGTATACTGGGTGTAATCCTCAGTATCTGCTCTTATTCTGTATATATATACACTGCACAGTACCACTTCTCCTGTCCTGTATACTGGGTGTAATCCTCAGTATCTGCTCTTATTCTGTACATATATACACTGCACAGTACCACTTCTCCTGTCCTGTATACCGAGTGTAATCCTCAGTATCTGCTCTTATTCTGTATATATATACACTGCACAGTACCACTTCTCCTGTCCTGTATACTAGGTGTAATCCTCAGTATCTGCTCTTATTCTGTATATATACACACTGCACAGTACCACTTCTCCTGTCCTGTATACTGGGTGTAATCCTCAGTATCTGCTCTTATTCTGTATATATACACTGCACAGCACCACTTCTCCTGTCCTGTATACTGGGTGTAATCCTCAGTATCTGCTCTTATTCTGTATATATATACACTGCACAGTACCACTTCTCCTGTCCTGTATACTGGGTGTAATCCTCAGTATCTGCTCTTATTCTGTATATATATACACTGCACAGTACCACTTCTCCTGTCCTGTATACTGGGTGTAATCCCCAGTATCTGCTCTTATTCTGTATATGTATACACTGCACAGTACCACTTCTCCTGTTCTGTATACTCGGTGTAATCCTCAGTATCTGCTCTTATTCTGTATATATATACACTGCACAGTACCACTTCTCCTGTCCTGTATACTGGGTGTAATCCTCAGTATCTGCTCTTATTCTGTATATATATACACTGCACAGTACCACTTCTCCTGTCCTGTATACTAGGTGTAATCCTCAGTATCTGCTCTTATTCTGTATATATGGACACTGCACAGTACCACTTTCTCCCGAATGATTTATGGCTGGGGAGCACAGTCCAACAGTTAACACTCCAGGAAATGTCCATATAAATATTCCTCTAATGATAATAATCTGCCATCTGTTCTCTGCAGGTGATGTCATCGTTCATCTCCCGCCCACACAAGTGTCTTATCTCTCTGATAAACACCACCACTCTCGCCGGTATAACCGCCACACACTGGACAGTGCAGACTGTAGGCACCACCAGACATTTTCTTCCTAGACAAATCTGCTATACAGGACACTCAGCAACTAAAATAATTAGAGATGAGCGAACTTTAAAAAAAAGTTCGGTGTTCGAGTTGTGGTAATCGCCGCATCCCGTTATGGATTCCACTACCGCGGACTATCCCGGCATATGGAATCCATAAGGGGCAGCTTCCACGAACCCGAACTGTTGAACAGCCGAAGGACCTGGGGTGACGTCACCGTCATGTGATCAGTGCAGGGGGCGTGGCTCAGCACTGGATTTGATCCCGTGCTGAGCCACGCCCCTGCACTGATCACATGACGTGACGTCACCCCAGGTCCTTCGGTTGTCCAACGTTCGGTTCGTGAAGCCGCCTTATGGATTCCATATGCTGGGATAGTCCGCGGTAGTGGAATCCATAACGTGATGCGGTGATTACCACAACCCGAACGCCGAACTTTTTTTTAAAGTTCGCTCATCTCTAAAAATAATATGACAGCATACACCAGGAAAATTATGACATCACAACTCCAATAAGAGCAGGGAGATGATGCTATCCGACAACCAGGGCTGGCGTCAGCAACCGGCATACCCGGGCAAGTGTAGGGGCCCACTACGCTGCTATGAGAGCTTCCATCAATACAGATGGAAGTGCTCATTGCTGGAGCGCCAGGGACTTAGTCACATAAAAGCCTTTTTAAGCAGCATGCAGAGTCCGGATGCTGCTGTCCCCCTTACAAGCTTCCGTGCTGTGGAGCTTCAGACATGCCCCATCTTCACTCCAGTAGAGCAGCACCTTACCTTACCAGCAACAGACACGCACCCTCTACACACGATGTGCTGCCTGAGGAGGCGAGAGACCCCAGTGCTGGAGCAGAAGTGTGAAGACAGTCTGTGAGTGAGTCTGCACTGTGACTGTCTCTTCTCTGTGGGACAGGAGGGAGGCAAGGTCAGGGAACTCTTGGAGCTGCTGCTGGATGCTGCAGTAGACCAGCAGCTTCATGCTATTTAGTTGTTTTACTGCTTCACTAAACAGTTTGCCTCCATGACACCTGCCCCCATATCCTGTTCTATCTCATCCTCATGTATCCAGAGCTCCTGTTCCACCCTCCTATTGCTGCCCTGCACAGACCTCCTGCCACTACTTCTTGTATGAATCCCCCTCAGAGCCCCTTCCACCTACTTGCTTTGTCCACCCCTCCTGTCCATCCAGGGCCCCAGGCCCTTGTCTCACTCCTCTGCCTCTCATTATGGTGGTGTGTAAACTGCATGCACCATAAGGACGTGACTGTGCCCCCCACACCGTACTGTGCCCCCTTATAAAACCCTGCATTGTGCCCTCTTACCATACCCTGTACAGTGCCCTCCTATACTCTTTTATCCGGTCACTGTATGGCGGTGCTATCCAGTCACTGTATGGCGGTTTTATCTGGTCACGGTATGGAAGTATCCAGTCACTGTATGGCGGTATTATCCAGTCACTGTATGGCGATTTTATCTCGTCACGGTATGGAAGAAGCCAGTCACTGTATGGCGATTTTATCTGGTCACTGTATAGCCATACCTGTATCCCCTTCCCTGCCCACGCCACCTTTTTTAGACCTGACATGAGCGGGGAAAGTTGCAGAATGCGGACCACCAGGAGGAGGCTGCGCCCTGTGAGTACATGACGACGGCCTCCTCTTTCTGCTTCACTGTGCACTAGTGCTTATTCTGACACTAAGGCTGGGTTCACATCCCATTTTTGCCATCTGTTTAATGTATACCAAAAATGTATATATTTACAGATGCCTCAGACTGATGCTATACCGTGGCCGTTCAACAAACAGTCCCATGGTATAAAAACATATATGTTAACGTATGTATTTTTTTACTGGACCCTGCAGGATACAAAAATGTGGTGTGCTACACATTTGTATACATCAAACGGATAGAAAAACGTGATGTGAACCCACTGGGGGGGCAGTTCGTATAAAAATTTGCTGTGGGGCCCAGTCAGTTCTAACTAGTGAGGGCCCCTTACACAGTATAATGACCCTGATGATTCTGAATAGAGGGTGACAGGGGGGTCATTATTCTGAATAGGGGGCAACTATACTGTGTGGGGGACCCATTGAGATTTATTGCCCAAGGGCCCACATGAAGCTGGAGCCGGCCCTGCCGACAACAGAGATCAAATCCCACAGAAGGGAGGTGATGCTATCACACTGCAAAAAGATGTTGAATCACAGAGAATGGAAAGGTGACAATTCCAAGACAAGGGCCAATTATTCTCGATATTACTGACACAGAGGACATGTCACATACGACGTCTTCTCTCCTCTGCCCCGGGCTTCACGGCCACCAGAACAGCGATAATGCCGAGATCCAGTCAGAGGAGCCGGTCCAGCCTGCAAGTCGTTATTACTCTGGTAGTTTTTATAAATCCAAGATCTGCACTCCACTAATATCTCACCAGTACGGTCCGTGTTACATTATAACGTTGTGTATCTAATCCTACCATGTGTGATACTGTCTGCTGAGCTGTGTATCTAATCCTATCTAGTGTGATACTGTCTGCTGAGCTGTGTATCTAATCCTATCCTGTGTGATACTGTCTGCTGAGCGGTGTATCTAATCCTATCCTGTGTGATACTGTCTGCTGAGCTGTGTATCTAATCCTATCCTGTGTGATACTGTCTGCTGAGCGGTGTATCTAATCCTATCGTGTGTGATACTGTCTGCTGAGCTGTGTATCTAATCCTATCTAGTGTGATACTGTCTGCTGAGCTGTGTATCTAATCCTATCTAGTGTGATACTGTCTGCTGAGCTGTGTATCTAATCCTATCCTGTGTGATACTGTCTGCTGAGCTGTGTATCTAATCCTATCCTGTGTGATACGTTCTGCTGAGCTGTGTATCTAATCTATCCTGTGTGATACCGTCTGCTGAGCTGTGTATCTAATCCTATCCTGTGTGATACTGCCTGCTGAGCTGTGTATCTAATCCTATCCTGTGTGATACTGTCTGCTGAGCCGTGTATCTAATCCTATCCTGTGTGATACTGTCTGCTGAGCTGTGTATCTAATCCTATCCTGTGTGATACTGTCTGCTGAGCTGTGTATCTAATCCTATCATGGGTGATACTGTCTGCTGAGCTTTTGTATTTAAGTCTATTATGTCTGATACTGTCCCTTCAGCTTGTGTATCTAAGCCTGTGTGATACACCTCAGAGGACAGCACAGAACTCCATTGTGTATTTAGCAGTTTAACTCACGGTCAGCCAATATTTACCAGTCAGACACAAGGTCAGGGGTCGGCTCCGTCAACAGCCGCCATGTGCAGAGGATTTTAGCGCACGTTCCTTGATTGGTCGCTACAGGCGACATCACATGTCCGTTTTTATAACTACCCCGCCAACTATACAGTGATTTATCGTATTGACAGGACCTTCCCCTTTTATGAAATCTGTTTCTTGGCCCAATGTCTGATGCAGACACGCAGAAAAAATCTCATACCTTCATGAATGGATGCACTTAAAGGGATTGTCCACTCCCCTGCTCAAACCCCAATGATTATCTGTTACTCATCCAACTTTATTGTATTTTTGTGGCTCTCCGTTATACACTACAAGTAGTACATGAGAATACCAATATCAGATCTGTCATAAGCTGCTTCATGATGGTTTCTGAAAATTGAAATAATTTTGACTTTTACGCAAGCCAGTCTAACACGATATACATAGCAGGTTGTAATCTTTAACTAAAAGTGCTGACCATGGACCCAGAATGAGAATATCAGATCCGTCATCAGCAGCTTGATGATGGTTTCCGGGCCCGAAGTTAACTTACAGCGTATACACAGCAGGATAGGATCTTTCACTAAAACTACAGACCAGAATAAAAACAGATCCACCATCGTCAACTTCTTGACAGTTTCCAGATAGTACCAAGAAGTTGCTTTTTTAGAGAACCAAAAGATAAAGAATCTACATAACAAAATTGGGGAATCTACATAAAAAAAAATCAAGCTGAGAAATCTAACGGCTTTAAAGCCTATGTGTAGCCGGACCACAGCCCACACACCGCAAGATATCATCCTTTACAGAAAGTAGTGAACACAGATACAGAATAAGAAGAACAGATTTGTCATCAGCACCTTGTTGACAGTTTCCAGAAGTTTTTTTTAAAGCAGTACTAAAAGGTAAAGGATCTACATTACGGATTTGGAGGAACATTTTAACCTACGAATGTCAGCAGCTTGATGATGGTTTCTCAGTAATGACATAAGTTTCATGTTATTTGCAAATTAATCTGACTCACCGTCTTAATGCCTATACCCACCATGACTCAAGGACCACACAGAGCAGGATAAAATTAAGGATCCGTCATCAGCACCTTGTTGACAGTTTCCAGATAACTGCATTTTTTTTAAACAGGAAAAAGTTAAAGAAGTTACATAAGGCCAGGTTCACATCTGCGTTGTTAACTCCGGCACTGTATCCGGCGCACATGTTGGCTTTCAGCCGGACAAAAAGTGCTGCATGCAAAACTTTTTGTGCAGCCAAAAGTCGCATATATGCCAGAAAATGGCCGGATCCCATAACAGTGAATGAGGATCTGGCGGTATCCAGCTACGCCGGATATGTTGAAGTCTGGCAGTCTGTTCCTCTGCCGGGACAGACTGCCGTTAATCACAGCGCTGATGTAAAGTGCTATTACACGGCCCCGTGTACGACGGATAACACATTATCAGCAGCACATTTCTGATAACACTGGGAGTTGTGCTGCCGATAATCAGGCATCTTTCATCCTGATAAGAGTTGTCCATCAGCCGATGAACGAGTATTTGCTCATCCATCATCTGATCGATTGTATGTGCAAATTAGCAGGAACGAGCGGTCCTATGAGCTCTTGTTCCCAATAATTGTGAGGTCCCAAAGGCCCTTTTACAATCTCTGGCTATAGGACCAATAAATTAGGGGATGGTGGGATGATCCCATAGGTCTTACACACTTTCTAAACAGTGGTCTGGAAAGGAATACAGGTCTCCGCCACTACAATGCACAATGCCTCCAGGTCCAGAGCAGAACGAATCTGGTTGTAATGAACGCCCTTCATACCAAAATGAAATAAAAGACGTTAAACATTATTTAATTTCATGAGATTAAAGAAGTAAAAATGTGCAGTATGGAATGTGAACAGGAGCCAAGTGCAGATTGGATTCAGAACTACATGTTGGATCCAGATGTGGGAGTCGAGCTCAGACACAACATCGCATGTACGAGAGCCCATATACAGCTAACCAGACCTGACTAGTTGATCCCTGCTGTCATCCATAAGACCATTCAGTTCTGTGTGGTGAAAAACCATTAAGGCTTCCATTACAGGTACATGAGGTGTCACCCAGCTTTTCTAAACTTCTGAATGGCAATGAATCCTTGCAATGCGGCAGTACTAGTGTGGAGCCCTGCATAACCAGAGACACTTGGAATTTAGGAGCCTGGAAAAGTTAGGTAGCAACCAATATACAGCAGATCTCTGTATACAGACTGCTGCCTCTTATGTCAGGGACTGTGGGGGTCTGACCTCAACTCACGATATTCACTGCCATGTTCAACACCTGTGGCTTCCCCTTTACATAAACTACAAGGCCCATTATGAAGACATGGCACATGGGGTGGCATCTATTGCCTACGTCAATTAAATCTTTGTGCCGCCTTACACCTTTGTGACTCCATCAATTACAGCTAATAATCCTTTAGTAACGTGTTAGGACGGATATCAGGACGATATCTCTGCCAGGTCTTCCTCTCAGGGCCCAGTTTCTTCTCATTCGTCACATTCACATGTAAAAAGCTTTTGGCGCCAGAATTATCTGAATGCAGCCTCTAATTACATCCAATTCAAAGGAGTAAAAGAGCAGGATGACATGAAGGTAACTGTGTACAGGCGTGAGAAGAAAGGAAAAAGGTGTTTACACGAAGAAGCTGGAAAGCGATCACAAGAGACCATTAAAACCAATCATTACTGACCCCGAAAATCCCTGAGACACAGGGTAGAGACGGTACATAGAACTGGCATCAGTACATAAATCACATCATGACCCAAGTCCAAGCGCATTGGGCAAGATATAACTACTATAATGCTGACTCCTATGTACAGGAATATAACTACTATAATACTGCCTCCTATGTACAAGAATATAACTACTATAATACTGCTCCTATGTACAAGAATATAACTACTATAATACTGCCTCCTATGTACAAGAATATAACTACTATAATACTGCCCCCTATGTACAAGAATATAACTACTATAATACTGCTCCTATGTACAAGAATATAACTACTATAATACTGCTCCTATGTACAAGATTATAACTACTGTAATACTGCTCCTATGTACAAGAATATAACTACTATAATACTGCTTCTATGTACAAGAATATAACTACTATAATACTGCCTCCTATGTACAAGAATATAACTACTATAATACTGCTCCTATGTACAAGAATATAACTACTATAATACTGCCTCCTATGTACAGGAATATTACTACTATAACACTGTTCCTAAGTAGAAGAATGTTTGAGTTGTAGACATGCGCTCACCCCCTGTGAGGTAAGTTGTGTAGACTTGTTATGATCAGGTCGGTGCCTGCAGCAGCTCTCTCCCCACGGATCTCAGGCCTGGTTGCCGCTCACGTATCTCCAGAGGCTCTCCTGTTTCTATGTTCGGTTACAGGTAACGTGTACACAGTACACAGGGACTGATCACTCAGCAAACAGCTCTCACTGACTCCTATGATACTACGCAGTACAACTACTACATGGGAAATGATGAGCACAACTGTGTACTATTATACTACATATACAGTAGCAGAGCCGAACAACCATGGGAGAGATGACGTACTAGACACAGCTGCAGTCCTATGTAACACCACATAAGGGTTTTGACACATGAAAATCTCAGCACTGCTACATCGGTACATGTACACACATCCAGCTTGTGTTGGAGCACAGTATGCCGGTGTCACCACTCCTGTCCTGTCACTGTTCTCCCAGCCATACATGACCAGATATCTTCCGGAATATAACATGTTAACCCCTTCTTACACTACAGCCCCCCATGTTCTCTATTTATATTAACAGTAACCATGTCATGAAACCAGGAAAGATCTGTAAGATTCATCAGCCAGCTTAAATCTGACAAAAAAGTAGTTCAGGACTATCACCCCCATCTGCAAATCACAGCACTAATCGCACTACTTACAGGGAACTGAGATGTGGAGCAGGAAAAGATCTTCTTCATGGTGTAAAGTGCGATATGGTCCCTGGAAGAGGAGGACTAAGTGCTCATCCTGCCCGGAGCAGGAGCGTGACCCAGCGGGGACAGAGAAAGTAGAGAAATGGGAGTCACCGGCCTGAGAGTCCTCCCCCAGCATGACACTTAACACTTCCAGTGCTGACACTGCTGTAAGAAACGCAGCGGCTACCCTGTATGTCAAGTGTCATTATCCTGTACCCCGAGTGTCAGTGTCATTATCCTGTACCCCAAGTGTCAGTGTCATTATCCTGTACCACAAGTGTCAGTGTCATTATCCTGTACCCCGAGTGTCAGTGTCATTATCCTTTACCCCAAGTGTCAGTGTCATTATCCTGTACCCCGAGTGTCAGTGTCATTATCCTGTACCCCGAGTGTCAGCGTCATTATCCTTTACTCCAAGTGTCAGTGTCATTATTCTGTACCACAAGTGTCAGTGTCATTATCCTGTACCCCGAGTGTCAGTGTCAATATCCTGTACCTCAAGAGTCAGTGTCATTATCCTGTACCCCGAGTGTCAGGGTCATTATCCTGTACCTCAAGTGTTAGTGTCATTATCCTGTACCTCAAGTGTCATTATCCTGTACCCCGAGTGTCAGTGTCAGTATCCTGTACCCCGAGTGTCAGTATCCTGTACCCCGAGTGTCATTATCCTGTACCTCAAGTGTCAGTGTCATTATCCTGTACCTCAAGTGTCAGTGTCATTATCCTGTACCCCAAGTGTCATTATCCTGTACCCGGGGTGTCAGTGTCATTATTCTGTACCCCGAGTGTCATTATCCTGTACCTCAAGTGTCAGTGTCATTATCCTGTACCCCGAGTGTCAGTGTCATTATCCTGTACCCCGAGTGTCAGCGTCATTATCCTGTACCCAGAGTGTCAGTGTCATTATCCTGTACCTCGAGTGTCAGTGTCATTATCCTGTACGCCGAGTGTCATTATACTGTACCTCAAGTGTCAGTGTCATTATCCTGTACCCCGAGTGTCATTATCCTGTACCTCAAGTGTCAGTGTCATTATCCTGTACCCCGAGTGTCAGTGTCATTATCCTGTACCCCGAGTGTCAGCGTCATTATCCTGTACCCAGAGTGTCAGTGTCATTATCCTGTACCCCGAGTGTCAGTGTCATTATCATGTACCCCGAGTGTCAGTGTCATTATCCTGTACCCCAAGTGTCAGTGTCATTATCCTGTACCTCAAGTGTCAGTGTCATTATCCTGTACCCCAAGTGTCAGCGTCATCATCCTGTACCCCAAGTGTCAGCGTCATTATCCTGTACCCAGAGTGTCAGCGTCATTATCCTGTACCCCGAGTGTCAGTGTCATTATCCTGTACCCCGAGTGTCAGTGTCATTATCCTGTACCCCAAGTGTCAGTGTCATTATCCTGTACCCCAAGTGTCAGTGTCATTATCCTGTACCTAAAGTGTCAGTGTCATTATCCTGTACCCCAAGTGTCAGTGTCATTATCCTGTACCCCGAGTGTCAGTGTCATTATCCTGTACCCCGAGTGTCAGTGTCATTATCCTGTACCTCAAGTGTCAGTGTCATTATGCTGTACCCCAAGTGTCAGTGTCATTATCCTGTACCTCAAGTGTCAGTGTCATTATCCTGTACCCCGAGTGTCAGTGTCATTATCCTGTACCCCGAGTGTCAGTGTCATTATCCTGTACCCAGAGTGTCAGTGTCATTATCCTGTACCCCGTGTCAGTGTCATTATCCTGTACCCCGAGTGTCATTATCCTGTACCTCAAGTGTCAGTGTCATTATCCTGTACCCCGAGTGTCAGTGTCATTATCCTGTACCCCAAGTGCCAGTGTCATTATCCTGTACCTCAAGTGTCAGTGTCATTATCCTGTACCCCAAGTGTCAGTGTCATTATCCTGTAACCCAAGTGTCAGCGTCATTATCCTGTACCCCGAGTGTCAGCGTCATTATCCTGTACCCAGAGTGTCAGTGTCATTATCCTGTACCCCAAATGTCATTGTCATTATCCTGTATTCCGAGTGTCAGTGTCATTATCTCGTACCCCGAGTGTCATTATCCTGTACCTCAAGTGTCAGTGTCATTATCCTGTACCTCAAGTGTCAGTGTCATTATCCTGTATCCCGCGTGTCATTATCCTGTACCCCAAGTGTCAGCGTCATTATCCTGTACCCCATGTGTCAGTGTCATTATCCTGTACCCCAAGTGTCAGCGTCATTATCCTGTACCCCGAGTGTCATTATCCTGTACCTCAAGTGTCAGTGTCATTATCCTGTACCCCGAGTGTCAGTGTCATTATCCTGTACCCCGAGTGTCAGCGTCATTATCCTGTACCCAGAGTGTCAGTGTCATTATCCTGTACCCCAAGTGTCAGTGTCATTATCCTGTACCCCAAGTGTCAATGTCATTATCCTGTACCTCAAGTGTCAGTGTCATTATCCTGTACCCCAAGTGTCAGTGTCATTATCCTGTACCCCGAGTGTCAGCGTCATTATCCTGCACCCAGAGTGTCAGTGTCATTATCCTGTACCCCGAGTGTCAGTGTCATTATCCTGTACCCCGAGTGTCAGTGTCATTATCCTGTACCCCAAGTGTCAGTGTCATTATCCTGTACCCCGAGTGTCAGTGTCATTATCCTGTACCTCAAGTGTCAGTGTCATTATGCTGTACCCCAAGTGTCAGTGTCATTATCCTGTACCTCAAGTGTCAGTGTCATTATCCTGTACCCCGAGTGTCAGTGTCATTATCCTGTACCCCGAGTGTCAGTGTCATTATCCTGTACCCCGAGTGTCAGTGTCATTATCCTGTACCCCGTGTCAGTGTCATTATCCTGTACCCCGAGTGTCATTATCCTGTACCTCAAGTGTCAGTGTCATTATCCTGTACCCCGAGTGTCAGTGTCATTATCCTGTACCCCAAGTGCCAGTGTCATTATCCTGTACCTCAAGTGTCAGTGTCATTATCCTGTACCCCAAGTGTCAGTGTCATTATCCTGTACCCCAAGTGTCAGTGTCATTATCCTGTACCCCGAGTGTCAGCGTCATTATCCTGTACTCCGAATGTCATTGTCATTATCCTGTATTCCGAGTGTCAGTGTCATTATCTCGTACCCCGAGTGTCATTATCCTGTACCTCAAGTGTCAGTGTCATTATCCTGTACCTCAAGTGTCAGTGTCATTATCCTGTATCCCGCGTGTCATTATCCTGTACCCCAAGTGTCAGTGTCATTATCCTGTACCCCATGTGTCAGTGTCATTATCCTGTACCCCAAGTGTCAGCGTCATTATCCTGTACCCCGAGTGTCATTATCCTGTACCTCAAGTGTCAGTGTCATTATCCTGTACCCCGAGTGTCAGTGTCATTATCCTGTACCCCGAGTGTCAGCGTCATTATCCTGTACCCAGAGTGTCAGTGTCATTATCCTGTACCCCGAGTGTCAGTGTCATTATCCTGTACCCCGAAGTGTCAGTGTCATTATCCTGTACCCCAAGTGTCAGTGTCATTATCCTGTACCTCAAGTGTCAGTGTCATTATCCTGTACCCCAAGTGTCAGTGTCATTATCCTGTACCCCGAGTGTCAGCGTCATTATCCTGCACCCAGAGTGTCAGTGTCATTATCCTGTACCCCGAGTGTCAGTGTCATTATCCTGTACCCCGAGTGTCAGTGTCATTATCCTGTACCCCAAGTGTCAGTGTCATTATCCTGTACCCCAAGTGTCAGTGTCATTATCCTGTACCTCAAGTGTCAGTGTCATTATCCTGTACCCCAAGTGTCAGTGTCATTATCCTGTACCCCGAGTGTCAGTGTCATTATCCTGTACCCCGAGTGTCAGTGTCATTATCCTGTACCCTAAGTGTCAGTGTCATTATCCTGTACCCCAAGTGTCAGTGTCATTATCCTGTACCTCAAGTGTCAGTGTCATTATCCTGTACCCCGAGTGTCAGTGTCATTATCCTGTACCCCGAGTGTCAGTGTCATTATCCTGTACCCCGAGTGTCAGTGTCATTATCCTGTACCCCAAGTGTCAGTGTCATTATCCTGTACCCCGAGTGTCATTATCCTGTACCTCAAGTGTCAGTGTCATTATCCTGTACCCCGAGTGTCAGTGTCATTATCCTGTACCCCAAGTGCCAGTGTCATTATCCTGTACCTCAAGTGTCAGTGTCATTATCCTGTACCCCAAGTGTCAGTGTCATTATCCTGTACCCCAAGTGTCAGTGTCATTATCCTGTACCCCGAGTGTCAGCGTCATTATCCTGTACCCAGAGTGTCAGTGTCATTATCCTGTACCCCGAATGTCATTGTCATTATCCTGTATTCCGAGTGTCAGTGTCATTATCTCGTACCCCGAGTGTCATTATCCTGTACCTCAAGTGTCAGTGTCATTATCCTGTATCCCCCGTGTCATTATCCTGTACCCCAAGTGTCAGCGTCATTATCCTGTACCCCAAGTGTCAGCGTCATTATCCTGTACCCCAAGTGTCAGTGTCATTATCCTGTACCTCAAGTCTTTATCCTGTACCTCAAGTGTCAGTGTCATTATCCTGTACCCTGAGTGTCATTATCCTGTACCTCATGTGTCAGTGTCATTATCCTGTACCCCAAGTGTCAGTGTCATTATCCTGTACCCCCAGTGTCAGCGTCATTATCCTGTACCCCGAGTGTCAGCGTCATTATCCTGTACCCCGAGTGTCAGTGTCATTATCCTGTACCCCAAGTGTCAGTGTCATTATCCTGTACCCCGAGTTTCAGTGTCATTATCCTGTACCCCGAGTGTCAGTGTCATTATCCTGTACCCCAAGTGTCAGTGTCATTATCCTGTACCCCAAGTGTCAGTGTCATTATCCTGTACCCCAAGTGTCAGTGTCATTATCCTGTACCCCAAGTGTCAGTGTCATTATCCTGTACCCCGAGTGTCAGTGTCATTATCCTGTACCCCGAGTGTCAGTGTAATTATCCTGTACCCCAAGTGTCAGTGTCATTATCCTGTACCCCGAGTGTCAGTGTCATTATCCTGTACCTCAAGTGTCAGTGTCATTATCCTGTACCCCAAGTGTCAGTGTCATAATCCTGTACAAGTATCAGTGTCCTGAACTCTAAGTATCACAGTGTCAGTGTGTAATTTGTCAGCGCTGCCGATTGTACAGTGATTGTTGAGATTAGGGGGCGTCAGGAATTTTTGGGGAGCTGGAGGAAGGTTAATGGCTGTATCAGAGTTTAGTGAGATAATGGTGAGCTGTGAGGCCGCAGAGTTTATATAAGGTTACAGAAGGCAGGAAATCCCGGAGACTAGGGATGAGAGAATCGACTTCAGATGAAGCATCCAAAGTCGATTCACAGAAAACTTTGTTCCAATTCTGTACATAGCGAGCGCTCCGCACAGCATTAGAATGTATTGGCTCCGATGAGCCGAAGTTATTGCTTCACAAAGTCTCGCAAGACTTTGGGTAATAACTTCATAAATTAATTTGTACTGTAAAAAAACATTTCCAGAACTCGGGTTTGGTTCCAAGTCGATTCGCTCAACCCCCTACCGGAGACATCTGATACTCCAGTCTATGTCCATGTTCTGCAGAGAGGGTGTGTATACTTCTGCAACTATTATTTTCTATTACTTCACTGCATCTAAAATGATGCTGTGGAAAAGCCTTGATTAAAAACCTACAGCTTTGTGTCTACAGCTCCTATGCAGATGTATGGGTTACCATGGTTACATCCTACAAACAAGCCCTGGGTAGCCTCTCTCTCCCTTCCTCTTCCAGGAGCCAGTGACAGTAGGGTCAGACTACATAGGGATGGTTTGTAGTCTGTGACCATGAAGACACATTGGTCTGCGTAGCAGCTTCATTCACAAAACGGTAGATTTTTAAGTAAAACTATTCGCAAAGTTGCTGCAATGGTTGTAAAAATGTTCACGCCTTTTGAAGGAACTTTCTCACCTGAAAACTCCTGCAATACATTAGAATTTCAGTCCTATTTCCTCCAATATAAAACTGAGCAGAAAAAATCTTGAAATGAATTGGAGAACTAAGGCGATGCGTTTCAGGCTCTCCATTTAGCCTTAATCACATGTTTTCAGGGGCACTGTATTTAGAGTTGATGCAGCCAATGTTACTACTCCCTTACTGTCGCCGTGACCCTCTATGCACCGTTCCGATTCTGCAGTTTAGGAGACAACATGGTGCCTGGTGGATGACACATTTACAAGTTTGCAGACATTTCCTTAGAACCCTTCCAAAGCAATTTCTAGAAGACAAATCGCGGTGCGTTTTGGACCACAGTGGAGGGGATCTTGAATGCACTTACATTCCTTTATGTTTCCTTACATGCTACATAGACATGTAATGGAGTGCACAGCGGGTTTTCCCGGAGATCTGGTCACTGAGGTCTGCGGCCTGGCCAGGCACCAATAAACCCCTTCTTTATTGTTTTCATGGCACCGCACAAAGTTAGTGACCCCCTTGGTGCAGACCTGAGGAATCCGTAAGTCAATTGTCTTCACACAGACTGAACTGGATTAGGACCATCCATGAACACAACACAACCCTGTGTCCCTAAGAGCGACCACTGCCATAGACAATCACCTACTATATATAGCAAAACCCAAGGCAGCATGTGAAGCGTTAAATCAGGGCTGCTGGGGGCTATTAAGGTGCCCATATGTCCCTGACGGTCTCCCATGCAGACAGGGCCGGGCGTGTCCCTGACAGGTGATGATGGGTTTCTCTTTTATTACTTCGATAAAGTAGAGAGACCCAGAAACAAAACACCCGTCACAGGGTGTCAGCGACCGAAACTGGAGCACACAGGTTGGGACATGTGTGGAGAGGAGAGCTTCCTGTATGTGGGGCGGGTGAAACATCTGTAACTTTCCCAAAATGTTCAAGGTAGATCTCTATACGAAGACGAACATGGAAGAGGAAGGACTGCATGGAAAATATAAAGATTAATGGCAGGAAGGGTTAAAGAGCAGATGTTCAGGATGTGAAGGTGCTCAAGAACCAGACAGGATCCATGTGAGATGGTCTGCAGATATCTAGAGAGGTCAGTGGTGCAATAATCTGCAGGATCTATCACTATGTATCTGTCAGGAGGTAGAGAGGACAGAGCGATGTTCTGCAGATCTCTAGAGAGGTGTAATAATCTGCAGGATATATCCCTATGTATCTGTCAGGGGGTAGAGAGGACAGAGCGATGTTCTGCAGATTTTTAGAGAGGTCAGTGGTGAAATAATCTGCAGGATCTATCACTATGTATCTGTCAGGAGGTAGAGAGGACAGAGCGATGTTCTGCAGATCTCTAGAGAGGTGTAATAATCTGCAGGATATATCACTATGTATCTGTCAGGGGTTAGAGAGGACGGAGCGATGTTCTGCAGATCTCTAGAGAGGTCAGGGGTGTAAAAATCTGCAGGATATATCACTATGTATCTGTAAGGAGGTAGAGAGGACAGAGCGATGTTCTGCAGATCTCTAGAGAGGTCAGGGGTGCAATCATCTGCAGGATCTATCACTATGTATCTGTCAGGAGGTAGAGAGGACAGAGCGATGTTCTGCAGATCTCTAGAGAGGTCAGGGGTGTAATAATCTGCAGGATATATCACTGTGTATCTGTCAGGAGGTAGAGAGGACTGAGCGATGTTCTGCAGATCTCTAGAGAGGTCAGAGGTGTAATAATCTGCAGGATATATCACTATGTATCTGTCAGGAGGTAGAGAGGACTGAGCGATGTTCTGCAGATCTCTAGAGAGGTCAGGGGTGTAATAATCTGCAGGCACAGTGCAGTAACCATTTCTTCAGTATAAGAGGGCTGCGGCCTCTTTAATTCCGGGGATCGTTCTCTATCTCGGGTCAGGAGGTGTTTATTTTGGAGAAAGTCGAGGAGTCAGACAAACATCAGCATCCGGTGCTTTGGATTTACAGATCTAACAACGTCTCGTGCAAATAATAAATATAATGAGCAGTTTATGGCGGACGTGACATTTATAGGAGTTAATAAAAGAAACAGGCAGCGACTGATGCCTTTATGGTGTCCAGCAAGACTATACAGGGACCTATACTCAATACATACCCTGCATGAGGGGCCCAGGGGCCTCACCCGGATATTGTTTGCATCTGCCAATGAGACTATAATGATCAACGTCAAGTGTAAAACATTCACAATCACATTTATAAACAATTTTAAAAGAATCAGTGATTTGCAACCAATCGCTCTGACCACTGGGGTTCTCTCTCCTGTTGCTCTGCCTGTACATATAGCAGTCTTCACTGCAATCCTGGCATTCTATTCACAACCCACAAGTTTTTGGTTCTGTCCAGATACGGGAATAGTGTGATGCACTGGATTCTATTAAAGAAGTAATCCCATAAATCAGCTTCATATAATAGGTCTCAGAAAGCCATAAAGAGCTATTTTAAACTACAGTATTAAACTGTGTTCCCCTGAGCACCACTGCTAACCTGTGTTAATGTGGGCAGCCTTTCACCCCACATCTCATCACTACCATGCAGGCTTCTTTCCCTTTCAGTAGCTGTAACTATAGTCCACAGTAAGT
This sequence comes from Bufotes viridis, assembly GCA_033119425.1. Classification (NCBI taxonomy): domain Eukaryota; kingdom Metazoa; phylum Chordata; class Amphibia; order Anura; family Bufonidae; genus Bufotes; species Bufotes viridis. Next base: position 67,309,930 of record CM065599.1, read on the forward strand.
TCCCAGTCTCTTATCCTCTCTAACACAACAATAGCTGATCTCAGGGAGACCAGCTACAAAAAAACAACGCGGAGCATCACCTAAGCGTCTCAACACAGCAATCCGAAGTGCAAAGCTCCCTGGGAAACACGAATATGCAAAATAAATGTGGAGCCCCAGTTATGGGTCTACAACTCAATGAAAGCAAGATATCCCTCAAAGGAGGGAAAAGTAAGTTCCCAGTCTCTTCACCACACTGGCTGCTGTAACTATAGCCCACAGTAAGTTCCCAGTCTCTTCTCCTCTCTGGCTGCTGTAACTATAGCCCACAGTAAGTTCCCAGTCTCTTCACCACACTGGCTGCTGTAACTATAGCCCACAGTAAGTTCCCAGTCTCTTCTCCTCTCTGGCTGCTGTAACTATAGCCCACAGTAAGTTCCCAGTCTCTTCACCACACTGGCTGCTGTAACTATAGCCCACAGTAAGTTCCCAGTCTCTTCTCCTCTCTGGCTGCTGTAACTATAGTCCACAGTAAGTTCCCAGTCTCTTCACCACACTGGCTGCTGTAACTATAGCCCACAGTAAGTTCCCAGTCTCTTCTCATCTCTGGCTGCTGTAACTATAGCCCACAGTAAGTTCCCAGTCTCTTCACCACACTGGCTGCTGTAACTATAGCCCACAGTAAGTTCCCAGTCTCTTCTCATCTCTGGCTGCTGTAAATATAGTTCTCAGTAAGTTCCCAGTCTCTTCTCCTCTCTGGCTGCTGTAACTATAGTCCACAGTAAGTTCCCAGTCTCTTCTCATCTCTGGCTGCTGTAACTATAGTCCACAGTAAGTTCCCAGTCTATTCTCCTCTCTGGCTGCTATAACTATAGCTCACAGTAAGTTCCCAGTCTCTTCTCCTCTCTGGCTGCTGTAACTATAGTCCACAGTAAGTTCCCAGTCTCCTCTCCTCTCTGGCTGCTGTAACTATAGTCCACAGTAAGTTCCCAGTCTATTCTCCTCTCTGGCTGCTATAACTATAGTCCACAGTAAGTTCCCAGTCTCTTCTCATCTCTGGCTGCTGTAACTATAGCCCACAGTAAGTTCCCAGTCTCCTCTCCTCTCTGGCTGCTGTAACTATAGTCCACAGTAAGTTCCCAGTCTCTTCTTCTCTCTGGCTGCTGTAACTATAGTCCACAGTAAGTTCCCAGTCTCTTCTCCTCTCTGGCTCCTGTAACTATAGTCCACAGTAAGTTCCCAGTCTCTTCTCCTCTCTGGCTGCTATAACTATAGTCCACAGTAAGTTCCCAGTCTCTTCTTCTCTCTGGCTGCTATAACTATAGTCCACAGTAAGTTCCCAGTCTCTTCTCCTCTCTGGCTGCTATAACTATAGTCCACAGTAAGTTCCCAGTCTCTTCTCCTCTCTGGCTGCTATAACTATAGTTCTCAGTAAGTTCCCAGTCTCTTCTCCTCTCTGGCTGCTGTAACTATAGTCCACAGTAAGTTCCCAGTCTCTTCTCCTCTCTGGCTGCTATAACTATAGCTCACAGTAAGTTCCCAGTCTCTTCTCCTCTCTGGCTGCTGTAACTATAGTCCACAGTAAGTTCCCAGTCTCTTCTTCTCTCTGGCTGCTATAACTATAGTCCACAGTAAGTTCCCAGTCTCTTCTTCTCTCTGGCTGCTATAACTATAGCCCACAGTAAGTTCCCAGTCTCTTCTCCTCTCTGGCTGCTGTAACTATAGCCCACAGTAAGTTCCCAGTCTCTTCTTCTCTCTGGCTGCTGTAACTATAGTCCACAGTAAGTTCCCAGTCTCTTCTCATCTCTGGCTGCTGTAACTATAGCCCACAGTAAGTTCCCAGTCTCTTCTCATCTCTGGCTGCTGTAACTATAGCTCACAGTAAGTTCCCAGTCTCTTCTTCTCTCTGGCTGCTATAACTATAGCTCACAGTAAGTTCCCAGTCTCCTCTCCTCTCTGGCTGCTGTAACTATAGTCCACAGTAAGTTCCCAGTCTCTTCTCCTCTCTGGCTGCTGTAACTATAGTCCACAGTAAGTTCCCAGTCTCTTCTCCTCTCTGGCTGCTGTAACTATAGTCCACAGTAAGTTCCCAGTCTCTTCTCCTCTCTGGCTGCTGTAACTATAGTCCACAGTAAGTTCCCAGTCTCTTCTCATCTCTGGCTCCTGTAACTATAGTCCACAGTAAGTTCCCAGTCTCTTCTCATCTCTGGCTGCTGTAACTATAGTCCACAGTAAGTTCCCAGTCTCCTCTCCTCTCTGGCTGCTGTAACTATAGTCCACAGTAAGTTCCCAGTCTCTTCTCATCTCTGGCTGCTGTAACTATAGTCCACAGTAAGTTCCCAGTCTCTTCTCCTCTCTGGCTGCTGTAACTATAGTCCACAGTAAGTTCCCAGTCTCTTCTCCTCTCTGGCTGCTGTAACTATAGTCCACAGTAAGTTCCCAGTCTCTTCTCCTCTCTGGCTGCTGTAACTATAGTCCACAGTAAGTTCCCAGTCTCTTCTCATCTCTGGCTGCTGTAACTATAGTTCTCAGTAAGTTCCCAGTCTCTTCTCTTATACTCCAGAGCTGCACTCACTATTCTGCTGGTGCAGTCACTGTGTACATACATTACATTACTTATCCTGTACTGATCATAACTCAGGAAACAAGCCTCAGATCAAAAAAAGAAAAAGCGTATTAATCAGGTGAACCACAGCTATGTGTCTGTGCAAACTCTCTTGTGTTCTCTGTGAGCTGCCCTCTAGAGGAATGTGTGGAGAACAGGGTTCTTATCTCAGCCTGTCTGCACATGAGTGACCCCCTATGATCCTGCCAGGAGTGCTTCTAAGCCATTCATTACAGCAATACATTGCAAACTCGTCAAATGATATAGATTTTATGACATTCATGAAATTCTCATGAGAAAATAAGGATATATTTTAAAAAATATTAAATCGGTCAGGGCCACTAGAGGGCATACATAAGGCTGAAATATTAGTGTTTCATCAACAGAGACTTAGTCCTAGTGTACTTTCACACTGGCATTTTGGCTTTCCGATTGTGAGATCCGTTCAGGGCTCTTACAAGAGGTTTAAAACGGATCAGTTTTGCCCTTATGCATTCTGAATGGAAGAGGATCCGCTCAGAATGCATCAATTTGCATCAGTTCCGTCTTCATTTTGCTTTGGAGGAGGACACCAGAACGCTGCCTGCACGGATTTGTCCTCCGTTGACTTTCAATGGTGTTCAAGATGGATCCGTCGTGGCAATGTTACAAATATAACACAGGATGTAACTCAGGAACAGTACAGGATAAGTAATGTATGTACACAGTGACTCCACCAGCAGAATAGTGAGTGCAGCTCTGGAATATAATACAGGATGTAACTCAGGATCAGTACAGGATAAGTAATGTATGTACACAGTGACTCCACCAGCAGAATAGTGAGTGCAGCTCTGGAATATAATACAGGATGTAACTCAGGATCAGTACAGGATAAGTAATGTATGTACACAGTGACTCCACCAGCAGAATAGTGAGTGCAGCTCTGGAGTATAATACAGGATGTAACTCAGGATCAGTACAGGATAAGTAATGTATGTACACAGTGACTCCACCAGCAGAATAGTGAGTGCAGCTCTGGAGTATAATACAGGATGTAACTCAGGATCAGTACAGGATAAGTAATGTATGTACACAGTGACTGCACCAGCAGAATAGTGAGTGCAGCTCTGGAGTATAACACAGGATGTAACTGAGGATCAGTACAGGATAAGTAATGTATGTACACAGTGACTGCACCAGCAGAATAGTGAGTGCAGCTCTGGAGTATAACACAGGATGTAACTCAGGATCAGTACAGGATAAGTAATGTATGTACACAGTGACTCCACCAGCAGAATAGTGAGTGCAGCTCTGGAGTATAATACAGGATGTAACTCAGGATCAGTACAGGATAAGTAATGTATGTACACAGTGACTCCACCAGCAGAATAGTGAGTGCAGCTCTGGAGTATAATACAGGATGTAACTCAGGATCAGTACAGGATAAGTAATGTATGTACACAGTGACTTCACCAGCAGAATAGTGAGTGCAGCTCTGGAGTATAATACAGGATGTAACTCAGGATCAGTACAGGATAAGTAATGTATGTACACAGTGACTCCACCAGCAGAATAGTGAGTGCAGCTCTGGAGTATAATACAAGATGTAACTCAGGATCAGTACAGGATAAGTAATGTATGTACACAGTGACTTCACCAGCAGAATAGTGAGTGCAGCTCTGGAGTATAATACAGGATGTAACTCAGGATCAGTACAGGATAAGTAATGTATGTATACAGTGACTGCACCAGCAGAATAGTGAGTGTAGCTCTGGAGTATAATGCAGGATGTAACTCAGGATCAGTACAGGATAAGTAATGTATGTACACAGTGACTGCACCAGCAGAATAGTGAGTGCAGCTCTGGAGTATAATACAGGATGTAACTGGGGATCAGTACAGGATAAGTAATGTATGTACACAGTGACTGCACCAGCAGAATAGTGAGTGCAGCTCTAGAGTATAATATAGGATGTAACTCAGGATCAGCACAGGATAAGTAATGTATGTACACAGTGACTGCACCAGCAGAATAGTGAGTGCAGCTCCGGAGTATAATACAGGATGTAACTCAGGATCAGTACAGGATAAGTGATGTATGTACACAGTGACTGCACCAGCAGAAAAGTGAGTACAGCTCTGGAGTATAATACAGGATGTAACTCAGGATCAGTACAGGATAAGTAATGTATGTACACAGTGACTGCACCAGCAGAATAGTGAGTGCAGCTCTGGAGTATAATACAGGATGGAACTCCGGATCAGTACGTGGAGCACAGAGCACTTGCAGTAAAGCAGTGCGGAGAACCGTACAATAGATCAGAAGGTGCTCCCGGCCGCTGTGTACACAGGTGCTAGGTAGAAGGAGGAGTCTTGTTCTGTACACAAAACGCGGCGCATACTCTCACACAAAGGCTTTAAGAACACATTGAAAAGCCCTTTTGTGTCATGTAACACAATCTTAATGTGTCCTTCAATGAGAACTTTCATTATAAAGAATCCCAACCAGTCCGTGCCAGTGAGGGCAGCTGAAAAAAAGAAAGATGTGTCCCAGCCCCCACCCAGCACCTGGAATGACATTCCAGTCAGGGGTATCTACAAATCTGAATTAGTCCCTGGCAGAATACAAACCAGAGAGTTGACAGCACCAATGTGGTATATGTAGAGCGTACAGTCTACAAGGTGGACTCCATCCTGCCAAATAAACTGCTGCCAAATTCACCTGTGTCCATCTCAGACAACGGAAACATATGTAATGGGAAAATGTTCCCAAAAAAAACATCCTAAAGACTGTACTCCTGTTTGAGGGATAAAGAATAATTATTGGTGACTGAATAAATCAAATTATAAAATACTGATTATTACCTAAAGATCTGTGATCCATCTGATTAACCCCTCACTACTGATTAAAGCCATTAAAATCCTGATAAAAATGCAGGTGACTTTCTGAACACGAATATAATAGAGTAGTCAGCCATGTTACCGACCAATGATCTCCAGGAGCACAGCGCCCCCTGCTGACAAAAGGTGAAACATTATCACTCCAGCTGAGAAAAGAATGAACTAAACTTGTATAACTACCGGCACTCGGGGTACAGGATAATGACGCTGACACTCGGGGTACAGGATAATGTTACTGACACTCGGGGTTCAGGATAATGAAACGCTGACACTCTGGGTACAGGATAATGACACTGACACTTGGGGTAGAGGATAATGACACTGACACTTGGGGTACAGGATAATGACACTGACACTCGGGGTACAGGATAATGACACTGACACTCGGGGTACAGGATAATGACACTGACACTCGGGGTACAGGATGATGACGCTGACACTCGGGGTACAGGATAATGGCGCTGACACTTGGGGTACAGGATAATGACACTGACACTTGGGGTACAGGATAATGACACTGACACTCGGGGTACAGGATAATGACACTGACACTCGGGGTACAGGATAATGACACTGACACTTGGGGTACAGGATAATGACACTGACACTTGGGGTACAGGATAATGACACTGACACTCGGGGTACAGGATAATGACACTGACACTTGGGGTACAGGATGATGACGCTGACACTCGGGGTACAGGATAATGACACTGACACTCGGGGTACAGGATAATGACCCTGACACTCGGGGTACAGGATGATGACGCTGACACTCGGGGTACAGGATAATGGCGCTGACACTCGGGGTACAGGATAATGACGCTGACACTTGGGGTACAGGATAATGACACTGACACTTGGGGTACAGGATAATGACACTGACACTTGGGGTACAGGATAATGACACTGACACTCGGGGTACAGGATAATGACACTCGGGGTACAGGATAATGACACTGACACTTGGGGTACAGGATAATGACACTGACACTCGGGATACAGGATAATGACACTGACACTTGGGGTACAGGATAATGACACTGACACTCTGGGTACAGGATAATGGCACTGACACTCGATGCAGAGGAAAATGACACGCTGACACTCGGGGTACAGGATAATGACACTGACACTCGGGGTACAGGATAATGACACTGACACTCGGGGTACAGGATAATGTTACTGACACTCGGGGTTCAGGATAATGAAACGCTGACACTCGGGGTACAGGATAATGACACTGACACTCGGGGTACAGGATAATGACACTGACACTCGGGGTACAGGATAATGACACTGACACTTAGGGTACAGGATAATGACACTGACACTCGGGGTACAGGATAATGACACTGACACTTGGGGTACAGGATAATGACACTGACACTCGGGGTACAGGATACTGACACTCGGGGTACAGGATAATGACACTGACACTCGGGGTACAGGATAATGGCGCTGACACTCGGGGTACAGGATAATGGCGCTGACACTCGGGGTACAGGATAATGACACTGACACTCGGGGTACAGGATAATGACACTGACACTTGGGGTACAGGATAATGACACTGACACTTGGGGTACAGGATAATGACACTGACACTCGGGGTACAGGATAATGACACTGACACTTTCGGGGTACAGGATAATGACGCTGACACTCGGGGTACAGGATAATGGCGCTGACACTCGGGGTACAGGATAATGACGCTGACACTCGGGGTACAGGATAATGACACTGACACTCGGGGTACAGGATAATGACACTGACACTTGGGGTACAGGATAATGACACTGACACTCGGGGTACAGGATAATGACACTGACACTCGGGGTACAGGATAATGACGCTGACACTCGGGATACAGGATAATGAAACTGACACTTGGGGTACAGGATAATGACACTGACACTCGGGGTACAGGATAATGACACTGACACTTGAGGTACAGGATAATGACACTGACACTCGGGGTACAGGATAATGACACTGACACTTGGGGTACAGGATAATGACACTGACACTCGGGGTACTGGATAATGACACTGACACTCGGGGTACAGGATAATGACACTGACACTTGGGGAACAGGATAATGACACTGACACTCGGGGCACAGGATAATGACGCTGACACTTGGAGTACAGGATAATGACACTGACACTTGGGGTACAGGATAATGACGCTGACACTCGGGGTACAGGATAATGACACTGACACTTGGGGTACAGGATAATGACACTGACACTCGGGTACAGGATAATGACACTGACACTCGGGGTACAGGATAATGACGCTGACACTTGGGGTACAGGATAATGACACTGACACTTCGGGGTGCAGGATAATGACGCTGACATTCGGGGTACAGGATAATGGCGCTGACACTTGGAGTACAGGATAATGACACTGACACTCGGGGTACAGGATAATGACACTGACACTCGGGGTACAGGATAATGACACTGACACTCGGGGTACAGGATAATGATGCTGACACTCGGGGCACAGGATAATGAAGCTGACACTTGGGGTACGGGATAATGACACTGACACTTGGGGTACAGGATGATGACACTGACACTCGGGGTACAGGATAATGACACTGACACTTGGGGTACAGGATAATGACACTGACACTCGGGGTACAGGATAATGACACTGAAACTCGGGGTACAGGATAATGACACTGACACTCGGGGTACAGGATAATGACGCTGACACTCGGGGTACAGGATAATGACACTGACACTCGGGGTACAGGATAATGACCCTGACACTCGGGGTACAGGATAATGACGCTGACACTCGGGGTACAGGATAATGACACTGACACTTGGGGTACAGGATAATGACACTGACACTCGGGGTACAGGATAATGACGCTGACACTCGGGGTACAGGATAATGACACTGACACTTGGGGTACAGGATAATGACACTGCCACTCGGGGTACAGGATAATGACACTGACACTCGGGGTACAGGATAATGACACTGACACTCGGGGTACAGGATAATGACGCTGACACTCGGGGTACAGGATAATGACACTGACACTTGGGTTACAGGATAATGACACTGACACTCGGGGTACAGGATAATGACACTGACACTCAGGGTACAGGATGATGACACTGACACTCGGGGTTCAGGATAATGAAACGCTGACACTCGGGGTACAGGATGATGACACTGACACTTGGGGTACAGGATAATGACACTGACACTTGGGGTACAGGATAATGACGCTGACACTTGGGGTACAGGATAATGACACTGACACTCGGGGTACAGGATAATGACGCTGACACTTGGGGTACAGGATAATGACACTGACACTTGGGGTACAGGATGATGACACTGACACTTGGGGTACAGGATAATGACGCTGACACTCGGGGTACAGGATAATGACACGCTGACACTCGGGGTACAGGATGATGACACTGACACTTGGGGTACAGGATAATGACGCTGACACTCGGGGTACAGGATAATGACACTGACACTCGGGGTACAGGATAATGACACTGACACTCGGGGTACAGGATAATGACACTGACACTCGGGGAAAGGATAATGACACTGACACTTGGGGTACAGGATAATGACACTGACACTTGGGGTACAGGATAATGACACTGACACTCGGGGTACAGGATAATGACACTGACACTCGGGGTACAGGATAATGACACTCGGGTACAGGATAATGACACTGACACTCGGGGTACAGGATAATGACACTGACACTCGGGGTACAGGATAATGATGCTGACACTCGGGGCACAGGATAATGAAGCTGACACTTGGGGTACGGGATAATGACACTGACACTTGGGGTACAGGATGATGACACTGACACTCGGGGTACAGGATAATGACACTGACACTCGGGGTACAGGATAATGATACAATGACACTTGGGGTACAGGATAATGACGCTGACACTCGGGGTACAGGATAATGACACTGACACTCGGGGTACAGGATAATGACGCTGACACTCGGGATACAGGATAATGAAACTGACACTTGGGGTACAGGATAATGACACTGACACTCGGGGTACAGGATAATGACACTGACACTTGGGGTACAGGATAATGACACTGACACTCGGGGTACAGGATAATGACACTGACACTCGGGGTACAGGATAATGACACTGACACTCGGGGAACAGGATAATGACACTCGGGGTACAGGATAATGACACTCGGGGTACAGGATAATGACGCTGACACTTGGAGTACAGGATAATGACACTGACACTCGGGGTACAGGATAATGACACTGACACTCGGGGTACAGGATAATGACACTGACACTCGGGGCACAGGATAATGACGCTGACACTTGGAGTACAGGATAATGACACTGACACTCGGGGTACAGGATAATGACACTGACACTCGGGGTACAGGATAATGATACTGACACTCGGGGCACAGGATAATGACGCTGACACTTGGAGTACAGGATAATGACACTGACACTCGGGGTACAGGATAATGACACTGACACTCGGGGTACAGGATAATGACACTGACACTCGGGGTACAGGATAATGATGCTGACACTCGGGGCACAGGATAATGAAGCTGACACTTGGGGTACGGGATAATGACACTGACACTTGGGGTACAGGATGATGACACTGACACTCGGGGTACAGGATAATGACACTGACACTCGGGGTACAGGATAATGACACTGACACTTGGGGTACAGGATAATGATGCTGACACTCGGGGCACAGGATAATGACGCTGACACTCGGGGTACAGGATAATGACACTGACACTCGGGGTACAGGATAATGACGCTGACACTCGGGGTACAGGATAATGACACTGACACTCGGGGTACAGGATAATGACACTGACACTCGGGGTACAGGATAATGACGCTGACACTCGGGGTACAGGATAATGACACTGACACTCGGGGTACAGGATAATGACACTGACACTTGGGGTACAGGATAATGACACTGACACTCGGGGTACAGGATAATAACTCTGACACTTGGGGTACAGGATAATGACACTGACACTCGGGGTACAGGATAATGACACTGACACTCGGGGTACAGGATAATGATACAATGACACTTGGGGTACAGGATAAAAACACTGACACTCGGGGTACAGGATAATGACGCTGACACTCGGGGTACAGGATAATGACACTGACACTCGGGGTACAGGATAATGACACTGACACTTGGGGTACAGGATAATGACACTGACACTCGGGGTACAGGATAATGACACTGACACTCGGGGTACAGGATAATGACACTGACACTCGGGGTACAGGATAATGACACTGACACTTGGGTTACAGGATAATGACACTGACACTCGGGGTACAGGATAATGACACTTGGGGTACAGGATAATGACACTGACACTTGGGGTACAGGATAATGACACTTGGGGTACAGGATAATGACACTGACACTTGGGGTACAGGATAATGACACTGACACTTGGGGTACAGGATAATGACACTGACACTTGGGGTACAGGATAATGACGCTGACACTTGGGGTACAGGATAATGACAGCTGACACTCGGGGTACAGGATAATGACACTGACACTCGGGGTACAGGATAATGACACTGACACTTGGGGTACAGGATAATGACGCTGACACTTGGGGTACAGGATAATGACACTGACACTTGGAGTACAGGATAATGACACTGACACTTGGGGTACAGGATAATGACACTGACACTCGGGGTACAGGATAATAACACTGACACTTGGGGTACAGGATAATGACACTGACACTCGGGGTACAGGATAATGACACTGACACTTGGGGTACAGGATAATGACACTGACACTTGGGGCACAGGATAATGACACTGACACTTGGGGTACAGGATAATGACACTGACACTCGGGGTACAGGATAATGACACTGACACTCGGGGTACAGGATAATGACACTGACACTCGGGGTACAGGATAATGACACTTGGGGTAAAGGATAATGACACTGACACTTGGGGTACAGGATAATGACACTGACACTCGGGGTACAGGATAATGACACTGACACTTGGGTTACAGGATAATGACACTGACACTCGGGGTACAGGATAATGACACTTGGGGTACAGGATAATGACACTGACACTTGGGATACAGGATAATGACACTGACACTTGGGGTACAGGATAATGACACTGACACTCGGGGTACAGGATAATGACACTTGGGGTACAGGATAATGACACTGACACTCGGGGTACAGGATAATGACACTTGGGGTACAGGATAATGACACTGACACTTGGGGTACAGGATAATGACACTGACACTTGGGGTACAGGATAATGACACTGACACTTGGGGTACAGGATAATGACGCTGACACTTGGGGTACAGGATAATGACACTGACACTCGGGGTACAGGATAATGACACTTGGGATACAGGATAATGACACTGACACTTGGGGTACAGGATAATGACACTGACACTCGGGGTACAGGATAATGACACTGACACTTGGGGTACAGGATAATGACACTGACACTTGGGGTACAGGATAATGACACTGACACCTGGGGTACAGGATAATGACACTGACACTCGGGGTACAGGATAATGGCGCTGACACTTGGGATACAGGATAATGACACTGACACTTGGGGTACAGGATAATGACACTGACACTCGGGGTACAGGATAATGACACTGACACTTGGGGTACAGGATAATGACACTGACACTTGGGGCACAGGATAATGACACTGACACTTGGGGCACAGGATAATGACACGCTGACACTCGGGGTACAGGATAATGACACTGACACTCGGGGTACAGGATAATGACACTGACACTCGGGGTACAAGATAATGACACTCGGGGTACAGGATAATGACACTGACACTCGGGGTACAGGATAATGACACTTGGGGTAAAGGATAATGACACTGACACTTGGGGTACAGGATAATGACACTGACACTCGGGGTACAGGATAATGACACTGACACTCGGGGTACAGGATAATGACACTGACACTCGGGGTACAGGATAATGACACTGACACTTGGGGTACAGGATAATGACACTGACACTTGGGGTACAGGATAATGACACTGACACTTGGGGTACAGGATAATGACACTGACACTCGGGGTACAGGAAAATTATATTCTGACACTTTTATAACATTATGGGGGGGGGGGGCTGCTGGTGATGGAGATGTCTCTGGGGGGGCCTCAGCTCTGGACATATGTGACATAAAGTAGTGATCATGGGGCTCAGGAGGTTTCTGCACAGTTACGGTACTATTACACCAGCAGATGTCATACGGTCACGATAAATGATCAAAAATGTGTTGACAAAAATGTTGCTTATTATACACATAGATAATCGTTCGTACTTGCACTAGTCACTCGTTATTACATGTAAAGATGGGGGACAGATTCTTGGTTAAAAGGCGTGTATGAGATCGGCAGCGAGTAGACAACTCCATACTGTATCACACAACCATCTATTAACGAGAGGCGATCATTTTCGCTGACATGAGAATCTGCACGATATTGGATTCGTGTCCCGGCCTGAACTGGCTGCTAAGAAGAGGAGATAAAGGGTTCTGTCACCTCAGCAAATGGCATTTATCCTGGAAGGTAACACAAGGCACTTCCTAATGTATCGTGATTGGCCATATTGCTTCCGTTGTTGGCTTGATTCATGTTTTACTCACATTATACACAGCTTGTTTCAGTGGTTACTACCACCCTGCAATCCACCAGTGGTGGTCGTGCTTGCACACTACAGGAAATAGTTCTAGGCCAACACTTTTTCCTAGTGTGCAAGCATGGCCACCACTAGTGGATTACAGGGTGGTTGTAACCATGGAAACTGCCTCCCAGTTTACTACATACTGGAGCCAGGCTGGTTGTGCCCCCCAGCTTTACTACATACTGGAGCCAGACTGGTTGTGCTCCCAGCTTTACTACATACTGGAGCCAGACTGGTTGTGCTCCCAGCTTTACTACATACTGGAGCCAGACTGGTTGTGTCCCCAGCTTTACTACATACTGGAGCCAGACTGGTTGTGCTCCCAGCTTTACTACATACTGGAGCCAGACTGGTTGTGTCCCCAGCTTTACTACATACTGGAGCCAGACTGGTTGTGCCCCTCAGCTTTACTATATACTGGAGCCAGACTGGTTGCGCCCCCCAGCTTTACTACATACTGGGGCCAGACTGGTTGTGCCCCCTAGCTTTACTATATACTGGAGTCAGACTAGTTGTGCTCCCAGCTTTACTACATACTGGAGCCAGACTGGTTGTGCTCCCAGCTTTACTACATACTGGAGCCAGACTGGTTGTGTCCCCAGCTTTACTACATACTGGAGCAAGACTGGTTGAGACCCTAGCTTTACTACATACTGGAGCCAGACTGGTTGTGCTCCCAGCTTTACTACATACTGGAGCCAGACTGGTTGTGTCCCCAGCTTTACTACATACTGGAGCCAGACTGGTTGTGCTCCCAGCTTTACTACATACTGGAGCCAGACTGGTTGTGTCCCCAGCTTTACTACATACTGGAGCCAGACTGGTTGTGTCCCCAGCTTTACTACATACTGGAGCCAGACTGGTTGTGCCCCCCAGCTTTACTACATACTGGAGCCAGACTGGTTGTGTCCCCAGCTTTACTACATACTGGAGCCAAACTGGTTGTGTCCCCAGCTTTACTACATACTGGAGCCAGACTGGTTGTGCCCCTCAGCTTTACTACATACTGGGGCCAGACTGGTTGCGCCCCCCAGCTTTACTACATACTGGAGCCAGACTGGATGTGCCCCCAGCTTTACTACATACTGGAGCCAGACTGGTTGAGACCCCAGCTTTACTACATACTGGAGCTAGGCTAGTTGTGCCCCCAGCTATAATATATACTGGAGCCAGACTGGTTGTGCCCCCAGCTTTACTATATGCTGGAGCCAGACTGGTTGTGCCCCCGGGTTACTCACCGCTGATGGTCTGTACGTCTGCCTGGAGAATAAGGTCTGCCACTTCCTCATAGCGGCCATGCCCTCCTGGCCCTGGCATACAGGTAGCGATGGCACACACCAGCTCAACCTGCCAACAAACTCAGACGACTCACATTAATTGAAAGCAAAGATCATCCTGCCCTGAGTTAACAATTTCCTGCATGTGGGACTGGGGGGGGCAGGGTACGTGCCTGTGTGTGTGTACGGACACCTGCCGTCATCATACAATGACACATCTGTGAAATCCCTCCCACAAAACTGAGCTGAATATCCCTGAGATCACCACTCTGTGGCTATTGGAGGGTTAATATTTAGATTTGGTCCCCCACTAGGAGAGGGGGTGGCACTCAGGGTGTCTACTCATCCCCCCTCCTCATAGGAATCCCCTTCTTGACCTCCACTTGGTGGTGAGAACTATTTGGTAAAGTGGTGGGATGAACAGGAGGGGCGCTGTTATATCTGTGCCGCGAGACCCGTACATCCCGGGACTACTTTAAGCCTCTGACAATTGCTCCGAGGGGTGCCTTTGCATATGCTAATTGCAGGGACGGGCTGACTTACGCAACACATCGCTGATTACTTTAACTTGTTCCTTTCTGGATGCTGAACTTTATTTACAGAGTACAAAACTATAAAGTTACAAAGAAATTCCCCGGGGTTATCATCTGTACAGCTGTAGGTATGACATTCCCCCGAATCTTTCTATTAAAGGGGCTGTCATAGAGGTTGTCACCCACCTTTCTGAGGGACAGATGCACTGAAGATCCGGCTGACGTCTGGAGGATTTTCATTTTTCATTAGAAATCTCCTCATTATTTATTGGGGAGGGTAGGGCCTCACTGACTAACCCCCGCGTCATGGCCTGAGACTCGCAGGGTTGCTGACTACATGGATTATTGCGGGAGGTTTCCTTCCTTTTGATGTTCAGCTCTTTATGATTTATACATGATGTGTCTCCGATGTGCACATATGTAGAAATACTTTCATTGTACATATATCTCATACTGGCCAGCTCTCCTGGAAAAGGGGGAGATCTCCTGTCAACTTTAGAGAAGGGTCCTCTGGAAAATTCCAAAGCTGTGTATAAAAAGAGGGGCATGTACCGCGCCAAGCCCCATCCCATTATATCTAACATGCCCCCAGGCTACAGCATTAGAGTCACAAATAGCGCATGCCATATTTCTCAGCACTCTGCACCGCATGTGGCATGAAGGTCGTGCCATCTCGTTTCCAAAGAAATTAGTGACCTGAACACCATTTTTTTTTTTAAATAGCAGTCTTCTGGCTTCATCACATTGATAAATGGGTACGATGTTCTTATATACAGGAGGGTTCTGGTCTGGGGTCCTTTCCAGAAGGGTTCTGATCTGGGGTCTTATACAGGAGGGTTCTGATCTGGGGTCTTATCCAGAAGGGTTCTGATCTGGGGTCTTATCCAGAAGGGTTCTGATCTGGGGTCTTATCCAGAAGGGTTCTGATCTGGGGTCTTATCCAGAAGGGTTCTGATCTGGGGTCTTATCCAGAAGGGTTCTGATCTGGGGTCTTATCCAGAAGGGTTCTGATCTGGGGTCTTATACAGGAGGGTTCTGATCTGGGGTCTTATCCAGAAGGGTTCTGATCTGGGGTCTTATCCAGAAGGGTTCTGGCCTGGGATCTAATATAGGAGCGTTCTGATCTGGGGTATTGGAGGGTTCTGGTCATGGGTCTTATAAAGGAGGGTTCTGGTCTGGGTTTTATACAGAAGGGTTCTGGTCTGGAGTCTTATACAGGAGGGTTATGGCCTGGGATCTTATATAGGGGGGGTTTGATCTGGGGTATTATACAGGAGGGTTCTGGTCTGGGGTCTTATATAGGGGGGGGGAGGGGGTCTGATCTGGGGTATTATACAGGAGGGTTCTGGTTTGGGGTTATAGATTAGGCTTCTGATCTGGGGTCTTATACAGGAGGATTCTGGTCTGGGATCTTATATAGGGGGGTTCTAATCTTGGATATTATACAGGAGGCTTCTGGTCTGGGGTCTTATACAGGAGGGTTCTGGTCTGGGGTCTTATATAGTGGGGTTCTGATCTTGGGTATTATACAGAAGGGTTCTGGTCTGGGGTCTTATACAGGAGGGTTCTGGTCTGGGGTCTTATATAGGGGGGTTCTGATCTGGGGCCTTATACAGGAGGATTCTGGTCTAGGGTCTTATACGGGAGGGTTCTGGTCTGGGGTCTTTTACAGGAGGATTCTGGTCTGGGATCTTATATAGGGGGGTTCTCATCTTGGGTAATACACAGGAGGGTTCTTGTCTGGGGTCTTATGAAGGAGGGTTCTGGTCTGGGGTCTTATACAGCAGGGTTCTGGTCTGGAGTCTTACACTGGAGCGCTCAGGTCTGGGGCTTATACAGAAGGTCTAATCTTGGGTCTATAGAGGAGACACATGATCCGGAGTCTATATAGAAGGTTTAGCGGGTCTAGACCTTTATGTAGGGTTGTGATTTATTTTGGGGTGTGCTAAAGGGTTATTTGTGGTCGGGGCTACATGACACGTAACCGTCTACATGCCTACCTAACTAAACTAAGCGGCTTGAGTTGTGCCATAACCGCTGCGTAGGAGGAATGCCGGAAAGGGGGCATACCCTGCAAGGTGTTTACGAAAAAGAAGGGTGGGTTGGAAGGGTACGCAGCACCGTCGACACACACACAGGGGAGGCGCCTGCCTGGTATAAATGCACTACTTACACCCCTCCCACAAAATAAGGCCAATAAACCGGCCTTCTAACATGTACTATTTGTGACAGTAAGGGCTCATGCACACGACCGTATTTTCTTTCCGCTTCCGTTCCTTTTTTTTGTGGACCGTATGCAGAACCATTCACTTCAAAGGGGATGTAGAAAATACGGATGTTATTCCGTGGGCATTCCGTTTGTCCGCATGGCCGTTCTGCAAAAAACGAAGTGCTTGTCCTATTACTGTCCTCAAACCACGGTCCAAAGCCCCATTCAAGTCAATGGGTCCGCAAAAAATACGGACCGCACACGGAACACATCCGTATGACATCCGTATTTTGCAGATGCATACTGTAAAATGCTATGCCCAGCCCATATTGCTTATGTGTTTGGTGATTAATAAGTTACTGTTTCCATATACAATCCGCAAAAAACGTATCGCATAGGGAAAACCAAACGGATATGTTTTGTGCAATAAAGGAACGGAAGAGGTCTTAAATCAGAAAAAAAAAAACCTCAGATGAAAAACGGACCGCAAAACAACAACGGTTGTGTGCATGAGCCCTAATGCTGTAGCTTGGGGACGCCTTCGCTATAAAGGAATGAGGCTTGGCGCAGTACTTGTGTCACAAATATACCTGTCTAAGCTCCAGCGGCGAGATCTCCAGCTTCGGCGCAACCGGGCTGCTAAGCCCTGGTGACGCGACAGCATCCTTAGCAACAGGCTGCAATGCTCTGTTTCTCCCTGCAGTGAGCGTGTGCTGGAGGAGATTAGCAGTGGTCTGATTGCTCAGCTGCTCTATTCCTGTGTGCTGGTGTTTCTGACTAATGGAGTCATGACCTATCAGGTTGTGATCCTGGGGCTTGGTGCTCTATTTAAACCCCTTCCTGGCCATATATCAGTGTCAGTGATCGTCTTGTTTGGGCTCACAGGCGAGGTTCCTGCTTCTTGGATTTATTTGGATGTGTTTGTACTTTTGACCTCAGCTTGTTTTTTGACCACCCTCTGTCTCACATGATTTGTACTCTGCATCCCATCTGGTATTTGATCTTGGCATGTCTTTTTACTACACTCTGTCTCTCGTTTTTGTACTCTGCCTAGTTCTGACCCATTTTCGTATGACTATCCCTTTGTGTTGTTTTTGTCTTTTGATGTTGGTCTGTCTCTGCACCTTAGTAGCATAGGGATGGTCGACCAGTTGCGGTCTTGCTACCTAGGGCTTGAACTGCAAGTAGGTAGGGAAAGTGGGCTGGGTTTCAGGTCAGGGCTCACTGTCGGTGTCTGTCCCTATCTACAAGTGTTACATTATGCATCACTTCTTATATAGATCCTGGGAATTTCCCTGATGTCCCTTCTCAAAAGTTGACAATAAGACATATTCACTTTCATTTTTGGGTGAGGTAAGGAAGTTTTCATTGGCTGTAGGTAGGGGGCTGGAAGGAGAGAAACTCACGGACACCACAAACGTTAAGAAACTCATTTACAGTGATATATTTTCCATTCTATCGTCCTTTTCAGTATAATACAGTAAATAACCCACCTACTGTGGTGAAAAGCAGGAAGCTCCGCTCTGCCAACTACTGGCAGAAGTGTCAGATGGCAGCGATACCTGTAAGGAGAAGATAGTATTACTGCAGGATTATAATCATATATGCAGGTTTGTCATCTGGCTTTGTCTGATGTGTATGCTTGACATGGATGGTAATATGGATCAATCAGTGAAGCATACAGAGTAACAGTGAGGTGTAGCGCATGCCATATTCTGCACCACATGTGACATGAAGGTCGTGACACCTCATTTCCACAGAAAAAAGTGACCTGAACACCATTATTTTTTTAATACCACAGTCATCTGACTCCGTCACATTGGTAAATGAGTCCCAATGTCCCTATGAGAAGATTAGATAAGATTAAACAAGGTCAGGGCACAGACATGAAGTCTTGTTGGAGGGACAGAGGAGCAGAGAAGTCTCTCCTGTGCCACCCCAAGAGATGCCTTTTTCATCTACACTGGGAATATATAATATGTGAGATCTGGCGTGTCCACGTGAAGAAAGAGACCCGCTTTTCTCCCAGGGACCCCTTGAGGAGCATTTATTACAGGGATCCTGTTACCTCGAAATCGGCTTTTAAACTGTTGAAAGTACCTTATAGTGCCCCATAGTCGTGTCCTAAAGCACTTTTGCGTCCTTTTCCACGATTTAAATTCATTGAGAAAACGCTATTTTATTCCTTTGCTGCCCCGTGCTTCAAGTCATGCCTGAAGTCAAGGGGGCAGCAGACTGGGCATCTGCAATCCAGCTCTCCCCGTCTCCCTGCGCCTTGATTTACACGCCACATTTCCCGGCTCCGGCTCATTCACTCAGCCGGCTTCACTCTCACCACCGCGCATGCACCTGCCGCCCTGTCAGACTCGCGCCCGCGCCCGGCATCTGGAGGTGAATTGGGCGGAGTGTGACCACTGTGCCTAGCCTCTGTGGTGTCCCTGTGATAACGCTCTCTATGACGTAGCTTAGAAGATGCCGGGCGCGGGCGCGAGTCTGACAGGGCGACGGGTGCATGCGCGGTGGTGAGAGTGAAACGTGCTGAGATAAGGGGTGTGGTTTATCAAGAAGGGGCGTGGCTTCATGTTGCCTGCCGTATTTATTATAACAGTCACTATAAAGTGGTGAAAGTTATAGCTGAAGTCTTTGCCGGCCTGTAGCTGCCGTAGACTCCAGTTTCTGGCGACGGCAGGGCAGAGATGTTCCTGATTTGTTAAGAGGCTTTTGCGCATCTAACGCCAGTGCAAGGAGATCAAAAGTGGCGGATGGATGCAACAGTCTTGACTTATCTCTTGTATTTGACATGACAGCAGTAGAGACTTGTTGCTATTAAATCTCTATGTGTTTCTATACTTCATAAGTGCAAAACAGGGCAAGCCTTCATTTAATATTTCCTATTAATTTGCTTTGCAGAATCTGTGTAAGGCCTCATGCACACGAACGTATGGCTTCTTCAGTATTTTGCGTTCCGCAAAAAAAACGGATGACGTCTGTGTGCATTCCATAACAGTTGGCCCCTGATAGAACACTACTATCCTTGTCCGTTATGCAGACAATAATTGGACATGTTCTATCTTTGAACGGAACAGAAAAACGGAAACGGAAGACATACGGAGTACCTTTGTTTTTTTTTTGAGGATCCATTGAAATGGAGTACCTTTATTTTTTTTTTGCGGATCCATTGAAATGAATGGGTCCGTATACGGAACACAAAAAACGGAACGTAAATGGAAAAAAAATGTGCATGAGGCCTAAGCCTTTCACCTAGCTGCTGGATCTGATATAAACCCATCAGAACTCTGCTCCTGTTTCTGACCATATGTAGATGAACCCTTGACAGCAGAAAGCGTCCGTGACCTGCAAGGGGAGCAGGTGGAGCGCCCGCCATCAGAGACAGAAGAGTGAGAAGCAAAGGGAATGGCCTGGTGAGTGATGCAGCGCCTGTGCCCACCAAGCGCAGCAGGACAGTGGCAAGCATGGGCTGCCAGCGTAACACAGAGGTGGAGAGGATCTCCAGGAGGAGATAAAAAGTAGAGCACATGCAATGATACGTCGTGAGGTAGTGACACCAGCAGCATCCTGGACACACAGACCTCACATTCAGAATGTACTATCGGGAAGGACACGTCCACATGAGAAAAGTCTGCAACTAGGAACAGGTTAAAAACTGAATATCAGGAGTGTGAAAATGAATTATATATATATATATATATATATATATATATATAGCCAATGTGTTCATAGCCTTTAATAGGCCCCTGAGTCAGGAACAGAGATGTGTGCCTTCTAAAGGGGGTTATTCCAAAAAAACATATTACCATGCAATAAATAGGGAATTTCAAATAAAAACTTTTTTTTATGTACGTTACATTTTACTCTATGCTAGGGCTCACACCATTGTTTGATGTTTCGTGGACCGGAAATTGTGGATCTGCAAAGCACAGACACTGTCCATGTGCATTCCACATTTTGCTGAACGGAGGTCCGGCCCCTAATAGAACAGCCCTATCCTTGTCCGTACTGCAGACAAGAATAGGACGTTATATTTCTACATGTCTGAAGTGAATGCGGATCAGATGCAGACCAAAAATACGTTTGTGTGCACGAGCCATTACTCCTGGTCTTCCTGCAATCAAAGGTGGACCGACATGCTCAGGAGTTTTCCCGCTCCTCTCAGTGCTGGTGTCTGATAGTGAAACATGTGAAGCCGCACATCCACCATTCATTCATCCCGACTTCTAACTTCATAGAAATAGCTATACCTGTCTCTAGAAAGTGGGCACGGAAATTGTGGGTGTGACTAAAAACGTAAAAATTACATTGGAGGGCAGCGTTTTTTTTTGTTGCAATGATTCAGTTAAAATAACGGTGCGCATTACTCCAGATATCCGTATTTTTTATTACCCCTTTTATAAAAATAATTTTGCCTCAAATATTCGTTTTCAAATATTGCACCTACAAAGAAGTGCCACTAGATGTCACCAGAAGGCATTAATATAATGCAAGGCCGTTAGACAGGAATTTTTTTTTTTCGGCTTCCCTTCTGCACAGCCTTCTCATTATGGCCTTCTCAGTTTATCGTTTCCCAATTCATCATCAGGGACATTTCCCATATAAGTGTGTGGTATAGAGTATATATATATTCTGCAGTGCCAGCTAGGGCCAGGAGATTGCGATGCATTGTATAGCTCACTATTGGGATGCTGTCATCAAAATCAGTTTTAGTACACAGCATTTGCTCTTTTAACTTCGCTGTCTTGACATAGAGTGCAACGCAACCCAAAAAGTGGCAAAAAATTCCCCATACAAGCGCCAGTGCTTGTATATACAGTACTAATCATAGAGGGCCCATCTGGCCAGTGCACCTATATACAGCACCAACCATGCACAGTGTCAGACAGAAAGTGCCACCATACAAATCAGAGTGCACCAAAAACACTGCGACTCCATAGCGGCTTTAAGGAAACGGGTAAAAGGTGACACAATGGGTTATATTCAGCACCGCAGCGCCCCCTTTCTGTTGTAAGCAGGCTGATACATGAGCTACTTCACCAGTAGTTGGCTGTAACAGATAATTGGCGTTATCATCCATTTCCGACCATGGAGGATATTTACCAGTGATGGGAACTGGGAGAATCCAGTCGGAGGAGGAGGAGGGGCGCTCTGTGATTTTAATTAAGATACCATCTGGCAATTAGTATCAGTAACACTCTGGTAAACATCCGTGCTGAGATTTGTGTGTTGTGAGCGCAGGATGTGTTATGTGTCACACACGCTCACACGCTACACACAAATTCTACATGCTAATCTCATGTCAATATTTATCTGGGCCCAGCTTAAAAACTAAAACCTTTATTAGCTTGTCATAAAAGTGGTAATTAAATGGTGTGCAGGGTACAGCGGAGGAAGGAGCCGGCGCTGGGGGCAGACGCATGGCAGACAGTCAGATATCATCATTACTGGGGACCTGTCTCTGTAATACAGACAGGGCTACAGTACAGAAAAGAAAGGACAATGTATGTCTTCCACCATCAGTGCAGAGGGTGCGGGATATGTCCACCTCCAAATAACATTATACAGGACATATACAGAAAGAATACTGTATCTATAGTATACATTACATTCTTATCCTGTATTATACTCCAGAGCTGCACTCACTATTCTGCTGGTGCAGTCACTGTGTACATACATTAATTATCCTGACCTGATCCTGAGTTACATCCTGTATTATACTCCAGAGCTGCACTCACTATTCTGCTGATTGGTACTGAAAACATGGGCATACACCCCCTCTCAGCTTAGCTGGGCTTCTATAGTGCAGGAGGCAGGTTGTTTTCCTAATTCCAATTACTGTACACCTCCTAGTGTAAAGAGGGCACTACCCAGATTAAAAATAACCAGAAGACTGTGATCAAGAAGGAACTGCTAGAAGCGTTAACATATACAGTCGACAGAGCTGGATTATAATACAGTGTAATACACTCTGGTTACTAGGAATAGCTCAGGGTTGTCAGACAGCCTGCTCCAGTAAACCATCTTGTCTCAACCCCTCTCTACAGTTAAAGCTTACCTGTTCTTTCATGGGTGTATCAGAGTTGTCACGATACTAAAATCTTGATTCGGTTTCGATACTAAGAAAAGTACTTCGATACTCTATATTAAAAAAAATTAAAAATCACAAAAAATACATACATAAAACCTGCGGAAGTGGGCTCTATGGTTTCCCGGAGGGGTGAACCAAAAGACTATGAACAGCCCTGCCTGGAGCCACCATGCATCCGGTGTCCGCATGGGGGTCTATGTAGTTTTGGAGTCATTGTTCCATCATCACCTGTGGCAGGTAAGTGTTTGTTGTTCTAGTGTGCTGTTGTTACACTGGGTGCTTACCTGCCGTTAAGTTGCTGCTTTTTCTCTCTTCCCTGTTGTTACTAGGCCGCTGGGAGATGCCGATTCTTCTGTGTTGTGGAGGTACAGGTGGTCTCTTATCCTTTCATCATATCTAGGGTTACTTAGGGATTCCAGGGTTCTGAGGTTCCTGAGTATGGGACCTCCTACCATCTGGGTCGGCTCATACAGCTAGGAGACCAGGGCCGGGTTTAGGGATGCTGTAGAAGGTGACCGACTCCCTTTTCTCAGGCCTATTAACAGTTAACAGTATACGGTGGGGAGTTTCCCCCACTCCCCACGGTGACAGAAGCTTACCATAGCGGGCCTGGGAACTGTCAGCCCTTCAGTGTTTTTATTAGTGGCAGTGGCTGGCCACGTTCAGTGAGGAGGAAGGGACACTCTTCCTCCTTCTTCACTGTGCGGTCGCTTATAAGAGTATTGCGTGCTCGCCATGTTCTCTAATAGTGGCTGATACTAGGATGTGCAGTGGCGCAGCTTCGCATTGGAAAAATGCCATTCTCTGTATAGTACCAAACAGGTTATCAAATTATTGTGCAAATTACCCCTTTTTCACTCATTCAGCATCAGAGCACTTCAAGCTTTGTTGCTCCCTCTTGCACTACGCTGAATTGGTCAGGGCAATAGCTGTTTTGTTCACATTCTCACTGCTAGGAGGAGGTTTCAGCCTAGCAGGGATCCTGCTGACGTCATCAGTACTAATGGGCTAGAGACCGCCCATTAGTGCCGGTGACGTTTCACGAAAAGTGGGGAAGGGTGAAATACCAGATAGACACAAAAGGAATAGACAACAGTCTAGACCTCAAAAGCTAAGTAAGAGGGATGGTTAAATCCTAGTAATCCCTAGGCCTTTCCCTAACTTCTGCCAGTATGAGCAGATCCGGTGGTGGATATGCTCATACGCTGTATACCTAGGCCCTGCTGAAACTGACAATCCCTAGGATAGGTAGAAGGAGACGAGACAGCTGGTTCCTTCCCAGATTAAGGAACTTGTGTCTCCCTGAGGCCTAGAAACAAAACACACCAGAGAACAACAAATAAAAAAGGCAACTAGTACTTAGCTTTGAGAAGTATGGAAAAGCAGGAGATCCAAAACAAACAAGCTCTAGCAACTCTAACAGGAAATATCAACCGCATGGTCAGCAGTGTGAGGCGGACCTAGATAGAGCCTCATCACTGATAACGAGCAGAACCTGAGGAGATGTGAGATCCTGCTAAACAACAACATACTAAGAGGAAAACAGGGAGACCTGTCAGATAGCCTCACGTGCAGCAAGTCTATCCAATCTTCTCACCTCTGTCACAGGAGGGACTGTGACAGTACCCCCACTTCTACGGGTGACTTCCGGAGACCCAGGACTGACCTTATCAGGATGCGCCTTGTGAAAGGCGACTGGCATTCACGTCGGTCGCAGGAACCCACATTCTTTCCTCTGGACCGTAACCCTTCCAGTGCACGAGATACTGAAGAGATCCACGAAGAACACGTGAGTTCACTATCCTGGCAATCTGAAATTCAAGATTACTATCCACCATGACAGGAGGGAGTGGCAGGCAGGACGGTTCAGCAGGTTCGACATATCTTTTCAGAAATGACTTGTGAAACACATTATGAATTTTCAAAGCTTGCAGAAGTTCAAGACGAAAAGCAACTGGCTTAATAATGGCAGAGATCTTGAATGGACCAATAAACCTTGGCCCCAACTTCCGAGAGGGTACCTTCAACCTAATGTTTCTTGTGGACAGCAACACAGAATCACCCACTCTTAGGTCCGGACCACTCACATGTCTCTTGTCAGCCATACGTTTATACTTTTTGCCCATATTTTTTAAAATTGTTTTGAATCTTTCTCCAAATAGATGACAACGAAGAGGAGAATCTTTCCTCTTCAGGTATACCAGACGTCTCAGTACCAGAAAATGTGCCAAACTGCAGATGGAAGCCATATGCACAAAAAAAACGCGACTTATCAGTGGACTCCTGTCTACGGTTTTTATGGCAAACTCGGCCAACGACAAAAATGTAGACCACTCTTCCTGATTCTCAGAGACAAAACATCTCAAGTAAGTCTCCAGATTCTGGTTAGTGCGCTCAGTCTGTCCGTTCGACTGAGGATGAAAGGCCGAAGAAAAGGACAATTGGACCCCCAGACGAGAACAGAACACCTTCCAGAATCTGGAAACAAATTGAGTCCCTCTATCAGACACCACATCAGAGGGAATGCTGTGTAGTTTCACAATGTTATCGACAAACACTTAAGTGACAGTTTTGGCATTAGGTAAACCTGATAATGCTATAAAGTGCGCCATCTTGCTGAAGCGGTCAACAACCACCAGAATCACAGTTTTCCCTGAGGAATTAGGCAAATCTGTGATAAAGTCCATGGACAAATGAGTCCAAGGTCAGGATGGAATAGAGAAGGGAAGTAGAGATCCTGATGGCCGAGTATGAGTCACCTCGGCAGGCGCACAAGTCTCACAAGCTGCCACATAGCCCTCAATACATTTACATAACCCTGGCCACCAGAATTTCCGGGAAATGAGATCCACAGTGGATCTGCTCCCAGGGTGTCCCGTAAGAACAGTACCATGATGCTCCTTAAACACCTTGTGCCGTAGTCTTGGAGGGACAAACAACTTCCCTGGAGGACAGGAATCAGGTGCCTCTCCCTGGGCCTCCAACACCTCTGTCTCAAGTTCTGGATAAAGGGAGGATACAACACCCCTATCAGCCAATATCGGACCAGGATCCTCTGAATGTCTCAACCACCTCCCCCCCCCCCCCCCTCCAGAAAGCTACACGACAAAGAATCTGCTTTGACGTTTTTAATCCCAGGGCGATAAGTGAGAATGAAATTAAATCTAGTATAAAAAAACAACAACCATCTGGACTTCCTTGGGTTAAGACATTTGGCCGACTCCAGGTAAGCCAGATTTTTGTGATCAGTAATTACTGTAATGGGATGAATCGCTCCTTCCAACTAATTATGCCATTCCTCACAAGCCAACTTAATGGCCAACAACTCTCTATTACCTACATTATAATTTTCTTTCGGCAGTGGAGAGTTTTTTTTTTAGAAAAAAAAGCACAAGGGCTCCATTTGCTAGGAGAAGAACCCTGCAACAAGACTTACCTCTGATGCGTCAACTTCCACAATGAATGGTTAAGACATATAAGGTTGCACCAGAATAGGAGCAGAAGCAAAACATTCTTTGATCTCTGAAAAAGCATGTAATGCTTCTTCAGACCAGACTGAAAAACTGCGCCTTTCTTTCTTAAGGGTTTAACAACAGTTGAGTAATTCAAGATAAATGTACGGCAGTAGATGGTGAACCCCAAAAATCGCATGAGTGCCTTCAAATCTTCAGGTCGATCCCAGTCCAACACTGCACGGACTTTTTCTGGATCTATACGAAAACCCAAAGATGAGAGTAGGTACTAGGCCTGCACAATATATCGCGAAAGCAATCGTTATCGCAATTAATCGCCATATCGCAATCGCAATTTGCTGACCCAAAAATGCTGCAATTATATTACTGTATTTTTCGCTTTATAAGACACACTTTTTTCCCCCCAAAAGTGGGGGGGAATGGCAGTGCATCTTATAAAGCGATGGTTGACTTTCTACGTGACACTGTATCTCCGGCCGCTATGCTGCACAGCGCGGCCAGCGATACATCAGTTATAGTGCGGGGAGGGGGGGGGGGCTGGAGGAAAGTCGTTATTTTAATGAACACATGTTCTTCTATCTATTTTATTTATCTGTTCTGTGCAGCGCCATTAAGAAAATGGCAAGTTCTGTATTTTGCACTTTTGCAGTAATGCAAATATGTATTTTATTTTTCAGTTCTTGAGTTCAGCATAACTACATTTCACATTATCAGTCATCTGTGTGCGCTTTTACCTTGAAAATCCAAGCAGATAGACCTCTAGCACAATTCCCTTAAAATATCGCATTGCATATCGTTATCGCAATTTTTAGGGCCCTAATCGCAATCGCACAAAATTCCCATATCGTGCAGCCCTAGTAGGTACCCCAGGAACTGCACTTCCGGGACGACAAACACACACTTCTCCATCTTGGCATACAATTTATTCTCATGGTGAAGGATCAAGACCTGTCTCACGTGACCCTCATGCGTCTCCATATCAGGGGAATAAATTAAAATATCATCCAGATAAACCACCACAAACCTGCCCACCAGATGATGAAAGATGTCATTGATGAAGTGTTGAAAAACAGCAGGAGCATTGGTCAAACCAAAAGGCATGACCAGATTCTCAAATTCACCCACAGGAGTAATAAAGGCCGTTTTTCATTCGTCCCCTTCCTTGATTCTTACCAGATTATATGCCTCCCTTAAAACCAACTTACTGTAGAGAACACCTTGGCGCCTTCAATCTGATTGAATAAATCTGAGATCAAAGGAAGCGTATAAGGATCACGGACAGTGACGCGATTAAGCTCACGGAAGTTTATTACATGGCCTAAGAGTTCCATCCTTTTTTTTTTTTAACGAAGAAGAACCCTGCAGCCACTGGTGATTTGGATGGTCTAATATGACCTTTAGCGAAACTCTCGGTGATATACTTTCGCATGGCTACTCTTTCGGGTTTATAAATATTATACAACCGAGACCTTGGCAATCTAGCTCCGGGAAAAAGGTTGACGGGGCAATCATACTCCCGGTGAGGAGGCAACTTCTGTTCTCCACTCTGGGAATACATCAGAAAAATCCAAAAGAAAAGAAGGTAACATTTTAGTAGTTACAACAGAAAGCGACGTGCTGAGACAGTTGTCAAAGCAGTAATCACTCCAATCGAGAATCTGTCGCTTGCCAATCAATGGTAGGGTGATGTTTGATTAACCATGGTAAACCTAGCACCAGAGGAGCAGGCAAGCCCTCCAGCACAAAACATGAAAAGAATTTAAGATAAGAATCACCCACCTTTAAGCGAATGTTCAGACACTTTTGAGAGAGTGGGGCGGAATCAATCGCAAACGCAGGAATATATTTGTCTAATGCGCTTGTTGTCAAACCATGCATACAGACAAACTGGCCATCCACTAGGTTAACCCCCCACTGTCAATACTTCAATTTCCACAGTTTTGGAGTCTAGCGACACCTTGGCAGGCAGGAGAAATCGCGTACTACCGGTAAATGACAAAAGTACATTCTCAGATTCCCCTCCCAAACTACCAAGAGTGAGAAGAGGACTAAACACATTAGTTTTTTTTTTCCTTTTAACTTTGATTCTTAACATAAGGACATATGTTAACAAAGTGTCCTCTTTAACCACAGAAAAAGAGAAGTCTTTTCTTAACCTTAACCGTAAAGTTTTTTCACTTGATCCAGGAGTGACCTGCCCCAATTGCATCGGCTCATCACCAGACATGAGCTCGAGTGTCTCTTTACCCAGAGTGTCAGAAGAGACCGCTTCCCCATATGATAGTACGTCCCGGGCAAGAGGTACGACCCTGGACTCATTTGTCGATGGACTTTATCAAAGCTTTGCCTAATTCCTCAGGGAAAACTGTGATTCTGGTGGTTGTTGACCGCTTCAGCTAGATGGCGCACTTTATCGCATTATCAGGTTTACCTAATGCCAAAACTCTCGCTCAAGTGTTTGTCAATAACATCATGAAACTACACAGCATTACCTCTGATGTGGTGTCTGAGGGACTCAATTTGTTTCCAGATTCTGGAAGGCGTTCTGTACTCGTCTGAGGGTTCAATTGTCCTATTCTTCGGCCTTTCATCCTCAGTCGAACGGACAGACTGAGCGCACTAACCAGAATCTGGAGACTTACTTGAGATGTTTTGTCTCTGAGAATCAGGAAGAGTGGTCTTCATTTTTGTCATTGGCTGAGTTTGCCATAAATAACCGTAGGCAGGAGTCCACTGATAAGTCGCTGTTTTTTGGTGCATATGGGTTCCATCCGTAGTTTGGCACATTTTCTGGTATTGAGACTTCTGGTATACCTGAGGAGGAAAGATTCTCCTCTTTGTTGTCATCTATTTGGCGAAAGATTCAAAACAATTTTTAAAAATATGGGCAAAAAGTATAAACGTATGGCTGACAAGAGACGTATGAGTGGTCTGGACCTAAGAGTGGGTGATTCTGTGTTGCTGTCCACAAGAAACAATAAGTTGAAGGTACCCTCTTGGAAGTTGGGGCCAAGGTTTATTGGGCCATTCAAGATCTCTGCCATTATTTAGCCAGTTGCTTTTCGTCTTGAACTTCCACAGGCTTTGAAAATTTATAATGTGTTTCACAAGTCATTGCTGAAAAGATATGTCGAACCTGCTGAACCATTCTCCCTGCCACCCCCTCCTGTCATGGTGGATGGTAATCTTGAATTTCAGATTGCCAGGATAGTGAACTCACATGTTCTTCGTGGATCTCTTCAGTATCTCGTGCACTGGAAGGGTTACGGTTCAGAGGAAAGCATGTGGGTTCTTGCGACCGACGTGAATGCCAGTCGCCTTGTAAAGGCCCTTCACAGGGTGCATCCTGATAAGGTCAGTCCAGGGTGTCCGGAAGTCACTTGTGGAAGGGGGGGGGGGGGTACTGTTACGGTGCCTCCTGTGACAGAAGTGAGAAGATCGGATAGACTTGCTGCACGTGAGGCTATCTGACAGGTCTCTCTGTTTTCCTCTTAGTATGTTATTGTTTGGTAGGATCTCACCTCTCCTCAGGTTCTGCTTGTTATCAGTGATGAGGCTCTATTTAGGTCCACCTCACACTGCTGACCATGCGGTTGATATTTCCTGCTGGAGTTGCTAGAGCTTGCTTTTTTTGGATCTCCTGCTTCTCCATTCTTCTCAAAGCTAAGTACTTGTTGCCTTTTCTGTTTGTTGTTCTCTGGTGTGTTTTGATTCTAGGCCTCAGGGAGACGCAGGTTCCTTCATCTGGAAAGGAACCAGCTGTCTCGTCTCCTGCTACCGATCCTAGGGCTTGTTAGTTTCAGCAGGGCCTAGGTATCTGGCGTATGAGCATTTCCACCATCAGGATTTGCTCATACTGGCAGGAGTTAGGGAAAGGCCTAGGGATTACTAGGAGGTTACCATCCCTCTTCCCTAGCTTTTGAGGTCTAGACTGTTGTCTATTCCTTTTGTGTGTATCTGACGTCACCAGAATTACTGTTAGGCAGAAGTCTTTGCCTAGCATACCCATAGTCAGACCCGGTACATCACTGATTCTAAAGAAAAAGCCCTTGTCCTGCGCAATTCAGCGCAGGGCAAGTGGGAGCTTCAGAGCATGAAATGCTCCAATATTCCACTTATTCATGTTATGGCTGGGTTCAGCTCTGAACCCGGACAAGCCCTTTAAGGCTACTTTCACACTAGCGTTTTTGCTGGATCCGGCAGGGTTCAGCAAAACCGCTTCAGTTACTGATAATACAACCATCTGCATCCTTTATGAACGCATCTGGTTGTATTATCTTTAACATACCCAAGACGGATCTGTCATAAACTCCATTGAAAGTCAATGGGGGACAGATCTGTTTTCTATTGTTCCAGGACGGAAAGCAAACCGCAGCATGCTGCTCTCCGATATGAGAACGGAACAGAATGCATTTTGGAGCATTCTGTTCTGTTCAGTTACGTTTTGTCCCCATTGACAATGAATGGAGACAAAACGGAAGCGTTTTTTTCCGGTATTGAGACCCTATGACGAATCTCAATACAAGAAAATATTAACGCTATTGTGAAAGTAGCCTAGGTGTCACAAAGTTGTAAATATATATTTTTTTTATTAAACTCAAGGATGGTATTGTGTCTCAGGGCACTTTGAATCACTGAATTCAAGCTCAAATACCTGTGAAAGTTTGAAAGGTGAGCTCAATTAAAGGAAAACTATTTAAGGCCTCCTGCACACGACCGTATGGTTTTGCGGTCCGTTTTAAACTGATCCGTTTTTTAGTTTTTTTGTTTCAGTAGTGTTGCCGTTTCTGTTCTGCAGTTCTGTTTTTCAGTTTGTGGATCGCAAACTGAAACGTTAGCATACAATAATGTTTAAACAGTAAGTACATAAAAAAAATTGGGCTGGGCATAAAATTTTCAATAGATGGTTCCGAAAAAAAAGGAAAGGATACGGAAAACATACGGATGCATTCCGTATGCATTCTGTTTTTTTGCGGAACCCTTGACTTGAATGGAGCCACAGAACGTGATTTGCGGTCAATAATAGGACATGTTCTATATTTGAACAGAACGGAAATACGGAAACTTAATGCATACGGAGTACCTTACATTGTTTTTGGGGACCCATTGAAGTGAATGAATCCACATACGGACAGCA
Source organism: Bufotes viridis (assembly GCA_033119425.1). NCBI lineage: Eukaryota > Metazoa > Chordata > Amphibia > Anura > Bufonidae > Bufotes > Bufotes viridis. The sequence goes on from CM065599.1 coordinate 67,341,912, forward strand.
AAAAGAAAGGAAACGGAAAGAAATACAGTCATCTGCAGGAGGCCTAAGAAGGATGTTCCAGATAATTAAGCAGGCCACAGGTTTTAAGCCATATGGGAAAGAAAAAGGATCTCTCTGCTGCCGAAAAGCGTCACATAGTGCACTTCTTTGGACAACGTATGAAAACTTAAGATTTAACGAAAACTTAAGCGTGATCATCGTACTGTGAAGAGATTTGTGGAAAGCTAAAAACGGAACGGAAACGGGAAAAAAAACGTTTGTGTGCAAGAGGCCTAAGGGCTCGTTCACACGACCGTATGGTTTTGCGGTCCGTTTTTAACGGATCCATTTTTTGTGTCAGTAGTGTTTGTGTCTGACTTACCACTTTAGGGACCCTGAAGGTGTGTGACTGACTACTTTCTTCCATGGTACAAAAAGTAGAACTGTGCCTTCCGTAGAAAATTCATCTTCATGCATGCTGCAAAGTGTACCTCCGAGTCATTGTCTGCTATGGGCATAAAAGGAGAGAAACTCATGGTGTGGCCAACATCCTCCCCTGACCTCAACCCTATTGAGAACCTTTGGAGTATCCTCAAGCAAAAGATCTACGAGGGTGGGAGACAGTTCATATCAAAACAACAGCTCTGGGAGGCTATTCTGACATCCTGCAAAGAAATTCAGGCACAAACTCACCAAAAACTCACAAGTTCAATGGATGAAAGAATTGTGAAGGTGATATCAAAGAAGGGGTCCTATGCGAACATGTAACTTGGCCTGTTTTTGATTGAAATAGCTTTAGATTTCAGTAAATATGACCTTTTTGCGCAAATTCTGCAAATTCAACAAATGACCATTTTCAGTTCTTTACAACCTATAACTAATAATTTGGTACAGAGCATTTTGAGTTTTTTTAATTTGTGAAAAAAAATACTGTTATCATTGGGAGGTTTGTTCAATAGAATTTAACTTATACTCTTAATGGTTGATGATTTGAAGATTATATGGTGTCATTTGCATCGACCATTTAGGAAAATCAGAGAAAAATATAATTTGCATAATAATTTGGAACATGGTGAACAGAGGGAGTTAGAACATCTTATCTGGCCATTATGTGACTGGAATCTGTTATTTACCACTGGATTTCAGCTCTGCATCACCATGTCTCAGTGTCATTTCCTCCTGAGACGGTCGGAGAAGTCTAGCTGCTTTGATGTCTCTTATTCACTGCACACACAGAAGACGATTGATCTGTCATATACGACACTATACAGCAGTATAGAGCAGTGTAGCTGTGAATCCAGCACTGGGCTGAGACAGAAAGTTTCCTGGAGTCTTCAGCAGCATTTGTATGTGCCTGTGCCTCTATCTCCAGCCTCCTCCCACTCCCCTCTCTATAGATTTATGTAAGTAGCATTTAACTTGATTCCTCAGTGAGCAGATAATCCATTTTATCTCTCAAGATGGATTTTAGCTGTGAGTTAAGAGGGAATGATCATTTCAGGAGGAAGTGGGGAAATGGCTGATAAGTGAAAATGAGGCATTTTTCTCCAATAACATACACAGCAGACTGTCTTTGGTGCTACCATATTGTGCGGTCCTTGCAGTTATCATCTGGTGTTCCAGGATACCATGGCAGGGTTGATGCTGTCTGGAATCAGGCTTCTCTGTCACTAGTTGGAGGAAAAATGTCAATGGTGGAGCGACATTTTGTAAGATAAAGCTGTTCTTTCTCAGTTTTCACACTCTTTGATCCTAGGCTCTTTTCAATTATACGAGTCTGGGGAGTCTCTGATGATTTTGGGGTGTCTGCCCTGGTTATGGGGTTTGTCTTTTTTGAGAGAGGCTAAAGTAGAACCATGTGTCATATTGACGTGAACTTTTGATTTACACAAAGTTAACCTTCAGGATACATTATACATCCTTATCACTGAGCAGATGGAGCAGGGGCTAGGTGATAGGGCCACCATCATAATGGCAGGTGCAGGGAGTCTTTCCATTGCAGAGAGTGCAGGGTGTACTTTTCATTGATATACAAACATGGAAAAAATTGTTGGTACCCTTCCGTTAAAGAAAGAAAAACCCACAATGGTCACTGAAATAACCCGAAACTGACAAAAGTAATAATAAATAAAAATTTACTGAAAATTAACTAATGAAAGTCAGCCATTGCTTTTGAATTCTGGTTTAATAATAATATATAAAACAAAGTAAATAAACTGGCCTGGACAAAAATGAAGACTCTTTAACTTAACATTTCGTTGGACAACTTTATGAGGCAATCAAGCGATCTCTGCAACTGTGAACGAGACTTCTGCACCTGTCCACAGGTATTTTGGCCACTCCTTGTGAGCAGACTGCATGTTTCAGCTCCTTCCACAGACGTTCAATAAGATTTAGATCAGAGCTCATAGAGGCCACTTCAGAATAGTCCAATTCTATGCTCTTAGACATTCTTGGATGTTTTTAGCTGATGAAACTTGCCAAAAAGCTCTAGTTTTGTCTCATATGTCCCAGGGACATTCTCCAAGGACATATTTTAGCAAATTCCAGTTTTGCTTTTTTATGATTTGCTTTCAACAGTCTTTTTCTCCTCGGTCGTCTTCCATTAAGTCCACTTTTGGATGGAGTGATCTGACACTGATGTACCTTGGGATTCACCTCTAATCTTTTTGGAAGTTGTTCTGGGCTCTTTGGTTACCATTTTTATAACCCACCTCTTCAATCTGCCATCAGTTTTCCTCTTGCGGCTATGTCCAGGGAGGTTGGCTACAGTCCTGTAGACTTTAAACTTCTGAATAATATTCGCAGCTGTAGTAACAGGAACATCAGGCTATGTGCAGATGGTCTTACAGACTTTACTTTTGACATGTTTGTCTATAATTTTCTTTCTGATCTCCTGAGACAAAGCTCTCCTTAGCTTTTTTTGGTCCATGTTCAGTGTGGTACCTACCATGACACCAAACAGCACAGTGGCCACTTTTCAGCCTCTAAATAGGATGAAAAGTACACGTGTGTATCTTCATTTCCACAGTGATCCGCAATATCCCTGTTCCTCATTCTTGGAGGCTTTATGACGCCCTGTTACTGGTGGCCGCTCCCAGGCTCATCAGTCACTGTCCTCTGCTGTCATCCAGTAGCTCCACCGCCTGCTAATAACTACTCATAAAACGTTCTGGTGAAGTCTGTGATCTGCAACCAGCGGGCAAACAGAAGAGATCTGCAGAAAACTGATAAGACTTCTTTATAGCTGCTCATAGTAGCAAATGTATGTGCACCACCGCCTCATCCTGTATACTCCTCACTACTAGTAGTGTACCACCGCCTCATCCTGTATACTCCTCACTTCTAGTAGTGTACCACCGCCTCATCCTGTATACTCCTCACTACTAGTAGTGTACCACCGCCTCATCCTGTATACTCCTCACCACTAGTAGTGTACCACCGCCTCATCTTGTATACTCCTCACTACTAGTAGTGTACCACCCTCATCCTGTATACTCCTCACTACTAGTTGTGTACCACCCTCATCCTGTATACTTCTTACTACTGGTAGTGTACCACCGTATCATCCTGTATACTCCTCACTACCGGCAGTGTACCACAGCCTCATCCTGTATACTCCTCACTACCAGCAGTGTACCACTGCCTCATCCTGTATACTCCTCACTACTGGTAGTGTACCACCGCCTCATCCTGTATACTCCTCTCTACCAGCAGAGTACCACCGCCTCATCCTTTATACTCCTCACTACCGGCAGTGTACCACAGCCTCATCCTGTATACTCCTCACTACTGGTAGTGTACCACAGCCTCATCCTGTATACTCCTCACTACCAGTAGTATACCCCTGCATCATCCTGTATACTCCTCACTACGAGCAGTGCACAATCGCATCATCCTGTATACTCCTCACTACCAGCAGTGTACCACCGCATCATCCTGTATACTCCTCACTACCAGCAGTGTACCATCGCCTCATTCTGTATACTTCTCACTACCAGCAGTGTACCATCGCCTCATCCTGTATACTTCTCACTACCAGCAGTGTACCATCACCTCCTCCTGTATACTCCTCACTACCAGCACTGTACCATCGCCTTGTCCTGTATACTCCTCACTACCAGCAGTGTACCACAGCCTCATCCTGTATACTCCTCACTACCAGCAGTGTACCAGCGCCTCATCCTGTATACTCCTCACTACCGGCAGTGTACCACCGCCTCATCCTGTATACTTCTCACTACCAGCAGTGTACCACCGCCTCATCCTGTATACTCCTCACTATCAGCAGTGTACCATCACCTCATCCTGTATACTCCTCACTACCAGCAGTGTACCATCGCCTCATCCTGTATACTCCTCACTACCAGCAGAGTACCACCGCCTCATCCTGTATACTCCTTACTGCCAGCAGTGTACCATCGCCTCATCCTGTATACTCCTTACTACCAGCAGTGTACCATCGCCTCATCCTGTATACTCCTTACTACCAGCAGTGTACCATCGCCTCATCCTGTATACTCCTCACTACCAGCAGAGTACCACCGCCTCATCCTGTATACTCCTTACTGCCAGCAGTGTACCATCGCCTCATCCTGTATACTCCTTACTACCAGCAGTGTACCATCGCCTCATCCTGTATACTCCTTACTACCAGCAGTGTACCATCGCCTCATCCTGTATACTCCTCAGTAACATCAGTGTACCATCGCCTCATCCTGTATACTCCTCACTACCAGCAGTGTACCATCGCCTCATCCTGTATACTCCTTACTACCAGCAGTGTACCATCGCCTCATCCTGTATACTCCTCAGTAACATCAGTGTACCATCGCTTCATCCTGTATACTCCTCAGTTACAGCAGTGTACCACCGCCATCTATACTCTATACATCAGTGTTCTGTATGTGATTCACAAGACAACAACCTGGAACCACCCATCTTCTATAGTTGGCACTACATGACCTCTCTCTCCTCCTAGCAGCATCTATACTCTGCTAGTAAAGCGACAGATAGCTCTTGCACAGAAGAGAGTAGGTAGCGGTGCAGTTTATCACCGCAGCACCCTGCAGTATTATGCCTCCCAGTCTGTGTAATGATCTATAATGCGAGTCTGGGAACATGTTGAATGTCACTCACATGAAGGTCGACAGCCACGGCGCTGGTAATTACTTTTTGTCTTTATTATTTCCTTGAGAGACTTGTCTCTGAAGGCTGGTTGTATTGTGTAAACTCCAAACGATCTGAGAAATGAGATGCTGGCGGTTTAACATCGCCTACGGCGGCAGCAGTTTACGTTATCTAAACTGGATCTAGTGAGTGACCTAACCCTTCCCTGGAATGGTGCAAAATGAGTTTCCATGTGAAATTATACTAAGTATGTTTATATCACCAGCATATTTCACAGCCACGTACACACATTACAGTCACTCACATCCATCCCTGTCCCCACTTGGCTGAATGTATATTACAAATAAGCCATTCAATATGTTTTTGGAGTACACTGAGCTATGGATTAGTCCCAAACGGCTGCAGGGGAAATAAATAACACAGCTCTGCGTTACCCAGTGGGGCCCTTTACATAAGGGGGCCATAAGGCACCATGATAAAATTCTGTCTGCCTGCAGTCACCCCTAGGGGGAGCTCACTGCATACAGATTTATAGTAAACATAAATACAGTGGTGTCTGGTTTTTCCACCATGATGGCTTATGCCATAAGTAGCTGATAAATGGTGGTCCGACTGTTGGGACCCAACTGACTCCGAGAGGAGAGAAGCTCCCAGCCCTGTTATTAAAAGGCAAAAACACCCTTAGCTAAACCAAATTCTCCTAGAGCATGGCAGCCCCGTGGTGGTCACACCCTGATAACCTTTCCTGCCATAAGTGGCTGGGAGATGTGCGGGCGCAGGTTATAAAGGAGCGGTGGTGAGATACTGTGAATTATGGAGTCATTAGTGCCGATTTATGACCCTGATTATATATCTGGACAGACTTTATCTTGACAGGTGTAGAAATTACAACCATACAATGAGCCTGCAATAAACTGTGCTGACAGGGAGTCCTCTCCACTGTACACTATGTCCCAGGTGTGGGCTCCTGTATACTCCTGAAATACTCTGTGCTGCTTGTCCCCCATTGTCTTACATCAGGGCATTGCCTCTGTCACTGCTTAGGAATGGTCAGCCATCCGCATACTGTTCTCCTCTGTGCTGCTGTGAATCCTCCTTTGACCCGATTGGCAGAAAATCTCATTCAGTCTGTAAAAGTCAGATAATAAAGTTTGCTTCTTGTTTTGTACCTCCCTGCAGAACTTGACAGACGGCTTTTATGACACATTTTTGCTGTATGACCTTTAGTCAGTCGTTCCTCAGCGCGCTTCTTATGCGCAAGTGACATAACTATCACCTTCTGCGCAGCAGCAGTAAAGCGCAGGAGCTTCTTCCATGGCTATGAGGGGTCCCAGCTGGGGTTCAGCCTGTTATGGACTGGCCAAAAGGTTACAAGTCCTTTTCTCTCACCAGACACGGGGGACTACGGGCGGTCCTAATATAGGGGTAGGTAAGGTCATAATACAGCAGTGATGGACGCTCTGTGCACGTCTATAGAGGGGTGTGCAGCACCTTGTACTCGGGGTGTAGACCACTTTAAGTCTCTATAGAGAAACGATGACGGTACTGAGATAATATCCAGATACACGCCATATACAGCACACGTGTGTATTAGTCCCAGTACACTAAGGCTCTGTTCACACGCGGACAGGTTCCTCCACTGTATGAGCACATTTCACCCGATGACTCCCAAGCAGTAAATGTTGTAATCCAACTTTCCTAGAATCAGATAAAAACAACCCGTCTGAATGGAGTGTGTAACGTCACGGAGGACACAAGGGCTGCTCATCAGAGCCTGGTCTTATCTACCAGAGATGCCAAGAAGTCCTGAAATGTCCAATACAATTTACACTTCAGCGCCCCACAGCTTTCAAGATATCTGCTTGTAATCAGTGAAAGGGAACATCCTTGCTGAATACCCCTAGAGAACTACTGCTTATCAGAGCTGAGGGATTGTTACAATGTGCATCCTGTCTAGTCGACCAGCAGCACAAATCTCTCTACTGTCCCGTTACAATGTGTCAGTGCAGATATGATGGCAGTTAGGATTGCTGTACACAATTGTAACAAACCCTAAGCTGTGAGAAGTATTAGGCCAAGAGAGGTAAACAGAAATGCTTGCCACTCACTGACAAGCAGAGTCTTACTAGTTGGAAAATTGCAGAACTTTTCAAGGTTAGTGATTAGTAACAGAAACCTCTAGTAGGCTGGTCCTGATGGGGTTAATGTAATAATAGCTCTGGGCCCCATTACCTCGGCTCATGGACGGAGTCAATGTATGCACAGCAGTGCCGCTCACGTACCAGTATAGAGTGCGGACTGCACCTGCCGCCAGTGGATGGGGGGCATGGGAGGACCCCAGGACTCAAATATCAGTGAGAGGTACAGTATGTGCTCGAGAGAAGAACAATCTAATCCCCGCAATATGAAATACACTGCGAGGGACAGCATCAGTGACACCTACATACACAGAGGGGGAGGGGCTATATACAGACCTGGAGGGGGGGTCCTGAGCAGCGCCCCGCACAGGAACCAGGCCCCTGAATACAGCGAATCTGCGCTTTATATCACATGGACCAGACCTCACCAATTACACCAAGAACATGCTTAACCCTTCCTGCAGAACATCGCTCTGTCCTCTCTACCTCCTGACAGATACATAGTGATATATCCTGCAGATTATTACACCACTGACCTCGCTACAGATCTGCAGAACATCGCTCTGTCCTCTCTACCTCCTGATAGATACACAGTGATATATCCTGCAGATTATTACACCACTGACCTCTCTAGAGATCTGCACTAAAAAGCAGCTGGAGACTTCAATAACTTTGACATTTTTGTGGCTTTTTTCTCAGCTTTTTAAGACTGTTGAGCTTGAAGTCAGACGTTTTTAAAAACAGTTTGTTTACATGTTAATTTTTTGGGTGGAGTAGAGCTATCTGATAAATCCGTTCCACTGACTGTAGGTGTACGGTGGCTGTGATTTTCTCATGTAACCATTCTCCATGCCCGCAGTACACACCTTACAGGGAAGAGTGGCCATCCACCAGTTTATGGTGCAGTTTTTATAACGCCTGTCGTTTTTCTGTGTGATGTTGTGGCCTGATCTTAGGATCCTGCTTTGTTTGTCACAATAGAGAGTAGAAGGAGCGCAGTTCCAGCCCAGCCTCTTGTAGAGAACAGCCCCCAGCCCGTATTGACAGACAAGTCAGGCGCAGGCAGCTGGGGCTGTCATACAGCCTGTGCTTCCAGCTACTGTCACAGTCCAGTGGACTGGGATTCCAGGAATTGGGTGAGGCGGACATGGTCACCCCTGAGCACGTGAGGAGCTAGTGGTGACACACTGGAGACTTAAAGAAAGTTGGAGAACCCTCAACTGGTCATATCAGCAACTCTGGAGACTGAAGGCACAGTGGTGAAGCCTTAGGATGCCACAACGACTATTCCTTCTACTTTTCATTCACTGACAAATATATATGTCAGTACGTTGGGGAATAATGGAACTTAATTTGACTTTACTCCTGCTTGGGAACACCTCGAATGAAACGATGGCTCTCAGTGCAGATGACGACGCCACCATACCCACATATGGGCTTGTGAGTTTCCGAATTCTCATCTGTACTATCTACTCTTTGGTCTGTGCGGTGGGACTGCTGGGCAACTTCTTCGTGATGTATCTAATCTGGGCAAAGAGAGCCACCGGCCTCACTGCCATAGACATCTTTGTCTTCTGCCTGGCCTTGAGTGATTTCCAGTTCGCATTTACCCTGCCTTTCTGGGCTGTGGATGCCATCATGGATTTCAGCTGGCCGTTTGGACATCCGATGTGTAAAATCATCCTGACTATGACTGTCCTAAATGTTTACAACAATGTTTTTCTGCTGACTGCCATGGCGGTAACCAGATATTGGTCGGTGGCCTCAGCGCTGAGTCTCAGGGGTCGGGTGTCCACCTTTGCTGCAAAATGGATGAGCTTTGCTCTTTGGTTATTGGCCGTGGGGGCCACTGTCCCGACCATGATCTTTGCCAGTACCAACACAGTTCTAGGCGATGAGCTTTGTCTTCTGAAGTTTCCCGGAAACAAATGGCTGGCCACCTACCATCTTCAGAGGGTCATCATTGCTTTCGTCATACCACTGGTGGTTATATCTTCTTCTTACATTATGCTCTTGAACTTCTTGAGACAACATAAAGTAAATTCTAACAACCAACATCGGCAGAGCAAGATAACCAATTCCGTCCAGCTGGTGATAATTGTCTTCTTCGTTTGCTGGTTTCCCAACCATGCTGGCATCTTTTGGGGGATCCTCATGAAGTATGAAGTAGTTCAGTGGAGTGATGCATACTACTACTTCCATACTTACGTCTTTCCGATCACTCTGTGCCTTGCTCACAGCAACAGTTGCCTCAATCCTATTATCTACTGTCTCATGAGGAAGGAGTTTCGTAAATCACTTAAAGCTTTGTTTTCGCAGGTAACAAGCATGGCTGCTTCCTACTTGCCCGCAAGCAAGGACAAACAAAGAAACTCTGATCACGAAACATCATTGCCCTTGTACCGGAAATCCAGCTTTCCTCAAACAGTTAGTAAGGACTACCCCATAGCTTCTATGTCTACCATAACCTTAATTCCAGAGGTAACCATAAAAGACCAGAATCAACACAACGGGGAGCCTAATCGACAGGAGACCTCGATAGACTAGATGGGTGACCTACAGACTGCAGGTAATTGATGTCCACCCACGCTCATTAACAATCAACAAGATGCATTTGTGTCAGTGACAAACGAGGGTGAGTGTTTGTCTTCAGCCAGCTTCTCCTGAGAAACACGCGGATGGTGGTATTGTGGCCACAATTGATTCTGTTTACTCTCTGATACTACAAGACACTTTAATGTGTGCCAATGACGGCCGAGCAGTAATCTGCACTTAAGCACGTCAATGCCAGTGATTTGCCTAATGATCCAGAACAACATCTCGTTCTTAACAAAGATCTAATGAATGTCCTTTAATGTATGATTGAGCCGGTTGCCGTGGTCCTGCATAGCCCGGGCAGCGCTCGGCACAACCATGGAAAACAGTTTATCCGTGCATAAACTTTGAGAGAAATTGCTGACGATCGATCTTAAGCTGAAATGTTGGAACAAATGGGGGTGGGAGGAGGTTTGCATATCACGGCGGTGAGATATGGGGTGTTAAAGAAACCTTTGGTCACTTGTTACAACTGGTCATCGATGGGTTTAGGAAAGCATGTCCAGTATGGGTCAATGTTCTTATGAATGTTAGTGCGCCCGATCATTGCCACGTGCAAACCCTCGGGATCAGATATTTTATGCGGTACTAAAAAAGGCATCCAGCATCGCCTCACGTAAACAGGATGTGCGGCCGATAAATGACTATTAACGATCATCCGTCCCCATACTAATGATAATTCCGGCATGTATATGGTTGTTGTATAGTCCATCAGTGCTAGCAGGAAGAAGATCTGCCCATCTACAGGGACTCGGACCAGGATTTTCCTACAGAACTCAGATAATATCTTTCCCCAGGGGGCAAATTAGCTCTTCGTTTTTAGTGCTCTTCCTCTGAGATGGCGACAACAAGCGTCTTATCAATCGATATGTTCCTGAGACTGCCAATTTTCACCAGTGTGATCTGCAATTAACACCTTGTAGAGCTTGTTCCCCACAAATACAGGAGACATACTGTAGTTATTGGACTTACCTTATTGGTCACATTACAGTCTGTGATACGTGCTGTACAAAGTGTTCTTGTGAATATTTTATGGACATAAGGCAGTATAGTATTTTTCTCTTTCTGTTGCTGATGGCAGGTGCACCCTGTAACTCTTCATAGCCCTTGATGACCCGAAGGACGTCAGATCAAGAGCAGCATTTTAATGACACCTTCTATTCCTTGGGGACAACATAAACCGCTGACACAGTTAAATGTGTATCACATCCTAAAAATTGCATGTAACTAGTATTATGAGATGACATATAGTTGTAATACGGCAACATTTTAACCACAACACATTTATTCCTTTCAGAATACAAGGCCAGGTTATATAATTATGCTCCTGTACTGTGAATACGATTATTTGCACGCCACCCTGGTCTCTAGTTAACCAATGCTTGATTGATAACAATTTACTGTTTTGGGAAGGAAAGTAAGAATTACTGTAAGGCAGGACTCGCACCTCTAGATTCTGGAGCCCGTACTCCGGACAGGTCTCCGGGACCGCTGTATTGATTGGTACTCACAGTAACATAGGGACCTGCAGTCGGCCTGGAGTACGAGCTCCAGGACTTGGAGGTGTGAATTGGACTAGGGGTGTATTCACACTGTATTTCTAATGTACAATGACGATATACAGTGGGAGCCTGTGACATGTATCGGCATAAGGTTTTATATCTTGCCCATACTCTCATATGATTAGGGAAAACAGTACGCTGCGTGTTTTTGTGGGATACCTCAGGATAACGTAGTATAGATGCCTGTGCTCTTTTATACAGTTAAAGGGGTTGTGCCAAGTTTACAAGTTATCCCATTTCCCCACCAGTCCTGAGAACAGGTTTCCCAATCACATGGAGCAGCATGTCGAGCATGAGCCCTGCCGGTCCATTCATCCTCTATGGGACCGCGGCAGAGTACAGCATTTGGCTATTTCCCGCAGTCCTATAGAGAAGGAATGTTCGACCTGCCGCTCCATCAGACTAAGGGAACAGGACTCCTGTTCTCGGGATCGGTGGGGGTCCCACTGGTTGGACCCCCTGTGACCAGTTAGTTAGTTGCAAACTTGGCACAATCCCTTTAAGAAGGGGTGCCAGTGTATCTCACGACCTTTAAAAAGGGGTTGTTTATCGCCGTGGTGCTCCCTTTATAAAACCCTGACACTTCCCATGTTCCCCGGAAGTCTCTGTTCACCCGGCTCTAGCTAAGACTAAGGTCCCTTTCACACAAGTGTGATTTCCGCGCGGGTGCAATGCGTGATGTGGACGCATTGCACCCACACTAAATCCTGACCCATTAATTTCAATGGGTCTGTGTACATGAGCGTTTTTTTTTTTAACGCATCACTTCCGTGTTGCGTGAAAATCGCAGCATGTTCTATATTCTGCATTTTCACGCAGCTCTGGCCCCATAGAAGTGAATGGGGCTGTGTGAAAAACGCATTGCATCCGCAAGCAAGTGCGGGTGGATGTGTATTTCACTGATGGTTGCTGGGAGATGTTGTTTGTAAAACCTTCAGTTTTTTATCATGCGTGTGAAAAACGCATCAAAACGCATTGCACTCGCATGATAAAAACTGAACAACTGAACGCAATCGCAGGCAAAACTGAATGGCTTTGCCTGTGAAATTGCACAGTTTTCACTGAACGCATCCGGAACTAATCCGGACACGCTTGTATTGAAGAGGCCTAGGACTAAAACAACTCCACAGATTTTCAGAAGTTGCAGCATGTGAATATACCACTAAAAAATCTAAAACTGCACGGGAGGAAACACCTCTGAACGCCTACACCCAGGGCAGCATTACCTCTTTAGGTGCCCTGGTGCTTTTCCACTTTTCGACGGCGTGATCTCTTTGGTCCTTGAAATTTCTGGGGTTGTGTTCTTCGTATTAGGGCAACAGAAGTCTGGAACCATATGTTGGAAAACTATGGCTAAAGATCTGTGACGAGTGACTGTAGAGACTGGAGTGCTGCTGAAGAGGCTCTATGTCTAAAGGCCCCTTGACCGAAGCACTCCTTCCCGACAACCGCCTGCTGGACATCGGAGGTGAGCGCTCATCCTTCCACCAACAGTATGAAGACGAGGGACCGCTAACTGCGTCACTCGTCCTCATACAGCTGCACTGTTTCTGGTCAGCAGAGTACTGGTTAGACGGCACGATCTGCTGCCCAGAAACAATGATTTAGGTGTCTGGCGCCACCTTTAAACGGGCCAAATAAGGAGCTTTTATACGAGTATATGTTTGAGATAAACGGCCTGAACATCGGCTCTTTATTATTTGTTGCATTTTAGTGGTTTTGCTTTGCTCTTTTAGTATTGCAGCCTTTTCTGAACAGTATAGGATGATAAATATGCAGCGTCTTAATCCAGTTCTCTTTTCCCGACATCTTCAGAGGAGCCCAAGGCCGGCACCATGAACAATGTAAGATTAGAGGAAGACGTGATGCTAATTGTACAATCTGCAGTCATGTTTTCCATCAGTAAATGCTGCCTGCACAGAGCAGCTCACCTTCATATCGAGAACATTTTTCAATGACGTCTTTGCTGGACATGTGAAATTCTACAACCACGTCTTGAATCTTCCTGTAGCCTTCTGGTGCTGTTTAGCTGCGTGCTGGTCCCAGGAACAGATATATCTATCTTCTATGTTGGAGACACGTCTGTGTGTTGAAAGAGGAAGGCCGAGGCCAGGACCTGGCATAAATAATGTGAATTGTGTTCTGGCATGCTGACAGACATTTTATGGCCGGTGTAACAAGACTTTACCTTGTGAAGGCTGGATTGCGACACTGCAGAGCTGACCTTGTAGAGGGCACACCCCTGGGTAACATGGAGACCAGCTGAGGATGTCCCTGACATGAGCCGACATATTGCATGTTGCCCAAGTACTGGAGATGCTGTACTTTTATATAGTGTTACAACTATTGACTACAAATTGCTTCTGTGTACTTTATTATAGATACAGTATATATGTCTGTATGTGAAGCTATAGAATTACATGTGCCCACTCTTGCCATAACACCACCGACTGATGAACATAGAGAACGGAAGGACCCGTGCAAAGAGGATAAAGCTGGAGTGAAAATGGGGATTAAAGAACATTGTAAACTCAACCCAAAGTCTGAGAGTCCTTTATAAAGGAACCTTCACATCCGTGGATATATTACATCAGTGACGTCACCGCTCTCCACATATCAGTGACATCACCGCTCTCCACATATAAGTGATATATTACATCAGTGACATCACCGCTCTCCACATATAATGATATATTACATCAGTGACATCACCGCTCTCCACATATAATGATATATTACATCAGTGACATCACCGCTCTCCACATATAATGATATATTACATCAGTGACGTCACCGCTCTCCACATATAATGATATATTACATCAGTGACATCACCGCTCTCCATATATAATGATATATTACATCAGTGACATCACCGCTCTCCACATATAATGATATATTACATCAGTGACGTCACCGCTCTCCACATATAATGATATATTACATCAGTGACATCACCGCTCTCCACATATAATGATATATGACATCAGTGACATCACCGCTCTCCACATATAATGATATATGACATCAGTGACATCACCGCTCTCCACATATAATGATATATGACATCAGTGACATCACCGCTCTCCACATATAAGTGATATATTACATCAGTGACATCACCGCTCTCCACATATAATGATATATTACATCAGTGACATCACCGCTCTCCACATATAATGATATATGACATCAGTGACATCACCGCTCTCCACATATAATGATATATGACATCAGTGACATCACCGCTCTCCACATATAATGATATATGACATCAGTGACATCACCGCTCTCCACATATAATGATATATGACATCAGTGACATCACCGCTCTCCACATATAAGTGATATATTACATCAGTGACATCACCGCTCTCCACATATAATAATATATTACATCAGTGACATCACCGCTCTCCACATATAATGATATATGACATCAGTGACATCACCGCTCTCCACATATAATGATATATTACATCAGTGACATCACCGCTCTCCACATATAATGATATATTACATCAGTGACATCACCGCTCTCCACATATAAGTGATATATTACATCAGTGACATCACCACTCTCCACATATAATAATATATGACATCAGTGACATCACCGCTCTCCACATATAATAATATATTACATCAGTGACATCACCGCTCTCCACATATAATGATATATTACATCAGTGACATCACCGCTCTCCACATATAATGATATATTACATCAGTGACATCAACGCTCTCCACATATAAGTGATATATTACATCAGTGACATCACCGCTCTCCACATATAATGATATATTACATCAGTGACATCACCGCTCTCCACATATAATGATATATTACATCAGTGACATCACTGCTCTCCACATATAAGAGGCATATTACATCAGTGACATCACCGCTCTCCACATATAATAATATATTACATCAGTGACATCACCGCTCTCCACATATAATAATATATTACATCAGTGACATCAACGCTCTCCACATATAAGTGATATATTACATCAGTGACATCACCGCTCTCCACATATAATGATATATTACATCAGTGACATCACCGCTCTCCACATATAATGATATATTACATCAGTGACATCACTGCTCTCCACATATAAGAGGCATATTACATCAGTGACATCACCGCTCTCCACATATAATGATATATTACATCAGTGACATCAACGCTCTCCACATATAAGTGATATATTACATCAGTGACATCACCGCTCTCCACATATAATGATATATGACATCAGTGACATCACCGCTCTCCACATATAATGATATATTACATCAGTGACATCACCGCTCTCCATATATAATGATATATTACATCAGTGACATCACCGCTCTACACATATAAGTGATATATTACATCAGTGACATCACCGCTCTCCATATATAATATATTACATCAGTGACATCACCGCTCTCCACATAGAATGATATATTACATCAGTGACATCACCGCTCTCCACATATAAGTGATATCTTACATCAGTGACATCACCGCTCTCCACATATATAGTGATATATTACATCAGTGACATCACTGCTCTCCACATATAATGATATATTACATCAGTGACATCACCGCTTTCCACATATAAGTGATATATGACATCAGTGACATCACCGCTCTCCACATATAATGATATATTACATCAGTGACATCACCGCTCTCCACATATAATGATATATTACATCAGTGACATCACCGCTCTCCACATATAAGTGATATATTACATCAGTGACATCACCGCTCTCCACATATATAGTGATATATTACATCAGTGACATCACTGCTCTCCACATATAATGATATATTACATCAGTGACATCACCGCTTTCCACATATAAGTGATATATGACATCAGTGACATCACCGCTCTCCACATATAATAATATATTACATCAGTGACATCACCGCTCTCCACATATAATGATATATTACATCAGTGACATCACCGCTCTCCACATATAAGTGATATATTACATCAGTGACATCACCGCTCTCCACATATATAGTGATATATTACATCAGTGACATCACTGCTCTCCACATATAATGATATATTACATCAGTGACATCACCGCTTTCCACATATAAGTGATATATGACATCAGTGACATCACCGCTCTCCACATATAATGATATATTACATCAGTGACATCACCGCTCTCCACATATAATAATATATTACATCAGTGACATCAACGCTCTCCACATATAAGTGATATATTACATCAGTGTCATCACCGCTCTCCACATATAATGATATATTACATCAGTGACATCACCGCTCTCCACATATAATGATATATTACATCAGTGACATCACTGCTCTCCACATATAAGAGGCATATTACATCAGTGACATCACCGCTCTCCATATATAATGATATATTACATCAGTGACATCACCGCTCTACACATATAAGTGATATATTACATCAGTGACATCACCGCTCTCCATATATAATATATTACATCAGTGACATCACCGCTCTCCACATATAATGATATATTACATCAGTGACATCACCGCTCTCCACATATAAGTGATATATTACATCAGTGACATCACCGCTCTCCACATATATAGTGATATATTACATCAGTGACATCACTGCTCTCCACATATAATGATATATTACATCAGTGACATCACCGCTTTCCACATATAAGTGATATATGACATCAGTGACATCACCGCTCTCCACATATAATGATATATTACATCAGTGACATCACCGCTCTCCACATATAATAATATATTACATCAGTGACATCACCGCTCTCCACATATAAGTGATATATTACATCAGTGACATCACCGCTCTCCACATATAAGTGATATATTACATCAGTGACATCACTGCTCTCCACATATAATGATATATTACATCAGTGACATCACCGCTCTCCACATATAAGTGATATATTACATCAGTGACATCACCGCTCTCCACATATAAGTGATATATTACATCAGTGACATCACTGCTCTCCACATATAATGATATATTACATCAGTGACATCACCGCTCTCCACATATAAGTGATATATGACATCAGTGACATCACCGCTCTCACATATAATGATATATTACATCAGTGACATCACCGCTCTCCACATATAATAATATATTACATCAGTGACATCACCGCTCTCCACATATAATGATATATTAGATCAGTGACATCACTGCTCTCCACATATAATGATATATTACATCAGTGACATCACCGCTCTCCACATATAATAATATATTACATCAGTGACATCACCGCTCTCCACATATAAGTGATATATTACATCAGTGACATCACCGCTCTCCACATATAATAATATATTACATCAGTGACATCACCGCTCTCCACATATAATGATATATTAGATCAGTGACATCACTGCTCTCCACATATAATGATATATTACATCAGTGACATCACCGCTCTCCACATATAATAATATATTACATCAGTGACATCACCGCTCTCCACATATAAGTGATATATTACATCAGTGACATCACCGCTCTCCACATATAAGTGATATATTACATCAGTGACATCACCGCTCTCCACATATAATAATATATTACATCAGTGACATCACAGCTCTCCAGATATAGTGATATATTACATCAGTGACATCACCGCTCTCCACATATAAGTGATATATTACATCAGTGATATCACCGCTCTCCACATATAATAATATATTACATCAGTGACATCACTGCTCTCCACATATAATGATATATTACATCAGTGACATCACCGCTCTCCACATATAAGTGATATATGACATCAGTGACATCACCGCTCTCCACATATAATGATATATTACATCAGCGACATCACCGCTCTCCACATATAATGATATATTACATCAGTGACATCACCGCTCTCCACATATAAGTGATATATTACATCAGTGACATCACCGCTCTCCACATATAATGATATATTACATCAGTGACATCACCGCTCTCCAGATATAGTGATATATTACATCAGTGACATCACCGCTCTCTACATATAATGATATATTACATCAGTGACATCACCGCTCTCCACATATAATAATATATTACATCAGTGACATCACCGCTCTCCACATATAATGATATATTACATCAGTGACATCACCACTCTCCACATATAAGTGATATATTACATCAGTGACATCACCGCTCTCCACATATAGTGATATATTACATCAGTGACATCACCGCTCTCCACATATAATGATATATTACATCAGTGACATCACCGCTCTCCACATATAATGATATATTACATCAGTGACATCACCGCTCTCCACATATAATGATATATTACATCAGTGACATCACCGCTCTCCACATATAAGTGATATATTACATCAGTGACATCACCGCTCTCCACATATAAGTGATATATTACATCAGTGACATCACCGCTCTCCACATATAAGTGATATATTACATCAGTGACATCACCGCTCTCCACATATAATGATATATTACATCAGTGACATCACCGCTCTCCACATATAAGTGATATATTACATCAGTGACATCACCGCTCTCCACATATAAGTGATATATTACATCAGTGACATCACCGCTCTCCACATATAAGTGATATATTACATCAGTGACATCACCGCTCTCCACATATAATGATATATTACATCAGTGACATCACCGCTCTCCACATATAATGATATATTACATCAGTGACATCACCGCTCTCCACATATAAGTGATATATTACATCAGTGACATCACCGCTCTCCACATATAAGTGATATATTACATCAGTGACATCACCGCTCTCCACATATAAGTGATATATTACATCAGTGACATCACCGCTCTCCACATATAAGTGATATATTACATCAGTGACATCACCGCTCTCCACATATGAGTGATATATGACATCAGTGACATCACCGCTCTCCACATATAAGTGATATATGACATCAGTGACATCACCGCTCTCCACATATAAGTGATATATTACATCAGTGACATCACCGCTTTCCACATATAATGATATATTACATCAGTGACATCACCGCTCTCCACATATAAGTGATATATTACATCAGTGACATCACCGCTCTCCACATATAAGTGATATATGACATCAGTGACATCACCGCTCTCCACATATAATGATATATTACATCAGTGACATCACCGCTCTCCACATATAATGATATATTACATCAGTGACATCACCGCTCTCCACATATAAGTGATATATGACATCAGTGACATCACTGCTCTCCACATATAATGATATATTACATCAGTGACATCACCGCTCTCCACATATAATGATATATTACATCAGTGACATCACCGCTCTCCACATATAAGTGATATATTACATCAGTGACATCACCGCTCTCCACATATAAGTGATATATGACATCAGTGACATCACCGCTCTTCACATATAATATTACATCAGTGACATCACCGCTCTCCACATATAAGTGATTTATTACATCAGTGACATCACCGCTCTCCACATAAAATGATATATGACATCAGTGACATCACTGCTCTTCATATATAAGTGATATATTACATCAGTGACATCACCGCTCTCCACATATAATGATATATTACATCAGTGACATCACCGCTCTCCACATATAAGTGATATATTACATCAGTGACATCACCGCTCTCCACATATAAGTGATATATTACATCAGTGACATCACCGCTCTCCACATATAAGTGATATATTACATCAGTGACATCACCGCTCTCCACATATAATGATATATTACATCAGTGACATCACCGCTCTCCACATATAATGATATATGACATCAGTGGCATCACCGCTTTCCACATATAATGATATATTACATCAGTGACATCACCACTCTCCACATATAAGTGATATATTACATCAGTGACATCACCGCTCTCCACATATAAGTGATATATGACATCAGTGACATCACCGCTCTCCACATATAATGATATATTACATCAGTGACATCACTGCTGTCCATATATAAGTGATATATTACATCAGTGACATCACCACTCTCCACATATAAGTGATATATTACATCAGTGACATCACCGCTCTCCACATATAAGTGATATATTACATCAGTGACATCACCGCTCTCCACATATAAGTGATATATTACATCAGTGACATCACCGCTCTCCACATATAATGATATATTACATCATTGACATCACCGCTCTCCACATATAATGATATATGACATCAGTGGCATCACCGCTCTCCACATATAATGATATATTACATCAGTGACATCACCACTCTCCACATATAATGATATATTACATCAGTGACATCACCGCTCTCTACATATAATGATATATTACATCAGTGACATCACCGCTCTCCACATATAAGTGATATATGACATCAGTGACATCACCGCTCTTCACATATAATATTACATCAGTGACATCACCGCTCTCCACATATAAGTGATTTATTACATCAGTGACATCACCGCTCTCCACATAAAATGATATATGACATCAGTGACATCACTGCTCTCCATATATAAGTGATATATTACATCAGTGACATCACCGCTCTCCACATATAATGATATATTACATCAGTGACATCACCGCTCTCCACTTATAAGTGATATATTACATAAGTGACATCACCGCTCTCCACATATAAGTGATATATTACATCAGTGACATCACCGCTCTCCACATATAATGATATATTACATCAGTGACATCACCGCTCTCCACATATAAGTGATATATGACATCAGTGACATCACCGCTGTCCACATATAATGATATATTACATCAGTGACATCACCACTCTCCACATATAATGATATATTACATCAGTGACATCACCGCTCTCCACATATAATGATATATTACATCAGTGACATCACCGCTCTCCACATATAATTATATATTACATCAGTGACATCACCGCTCTCCACATATAATGATATATTACATCAGTGACATCACCGCTGTCCACATATAATGATATATTACATCAGTGACATCACCGCTCTCCACATATAATGATATATTACATCAGTGACATCACCGCTGTCCACATATAATGATATATTACATCAGTGACATCACCGCGCTCCACATATAAGTGATTTATTACATCAGTGACATCACCGCTCTCCACATATAAGTGATATATGACATCAGTGACATCACCGCTCTCCACATATAAGTGATATATTACATCAGTGACATCACCGCTCTCCACATATAATGATATATTACATCAGTGACATCACCGCTCTCCACATATAAGTGATTTATTACATCAGTGACATCACCGCTCTCCACATATAAGTGATATATGACATCAGTGACATCACCGCTCTCCACATATAAGTGATATATTACATCAGTGACATCACCGCTCTCCACATATAATGATATATTACATCAGTGACATCACCGCTCTCCACATATAAGTGATATATTACATCAGTGACATCACCGCTCTCCACATATAATGATATATTACATCAGTGACATCACCGCTCTCCACATATAATGATATATTACATCAGTGACATCACCACTCTCCACATATAATGATATATTACATCAGTGACATCACCGTTCTCTACATATAAGTGATTTATTACATCAGTGACATCACCGCTCTCCACATATAAGTGATATATGACATCAGTGACATCACCGCTCTCCACATATAAGTGATATATTACATCAGTGACATCACCGCTCTCCACATATAATGATATATTACATCAGTGACATCACCGCTCTCCACATATAATAATATATTACATCAGTGACATCACCGCTCTCCACATATAAGTGATATATTACATCAGTGACATCACCGCTCTCCACATATAATGATATATTACATCAGTGACATCACCACTCTCCACATATAATGATATATTACATCAGTGACATCACCGCTCTCCATATATAATAATATATTACATCAGTGACATCACTGCTCTCCACATATAAGTGATATATTACATCAGTGACATCACCGCTCTCCACATATAAGTGATATATTACATCAGTGACATCACCGCTCTCCACATATAATGATATATTACATCAGTGACATCACCGCTCTCCATATATAATAATATATTACATCAGTGACATCACCGCTCTCCACATATAAGTGATATATTACATCAGTGACATCAATTGCGGACCCGGCCGGGACATCGTCTGTCCCCATTAAAATTAATGGGTCCGCAGTTCTGTTGTGCAAAATGCGGAACAGAGTTGCGGACGTGTGAATGGACCCTAAGATTTTGATTTTCTGGCGTGCTCTGCTCTGTTTTCCTTGCTCCACCATACAATGGGTGATATTCCATTTATGACAATCCTTTAGGTTACTGCTGATACTTTCTTTAGGGAAGGCCTCTAAGCTGGAGATCCTGCATCATTCTCGACTTCCTTCCTATGTGCTTATAATCTAATGTCCTGTATAATGACGTACACCGGTACAGCGATGGCCTGCACTGAAGTATAACCCGTATATTGATGTATGTTGTCCAGGCCAGCACCAGAACAGCTGAATGCAGATGGAGAACCGACAGACGGAAGGAGGCTATGTGCAGGGTGGGTGATAATGGAGTTATGTATACATGTAAACTGGTTCCATCCAGAGCTCAGCTTTGGTATCTCCACCACACTCCCTGCGACATGACAATTATGAATGGGAGATATACAGCCACAGCATGGGAAAGAGTCCTTACAGAGCCGCAACCTTTAGTGCAACTGTCAACAGAGATCCATCATGTGGGTGCAGCTATGCGAGATGGATCTGACACACACATTATGGTAAGTGACATGTTATCAGGATTTACGGACCATTGGATGCCGGGTTAATGGAAATTTACTGTAAAATCTTTTATTTAGAACATGCTAAGTCTTGTTCATCCTGAATGGATCCATACGAACCTCATACAGTAAAAGTGATAGAGATGAACACACCCGTCTCTGTACCTCCACATTACGGACCTTTCCCATATTTTTGTTGCCTCGGTCACTATTTTCCGGTGTTCCCGAACATCTGCCTTTTAGTTCTGTGATTCTCCCAGGAGACCCTGGGAATTGGTGACATTCCCACACCCCGGCCTTACAGACCTCTGACACCGGCACAACATGGAGTCTGCTGCGGGCCGAAAGCTCTGTATCACACAGGATAGGATTAGATACACCGCTAAGCAGACTGTATCACACAGGATAGGATTAGATACACAGCTCAGCAGGCAGTATCACACAGGATAGGATTAGATACATAGCTCAGCAGACAGTATCACACAGGATAGGATTAGATACACAGCTCAGCAGACTGTATCATACAGGATAGGATTAGATACACAGCTCAGCAGGCAGTATCACACAGGATAGGATTAGATACACCACCCAGCAGACTGTATCACACAGGACAGGATTAGATACACAGCTCAGCAGACTGTATCACACAGGATAGGATTAGATACACAGCTCAGCAGGCAGTATCACACAGGATAGGATTAGATACACCGCAAAGCAGACTGTATCACACAGGACGGGATTAGATACACCACCCAGCAGACTGTATCACACAGGATAGGATTAGATACACCACCCAGCAGACTGTATCACACAGGACAGGATTAGATACACAGCTCAGCAGACTGTATCACACAGGAGAGGATTAGATACACAGCTCAACAGACTGTATCACACAGGATAGGATTAGATACAGCGCTCAGCAGACAGTATCACACAGGATAGGATTAGATACACAGCTCAGCAGACTGTATCGCACAGGGTAGGATTAGATACACAGCAGACAGTATCACACAGGATAGGATTAGATACACAGCTCAGCAGACTGTATCGCACAGGGTAGGATTAGATACACAGCTCAGCAGACAGTATCACACAGGATAGGATTAGATACACAGTTCACCAGGCAGTATCACACAGGATATGGTTAGATACACAGATCAGCAGACTGTATCACACAGGATAGGATTAGATACACAGCTCAGCAGACTGTATCACACAGGATAGTATTAGATACACAGCTCAGCAGACAGTATCACGCAGGATAGGATTAGATACACAGCTCAGCAGACAGTATCACACAGGATAGGATTAGATACACAGCTCAGCAGACTGTATCACACAGGACAGGATGAGATACACAGCTCAGCAGACAGTATCACACAGGATAGGATTAGATAGACAGCTCAGCAGACAGTACCACAAAGTATAGGATCAGATACACAGCTCAGAAGACGGTATCACACATGATAGGATTAGATACACAGCTCAGCAGACAGTATCACACAGGATAAGATTAGATACACAGCTCAGCAGACTGTATCACACAGGATAGGATTAGATACACAGCTCAGCAGACAGTATCACACAGGACAGGAGTAGATAGAGAGCTCAGCAGACAGTATCACACAGGATAGGATTAGATACACAGCTAAGCAGACAGTATCACACAGGATAGGATTAGATACACAGCTCAGCAGACAGTATCACACAGGATAGGATCAGATACACAGCTCAGCAGACAGTATCACACAGGATAGGATTAGATACACCGCTCAGCAGACAGTATCACACAGGATAGGATTAGATACACAGCTCAGCAGACAGTATCACACAGGATAGGATTAGATACACAGCTCAGCAGACAGTATCACACAGGATTAGATACACAGTTCAGCAGACAGTATCACACAGGATAGGATTAGATACACAGCTCAGCAGACTGTATCGCACAGGATAGGATTAGATACACAGCTCAGCAGACAGTATCACACAGGATAGGATAAGATACACAGCTCAGCAGACAGTATCACACAGGACAGGATTGGATACACAGCTCAGCAGACAGTATCACACAGGAGAGGATTAGATACACAGCTCAGCAGACAGTATCACACAGGACAGGATTGGATACACAGCTCAGCAGACAATATCACACGTGATATGATTGGATACGTTAGATACCCAGGTCAGCAGTGTGAAGATGAATAAGTAGATGATGGGGATGTAGTGCTGTGCCGTCTGATGAGGCTGTGTATGTGATCAGCTAACAGGATTTCTATTAACCATATTGAGCTGAGGCCACAGATAATGAGATTTCTCGGATGAGCAGATGAGACTTCACCTGCCACTAGGAGACGGTGTCTGAGGAGAAGATATTACTAAGACGTGCTGGTAATCTGCTCACATCATCGGGAGACACGAGCTTTCACTTCTTATATTACACAGGTGTCCATATTGACAGGTCTAGGGACTCCTGAGGCCAGCACAGACATTGCGGGGATATCGCTGGGACCCGCACCTACAATGAGAACTGAGCGGGGAAATGAACAGAGGGCGCACTGCCGAAAATAGCCGAGCCTTTCCGCCTGCCCCATATAAATGAATAAGAGCATGGGCCGCGCATGCGTGTTGCACTCCCATTCACTTCTATGGGAGCAGCGCTTGGTGGTGAACGGACCCTCGAAATCCAGGGTCCTCCAGCCACAGCGTTTTCTGCTTTGTTCTCGTTGTAGGTGCGGGTTCCCGCACCTTTCAGACAATGAGGGCATACATTGTCTGAGATGGGAATACCCCTTTAAAAATGTATCAGCATTTGCTTCTGCATAGCGTGATCCAGTCCTTCACCTAACTGCTGGCGCTGCAGAACCTGACATAAATCCCTCAGAGCTCTGCTCCTGACAGCTCTCTCTGCTCTCCCCCCTTCTTTCAGACAGCAGCAGGGAGGGGAAGGATGTTCTATATGGCAATCAGAGGGTGGAGAGGGGAGAAAGCATCCAAGGAGTGCAGCTCAGGCCCCTTTCACATCAGCGTTTTAGCTTTCCGTCCTAGAGTTCCGTCCTCGGGGCTCTAGGACGGAAATATACTGATCAGGATTATCCTAATTCATTCTGAATGGAGAGCAATCCGTTCAGGATGCATCAGGATGTCTTCCGTTCAGTATGTGAACGTTTTTTGGACGTTGACAAAAGCGCAGCATGCTGCGGATTTGTCTCCGTCCAAAAATCAGGAAGACATGCCGAAACGCCGGATCCGGAATTAATGCCCATTGAAGTGCATTAATCCGGATCCGGCCTTAAGCTAAACGTCGTTTCGGCGCATCGCCGGATCCGACGTTTAGCTTTTTCTCAATTATTACCATGGCAGCCAGGACGCTAAAGTCCTGGTTGCCATGGTAAAATGTAGTGGGGAGCGGGGGAGCAGTATACTTACCATCCGTGCGGCTCCCGGGGCGCTCCAGAGTGACGTCAGGGCGCCCCAGAAGCATGGATCAAGTGTTCGCATGGATCACGTGATCCATGGGCATGGGGCGCTCTGGCGTCATTCAGGAGCGCCCGGAGCCGCACGGACGTTAAGTATACTGCTCCCCCGCTCCCCACTACTACTATGGCAACCAGGACTTTAATAGCGTCCTGGCTGCCATAGTAACCTGAAAGCATACTGAAGACTGATCAGGATCCTGATCAGTCTTCTAATGCTTTCAGGCGACTTGCGTTCTGACGGATCCGGCGGAACGGAAGTGCCTGCCGGATCCTCAGAACGCAAGTGTGAAAGAGGCCTTACACAGGTTGCAGACACAGAGGGAACCACACACAAAGTAGTCGACAGACAGAAGAGAGAAGCATCCCAGACACACCGATTCAGTATACACAGTGTACAGTGTTACTGTGAGGGACAGTTGCACACTGGATACGGATCCGTTGCACACTTGAACAAGCTATGGCTTGGGGCTGCTCCCAAGGGAGTTATCTAAGATTTCCCTTATTAATTACACTTTAACCCCTATATAGAGATCTAGACTTCACTGCGAAGGAACCACCAGGCCGCTACCTCAATAAATAGTTTCTCCTCAAGTGACAGCTGACCCATGGGGGGTCAAGAGAAACTGGTCAGGGCACCAAGGATCAGCCAAAACTGACGTCATAGACAAGCGAAGGTCAGTCAAAGTTCGTGCAATCCAATACCCAGTGAAAGGTCAGGGCAGGCGGCTCAGGGTTGGCAAGTGCCAATACAAGTGACAATATATCATTATACCATTATATAGTGGCCATAGTTTTGAATAGCGCAAGAATAAGCTAATGCTGGTACCTCCCCGTTTTGCTCCCTGCCCCAGAGATATACGCTGGTGAACGACAGGCGATAGCACACCTTTGCGTTCCATTCGAACCGGAAGTGACAGCGCAGTGACCTTCGCGTTCCACCAGAGCGAGAAAGTTCCCTCCTCTCGCCTGAGGCCCTGATGAGACTACTATCCCCTTCCCCGGCCCATATAGCTATCTATTTAATAGGGGACTGGAGAGCCGCACTATAAGGAATATTTTTGCATTACAGAAAATATCTATAAACATCCAAGACAATCTGCATGCAATCCACAAGATATACCCATACACTTCCATGATTTTATTATTTTAGATGTATATTGATTGTTCCTGAAGAATGGGATATGTTGTAACAACCCCGAAACGCGTTGAGCCTAGCTGTCATACCAATAAAAGGAAATTGCCAGAAGTACCATCAGTGGCGACTGCTGTATTTTCCTCAGATTCTACAAGCGATCCAGGCGAGGGAGTTGAGCCTATGGGTGTCTTGAGTTTATCCCATAGACCCAGTGTAGGCCTGGAAGCCTGGGTCTTGCTGAGGAAAGTTCCCATGCCCAGGGTGACCCCTCCCTGTGCTTGCCCCAGACATCAGGACAGCACTAACACACGTCCTTACAGCTAGGAGGCAGTATTATAGTAGTTATATTCTTGTACATAGGAGCAGTATTATAGTAGTTATATTCTTGTACATAGGGAGCAGTATTATACTAGTTATATTCTTGTACATAGGAGCAGTATTATAGTAGTTATATTCCTGTATATAGGAGCAGTATTATAGTAGTTATATTCTTGTACATAGGAGCAGTATTATAGTAGTTATATTCCTGTACATAGGAGCAGTATTATAGAAGTTATATTCTTGTACATAGGAGCAGTATTATAGTAGTTATATTCTTGTACATAGGGGCAGTATTATAGTAGTTATATTCTTGTACATAGGAGATGTATTATAGTAGTTATATTCTTGTACATAGAAGCAGTATTATAGTAGTTATATTCTTGTACATAGAAGCAGTATTATAGTAGTTATATTCCTGTACATAGGAGCAGTAGTATAGTAGTTATATTCCTGTACATAGGAGCAGTATTATAGTAGTTATATTCCTGTACATAGGAGGAATATTATAGTAGTTATATTCTTGTACATAGAAGCAGTATTATAGTAGTTATATTCTTGTACATAGGAGCAGTATTATAGTAGTTATATTCTTGTACATAGGAGCAGTATTATAGTAGTTATATTCTTGTACATAGGAGCAGTATTATAGTAGTTATATTCTTGTACATAAGAGCAGTATTATAGTAGTTATATTCTTGTACATAGGAGGCAGTATTATAGTAGTTATATTCTTGTACATAGGGGGCAGTATTATAGTAGTTATATTCTTGTACATAGGAGCAGTATTATAGTAGTTATATTCTTGTACATAGGAGCAGTATTATAGTAGTTATATTCTTGTACATAGGAAGCAGTATTATAGTATTTATTTTCTTGTACATAGGAGGCAGTATTATAGTAGTTATATTCCTGTACATAAAAGCAGTATTATAGTAGATATATTACGGCACATAGACATCAAGTACTGTTGTATCTTAGCTGAGTCGTGACTTTTACCCACTATATAAGATTTGATTACGGTAACAGCGTCTGGTGTAAGATTTTAGAGGGGTCACAGGGAGTTTAAAAAGAAAGAGTTATGCCAATACACTCAATTGAATTAGTCAGTCTCGGCGTACCAAAATTACCGAGACTGACTAGAGTCTGCGGTCACCATATTACAAGACTCTATCAGGGAAATGTCCTTTATTCGCTCTGAGAAGAGCCAGGTTCTCTATGGCAATATCACACACGACAGGATTAGATACACAGCAGACAGTATCACACATGACAGGATTAGAAACATAGCTGAGGAGACAGTATCACAAATAATAAAATGAGATACAGCAGGCTGTGCAGTTAGTATCTCAGTATAAGGGCTCATGCACACGGCCATATGTATTTTGTGGTCCCCAAAAAATGGATCCGGAAAAAATACGGATGACGTCCGTGTATCGGTGTATATTCCATATTTTGCGGAACAGAACAGCTGGGCCCTAATAGAACAGTCCTATTTTTGTCTGTAATGCAAAAACGGAATGCACATGGAGTAACTTCCAAAAACGGAACGGACACGGAAAGAAAATATGTTCGTGTGCATGAGCGGTAATGGAGGGGATGATAATCCATTATAGGTCAGATGTGAAAACTTGTACGGTGCCTCTATTTACAAGGCGACGAGATGAGAATTAACGATGATTTTATTTCCTTTTACAATGCGGAGATTGATCGGTCACTTCCAGTTATTCAGGTAATATAGCAGGAACGCTCGTAAACCAGGCGACATCATGGCCGCTCCAAAACGTGCGCTGGGTTTAATTTCCTCTTTTTATTAATATTTAACTAAATGGTATTTTTATTACAAATTAAAAGGAATTTGATTTAATTACCACACCAGATATAAAAACACAATGGATACAGCGGCTATTGTCTATACACTGACATAGTGGCCAGCACGATGAAATCCCCTCCAGGGAGCAGAGCTAGTGTATCTAATCCTACCATGTGTGATACTGTCTGCTAAGCTGTGTATCTAATCCTACCATGTGTGATACTGTCTGCTGAGCTGTGTATCTAATCCTATCCTGTGTGATACTGCCTGGTGAACTGTGTATCTAATCCTACCATGTGTGATACTGTCTGCTGAGCTGTGAATCTAATCCTACCATGTGTGATACTGTCTGCTGAGCTGTGTATCTAATCCTACCATGTGTGATACTGTCTGCTGAGCTGTGTATCTAATCCTCCCATGTGTGATACGGTCTGCTGAGCTGTGTATCTAATCCTATCCTGTAAAATACTCTCTGCTGAGCTGTGTATCTAATCCTATCCTGTGTGATACTGTCTGCTGAGCTGTGTATCTAATCCTACCATGTGTGATACAGTCTGCTGAGCTGTGTATCTAATACTATCCTGTGTGATACTGTCTGCTGAGCTGTGTATCTAATCCTACCATGTGTGATACTGTCTGCTGAGCAGTGTATCTAATCCTACCATGTGTGATACTGTCTGCTGAGCTGTGTATCTAATCCTATCCTGTGTGATACTGCCTGGTGAACTGTGTATCTAATCCTATCCTGTGTGATACAGTCTGCTGAGCTGTGTATCTAATCCTCTCCTGTGTGATACAGTCTGCTGAGCTGTATATCTAATTCTCTCCTGTGTGATACAGTCTGCTGAGCTGCGTATCTAATCCTCTCCTGTGTGATACAGTCTGCTGAGCTGTGTATCTATTCTTCTCCTGTGTGATACAGTCTGCTGAGCTGTGTATCTAATCCTCTCCTGTGTGATACAGTCTGCTGAGCTGTGTATCTATTCTTCTCCTGTGTGATACAGTCTGCTGAGCTGTGTATCTATTCTTCTCCTGTGTGATACAGTCTGCTGAGCTGTGTATCTAATCCTCTCCTGTGTGATACAGTCTGCTGAGCTGTGTATCTATTCTTCTCCTGTGTGATACAGTCTGCTGAGCTGTGTATCTACACGCCTGTGTCAGTGCAGTCTGTGGGGTGTATCCGTCCCCGTAGGCTGACCCATTAATCAGCTCTCACAGGCTGCGCTCGGGATCACCACGGGAGCCCGGCACAGAGTGAAGCCGACCTCCCACTGTAACGGCCATCAGTGGACATAACTCTGATGCCGGCCTCTAAATTTCCTAGAACCCAAGTTTGGGAAACGTTTTTTTACAGTAGAAATTCATTTCTGAAGTTATTACCCCAAGTCTTGCAAGACTTCGTGAAGCAATAACTTCGGCTCATCGGAGCCAATACATTCTAATAATGTGTAGAGCGCTCGCTCTGTACAGTATTCAAACAAAGTATCATGCGAATCGACTTCGGATGTTTCATCTGAAGTCGATCCGCTCATCCCTAGCTGTTCTGGAAAAACAGCTGATGGTGGGGTCCGACTCCCAGGACCCTCATTGATCAGACACTGATAACCCTGAGGATAGTCCTTTAATATCAACAGGACGACATCCTTAAAGTACACGATTCAGACCTGTGTGGTGCCCGCGGTATGTCACCAGAGTGCCACCAGGTGGTGAGCGGAGTTACTGTGTCGAGGAATAAATTCTTATATCCTACGTCGGATGGGTTATAATTTACAGGGCGACATTTTGGGGTACATACAGTGTGTTCAATACATTTTGTTGGGAAATGTTGCAAAAAACGAAAATATTTTTTTAAGAAAATCATTAGATTTCGTGTTGTCGAAAGATAAGATACTGGGCAATATATAGGTGATATATAACCCGGCACTTGTCTGTAGGTGATATACAGGTGGTATATAACCCGGCACTTGTCTGTAGGTGATATATAGGTGGTATATAACCCGGCACTTGTCTGTAGGTGATATATAGGTGGTATATAACCCGGCACTTGTCTGTAGGTGATATATAGGTGGTATATAACCCGGCACTTGTCTGTAGGTGATATATAGGTGGTATATAACCGGGCACTTGTCTGTAGGTGATACAGTCATGTGAAAAAATTAGGACACCCTTTGAAAGCATTTGGTTTTTTGTAACATTTTTAATAAATGGTTATTTCATCTCCGTTTCAACAATACAGAGAGATTAAAGTAATCCAACTAAACAAAGAAAACTGAAGAAAAGTCTTTTCAAGATCTTCTGTAAATGTCATTCTACAAAAATGCCTATTCTAACTGAGGAAAAAGATAGGACACCCTTGCCCCTAATAGCGAGTGTTACCTCCTTTGGCTGAAATAACTGCAGTGAGACGGTTCTTGTAGCCATCTACCAGTCTTCGACATCGGTCTGAGGAAATTTTACCCCACTCCTCAATGCAGAACTTTTTCAGCTGTGAGATGTTTGAGGGGTTTCTTGCACGTACAGCCCTTTTCAAGTCACCCCACAGCATCTCAATGGGATTCAAATCTGGACTTTGACTTGGCCATTCCAGGACTCTCCATTTCTTCTTTTTCAGCCAATCTTTGGTTGATTTACTAGTATGTTTTGGGTCATTGTCATGTTGCATGGTCCAGTTCCGCTTCAGCTTTAATTTTCTAACTGATGGTCTCACATGTTCTTCAAGCACCTTCTGATACACAGTAGAATTCATCGTGGATTCTATGATGGTGAGCTGACCAGGTCCTGCTGCAGCAAAGCAGCCCCAAACCATGACACTTCCACCTCCATGCTTCACAGTTGGTATGAGGTTCTTTTCTTGGAATGCTGTGTTTGGTTTACGCCAAACATGTCCTCTGCTGTTGTGTTCAAATAATTCAATTTTGGACTCATCTGTCCAAAGAATATTATTCCAGAAGTCCTGGTCTTTGTCAACTTTATCTCTGGCAAATGTCAGTCTGGCCTCGATGTTTCTCTTGGAAAGCAAAGGTTTCCTCCTTGCACACCTCCCATGCAAGTTAAACTTGTACAGTCTCTTTCTGATTGTAGAGGCATGTACTTCTACATCAACAGTAGCCAGAGCCTGCTGTAGTTCTCGAGATGACACTTTAGGGTTTTTGGAGACCTCTTTTAGCATCTTGCGGTCTGCTCTTGGGGTGAACTTGCTGGGGCGACCAGTCCTGGGCATGTTGGCAGTTGTTTTGAAAGCCCTCCACTTGTAGACTATCTTCCGGACAGTGGAATGGCTGATTTCAAAATCTTTTGAGATCTTTTAAATCCCTTCCCAGACTCATAGGCTGCTACAATCTTTTTCTGAAGTCCTCTGACAGCTCTTTTGCTCTCACCATGGTGCTCACTCTCACTTCAACAGTCAGGAGCACACCAAACTAAATGTCTGAGGTTTAAATAGGGCAAGCCTCATTCAACATGCAGAGTAACGATCTACTAATTATGTGCACCTGGTGTGATATACCTGTGTGAGATCTGAGCCAATTTAAGAGGGAATACATGTGAGGGTGTCCTATCTTTTTCCTCAGTTAGAATAGGCATTTTTGTAGAATGACATTTACAGAAGATCTTGAAAAGACTTTTCTTCAGTTTTCTTTGTTTAGTTGGATTACTTTAATCTCTCTGTATTGTTGAAACGGAGATGAAATAACCATTTATTAAAAATGTTACAAAAAACCACATGCTTTCAAAGGGTGTCCTAATTTTTTCACATGACTGTATATAGGTGGTATATAACCGGGCACTTGTCTGTAGGTGATATATAACCCGGCACTTGCCTGCATGTGATCTATAGGTGGCATATAACCCGGCACTTGTCTGTAGGTGATATATAGGTGGTATATAACCCGGCACTTGTCTGTAGGTGATATATAGGTGGTATATAACCCGGCACTTGTCTGTAGGTGATATAGAGGTGGTATATAACCCGGCACTTGTCTGTAGGTGATATACAGGTGGTATATAACCCGGCACTTGTCTGTAGGTGATATATAGGTGGTATATAACCCGGCACTTGCCTGTAGGTGATATATAGGTGGTATATAACCCGGCACTTTTCTGTAGGTGATATATAGGTGGTATATAACCCGGCACTTGCCTGCATGTGATATATAGGTGGCATATAACCCGGCACTTGTCTGTAGGTGATATATAGGTGGTATATAACCCGGCACTTGTCTGTAGGTGATATATAGGTGGTATATAACCCGACACTTGCCTGTAGGTGATATATAGGTGGTATATAACCCGGCACTTGTCTGTAGGTGATATATAGGTGGTATATAACCGGGCACTTGCCTGTAGGTGATATATAGGTGGTATATAACCGGGCACTTGCCTGTAGGTGATATATAGGTGGTATATAACCCGGCACTTGCCTGTAGGTGATATATAGGTGGTATATAACCCGGCACTTGCCTGTAGGTGATATATAGGTGTTATATAACCCAGCACTTGCCTGTAGGTGATATATAGGTGGTATATAACCTGGCACTTGTCTGTAGGTGATATATAGGTGGTATATAACCGGGCACTTGCCTGCATGTGATATATAGGTGGTATATAACCGGGCACTTGTCTGTAGGTGATATATAGGTGGTATATAACCGGGCACTTGTCTGTAGGTGATCTATAGGTGGTATATAACCCGGCACTTGCCTGTAGGTGATCTATAGGTGGTATATAACCTGGCACTTGTCCTTAGGTGATATATAGGTGGTATATAACCGGGCACTTGTCTGTAGGTGATATATAACCCGGCACTTGCCTGCATGTGATCTATAGGTGGCATATAACCCGGCACTTGTCTGTAGGTGATATATAGGTGGTATATAACCCGGCACTTGTCTGTAGGTGATATATAGGTGGTATATAACCCGGCACTTGTCTGTAGGTGATATACAGGTGGTATATAACCCGGCACTTGTCTGTAGGTGATATACAGGTGGTATATAACCCGGCACTTGTCTGTAGGTGATATATAGGTGGTATATAACCCGGCACTTGCCTGTAGGTGATATATAGGTGGTATATAACCCGGCACTTTTCTGTAGGTGATATATAGGTGGTATATAACCCGGCACTTGCCTGCATGTGATATATAGGTGGCATATAACCCGGCACTTGTCTGTAGGTGATATATAGGTGGTATATAACCCGGCACTTGTCTGTAGGTGATATATAGGTGGTATATAACCCGACACTTGCCTGTAGGTGATATATAGGTGGTATATAACCCGGCACTTGTCTGTAGGTGATATATAGGTGGTATATAACCGGGCACTTGCCTGTAGGTGATATATAGGTGGTATATAACCTGGCACTTGTCCTTAGGTGATATATAGGTGGTATATAACCGGGCACTTGCCTGTAGGTGATATATAGGTGGTATATAACCGGGCACTTTCCTGTAGGTGATATATAGGTGGTATATAACCCAGCACTTGCCTGTAGGTGATATATAGGTGGTATATAACCCGGCACTTGCCTGCATGTGATATATAGGTGGTATATAACCGGGCACTTGCCTGTAGGTGATATATAGGTGGTATATAACCCGGCACTTGCCTGTAGGTGATATATAACCCGGCACTTGCCTGTAGGTGATATATAGGTGTTATATAACCCAGCACTTGCCTGTAGGTGATATATAGGTGGTATATAACCTGGCACTTGTCTGTAGGTGATATATAGGTGGTATATAACCGGGCACTTGCCTGCATGTGATATATAGGTGGTATATAACCGGGCACTTGTCTGTAGGTGATATATAGGTGGTATATAACCGGGCACTTGTCTGTAGGTGATCTATAGGTGGTATATAACCCGGCACTTGCCTGTAGGTGATCTATAGGTGGTATATAACCTGGCACTTGTCCTTAGGTGATCTATGGATGGTATATAACCGGGCACTTGCCTGTAGGGGATATATAGGGGGTATATAACCCGGCACTTGCCTGTAGGGGATATATAGGGGGTATATAACCCGGCACTTGCCTGTAGGTGAAATTTAGGTGGTATATAACCTGCCACTTGTCCTTAGGTGATATATAGGTGGTATATAACCCGCAACTTGTCTGTAGGTGATATATAGGTGGTATATAACCCGGCACTTGCCTGTAGGTGATATATAGGTGGTATATAACCCGGCACTTGCCTGTAGGTGATATATAGGTGGTATATAACCCGGCACTTGCCTGTAGGTGATATATGGGTGGTATATAACCCGGCACTTGCCTGTAGGTGGTATATAAGCCGACACTTGACTGTAGGTGATATATAGGTGTCATATAACCCGGCACTTGCCTGTAGGTGATATATAGGTGGTATATAACCCGCAACTTGTCTGTAGGTGATATATAGGTGGTATATAACCCGGCACTTGCCTGTAGGTGATATATAGGTGGTATATAACCCGGCACTTGTCTGCAAGTGATATATAGGTGGTATATAACCCAGCACTTGCCTGTAGGTGGTATATAAGCCGACACTTGACTGTAGGTGATATATAGGTGGTATATAACCCGGCACTTGCCTGTAGGTGATATATAGGTGGTATATAACACGGCACTTGCCTGTAGGTGATATATGGGTGGTATATAACCCGGCACTTGCCTGTAGGTGGTATATAAGCCGACACTTGACTGTAGGTGATATATAGGTGGCATATAACCCGGCACTTGCCTGTAGGTGATATATAGGTGGTATATAACCCAGCACTTGCCTGTAGGTGATATATGGGTGGTATATAACTTGGCACTTGCCTGTAGGTGATATACAGGTGGTACATAACCTGGCACTTGCCTGTAGGTGATATATAGGTTCACAGGCTGGCACTTTTTTGTGAGTGGTACATTATACAAGGGCACAGGATGGCTCCAGTCAATTAGGGGTGTTAGAGCCCAGCACTTGTCCGTGGGTGGTATATAGAGGCACAGGGTGAGAAACTGAGGTGCTATAAAGGCTCTGGATTGCTTTAGAAACAAGGGGCCAGAGAAGTCATCTTGGCAGGAGATGTTGTCATGGTAATCAGGGCCAGAAGGAGAAGAAAAGGATAGAGAAAGTCTACAAGCAGAGGAATCCCGAGAGTCAGTCAATAGAACCGTGCTGTATTTACCTGTACGGACTGGAGACGGCCAGCTGGTAAATCCTCTACTATATTGTGTACTGTACTACTACTCCATTTGTATAACTCCACCCTTCATTGTCATGCGTATATCCAGAAAGACAATGATAGCCACATTGCACCAGTGATCAGTTCAGGAGGAGCAATGGAGGTGGAGCTATGTCTAGTGAAGGCTCTAAGGGGGCGGAGTATGACAAGTGTATAACCTGTGTCATGCTCCACCCCTCAGGCCTGCACCAGGCACACTAGATCCAGGGTTTACTAGTTAAATGTGCCAAAATTACATCCTATATCGCACATAAGTAGCATACACGCGTGCGCCAAATTTATTCACCGATTCTGACAGATTTATACCTGGCCCAATGCATGAGTCTTAGAAGAGGTCTTAGAGGAGACAAACTATGCATTCAATTTAGTAATAACTATCATTGTGACAAAATATCAGTGTAAATTAATATTATATGATATTTACTATACTGCAGGCACCATACTGATGGAGTGACGCCATTTTTACCCCAGTAGCAACTAGCTGTTATTTCAAGAGGAAAACCTAACATTTCAAGCTTTAATAAACCCTATTCTGCAGGACAAAGAGGGTTAATGGGAGCCACATACCTGAGGTGTCAGCCCACAAAGAGTCAGAAGGCCTGAGGTAAAAACGCTGACAGAAAAGTCGTTGTGTGGAGGCAGTGGGCGGGGCCATGTTCTTCCCGCGCAGTTCGGTGGTTGGTCAGCTCCCGCTGAACATGCGGAAAGAAGGGGTGGGGTTATGTTAATGACTCAGATCCGACCCTAGCTGTGCAGAGAACAGGGGGAGGAGTTAGCCGGAGTCGCCTCACAGTGCGGGAGCGTGAAATGGCGGCGTCAGGAGAAGTCCTCCGGCTCCTTCACAGGCCAAATGGACGACACACAGACATAAAGAGACTGGCAGACATAGTATACTGAGTGACAGATGAGGCAGGTAGGTCGTTGGAAATGGCTATAGAGCCACCCTACTTTATAATGTACAGGTGCCTCATGGTCCTCACAAAACGGGAAAAGGTAAGGGAGCTGTCTGTGAGAGGAATTATACATGTACAGGTGAAAATGGCGGTGTTATCAGTGAGAAAGAGAGCCAATGTGAACATTACTAATCCTGAGTTACATCCTATACTATACTCCAGAGCTGCACTCACTATTCTGCTGGTCGAGTCACTGTGTACATACATTACTTAGGCCTCTTTCACACTAGCGTTTTAGCTTTCCGTCCTAGAGATCCGTCCTCGGGTCTCTAGGACGGAAAGCTACTGATCAGGATTATCCCCATGCATCCTGAATGGAGAGAAATCCGTTCAGGATGCATTAGGATGTCTTCCGTTCAGTATGTGAACGTTTTTTGGACGTTGACAAAAGCGCAGCATGCTGCGGATTTGTCTCCGTCCAAAAATCCGGAAGACATGCTGCAACGCCGGATCCGGAATTAATGCCCATTAAAGGGCATTAGTCTGGATCCGGCCTTTAGCTAAACGTCGTTTCCGCGCATTGCCGAACCGACGCTTAGCTTTTGTCAATGGTTACTATGGCAGCCAGGACGCTAAAGTCCTGGTTGCCATAGTAGCAGTAGGGAGCAGCATACTTACATTCCGTGCGGCTCCGGGACGCTCTAGGATGACGCCAGGGCGCCCAGTGCATAGATCACGTGATCCATGCGCGCGGGCGCTCTGACGTCATTCAGAGCGCCCGGGAGCCGCACGGAATGTAAGTATGCCGCTCCCCCGCTCCCCACTGCTACTATGGCAACCAGGACGCTAGTAGCGTCCTGGCTGCCATAGTAACACTGAAAGCATTTTGAAGACTGATCCGTCTTCAAATGCTTTCAGTTCACTTGCGTTGTGCAGGATCCGGCGTGCATTCCGGCGACGGAAGTGCACGCCGGATCCTAACAACGCTAGTGTGAAAGAGGCCTTATCCTGTACTGATCCTGAGTTACATCCTATACTATACTCCAGAGCTGCACTCACTATTCTGCTGGTGGAGTCACTGTGTACATACATTACTTATCCTGTACTGATCCTGAGTTACATCCTGTATTATACCCCAGAGCTGCACTCACTATTCTGCTGGTGCAGTCACTGTGTACATACATTACTAATCCTGTACTGATCCTGAGTTACATCCTGTATTATACTCCAGAGCTGTACTCACTATTCTGCTGGTGCAGTCACTGTGTACATACATTACATTTCTTATCCTGTACTGATCCTGAGTTACATCCTGTATTATACCCCAGAGCTGCACTCCCTATTCTGCTGGTGCAGTCACTGTGTACATACATTACTTATCCTGAACTGATCCTGAGTTACATCCTGTATTATACTCCAGAGCTGCACTCACTATTCTGCTGGTGCAGTCACTGTGTACATACATTACTTATCCTGTACTGATCCTGAGTTACATCCTGTATTATACCCTAGAGCTGCACTCACTATTCTGCTGGTCCAGTCACTGTGTCCACACATTACATTACTTATCCTGTACTGATCCTGAGTTACGTCCTGTATTATACTCCAGAGCTGCACTCACTATTCTGCTGGTGCAGTCACTGTGTACATACATTACTTATCCTGTACTGATCCTGAGTTACATCCTGTATTATACTCCAGAGCTGCACTCACTATTCTGCTGGTGCAGTCACTGTGTACATACATTACTTATCCTGTACTGATCCTGAGTTACATCCTGTATTATACCCTAGAGCTGCACTCAGTATTCTGCTGGTCCAGTCACTGTGTCCACACATTACATTACTTATCCTGTACTGATCCTGAGTTACATCCTGTATTATACTCCAGAGCTGCGCTCACTATTCTGCTGGTGCAGTCACTGTGTACATACATTACTTATCCTGTACTGATCCTGAGTTACATCCTGTATTATACTCCAGAGCTGCACTCACTATTCTGCTGGTGCAGTCACTGTGTACATACATGACTTATCCTGTACTGATCCTGAGTTGCATCCTGTATTATACTCCAGAGCTGCACTCACTATTCTGCTAGTGCAGTCACTGTGTACATACATTACTTATCCTGTACTGATCCTGAGTTACATCCTGTATTATACTCCAGAGCTGCACTCACTATTCTGCTGGTGCAGTCACTGTGTACATACATTACTTATCCTGTACTGATCCTGAGTTACATCCTGTATTATACTCCAGAGCTGCACTCACTCTTCTGCTGGTGCAGTCACTGTGTACATACATTACTTATCCTGTACCGATCCTGAGGTACAGTTGATATCATTCATAGTTCTGTAGGTGTCCGAGCTGAAATCTCCCAGAAGCCCCTGCTTGTCCATTGTCTGCAGAGAACTTTTCCTTCTACTCAGGTACCTTCAGACGCCATTTCCCCGTCTTCCCACTTACATGTTCGCTCCTCCTTTGGCCTTCCCTGACATTGCCTGTCGCAGAGTCGAGCTTTCCATCGGATAGATGAAGGTGGGAATGCGCTTTATAGTGCATGGGTCTAGAAATTATTCTGGGCGTGAGCAGCCATTTTGTTTGTTTTTTATCATTTTTAGTGTTGAGCAAACTTGTTTTTTAAGTTCTGCGTCCAAAGTTCGGGTTATCGAAGAATCCCGTTATAGATTCCAAATTCCGTTATGTTGCGTGGTAGCGGAATCCATAACGGGATTCTGTGATAACTCGAACTTTGGACGCACAAGTTCGCTCAACACTAATCATTTTCCTTTCTGTATTAGGGGCGGACCCTTCAGTTCTCACACACAATCAAATATGTCCCTATCGTAAAATCTGTGTAGTTGACATGTTCCGACTTGTAATGCAGCTCCATCTGTCTCTCTCGGAGCAGGAAATCTCAGCATAATGAGACACCTCAATCAACTGTCAGTGATTTCAGATGATGCTGGGATTTCCTGCTGCGAGAGGGACAGACAGAGCTTCTTCTGCCTGAAAAACTCCATCGCAAAAATAAAAATAGCACTTTTCTGGAGACCGGGTTCGCCTGCTGCTTCCGGACATAGTATGTTAGTGCCGTGTACAACTCTTCTAAGTGACAAATCAACAAAACTACAGTTGAATTTTTTTCCATATGAATACATTTTATTGACCAGCAAAGCAAAAAATATTATTTTTTTTTTTGCATTTTATCAGAACAAAAAAAAACAATGAATTTCATACAATAATAAGTCAGGCTATTTACACAACTCGTCTTCATATTTATATATATACATACAAATATTCGTGTTAAATATCTTACTCAGTTTTTTGGGGTATTCTTAAAAAATCTCAGAGGAAGCCGCAGGTTAATAACTAACAGTACGTCACTGGATCGGCCCATCTTTAGAATTGCTCACAGTGGAGGCGACCATTTCTGACACCTGAGGAAAAGGCTCGGGTTGTGAGACAGCTGCTCCCACTGTGAGATTAAAAAAAGTCAATTAAAAAAAGAAAAAACTTGAGATGTTTCCCTCCAGGGGGTTACAGCGTGTGTTTACTGTATTACGATTATTACTGATTATTTCCGGGTTCTGATTTCTGCTTTATGGAGTGCTTAGTAAAACTGCTGGAAAATGTATTTTAATTTCAGAAGGTAGAAAAAAAACAAAAAAAAAACCTTCAAAACATTATTCCTTAAAACATTAAGCCTTATGAAACAAAACAGGACCGCCATAAAATCTAAAATTATTTACACAAGAGTGATTCGTACAAAATATAAATAGGATTGATGGTTGGAATAGTAGATTTTTTTCCCCCCCGTTAGTGTGAAGCAGCTTTGCACGTTTTAACATGGAAAAAAAATACAAATCACAGGTTAATGTTGGGGAAGACGACCTTGGTGACAATGTAAAATACGATGTGTAAATGCATCAGAAATACTTGCAAGATCCAATGATTTAAGATAAAAGAAGAAGGA
Source organism: Bufotes viridis (assembly GCA_033119425.1). NCBI lineage: Eukaryota > Metazoa > Chordata > Amphibia > Anura > Bufonidae > Bufotes > Bufotes viridis. The sequence continues at coordinate 67,384,014 of CM065599.1, forward strand.
TTATCTTAAAAAAAAAATCATTTGTTCATTTCAGTACATGGCGACCATTCGGATGCTATCTGACATCAACAGGTAATAACTTAAAGTATACCTCTAATTATAAAACAACTTTTCCTAAATGAATAGTGCATGCAACTATAAGAAACTTTGTAATATATCTTATTAAAGAAAAGTGCTTCTATTTGCCTTTATCAGGCTGATTTGCTCTTTCCTGCTTTCACATAGATGTCAATGGAGAGAGGGGAGGAGGAGGAGGCTGCTGCATGAAAAAGAAACAAAGTGCAGTTTTTTTTTTACCTCTGCTACACTTAGGGTCCATTCACACGTCCGTGTGTGTTTTGCGGATCCGCGGATCCGCAAAACACGGACATCGGCGATGTGCGTTCCGCAATTTGCGGACCGCACATCGCCGGCACTCTCATAGAAAATGCCTTTTCTTGTCCGCAATTGCGGACAAGAATAGGACATGTTCTATTTTTTTCGGGAACGCAATTGCGGACCCGGAAGTGCGGATCCGCAATTGCGGACCCGGAAGTGCGAATCCGCAATTGCGGACCCGGCCGGGACATCGTCTGTCCCCATTGAAACTAATGGGTCCGCAATTCCGTTCCGCAAAATGCGGAATGGAATTGCGGACGTGTGAATGGACCCTTACCCTGGGTTCAGACCTGAGCGTTCTTGAAACGCGCGTTTTAGTTGCGCGTATTACAGCGCGTTTTTGCAAATAGGAAACGTCGTACGCGTGTTCTTGTGATTGACTACTGTGGTGTCGATCACAATACGCGCGACAAACGCCCCAAAAAAAGCTCAAGTACTTGTTTATGCGTAGGGCGTTTTACAGCGCGTTCGAACGCGCTGTAAAACGCGAAAATGTGAACCAGTCCCATTGGGAAGCATTGATTTGCATGTGTTGAGCATTTTTACAGCGCGTTCGAACGCGCTGTAAAACGTGCAAGTGTGAACTTAGGGTTAGTCCCTTTGACTCTCCTATTTCTAGTAGAACAAGGCTCTACCACTATTCAGCGTAAGGTAAGAAATCCCGTCTCTGTTGTGAACTCCGGCGGGCGTGCAGTATTGTTTGTCCGTCTGAAAGCCGGCATTAGTGCCCAAAAGTGGCCGGATCTTCACCGATTGTAGTCCAAGGGGATGTGGCAGTGTGTGGCATTATCCTGCTATGTCAGATACGGTGAGCTCTGGCAGGTTATACCTCTGCCGGAGTTCCCAATGGAGATGTGAACATAGCCTTAGTAGCTGGCAGCAGCCTCCTCATCCCCCCTCCTCTCTCCATAGACAGCCTGGAGATGGGACTTACTCAAGATAAGAGGCTGAGTGAAGGGAAAGAGGGGGAAAGCACCCTGAGAAGCCAGGAGGAAGAATAATTCTTTAATAAAACATATTACAACGTTTCTTATATTCACCTGTACTATGCATCAATGGAAACTTGTCTATAACTGAAGGGATACTTCAAGGATTCAAAATGTTGCCTTATTCTCACGAAGAGAATAATATCCATAGAAATAGCTTCCTCCACTTGAAGACAAATTTGGGTCTCGTGACCAGGCGACAGGAACGCGTTTAGAGAAGAAACCATGAGAAGGAAGAGAAGGAACTATGCAGAACTAGGAAAAAATTATTCTGCCCATTAACCTGCCTGACAGGACTATATTCCGCATCTGGTGATTTGAATCTTAATAAACGACAATTAAAGACGTGGCTTGCTTGGCTTTGTTCCCTAAAAGCAGTTTAACAGTCGGAAAATGCCTTCCCAAAAAGGCAAAGACGCACTACTGAGATTGGTTCAGCTTGCCAATAAAAAAATAAAAAGGGTTATTTTCTGCTTCTCAAACATGTTCAAATGGAAAAAAACAATAACTTAAAAAAAATCTGTGGTTGCATTAAAATAATAAATAAATAAACGCCGTCATTCCGGGCAGATGAAGGGGAGCGACAATATACCCGTCTTAGAGAAAGCTATGGCACCCAGTGTACTTTCTGGGTGTGGGGGAAGAGAGTCTGATACTGAGGACATTCGCTGGGTGTAGAGCTGGCCGTGCACGTCCGATGGCGCTCGGCCAATTGCTCGTAGCTGATCTCACTTGAGAACAAAGGATAAGCCCTTTTGAAATCTAGTCTGCCTGACGTCTAATGACCGGGAGAGTCAGGACACCACAATACACATGGTGGTCGAACGTTTGTGCCGAATTCGGTGCGTTTGGCCAACATTTATCCATTTTGTGTGGCCATCCTACCTTCCAAAATGTTTTGGATTTGTTTCCTGGATTTGAAGAGATCGGCTTCTCCTGTTCTTCCAGTTTGAACTTCAATAGGTACAATTTTAGCCCACACTTTAGTCCTGATGTTGTAATTTTAAGGGTTCACTTGGTAGCACCAAGTAATCAGTGTTTTTTTTTATTTTTTTACTTTTAATAAATTTCAGCATGGTTAACCAACTGCTGTCAACAAGGGCCTATGTCATTATTTGACAGACGAGACTGACTCTCCTACCCCCACATGTTGGCCTGTATTGGTCTCCCAGTTGCGTGTAGCAATACTTGGTAAAATTAAAAAAAAAAAAGTGTATTCATTTGATTCTATGAAATCTGTGAGGGAATTGAGACATTTCTTTCTCCACTAACAGTATCAGTCACTTTATTTCACCACTCCCCAGGGTGGAGCAGTTCGTCCATCTTGTGCCTGCAATTGTCACGAAGCCCAAGTTCCTCAACTCTCTGAAGAGCCAATCTCTGCATCTCTAAGGTCCTGAACGCTCTCTGCCTCCTCTGGAATGTCCTGCATTCTCAGAAACTCTGCAAAGACAGGGCAGGAGATTATGGAAACTGCAGCATTTATCCTTTTGTTCAGGGCCTGCATACTGGATATGGCAATATGGCAATGATTCTACAAGTCTAAGAAGAGCCCATGACAACAACAAATCATCCTAGGACCATTTTAATTTGTGAGTGTCTCTTACCTCGTGCGCTTGACGGAGATGTTGGCGGACCACCACCCTCTTCTTCAGAAGACTCGGTCTCTGCAGTCTCTGGCAGTCTTTCAAGCTCAGTCAGGTCACTCAAGTCATCTTTTAGGTCTGAATCATCTTGAAATGTGATAATGGGTAGTGGACCATCTGCCATGGTGGAGCGTCGGTCGTTGTTTGACTGTGTGGGGGATGAAGACAGAATCATGAGTTCAGAAGTTATTTCTGGAAAAAAACAGAAGGTCTAAGAAATAGAAATCAGGTTTACCTGAGGAGGTGTGAATGTTTGGTACAGGGCATCTCCAGCGGGCAGGCTACGTCTCCTGGGGTCACTTGGTCTGGAAACCCTGACAATCTCAATTCCACTATTGCTTCTTTCTCTATGCACCTGGGCAAGTTGTCGCTTTGCTTCTTCCATCTCTCGTTCCAGTTTGGTCCTGGCCTGCTCACTCTCCCTCAAACGGGTTTCCAGAGTGCCTGCTTCCTGAGCTCGCTCTTCACACTGCCTCCTGCTACGCCGCAGCTCCTCCTGAAGTAGAGTGTGTTGCCGCTGAAGCAGGGTCAGCTCCGTCCCAGGCTTATCTATGCTCTTGGACAGGGGCTCAGCCACAGTCAGGTCCCGGGAATTAGCACGGGACAGACTTTCCTTCTTTTCACTGCTGTCTTGGATCTGGAGACTCAGAAGGCTGTCCTGCTGTGCGACCACAACCTGCAGGAAAAGAACATAAAGTTATGAAAAAGTGCTCCACCTGCTGCTGGGGCAGCATAATGGACTCATTCAGATTTTTTGGATGAGGTTTTTCTTTTGCATATACCTGTTAATCTCAACACTAGTGAAACTTGCCTGAGCCCATATGACATATATGTAACCCATATAGCACAGTATACACACTCACCTGTAGGCCATGCAATAAGTTGTACAAGCTGGAAATCCTCTGTAGAGCCTCCTACAGGATAAAACAGATTTACCAGTCACTTCAAGAATTATCTATCCATCATCTTAATAACAACTGGTGGTAAGAGACAAGATAGATTCAGAGCATACAGGAGGAGGTAAGGAGGTCAGGCACTGAGTATACAGGAGAAGGAGGGATGGAGGTCCAGCACTGAGTATATAGGAGAAGGAGGGATGGAGGTCCAGCACTATGTATATAGGAGGAGAGATGGAGGTCCAGCACTGAGTATTCAGAAGGAGGGATAGAAATCCAGCACTAAGTATACAGGAGAAGGGGTAGAGGTCCAGCACTGTGTATACAGGAGGAGTGGGTGGCCCCCCAGTAGTGTGTAGACAGGAGGAGGGGGTAGAGGTCCAGCACTGTGTATACAGGAGGAGGGATGGAGGGCCAGCACTGTGTATACAGGAGGAGGGATGGAGGTCCAGCACTGTGTATACAGGAGGAGGGATGGAGGTCCAGCACTGTGTATACAGGAGGAGGAATGGAGGGCCAGCACTGAACATACAGGAGGAGGGATGGAGAGCCAGCACTGAACATACAGGAGGAGGGATGGAGGGCCAGCACTGAACATGCAGGAGGAGGGATCGAAGGCCAGCACTGAACATGCAGGAGGAGGGATGGAGGGCCAGCACTGAACATGCAGGAGGAGGGATGGAGGGCCAGCACTGAACATACAGGAGGAGATAAGGAATGTAAGCCAAGTACAATACTGGGCTTTACCTCCTGTGGACTTTTATTTTGCAGCTGGTTCCCATTGCGATCCTAAAAGAAAAGAGCAGACAGGACATAAAGTCATGTAACAGATCGACATATTGTTTACAGACATGTATTGGGAACTAATAACCAAATGTGTATGACACATACACAGCAATTATCAGTAATATGTCCCATCTGGTATTACAGCCATTAAGTGTCCAACTGAAACATGGGTGCACTATAGCAGTTCTTCTTAATGTCAACATATAGGACAATTTGGAGGAATTACCTTTTGATCTTCATCCTTGTTAGAATCTAGGGATCCATTTACACTGCTGGTTTCTCTATCTGCCGGATACATATAATGTAATTATACACCATACACTTCATTACAAGAGCCATTCCAATCAAGTCCAGAATATCCTACAGCGCCCTCTGGTGGATACTCACATGCAGTGTCACCAGTGGTTGTAGATACATGGTTGTGGTCCATTTTAAGCTGCTCCGTTCCAATTGAAAATATCACATCCTTGAGTGCTTCCACTAGAAACAAAAAACTCAGTATCAGCTACATTAGCACCGCCACCATCTTACGATTTCCAGCAGCTAGGAGTTACTGCAGGAGACATGAGAGCCAATGGGGCCCAGCACAAAAAAACTGAACATGTCACAATCTACATATGTAATACATGCAATGTCAATCAACATTATTTTAAAAAAATCAGCTGATGCAGTACCATATCTAGCCATTGGAGGCACCCTCATTTTGAACACAGATTTGAACAATGGCCAATTAGGGGTAGACTCTTTTGTAAATACGCTTCTCACATAGCTAACCTTCTTTAATGGCTTCAGTGATGAGTTTCTCTCCTCGATAGCTGTCTGTTGACTCAGTCCTGAAGAGTTTTCGAGTATTACCACCAACGGGGACATCTTCTCCTGTCTGCAGCTGGAGCACTTTAGTGAAGAGGGTCACCTTTTCTTCAAGGATGTCTGCTACTTCTCTGTCCCTCTGCTGTATGACCTCTGCCAGAAAACACAGGTTTAATATGAAAATAAGCCAAATGTTTGGATAGTCCTGTCATCCCATTGTAATTGCTCTGTATTTAGAATTCACTGAGAACATGAAAAAGTTTAGACTCTTTGGTCTCTCCTACTCCGTTGGGTCCACAAGGTCATTAGACACGTGAAGGGAGATGGAACTTATACGTACCTTTCAGCTTTCTCAGTTTGGCCTCTACTTCGGTCTCAATCAATGGGAAATCCTCCCGCTTGGGACATCTGAAAAGTAAGATAATATTAAGGTGACAAGAGAGTGACAGACAGAAACCTGTTCATTGGTATCATAGTATCACAGCGGCATTTTCGGAGGATCTCGTATGGATCAACCAAATGGAAACCTCTACAGGAAGGTGGACAGAGGTGCTTTGAGAAGTCCATAAGGTGGCCATACAATTGGCCGACCATAAAATGTATATTAGCTGATTATCTGATGTTCTTCACAGCCAAGAGTCTGGTAGCAGCTTATTCTTCTCACCCCATTGAGAGTGCTTGCACACTTAGCAGAACTAAGATGTGTATGGAGGGGGTTCCAGAGGAAAGACTGTTGGCCTAACAGCCTTATAAATATGTGCGAACACCTATAGTCTGTCCTTAAACTTACACTTTCACCGATTGTGCAATGAGTTTCATCCATGTGTTCCGATCTTCTCGTGAAGCAGCATGAACCTCATACATCTCAGGAGGCTTGGCACTTATCAAGAACATTCCTTTCTCCTGGTTGGCAATGTCACGTACAATGAGGTTTTGTAAGGAAATAATGGATGATTTGTCCTGGGACCCAGAAAAGACACAAGAACAGGGGTCAATGAAAATAATGTATTCACATTTACCATACTTTTGTTTACAACATCCAGGTGATCCCTATACACTTGGCTATGTATCTCCAAATGTTTAATCTCTTACCAGGGTTGGAAAGTAGAATTTTTGGTCCTTCTCTTGGAGTAGAACGAGGACATCAGTCATTAGCAGCATAATAACATCTGGAAGAAAAGACAGATCTCGATCACTCATCTAAAGCCCATCCAGAAAATCCATCACATTAATATAAACAACTATGCAGTCACAGTCCCAACACTGGTCAATTTTTTTCACCTTTGAAACGTCCGGCAACCGTCTTCCACAGCAAGGAACCTTCGTGAACCAACTTTCGTCTCAGGAGCTCTTCCTTGCTGAAGCAGTAATTTCCTTGAACCAAGGCTGTGGATTTGCTGTCCACTTTCTGGTAGATCTCTTGCAGACGCAGATTTTTCTCGTTATTGTAGACCTCCTGGTCGATGGAAGAAAGAAGGTCTTTCACGAGCGTCAAGGAGGTGGCCAAGTCTTGATACTCTTCCTCATCACCTGCAGAAGTAATGGCTTTAAATGGGGCTGCACATGGACCTCAACTTAATGGTGGATGGCAAGTCCTGATTTAGTGCTTGGTCACTGGTTGGTGCCTTAAGTGGTTTAAAGGGGGAAAATATTCAGTGTTTCAATGTCTACGAATTTGAGGGGGTCTCTCTGTTATCCGAGAGCCCAAGACAGAATCCTAAATCATTCGATCTATAACTACACATACATGACACAAAAATCTGTCGGATCAGCCTCCATAAGTAGCACAGAAGGCCCCTACATGGTACCTTACAGCCGAGGCTGGTCTGAAGCCTCATCACCCACTCGGAACAATTTATTAAGCGTGCTGAAGATTTGAATACATCTATTTAGCTATGGAAATCTATCTATATCATCACTTAGTTTGGTCATAAACAGTGACAACCACTGTGAGACATGAATGTGCTCAGAGCCGTTGTCACTTCCCTTCGCCCACTCCTCTTGGCAGCTCACACATTACTCAGTGAGAACATATGAGGCCTCTCTCTGCAGGGTATATGACTCACATCAATGTATGTCTCACCTTTAGAATTCTGCTGTATGCGATCGATGAGGACGGGGTACTTGGTAATCCTCTGAGTGACGAGAAGAATACACTCTGGTACTCCATGTCTCCGAAGCAGCTGGGAACGAGTCAGTTTCTGTATGGCAGGAGAGAGCAAATCAGAGATGAATTTGTATAGAGACATATTGACCCCCTTTCCCTAAAAATACTAAGAGTGCCTGTACACAGTGCAACAACCATGGAACGAATGGCAAGTACTGGTGCAGCCAGAAAATTGGCAGTAATCTGCATGCGGATGTCATGGAGGGCCACACAATGTATGAGCATCCTTACACCAAAGACGTCACTGCAAAGACACTCACTCGTATCAGCTGCTGGAATTTCTTATCTCTGGAGAACAATTCCTTGTAGAGTTTCACAGCCTTCTGGTGCTGGCTGCAGAATTCAGTGTAAGCTTTCTTCATATGTTCTGCGTTGGTCCCTGAAAACTGCAGTTCAAAGAGAGTCAAATTCACGTGTCCAAAAATGCCAAAGATAAACACAAATTTCTCCTACATTTCGTCCCCGTATTACAAAAAAAAAAAAAAAAGCGCTCATGGATTCTAATGTTAGAGCAGTGATCTGTGATCCAGAGCTGTGGATTTGGAACTGAAATTGAAACTGCATTCTGCTATTTTGATGTTCTAGAGCAAAACCAGTAACCGGCACTTCGCTCTGCATATCAGAACACTGTGCATGCCCGAGCCAGGCGGTTATGCATGAAGGGGCCACAGGAAAATATGATGTCACAGAGACACAAGTCGGAGCTTACTGAGGGGGGGGGGGGGGGAGTTAGGCGCAAGTAAGGCAGGGGAACTTGGGCACTTTCGGCAAACTCTCCGCCCCTGGGCACTTGCGGTGGCTCATTAGCATATCATAAAAATGACTTTGGAGAAACTGAATAACCATACACAGGTGACATCTGTTCTATGCCTTTGTGCCCCATTGAAGTATGTGATTGGTTTAAAACCGGTTGGTGCCAGGCTCCCTTTAAACTAGAAATACCCACATGCATCCTTAATGATGACTCTTTCTAGTAGTTTCAATGGAAGGAACAGTCGGGTCATAACCCCCCAAGAATCAGCATTTTAATACTGCCCCCAACACCCTGAGACGCAATTGACATATCACACACAAGCGTCCACACTACCTGATTTATGAGGATGTCACCCAGCTTGTTGATGACAAAGTTCTTGTTGCTGTCAGACGCCAATGAGTCCTTACGCCTCTCAAGGAGTTGAATAAGGAAGCGGATATGAATGTCACTGAGCTCATCCACACACGGAAACATCTTCTGCACAAGAGCTGGATCCATCTGCAGGTCCTCCAGCATCCCTTTTCGGAATAAGTTGGTCATAATCTTCAATGTGCGAACATGGTGGACCTCAGTCTGGATAAGTTCTGAGAAGGAAACAATCACAGATTTGAGATGATAAAAGAGCATATTTTTGTGGAACAGCAAGAGTCCCAATCATGGGTTGTGCCGGGCACTGCAGCATTCAGGTGAAGAGAGCTAAGCTGTAATTCCAGACACAACCTAAGTGTGGTGCTCTTCCCTGGAAAACAAAACATTTGACCCTTTTGTTTTCTGGTCCCGGACAAGCCCCCAAGTTTGCCATCTCTTCCGCTCACCGTATATAACATCCTGCCTTTTCATCACGTCCTTCTTGTGCTGCTGCAGATAATTATTGTCCACCGCTGTGCTCCATGAATCTGCCTCAAACTCTTTCTCATCTGTTGCAAAATCACTCATCAGCTGACTGCAGATAATATCGGCTCCTAAAGACATCAAAAAGAAATACGAAAGGACTTTTATAACAGCCTCTATGGAAGACGTATATAGGATCATCAGAGGTGTTGGCCAGGTCTGGTTAACCCCACCGGCAAAGATGCAGCCCTGACCCCTTGTGCTAACCCCCCTCCCAACATGAGGGCCGATCCGTTAGTCAGCAATTAAACTAGTAGCTCAGCGGTAGTAATATGAAGAGCAGAATACAGACCTCCTTCATCAATCAGAGACTCCACAGACAGTGTTCTGTTCCTCATGTTCAGGGAGTCTGTGGACTGCGACAGTATCCTGCGTATTCCCAGGGGACTCTCATCGTTCAGGTTCCTGCAGAGCACAAAATTAATATTTACATGCCTCCACATTATAGTCCTATCCACAGAGAGTCCTACCCTAAGAAAACTCTAGTCTCACCCTGCAATGTTGGTCGTGGAGACACTTTTGGATAGAGATAAAGATGGCCGCCCCCGGCGTGAGCCTAGCAGAGAGTGTCGGAGGCTGTCAGATGGGTAGATGGCAGAGTTGGGTCTCTCCCTTAATGTAGTGGCTGTAAGACAAAGAAGGACAACATTAGCCATTGCATTTCCCATTTATTTTTGATGTGCAGTACCACTCACCACCACAAGGCGGCAGTAAAGTATCACTGGTTTAATCTGACTTTTTTAAAAACTTTTTCCCAGGAAATCCACAGAATAGACGCCCATCCTGTGCGGTCACATGACAGGTTTTTAAAAAATCTGCCATGTTATATGATGCCTGCTCCCTTCTGAAGAATGAAGGGATTCCTGATTTTACTATTTAACCCCCTAGTTTCCACAGATGCCGTGACGACAGGCCACCTCATTGTGCAACTCCTCTTTATAATGGTATATAACCCATCGCACCGGTTTTTACACTTACATTTATTCCTTAGGGACACGTTCTGTAGAGCCGAATTGTTCTTCAGGAAAGCCGCTTTCTGTTGCTGTAAAAAATAATATATATATATATAAAGGTTTTTATTGTATCTCCCTCTCCTCCGGGGATCTGCCTTCAGTTCCCTCCATCGCAGTAAATCAGCCACGTTTACCTTCTGCTTCACCTTCGTGCAGCTGGGGAGGGAGTCTTTACAGCGGTTGTGTATTGTAACGCTGCACGCTGAGGGACAAAGAGGAGGAGATTGGTTAATTATCAGGTTACTGAATCAAATCTTTCAATCCAATATGGCTGCCCATGTGCATGTGATGTTTTAGGGTGCGGTTACCATGCAGGGCTTATAAAAACCTTCCCTTCCTGTTAATGTAGGCAGTGGACACAGGCCTGAAAACAACAGCCCCCATGACAATATTTCCTGTCATTCACTCTGGTGGTTACCATAGGGATCTTAGTGGACCACATGGTAACTACCACGTTGACTAGGATGGGGTTCGGACTTTTTACATTATTTCCTTTCAGGACCCCCCCCCCCCCCCAATAACATAACCGGCCTATAAACATAATAAACCAAGTAAATGTCCTGACCCCATCATGTAAGGGTTAACAAGGACTCTTGTTTTAGGACAGGAGCTTCCTCTTTGGTATAAATAGACAGAGGAAGCCCCTCCTTAGTAGTGTCCAGGCCTTTATAATGCTCATAGACTGGCGTATCGTGCGGAAGGACGGTGAACATGGCGTCAGTGGAGATCAGACTGAAGGTTGTAGCACGTAGGTGTCAGGTCGAGGCCACAATCACCTCACACGTCAGTTGGAGATCAGGGAGTCATTCTGGGCACAGGAGATGGTGACCTCATGGAGACACAAGGCACAATTAGTATCGGATAATTTAATTTCCTGATTTTTGATCCATGAGTGACGGGGCGGGACAATTAACTCTTTAATGGAGGCTTGCATTGGGACATGGCATTGGTTATAGGGCTTCTGCTAAGGTACGGAGCCCCGAGGGAGATGACGTATGCCGAAACTGCAGAGCTGGTAATGAAATGAACGAGGGCAGACAGACAACTCATCTCCTGTAACTTCTCACAAAAGGTCCATTGTGTGGAGGTTGGAACTCCAGGATACGTCCATCCTGGCCACCAAATCACAAGTTCTCAGCTGAGGCCTGCAAAGTCTGTGATGAGAACACCGCCAAAGCAGAGAGGATGACAGAGACCAGTGCTTGGACTTCTCAGCCATTGTGTATGGGCGACTAACGCCCGAGCTGTGGGCCGCACTCCTCAGTAAGGTGAACATTGGGCCTGAAGGCAAAATGGTTGCCGGTATTTTACATGAAAATATATATAAGACCATTTATGTGAACTTTCACCTTTCTCAGGTGCGCACCCTGCAACCACATCCTCTCCCAACCCTCAGTCATAGGAACGCTAACACGTGTCAAAAGCGCACACAGGAAATGAAATGTTCAGTAGGTGCACATATATGAGGGGATTAGACAATATCACATATGATAGGATTAGATACACAGCTCAGCAGACAGTATCATACATGATGGGATTAGATACAGTATCACACAGATTCATGGCTGTGTGTCGCTGGCTACAACTTGTTGGCATGTTACTAATTACATTTTGGGCAGACTACTCGTCACCAGATTGTTTAAATTCTTAATAATTTCCCAAATTAACAAATTATAACAAGCTTCGTCTTGGATCCAAGATGATTTATGGAGCAAGAAAACCATGTCCTAGGTCTACGGCATGACATTTATATTTTTAATAAAATAATAAAAATATATTTTTTAAAATTACAATTCATTTTACATAAGTTATTCTACAGGAAATAAGATGTATTTTGTGTCATGAAACCTTCAGACAGATCAGAGATTTCACTGTACAGGTCTCTACGGTCCAGCAACATCAAGTACGTGTGCTCATTATACGAAAGTAAATGCATAATCGCAGAGGGAGAGGTGAGTACATGACAGAAATATTACATAACCGCTCGGTAATACAAGCAGCGAGCTGGCATGGCGTGTCAGCGCAGACGGGATTTACACTTCACTGCAGCTGACCGTCTACGCAGATGTGTCCTGGAACACAAGGAAGCTATTAAGGGTGATGGCTGGGCAGCTGCTTGGAATGGGCTCTGAGCACAGGTGGAGACAGCTGCGCAGCGGAAGGATAGAAGATAGAGCGGGGGTAACCAGATACGGGGGTTCTAATAGCCTTCATAATCACTATAACCTGGATGACACTGACCAAGTGACCCGCAACCTAGATTAAACCTCATGTCCTGGGCTATAAACAGTGAAGTGTATTCTGTGCATAGATCACTTATCCTATATTATACTCCAGAGCTGCACTCACTATTCTGCTGGTGCAGTCACTGTGTACATGCATTACTTATCCTGTACTGATCCTGAGTTATATCCTGTATTATACTCCAGAGCTGCACTCACTATTCTGCTGGTTATTATTGGAAACAGTCAGTAAGCATGTGGACAGACAGTCCCTAGCGGTTTAGCTGGGCTCCTGTAATGCAGAGTGTGGTACGTTTCTCATACATCGGTATTGGTTGTATAATGCCCGATGTAATAGGACTTTCCATGTCAGCAGAACAAGCTCTGTGTAGACAGTGAACCAACAGACTGCTGGGAGATTTCAGCTCTGAATGACTTCCATGGAAAACTATATCATTAATTTTCTTGTTCTTTTGTTCTCAGGCCTTTGGCGGCCTGTACGTCTCTAACATAATAGGAGCTGCATGTGGGATTGCGGTGGGATTAGAGGGCCCAGCCATAGGTGGTGGTTTATTCTGGATTAGGAGTCAATTGTTTGTGTGGTCTCGTTATCCGGGATAAATACACAAGTAACGAGAGGGAAATCTGCCTCGTGTTTACCTTGCAAACCTCAGATTACGACTCTGACTGAATGTGTATTTTACCGTGGATCTGGCCCGGAGACTGAACAGATCAAACGCCAGGGAAGGAAGTGTGCGGTAATTAGTATCGCCGCAGGGGGGATGGCAGAGCGTGCGGTCGTATTAAAGGGTCCTATGGGAAGTGGGGGGCGCTCAACAAACTGATTAATCTGTAAGGAGGAAAGAACCAGTTTAATTCCTAGCATCCCCTGTGCTGCTGATTGGTTCTTAAAGGAAAACACCATCATGGATGCAAAGTGTCTTCTAAATATCATAGAAAATGCCAACAGGAGATGTCGAAGAGAAATACTGCGCAGTGTGGGATCTATTTACAGATTACTGGGTGACTACTCTGGTTTCCAAATGAGTGTGGACATCTATGGTGGTCACCAGATCACAAAGGGAATGATGCTAGGCAACAAAGAGAGGTCCTATGATTACATTTGGCGTAAATGCCAGGAGATTTTCCTGACGTAACTCGAAACACACGGCTAAACGTGATGTAAACGGAGCCTTAGAGCAAGTAGGAATATTCTGGGCGAGAGCCACGTCCTCAGTCCCCTCCTGATGTAGGATCAGTGACATCACTCTGCCCATGACGTGACATCACCGGATCTGAGATGCCCTGCCAGCCAACTGGAGTAAAGTACAAAGTTCTCCTGACAGATTCCGACCAGCACCGTGTTGTAATGATGGGTAAAAGGGAATACCTATAGGCCTGTTCTGTCAGCGGCCTGGCCCATGGACTCTGCCTGGTGGCCTGATATCTCTGCCTGCCCTCTTCTAGGAAGAGTCTGCATGTAAGTCAGTCTAACCGAATAGCGGTAATTTATTCCGTCTATAATACTACAGTTTACAGAGATCTGAAGCTTATTACAGATGAGCCGCAAGTCTGCCAGCCATATGTAACAATAATGTATTCCGGGAGGATGGGGGGGAGTTGTATTTAGACACATTTTTGGAAATGTACTCAGGCCACAGTACAGCATGTTCTTAAAAAATCCCACGTTGGCACAGAGAAGACTCCCAGCGTCTGCACGTCTGATGCTCTGCCGAGATGGATAGGAGAAAAACACTAAGGAGTATGGACGGAAGAGACAGGCTCCAGCGTACAGTATATACCGACCACAGGTCTTGTATCCATCTCTTGTGTGAACTGCTTAGAGTCTAGTCAGACCATTTGCAGTCAAAGGAACGTCCAGCACTGAATACCATTTTTATCTAAATGTGGTCAAAATTTGGTGCTGATTAATATTTTCAAAGGGTTTTCCAACAGTTTTGGCTAGGTCATCAGTGTGTGTTCGGAGGGGGTCTGACACAGAGACCCCTGTAAATATATATGGACTGAGCTCCTTTTGATGCTGGCTGTATGCAGTGAGCTCCTGAGCTCCCTCTATTAGTTGCTGTACATTCCTGTAGCAGTGAGCCCCCTCTAGTGGTGGCTGTACATATCTGTATGTGGTAAAGTCCTGAAATTTCTTATAGCATATGCAGTAAGCTCCTGAACTCCTAGTGGTGACTGTATATATCTGTACGTAGTAAGCTCCTGGGATCCCTCTAGTGGTGGCTATGTAGCTCTGGAGTCCCTGTACTGGTGGCTGTATATATGTGTATGTAGTAATCTCCTGAGCTCCCTCTAGTAGTGGTTGTACATATCTGTATGCAGTGAGCTCCTGAGCTCCCTCTAGTGGTAGTTATACATTTCTGTATGTAGTGATCTCCCTCTAGTGGTGGTTGTATATATCTATATGCAGTGAGATCCCTCTAGTGGTGGCTGTATATATCTATATTCAGTGAGCTCCCTCTAGTGGTGGCTGTATAATCTGTATGTAGTGAGCTCGCTCCCTCTAGTGGTGGATGTATATATCTATATGCAGTGAGCTCCCTCTAGTGGTGGCTGTATATATCTATATGTAGTGTGAGCTCCCTCTAGTGGTGGCTGTATTATCTATATGCAGTGAGCTCCCTCTAGTGGTGGCTGTATATATCTATATGTAGTGTGAGCTCCCTCTAGTGGTGGCTGTATATATCTATATGCAGTGAGCTCCCTCTAGTGGTGGTTGAATATATCTATATGCAGTGAGCTCCTCCTAGTGGTGGATGTATATATCTATATGCAGTGAGCTCCCTCTAGTGGTGGTTGTATATATCTATATTCAGTGAGCTCCCTCTAGTGGTGGCTGTATATATCTATATGCAGTGAGCTCCCTCTAGTAGTGGCTGTATATATCTATATGTAGTGTGAGCTCCCTCTAGTGGTGGCTGTATATATCTATATGTAGTGTGAGCTCCCTCTAGTGGTGGCTGTATACATCTATATGCAGTGAGCTCCCTCTAGTGGGGGTTGAATATATCTATATGCAGTGAGCTCCCTCTAGTGATGGTTGAATATATCTATATGCAGTGTGAGCTCCCTCTAGTGGTGGCTGTATTATCTATATGCAGTGAGCTCCCTCTAGTGGTGGCTGTATATATCTATATGTAGTGTGAGCTCCCTCTAGTGGTGGCTGTATATATCTATATGCAGTGAGCTCCCTCTAGTGGTGGTTGAATATATCTATATGCAGTGAGCTCCTCTTAGTGGTACTGCAGGTAGCCAGCATGTGATATGTTAAATCATTTTCTAGGCAGGGAATTTGGAGCTGGAAGGTGAATTTTAACCGCGATTAAGACATAGCAAAGAGAAAAGCTTTAGAATTTTTCACCTAAAAACAGGAAGTCAAACAGAGGACTACTATCACCAGCATGTATGTCTAGGATGGCAGTTGTAGCCGTGCAGTGTGCGGAGCAGGGCCTGGCTGAGGTATGAACGTTCTTTGACCGGCTACCGTCGTCCTGTATCGGGTGACTGCAGCCAGATGGAACGTGAAGCCTCATCTGTTACATCAAGGAGCCAGTTACACATGAACCAGGACCGACAGTGCCCGCCTGCGCCGTGTACCTGCCCACGGAGCTCCGGGGCCTACTGCTACAGTATGGGTTCCACATTGTAGCAACTAGGTTGTATTGCCTAACAGATGAGTGTCAGACACCACTAGCTTCTGTCATTTTCCCTACACACAGGTCATGTGACAGCTATGCTCCGCCCAAGACTGATGCATTATGGGCTTCCTACAAACTTTAAGCCTGATCATTGCTGATCTTCGACAGGGGTCATCAGTGGCACATCATGGCATGCTTGGAGTTCCCCTTTAAATGACATTAAAGTCTACACCATGGCTTCACCTCCAGTCCTATGTGGTCAGACACATTCAGCTCGTATCTATGGACAGATTTACCCATAGCAACAAGCCTTAACAAGTCAGGGTATAAGAGATTAGTCTGAGCGCACCATTGACAGTCGGGACGTGACCCACGCCACAGAGCAGTCCCGCTGGCTTTAACCATTTCCTGCCCGTTTTTGCTGAATCTCCAGCTGTCTCCTGCAGAGGTCCTCGCAGCTCTCCTACTGTGAGTGCTGATATCTGCTGCAACACCCACACGCGGAGCAATTCATTACACGCACTGTCTGGTGGGTACGCCGATCCCGGGGTCTACGCCCAGCCAGGCCAATGGGCTTATTATAGGGGACCCTTGGTAGTCTATATAAGTAGACGATAACCCCAATCACATCGCTGACCTCATAAGGGGGTTCACATACTTACTGGGACAAATAAGAGCCTCCTTTGCTGTGATGCTCTTGCTGCAGACAAAACACATAGTGGTCCCGGACACGGTGATGGTGGTGAAGAGGTGTCCATTAGTGTAGCGGGTGTCCTTGGCATCCTTTTCTCGCTCCTTCATTTTCTCTTTGTCTTTATTCTGTATAGAGAAGATACAAACCGGTCAGTGGTGGATCTCCCATTACCCCAGATGCCACCCCCATCATCTGAACCTGAAGGTCACATCCCGCAGTGACTACTTCTGCAGAGTCATCATCCCACATGAACCTACCAGCCCGGCGACCCCCCGATCGTTCTGCCGCTTGGCCCTCCAGGTCATGGTCTGGAGCTTGCGAGGGGAGACTTCTCCCCGGGCAGGGCCGTGTGCGGAGGGGCTGCGGAGAGCGTGCTGGTGCTGCATCCCTGGGTAAATGCTGCATTATCCACCAACACGATAGATTCCTGAAATATCTCTGCTCACTAGTTTTCTATGTATAACCATGACAACCATCAACCGAGCCAGGGCCGCCCTCCTCCACTAACATCACTGCAGAGGAGACGAGCACTGCCAGCGTATCTAAGCCTAGCATGTGCGATACTGTCTACTGGGCTGCGTATCTAAGCCTAGCATGTGCCATCTATCCACTGAACGGTGCATCCAAGCCTACAGGTATATTTTAGGTTTATCAGGATGGAGAGTGTTACAGGTATATTGCAGTTATATCAGGATGGGGGGTGTTACAGGTATATTTTAGTTATATCAGGATGGAGAGTGTTACAGGTATATTGCGGTTATATCAGGATGGAGAGTGTTACAGGTATATTGCGGTTATATCAGGATAGAGGGTGTTACAGGTATATTGCGGTTATATCAGGATAGAGGGTGTTACAGGTATATTGCGGTTATATCAGGATGGGGGTGTTACAGGTATATTGCAGTTATATCAGGATGGGGGATGTTACAGGTATATTTTAGTTATATCAGGATGGAGAGTGTTACAGGTATATTACGGTTATATGAGGATGGATGGTGTTACAGGTATATTGCGGTTGTATAACGATGGAGGGTATTACAGGTATATTGCGGTTGTATAAAGATGGAGGGTGTTACACATACGCGCCAGTTAGTCACACATTACCCGGGTTAGTCATGGCTCTGCAGTCACTGGTGGCCATATTGGTTTTCCCACCAGTAAAGCTCCTGCTGAGATTTCATGGGTAATAAAGTGGATTTGCTGGGATGAGGGGTCGGTCATCTCCGAGGACTGGTGTGAGGTATTTACAAGACGTGGTTCCTAGAATATCCCCCAATCTTCCACGGGGGAGGGGATGAATCACACATTACTTCCTATGCACATTCCTCTAGTAACTGTTTAACCTTTCCATCAAGCTGTTATCACATGTGCTCCATGTGCTAAATACCAGAGGTTTCCAACCTCACCGTTGTAAAACTACAACTCCCAGCATGTACTGACTACTGCTGTATATGACATGCACATAGCCTCGGCGGGGAGCACGGCTCACTGGCCGTATGTTTCATGATTGGGTAATATGTTGCTGAGGAGCATGGTTTCCGGGTGACACAAGTCTTACACTTCCTGAGGAACTACAACACTCATCTTGACCCTCTGCAGTTCCTTACCCAGGGCTCTCTGTAAACAAAGTCGTTTGAGGACTGACACTTCTGCTGCGGTCTTGCTCAGGACATGCTGGGAGTTGTAGTTTTGCAACAGCTGGAAACCGTCGCCCTAACTATTCTTGAAAGTCCTGTCTCAGAGATGAGGGTAACTTTCACATGCACTGCTACCTTGTTCCTTTCCTCTGTTAACCTTCCTGGAAATGTGTGAATAAACTGAAAACTGGTTCTAAGCCTCCCTTTGTCGGTAGGGTGTGTCCCTACTACACAGATTGGACAATGTTAGTAAGCAAGGTCAAGAGGAATATGTCTAAACATTTCCAGGAGGTGTAACAGAGGAGCCTAATGATAGAGTTTTCTCCCTCGGCCCATCCTCCCTCCACTACATATCACAGCCTCCAGTAGAGGAAGCACTTCTCTATTCAGAATACAGCGCAATTCATGATGACCCGCTGTGGGTCACGGAAACTGATAAAGTTGCATTCTCTTGAAATGCATTGTCATAGTCTTCAAAATGGCTTCCCCATCGTGGTCACTGATTCGTACATTTTATATTATCCTTTTGCATTTTGATTTCTACAGAAAAATAAAAATAATTGGGTTTATTATTTCTTCTCCTTCCCCGGACGCAGGCTGTTATTATTAGCTGGAGCTTCCTGTACTGCGTCCTGCTGATTACAGTAACAGGGAAGTACGGATCCCGTCCAGGCTGCTCCTCGCTCGCATCAGAATACAGTGTACGCATCGGGGAAAAAAAAATCCTTTACGCCTAAAAGGGAAATGTCTGGATGTGTGCTCCCTGTGGTAACAGTATGCTTTCTACATTGTAACAAACCCTCAGCTGTGAAAAGCATTAGGTTTTAACAGCTAGACAAGTCTCTAACTGAAGCCTGTTCTACCTGCACTGATACATTACAACAAACAGGAGAGAGCCATGCAGCTCACTCAGGATTGGATACAACTGTAATAAAACTCTCAGCTGTGAAAAGTAGGACTATACAGGTTTTTGCATCATGTAAAAATGGCGGATGATAACGCCTGCAAGGACTTCAGTTTCGTCAGGTCACATGATAAAAAAGCGCTGGAACAAATAGTAAAATCGAACTCGGAATTTGACTATACAAATTTAGGATGGACTCTGCTGATTTGGATACAGATCCCCCTCAGAGTGGCAGGTTAATGGCCACATGTCCCCAGGGGCGAGCATGAATGCACAGAGCTTGCAATCTAATACATCTTACCTCCACAAAGAGGTGGACCCAATGCAGTTATCAGCAGGACAGTCCCCCATCCCAGTAGTCCAGCCCCCGCCTAATGTAACTTCTACTGGATGGAGATTACTTCACCTCGGTGGTTAGGTGATCCTGTACAGGCCTCTCGTATTTCACCTGCACCCTTCAGGCTCACAATGAACTTCTACATAGAGGTCGCCCACATCCTGCGCTGTAATTACCATTAGCACATCTCTGGCCCTAGTGAACATTGCCGGAGGTCCGCTGTCAGCCGGCAGGTTGTGGCGGTGAGGGCGGTCAGGTAGATCACAGCTGGGAATGGCGCAGCGCGATGACACAGAGCACCTCTCCTAACAACAGGAACAGCTGGCGAGGATCAGGAGGAGCCGAAACCTCAAAGGGATTTACTGGCATCCGCAGCGAGAGAAACAGCGACACAGTACCAGGCGCCCACAGGACAGAACCTATATGTGTACGCTCCGGGATGACGCCGGCCTTCTACCCCGTTACCACAGCAAAAAAAAAACATAAACATCACAATGTCCCACGTATGAATGGGTCACGTTGCAACGTAGTGTGACTGCAACTCGCTACATGGCCAAAAGTAATCTTAATCTTAGTGACTTAGAGCCCAATCGCAACCTTAAATAGTCAACCAACAACAAAGCCCATTTCACCTGGACAAAATTAATTTTGTACACTGCAATATGAACATAATCAGCCATGTATACCCTCCCGAAGTCAGGGTGTGCATAGAGTACAGGTCACGGATGCCCCACTCATATCCTGTGGGGTCCGCTCTGCACCAATAGGCTTTGCCCTTCACTACAGCCAGGAACAGCACTGACAAAGTCAGCATGTCTGCTAGGGAACGCTTTGCCTTATGTCTCAGGGATGATAGATCCATGAAGGGGCCGTCTGTATGGCACAATGATGGGTGTAGTCATCACATAGAATACTGCTGAGTGAGTGCTGTTCAGGGTACGATTGCTCTCGCTTCCCTTCCACATTATACAGCTATGAGTCACGCAGACAGGTCACCAGTACCCGGAGTATCTGGACGCACATTCATTGTAAATACACTACGAAATCACCGAGCATCCCAAAAAATGGACTTTGCTGCTCTACTCCGGACCTTCGTGACATCACTTCCTGCGTTCTGAATGTTCACTTTTATCATAGGGACTTCAGTGTCCACATAACCGGATAGTGATACGGCATCGGTGTCACCTACATCTGCCATGGCCACTGTCACCAGCTCAATCATTGCAAATACTAGGCCTCCATCATCAGAGTTCTCATACAGCCAAAATCAAGTTTGTTATGGCAAAGCTGACCCATCACAAAATCAACATCTCAGGTTGAAACATTGCTGCGGATACAGTGCGAAACCAGCAGAACTGGAAGTGTTGTCGTGGGGACATATTAGTGATCATAAAGGATGAACGATAAGGAAGATATGAAGCGTACAAGTGAGCATTTTATATATAGACCTTCACCTTTAAGGGTGTTTGCGCCCTCCTGCAACCTTATCTGCACCACTTATTTTGCCTTCTTTACTCCAAGGGCTGCGATATAATGAGATCATAGACAGGAAGTCCCTGTGCGTTGGAAATATCCTCCCCTGACGGCTTGTATATAAGACAACTTGTTCTGTGGGGCTGCAGACGGAGTCCTTCCGGTACTACCGAGCGGTGTTTTTCTTGGGTACGAGGACTTTGGGATATTTATAAGAACTTGTCAACATCAGGTCTAGGTTCCCTTTTAAGGACTGTCCAGCTTCTTATCCCTGACTTCTAAGAGGACAAGGCCAAAGCTTGCCACGCTCCTTATAATGGACGATGGAGGTTATTACAGTCACCGATTGCTCAATCATTATATAATGTACCCTGCCTAGGAACTCAAAAGTATGGGACCCCTTCCTAAAACTTATTGGATATAAAACCATAGCTTTACCCAGACACAACAAACCTTTGCGTCTGTGGAGCTTACAGTCCAATTTCCCGGCCTTGGGTGCGTACAGAGGAAACCAGAGCTCCTGCAGGAAATCCTGTGAAAACAAGGTCTGCAGAATGACAGAGCAAGCGGGATCCTGCTAGCCTCACCAGCCAAAGCCTGGCCAGGGGTGTAGCTATAAGGGGTAGCATTCACACCCAGTGCCTGAAAGGGCCCTCTGCCACGTAAGAAGACACCACCAGTATGATAAATGGCTCCTGTATGCAGGGTCGCCGACTTCAGTGAATTTTTGCAGGGTCCTGTATTTAGCATCAGTCCTGTCTAAGAAGGAAATTAAGAGGCGACCATTTTAATTTTAAATTTTGTTTTTGCCATGTGGGAAGGTATCCTACATACAGGAGTCTAGATCTCAGCTTCCTGGACCCTGTAAGACAATATAAACAGATCCATGCATTATAATATAGGATGTATGTGATCAACTACTGTATATATGTACAGCGCGCTGGAGTCGATATACACAGACTGCAGAAGAAAGTTAATAGTCAGGAAGGAAGGGGCAGGGCGCGATTCAGAGACGATTACATGCTCGGTGCTCGCTTATAATCACAATGGACTGGTTACATACATTTACTCCAAGGCCTTTGATCTGAGGAGACCGGACAGATGGAAAGTCTGAAGTATTCCAGACCTCAGTCTTGGAATGTCGCCACATTATCTACATCACTCTCTCTGCAGGTCCAGGTCTAGGTTACTGGTGAAGAAATACATCAAATGGGTACCTCAGTGTCCACACATAACTGCCCAGGTGTGAACATTGATGTGGATGGTGAATTGGAAAAACCTTCCTCTGACAGAACTGAAGGGACAGAACCGGAAGCCTTGGCATGAAGATATAGCCGTAGTCCAGCATCGCACAGCGCCAGATGCTTCTGACCTCATAGGCTCCGCTCTTTGTCATCGCTACTAGATCTATATGAACTAATTAGTATTTTCTTTAACAAAGAGGTAACATAAATGTCTCGACACCACCTCCATAACTATCCCACTGACGGCGAGTGAATCTTTAGCTCCAACAACCTCTGCACCTCCTATACCTATGTAGTACACATATTAATTACATAATACCGTATTACAGCGCTGTCATTACTCCGTCACACAGCATATAATGACTTAATTATTCCAATGGCGGCTTACAGGGATAATAATCTGCTACAGGCGTTTCATAATACTGCTAAAAAAAAAATCACACTATACGGCTTAATAATAATGTTCACTATGTGAGGAAGTTGTATTATGTGAAGCGCCATTCTGAAAAGGTGTCTTATATAATCCCATAGTCACACCCTTGATCATAATACAGTGATATCACCGCTCTATGTCCTGGTGATCTGGGTGTAGTACTGATCCCTATACTCTAGTCACCTCTCACCAGTGATGTATATACAGTGATATCACCGCTCTATGTCCTGGTGATCTGGGTGTAGTACTGATCACTATATTCTAGTCACCTCTCACCAGTGATGTATATATACAGTGATATCACCGCTCTATATCCTGGTGATCCGGGTGTAGTACTGATCACTATACTCTAGTGACCTCTCACCAGTGATGTATATACAGTGATATCACCGCTCTGTGTCCTGGTGATCTGGGTGTAGTACTGATCACTATACTCTAGTGACCTCTCACCAGTGATGTATATACAGTGATATCACCGCTCTGTGTCCTGGTGATCTGGGTGTAGTACTGATCACTATACTGTAGTCACCTCTCACCAGTGATGTATATACAGTGATATCTCCGCTCTAAATCCTGGTGATCTGGGTGTAGTACTGATCACTATACTCTAGTCACCTCTCACCAGTGATGTATATACAGTGATATCTCCGCTCTATGTCCTGGTGATCCGGGTGTAGTACTGATCACTATACTCTAGTGACCTCTCACCAGTGATGCGTATGTTATCACTCGGGATCACTAGCTATGCACAGCTTTGTAGAGATGTCTTAGTCATCAGAGGGTTAAAAATGAAGGCTTAGAAAAACAAATCTGGATAGATGATCTTTCTGCTGGGAGGGCAGCAATCAGCGGGTGATTACACACAGGCATTATTTTTTTTAAGAAGAGTCCTCACATCTCCCCAGATGCTGTGAGATTACACAATGATCTGGCTGGATGCTGGTCAGAAGCAGTGAAACGCGTGACCAGTGACACAGCTGTTTACAGTTGCCTCCTGCACAGTCTATGGCACTGATGGCAAACCTTTTAGAGGCTGAGTGCCCAAACCGAAACCCCAAACCCACCTATTTATTGCAAAGTGCCAACACTGCAATTTAAAGGGGTTGTCCGGGTTCAGTTCTGAGCAACTTATGCTCCGATGCGCTCCCTTGCCCTGCGCGCTAGATCGTGCAGGGCAAGGGCTCTTTTGTCTACAATAACACACTGCCGGGCGAAAGCTTCCGCCCGGCAGTATGTTCGGTGACTTTACAGGCTAGGGCAGCGCTAAAGCCCGCCCATCAGTGCCGGTGACATCACCGCGCTTCCTGGCAGCCCTATGGAGAGCCAGTGTTCGTCATCGGAACTCTGGAAAATGCCTTTGCCCTGCGCGATTTAGCGCAGGGCAAAGGAGAGCATCGGAGCATTAACTGTCGGGAGGGGGGGGCTGCCTGGGTGAATATGGAGGTATGTCCTGGTACAGCTCTGACCCCGGACAACCCCTCTAACCTGAATACTACAGTCCAATATAGTGTATAGCCCATGTACTTTATCATTTTGCTATAATAGCTGCCTACATACAGTCCGCCGCTTGTGCTGTACATAGTGCGCTACCTGTGCTGTACATAGTGTGCCCTGCGCTGATGAATGGCAGGAAAAGTCTAAGGCATATTGGTACCCCTTAGACATTTTCCAGGGTGCGGGTGCCCACAGAGAGGGCCGTGCCATAGGTTCGCCACCACTGGTCTATGGCCTGAGAAGATCCACTGCCTATTACTCCTGACATTGTAGAAAGCGCCGCACTCACAGCTCGGGTATCACCATATGTCACCGTTTTCTAGTAATTGTGCATTTTAATGTAAAGATGGAAAACCTGCATTCTGACATCAGTACAAATCAGCGGTGGCATCACTGAGAATGCAGCCTATCCATCACTAGAGATCAGCGGTGACATCACTGAGAATGCAGCCTATCCATCACTAGAGATCAGCGGTGACATCACTGAGAATGCAGCCTATCCATCACTAGAGATCAGCGGTGACATCACTTGGAATGCTGCCTATCCATTCACTAGAGATCAGCAGTAACATCACTGGGGGCATGGCCTGGCCGGCAATGTGAGAGAACGCGAGGCTGAGAGATCCTGAAAGGCTCAATTATTCTGCACCATCCTGCGGCTGGAGGCTCTGAATCGGCTGGATATAGTCGGCAACATAGCACGGACCCCTGACCCGTGCAAGTAAGAAGGAAAAGGAGAGCAGGGAGGGCCCGGGCCTGTCGGCGTTGAAGCAAAATGGCGCTGCAAGCAAATCGGCGGACACCGCGGCCCGCCTCCAAAAATTTGACAGGACTCCCCGTACAGAGGGCTGCTTTACAGGGGGTGATACGCCCCAGAAAAGCCTCACAGAAGACTCACCGGCCCTGGATAACCCCGATCAGCAGGGTGACGGAGGAGCCCAAGATGGCGGCGGTGGCGAGGCAGAGGCAAGTGCTGGGGTCGGGCTGCATCATGAGTCACTACCTAGGGGACCTGCACCTTCCCAGCAGCCACCAGGGACTGATACACCTAAGGTGCAGGAACCCACACCTAATGATATATTTCTTGCTGTTCAGCAATGTAGTTCTGCACTATCCTCTCTGCATACCTCTATGGGGTCCCTTCAGGAGAATGTTGCATTAATAAGACAGGACCTAAAGAAAGTCAATAAGCGAGTTGCGGAGTGGAAAACTGCGTCAATACCCTGGAAGATCAACTACCCCCTGTCAAAAGCACTACTTGCACTACCGAGAGCAGTAACATTACTGAGAATGGAGCCTATCCATCACTAGAGATCAGCAGTAACATCACTGAGAATGGAGCCTGTCCATCACTAGATATCAGCAGTGACATCACTGAGAATGGAGCCTACCCAGCGGTGACATCACTGAGAATGGAGCCTACCCAGCGGTGACATCACTGAGAATGGAGCCTACCCATCACTAGAGATCAGCAGTGACATCACTGAGAATGTAGCCTACCCATCACTAGAGATCAGCAGTGACATCACTGAGAATGGAGCCTATCCATCACTAGAGATCAGCGGTAACATCACTGAGAATGCAGCCTATCCATCACTAGAGATCAGCGGTGACATCACTGAGAACGCAGCCTATCCATCACTAGAGATCAGCGGTGACATCACTGAGAATGCTGCCTATCCATCACTAGAGATCAGCAGTAACATCACTAAGAATGGAGCCTATCCATCACTAGAGATCAGCAGTAACATCACTGAGAAAGGAGCATATCCATTCACTAGATATCAGCAGTGACATCACTGAGAATGGAGCCTACCCAGCGGTGACATCACTGAGAATGCAGCCTATCCATCACTAGAGATCAGCAGTGACATCACTGAGAATGCAGCCTATCCATTACTAGAGATCAGCGGTAACATCACTGAGAATGCAGCCTATCCATCATTAGAGATCAGCGGTAACATCACTGAGAATGGAGCCTATCCATTACTAGAGATCAGTGGTGACATCACTGAGAATGCAGCCTATCCATTACTAGAGATCAGCGGTGACATCACTGAGAATGCAGCCTATCCATCACTAGAGATCAGCGGTGACATCACTGAGAATGCAGCCTATTCATCACTAGAGATCCGCGGTGACATTACTGTATCATGCAGCCTATCCATCACTAGAGATCAGCGGTGACATCACTGAGAATGCAGCCTATCCATCATTAGAGATCAGCGGTGACATCACTGAGAATGCAGCCTATCCATCACTAGTGATCAGCGGTGACATCACTGAGAATGCAGCCTATCCATCACTAGAGATCAGCGGTGACATCACTGAGAATGCAGCCTATCCATTACTAGAGATCAGCGGTGACATCACTGAGAATGCAGCCTATTCATCACTAGAGATCCGCGGTGACATCACTGTATCATGCAGCCTATCCATCACTAGAGATCAGCGGTGACATCACTGAGAATGCAGCCTATCCATCATTAGAGATCAGCGGTGACATCACTGAGAATGCAGCCTATCCATCACTAGAGATCAGCGGTGACATCACTGAGAATGCAGCCTATCCATCACTAGAGATCAGTGGTGACATCACTGAGAATGCAGCCTATCCATCACTAGAGATCAGCGGTGACATCACTGAGAATGCCGCCTATCCATCACTAGAGATCAGCGGTGACATCACTGAGAATGCAGCCTATCCATCACTAGTGATCAGCGGTGACATCACTGAGAATGCAGCCTATCCATCACTAGAGATCAGCGGTGACATCGCTCAGCTCTTATTTAGCCCCAGTAGCGGGTTACGTTCGGCCTCTACACTTCCTGCGTCTCATCCTCCTCCACACCCGGCCAAGTTTGGACAATGGCCACGTCTGATCACTTTTATGTCACACAACAATGGATCCTCAGTATGGGGGGGAGTAAAAGAAACCAACATGGCATGAAACAGTTTTTAGACTACAATGATCCATAAGAGAACACAAAGGGCCACACATCCCGGGAGAAACCCTGCAGGGCCCAAAAAGCATCCTCTAGGAAGGGAGCGGACAGAAAGTTTAAAGCAAAAGGTTAACATTATAGATCAAGAGCTGACTTTTCACCCATGGTCCCATCACCAGTCAAAATGTTTTTGAAATCCTGTAGGGCGTCATCGGAAACTCCATCTCCCCCTTTACTAAAGCGATGGTGAAGTGGAGAGACCAGGTGTAGGAGACAATGCAGCTCTTTATTATATGTGCGCCGCGCTTCTCAAGGCTAACGGAAAATCAGAGAGAATACCTCATTGTGCCCACTGCCGTCTTCACGTCACTCGTTGGCAGATGTGGGAGGGGGAAAATCAGGAGAAAAGTCGTCTCTGCTTCCTGCCTTGTAACACATCTTCTCCTGTAAGGTACATGGCAATGGTATACTGCCCCTAGTGGGTAGTGAGGTTTCCAGAAATGGCTGACAATCCAGATTAAAGGAATCTGGCCTTCTACTTCTTTTACATGAATTTGGCTCTGCTGATGCCAGCGCTTATGCAAATTAGATGCAAATTTAAGAGAAAATCCTCATTATGCAAATGTACTTCCCTGAGAGGATGAATGCTTAATCATCATCCACTACACAGAAAAGCCCGGTAGCCTCATTTTACACCAGTCGCCACCAGCACAATACACATGGGTTCAAGTAATAACCACTAATACATCTGACAACCTGCCTGTATGTCATGTCTGAAAGGTTGTCATAGTCCCACCCCCTGCTGATGACATCATTGATATGACGACGTGAGATCCACACACCTTATACTACAGAAACATCTATTACTGCCGACAACCTGCCTTTATATCATGTCTGACAGGTAGTCCCAGCCCCGCCCCCTGCTGATGACATCACTGATACAATAGTAGCATTGCAGTGTCCAGCAGTGATGTGTGAAAGTTTCGATGCCATCAGTCCTCATTATCCAGTCTGTGGTAAAGAGGAAAAACTGGTAAAACAGACTCTAGCCGCAGACACCGGGCGACAGCATGACCTATAAAGGGTGGAGGAGCCGCCCCATGTAACAGGTATCGGCCCAGTATCACAGGACCTAGATCTGTACAATTCCCTTCAGCGGTCTAGTAATCATGGCATGTTATTGTTATCTGTTACCAGCCAAAACTAAGGCCGATTTCACACGAGCAAGAATTCCGCGCAGGTGCAATGCGTAATGCGAACGCACGGAATCCGGACCCATTCATTTAAATGGGTCTGTATACATGAGCAGTGCTTTTCTATATTCTGCGTTTTTTCACGCAGCCCTGGTTCCATAGAAGTGAATAGGTCTGCGTGAAAATCGCATCCACAAGCAAGTGCGAATGCTATTTTCACGAATGGTGGTTGCTAAGTGATGTTGTTTGTACACCTTCCGTTTTTTATCACATGCATGCAAAACGCAGTAAATCGCATTGCACCCGTGCCGAAAAAACTAAACAATTGAACGCGATCGCAAACAAAACTTAATGATGGTGTGCAAAATAGCGCTGTTTTCACTGAACACATCCGCAACGCATCCGGACATGCTCGTCTGCAAGGGGCCTAATACTATAAGTCCTGCAGGAATTGGGGAATTTAGAGTTGAAATGGTGTGCACCTGTTCTCACGTGCTGCCCTCCTCGGATGTCCGCTCTTCACGACGGCGGGTCCTTGCCAGGCATTCTCCTGTTATCTCTACAAATAACTGGCATACTTGTACCGAGGACGAAGAGCCACACATTACTTAGATTTACCGATTGTATACCAGCAGTGTATCACACATAATAGAATTAGATACACAGCTCAGCAGACAGTGTCCCGGAGGATAGGATTAGATACACAGCTCAGCAGACTGTATCGCACAGGATAGGATTAGATACACAGTTCAGCAGACTGTATCACACAGGATAGGATTAGATACACAGCTCAGCAGACAGTGTCCCGCAGGATAGGATTAGATATACAGCTCAGCAGACTGTATCACACAGGATAGGATTAGATACACAGCTCAGCAGACAGTGTCACACATGATGGGTTTGGATACACCGCTCAGCAGACCGTATCACACATGATAGGATGAGATACAGTGTCTAGACAGTATCACACATGACAGGCTTAGATACACAACTCAGCAGTACATTAGTCCTGGGGATTTTTCCTGTAACCACTTGGTTTCCCTGTATCACATTTTGGCGTCACACTTGTGACTCGCCCACGTGTGGCTCCCACTAATTACCAGGCTGGTTACTCATTAGTTTGTGTAGAAACATGCCATATCACGAATACGCCCCATCTCTGTGTCTGGCCCCGATCTTTCTGTAGAAGGTTCGCTCCGGGCACAATCATCCCTGTCCTTGGCACTGACTCACTTCCGAGAGGGCTTGTTCTAGGGCAGGTTGTGTAAAAGGCGGGTATTGGGGTGCTGGGGAGGCCCTGTTAGGATCCCAGGGAGGTTGCTCAGTTTGAGAACTCCCCAAAAACAGCCCTGACATTGCACCAGAGTTATGGCAGCAAGTGTATGTAATCTGACACAACAGTCTGAAAGGAGAAGTTCACTCCACAGATTACATTGCTTAACCCCATCCTATCCGCACTCCCAGGACGCTGCAACAGTGGGATTCATAAAGACTCAGGATGTGTAAGAACCTGGAACATAATAAGGCTGACTATAAGAACCTGGAACATAATAAGGCAGACTATAATAACCTGGAACATAATAAGGCAGACTATAAGAACCTGCAACATAATAGGGCTGACTATAAGAACCTGGAACATAATAAGGCTGACCATAAGAACCTGGAACATAATAAGGCAGACTATAATAACCTGGAACATAATAAGGCAGACTATAATAACCTGAAACATAATAAGGCTGACTATAATAACCTGGAACATAATAAGGCAGACTATAATAACCTGAAACATAATAAGGCTCACTATAATAACCTGGAACATAATAAGGCAGACTATAATAACCTGGATTATAATAAGGCAGACTATAATAACCTGAAACATAATAAGGCTCACTATAATAACCTGGAACATAATAAGGCAGACTATAACTGGAACTATAATAAGGCTGAACTATAAGAACCTGGAACATAAGGACTATAAGAACCTGGAACATAATAAGGCAACTATAGAACCTGGAACATAATAAGGCAGACTATAAGAACCTGGAACATAATAAGGCAGACTATAATAACCTGGATTATAATAAGGCAGACTATAATAACCTGAAACATAATAAGGCTGACTATAAGAACCTGGAACATAATAAGGCAGACTATAAGAACCTGGAACATAATAAGGCAGACTATAAGAACCTGGAACATAATAAGGCTGACTATAAGAACCTGGAACATAATAAGGCAGACTATAAGAACCTGGAACATAATAAGGCTGACTATAAGAACCTGGAACATAATAAGGCTGACTATAAGAACCTGGAACATAATAAGGCAGACTATAAGAACCTGGAACATATTAACCTAGACTACAGTAATCTGGAACATAATAATGTGGACCATAATAACCTGAAACGCAGACTGTAACAACCTGGAACATAATAACTAGGAATGAGCAAATTTATATTTTGAAGTTGTGGTATTTACTGAATTACGTTATAAATTCCGTTACCACGGACCACAACGCAATTCCATGGCGGAATGCCTTTAGAGGCATTCCGTTATTTATTCCGTCATAATACCAGGCTATGGCCTTCAGAACGGATCCGTCCGGTTTACGTTGTGGTGGAGTCCTCTCCTGCATAACGTAAACCGGATGGATAACGTAAACCATGTTTCATTGTAATCTCCGCCGTCCAGCTGCTTATCTGAACGCACAGATGTCGGAGCTGCCGCCATAACACAAATATCACACCACAGCGGCCCATCAGTTCCTCCCCACACAATGACCTGACCTCACAGCTAATTATATATTGTCTGATATCCCACATCAACTTCCCAGCATCTGACACATGGCAGTGAACAGAATACTGATGTCACACACTGATCTGACAACGTAACTACCATTATCTAACCTGACAACCCATTTTACGACCACATGACCGGACAAAGCAGCTGAACATCACCTAACCTGACAACCAAGCAGACCATAACCTAACCTGACAGCCAAGCAAACCATCACCTATCCTGACTTCCAAGCAGACCATCACCTAACCTGACTTCCAAGCAGACCATCACCTAACCTGACAACCAAGCAGACCATCACCTAACCTGACAACCAAGCAGACCATCACCTAACCTGACAACCAAGCAGACCATCACCTAGCTGGATAACATAGCTGACCACCCCGTAACCTGACAAGCCAGCAGACAATAATCCAAACTGACAACTCACCAGATCGTATTCTAACCTAATAAATCTTTTGACCATTACCTGAACTGACAGCACAAGGGATCATAATCTAATCTGACAACCCAGTTGACGATCACCAAATCTATAAAAAAACTTCTGTCTGTCACCTAATTTCATTATATGTCTGTCAGATGACCTGACATCCCAGGGGATCATAATCCAACCTGATAATCCAGATGTCCATCATTTAGTCTGACATCCCAGTTGGCCATCACCTATCTTAATACCAAATCTTTCCAAAATGCAAACAGACACCTTGACCTCCCAACAATTAAAGGTGACGTCTCTGTCCTCTGACCTGCACCTCACCCTGATGCCTCAAGTGTCCTGCCTCTGTCACCTTGTGAATCCTACATCTGACACCCAAGAAGTTCCAGACTAGCCAGATTCTGTTGTCACAGCCGTCCAGCGTTTAATGTGATGCCACTGACATGACCACGAGATGATCAATATATGAGGGATGGGATGTATATACGTAATCAGTGGGCTCTCGCTGTACTGGATGTACTTTAGGCCTCATGCACACGACCGTTGTTCTGGTCCACGTCCGAGCCGCATATTTTGCGGTCCGGGCGCGGACCCATTTACTTCAGTGGGGCCGCAAAAGATGTGGATAGCACTCCGTGTGCTGTCTGCATCCGTTGCTCCGTTCCGTGGCCCTGCAAAAAAAATAGAGCATGGGCCGTGTTCCGTTCCACAAATAGCAGCTTCCATGTTTTGTGGACCGCAAAACACATACGGTCGTGTGGATGAGGCCTTACTCTTCATCACAAACCATGAGACGTCACACAAAAAAAAGCGTTTTTAAATTTTTTTCTAATTTAGGGTACTTTCACACTAGCTTTATTCTTTTATGGTATTGAGTTCCGTTCTAGGGGCTTAATACCGGAAAAAAACTGATCAGTTTAATCCTAATGCATTCTGGATGGAGAGCAATCCGTTCAGGATGTATCAGTTCTGTCCCTTTTACGTTTTTTGGCTGGAGACAATACCGCAGCATGCGGATTCAGCATTAATTTTCATTGAAATGTATTAGTGCCGGATCCGGCATTAAAATTACCGCATTGACGGATCTGGTCTTCCGTTCTGCGCATGCAAAAATGTGAAAAAGATAAATACCGGATCCATTTTTCCGGATGACAACCGGAGACACGGATCCGGTATTGGAATGCATTTGTAAGACGGATCCGCTTGTATACAGATTGCCGGAATCCAGCAACGCAAGTGTGAAAGTACCCTAACTGTGAAAATTGAATGTAGAACCAGACTCCGAGATCACCAGCGTATGGTCTACATCAGTGTCAGTGAGGTATGGTATAGCGGTTAACCCCGTCACCACCATCAGAGCCCAGACAACAAAGGAACATCCAAACTACATGTAGACCCAAGTCTTGAAATAAAAGTGTCTGCCCCCTCTAGATATCAGTCACTTCCCGGACGCGGTGAGCAGGAAATCAGAGATCTCTTCGGGGGATTTTACTGGTAGAGCTGAGCTCGGGCTGCAGCCACATGGCATGAAATGAGCATAGCGTGGTTCAGAGTGGGGGCGGCAGACCTTGTGGGCCAAGTAAACCTAACGCATCACTGCTGAACTAAAGGGGTCCGACACCTTCGAAAGGGTGGCCACCCTCGGCTCACATTCTATGGCACAGCTGGTGCCTTAAACCCGTGACGGGGTTCTACCCATCGGGCATTGATGCGCTGTCTACATCACCCTTCAGTGACAGATGGCAATTGTGACCTATGCACAAGGTTGAACAATGGAGACACAAGACGGAATCCCCTCTAGTCATAACCCACCCAGAATTTTTTTTTTGTCCATGGGGACCCACCCTTCCTGCGATTCACCAAGCCCTTATGTGCCAAATGCATCCCTGCCACCGCCACCACCCGCCAGAGGGACAACCCAGGAGACAAAAGGAACCCAGGCACTGACCTTCAAGGGTATCTCCTTAGACCGGTCTGTACGAGCTCTTGAGAAAGGCTCTATCCGAGACATATCCTCTCAGGGCAGCTTTTAAGGATCGGGCGGCTCCTCTCTTTGCCCCCTCCAGTTTTTCTGAAATCTATGAGTTTCAATACCTCTTGCCCAGAGAGACGGAGCTCACACGCTGCCAGTGTTCATCTAGTCACAGGAAGTCACAGCCTCAGCTCATAGAATTCAAAAGCAAACCCTCCACCCCCGGCTCCCAAACCTTCCCATCCCACTACAGCAAGCAGAGGAGGGGTGAGGGGTGGGGGGTAGCCTGACTCCTCTGCACAGTGCAGCTGTTGTAGACTATTATTCCTCCATTAACCCTCTAGAGATGACAAAGTGGTGGCACACACAGCGCGCTGCTTGTGTGGAAAAAACTCAACTTTTACCTCCAGTCGTACAACTATATGCGGCCGCATTTATTTCACAACTTGTCTTTTTTTTTGGCATTTTTGCAACCGTTAACTGTGAATGAATAGTCCAGTGTATGATGTAGCGCCCCAAAAGGCAAAATTATGTGATTTGTAATGGAAAAATAAAAAACAAGCCATCTATATGTAAAAAGGATAAAAAAAAAAATCAAGCACTCTACATGTATAAAATAAAAAACAACCCATCTATATGTAACATGGATAATAAAACTAATATAAAAAGCAAACCATCTAACTTTATTTCTAAAATAAAAAAAAATGCAAAAACAATCCATCTGTATGTATAAAATAAAAATATATAAAAACAAATCATATGTAAAATGGATAAAAATACAGTAACTTTGCAACTTTCATTGTTACTTATGGGTAAAACAAAAAAAAAAACAACACAAATGACTAATTTTTTGTGCTGACTTGTGGGTGAATTCGACCATTTCGGAAGTCGGCCGTTTATAGTACATGCAAGTGATTGTTGGCGATGGCCGATGCAGACTGATATCTGCCAAATATGTGATTGGGATTTCTTCGGTGGATCTTTCATCACTTTATTGTTTCACCTTATTTTATGTTTTTGGGCGGATTTATTGTACGATTGATCTGATGTACGTTGTGGACATAATGATCATTGTGATGCTCTTGACTATGGAAAACAGTGAAAGTTGTGATTATACCGCAGTTCACACACAGCTTCGCTCCTTCCCTGTGGTTGAAAAAGTTGCACGACAATTGGCAGAAATTCCAACCTGATCTGAAGGTTTCTCCCTCCGCATTGTGATCACTAAAGAAAGAGTCACCATGGGGCCCTCGGACTAGAGGAGTCTCTCATACACAAAGAACCATTAATGCTGCGTGCAGAGAAAAACTTAACAAAAAGGAAAAACAAAAAATGAGAGAAAAACAAGAAAAAACTGTATAAAAGGAAACCAAAATGTACAATAAAAGAAATGTTACCAGGAACAACAACAGTTAATAACCAGGCGTTACTGGTGGCGAAATCCTCCGTGTTCACACACCGGATATATTGTATCATCTGCGCGGAGCGCCCTCATTTGACTGACAATGAAAGAAGGTTGTCACAGACCCGCCCCTTAAAGGAGA
Source organism: Bufotes viridis (assembly GCA_033119425.1). Lineage (NCBI taxonomy): Eukaryota > Metazoa > Chordata > Amphibia > Anura > Bufonidae > Bufotes > Bufotes viridis. Next base: position 67,419,328 of record CM065599.1, read on the forward strand.
ATCGTACACACCGCCATGTTTTACTCTAAAATTCTGATGTGTTTTTGAGAAAATGGGGAGAAGAGTCTCGAAGGCCTCTGTACGCAAATCCCCACACAGGACAGTGAAGCATCAAAATGTATGGCAGTAACAGATGCAATAAGTGTCCGCACCCACAGACCTGCACACTGCCATCTGAGCGCTACTTTCACCAGGGGACTACAACTCCCAGCAGATCACCTGTAACACAAAGCTCAAACAGTATGAGGCCGTAGACGTCTCCTCCGGACCTCACCCTCAGCCTCAGCTCCCAGAGATTAGTCCTTCCTGGCGGTCGGAGGGAACATGTCACCTGCTGCCCCCAGATCCAGCCGGACCGACCCCTCACCTGATAGACGGCGATTACCCCTCCCTGACCAAGGACACAGACTATACTATAACCTGAACGGCCAGGTATTTTATGTGTGATACTGTCTGCTCAGCTGTGTATCTAATCCTATCCTGTGTGATACTGTCTGCTCAGCTGTGTATCTAATCCTATCCTGTGGGATACTGTCTGCTGAGCTGTGTATCTAATCCTATCCTGTGGGATACTGTCTGCTGAGCTGTGTATCTAATTCTATCCTGTGCAATACTGTCTGCTCATCTGTGTATCTAATGCTATGATGAGTGTAGCACATATTATTACACGCTCGGTTATAATCTCCGGTCACAGCCGCTCTCACGTTAAACAGATAAACACAATAGGAGACGAGTAGACTCCTGAAAGCCGGAGATGCGCAGGGCGTCAGTACGGCTATAGCGGATTCTGCTGACAGTGACATGTGGCGTCCTCCGCGGCGCTGGCAGAATCGTTCTCAGGTCTTATATCATCACTGAAACAGCAGCCGGAGCGACCGGACATAACCCCCCAATACACGGCTGGTCCTGACCCCACTCCTGGTCACTGTCTGGTTGCTATGGATACACTGACAACCAGGTATATCAGGTACCAGGCATGACATAAAGTAGAAATCCCCTTTAAGTAGGATACAACTGCATAGGAGCCAGTGCAGCCTGCAGGCCTCTGAGGTGGGGGCGGCCTCTGTGTCCTGTAGTCATCACCATGTTTACAGCAATCATAAAAATAAGCCGTAAAATCCGTAACAACACATCGTGACGACAATAAAGATGTAATGTTTTGTCTTAGACTGTGAGCCACAGCAAAGATGGCCGCCCTCCAGGTATCACAGCGCCCCCTCCTGCTCCAAGATAGTCAGCCATGGGGCCATCAGTGCCCCTGATGAGGAGTGGGCTCAGGAGGGTGTCCGGCAGGGTGACAACAGCTTCTGTAATGGGAGCCACATTCTTATCAACAGACACGTTTGTGTAGCCGACAGTGACCGGGGAGGGGTGATATAACAGGTCAAGAAAAGGTTAAAGGGGCACCGGGCCTGAGAGAGGGGGCGAAGGAGACGGAGGAGAGTGGAGGCGGAGGATAGGGAATGTAGTATGTGAAGGCAGGCCTCCATCAGAGAACAGGACACCAGAGGCTGGCATCCATCAGAGATGAGACAAGAAAAGACAGCCTCCTCCAGGCTGGCCTCCATCAGACAACAGGACACCAGAGGTCAGCCACCATCAGAGATTACACCAGAGGTCAGCCACCATCAGAGAGCAGGACAGGAGAGGCCAGCCTCCATCAGAGAACAGGACACCAAAGGCCAGCCTCCACCAGAGAACAGGACACCAGAGGCCAGCTACCATCCTGGAAGATGAGATGCCGTGAGAGGTTGTCCACCATCAGAAAACAGTAGATCAGAGGCCAGAAACCATCAGTAAACAGGACACCACAGGCCGGCCACTATCAGAGAGGAGGATAGGAGAGACTGGCCTCCACCAGAGAGCAGGACACCAGGCTGGCCTCCACCAGAGAGCAGGACACCAGGCTGGCCTCCACCAGAGAGCAGGACACCAGGCTGGCCTCCACCAGAGAGCAGGACACCAGGCTGGCCTCCACCAGAGAGCAGGACACCAGGCTGGCCTCCACCAGAGAGCAGGACACCAGAGGCCGGCCTCCACCAGAGAGCAGGACACCAGAGGCCGGTCTCCATCACAGAGCAGGACACCAGAGGCCGGCCTCCATCAGAGAGCAGGACACCAGAGGCTGGCCTCCATCAGAGAACAGGACACCAGAGGCTGGCCTCCATCAGAGAACAGGACACCAGAGGCTGGCCTCCATCAGAGAACAGGACACCAGAGGCTGGCCTCCATCAGAGAACAGGACACCAGGCTGGCCTCCATCAGAGAACAGGACACCAGGCTGGCCTCCATCGGAGGATAGGCACATGCTCCTGTCAGATGATTTGGGTACAGGACTCTTATGTAGTCTTGTCTCCTCTGCCCGGTGTCTGGGTCACCGGGTTCAGTCCTGGGTGGAGGCCGTTCCCAGGTCTCGGCAGACATGGGTGGGCGGGGGTAGGCAGGGAGGTGTGCTGACAGATTACAGCCCCCCCTTCCCCTGTCTGGCCGCTCACACAACATGAAATCACATAAATGCAGCTAATTATAGAATATGAAGAAAGCACTACAACACACACAGCTCAGCACTGCCAGTGCAGAGTCACAGGAGCTTACAATCTAAAACCCCTTCCCTCTATAAGACCTACCCCTGAGCAGTATCCACCTCCATCTGCACTTCTAGTGACCCTTTCCAAATCTACCCCTCCCCCTCTCTATTGCCCCCTCTACATTGGCCAAACCTAGCCACTGTCCACAATATCTACAGTCCTACCCCTACCAATCCTAATCCAAAAAGTGACCCCCCTAATGAGGAAAGTCCCCAGCCCTCTCTGCTCCCCTATATTACCCAGCCCCACCCCCCTACATCATTTCACACCCCCATGCCCGCACATCACTCCCTGCCCACCTCTCCCTCATCATGGAAACACATTATACAAGACTTCCATAGCAACCAAACTATGTGGGAACAGGTAGATGTCGGAGGAGGGATAGACGGAGAGGAGGGGGAGACCCGCACAGTGATTAGAATAGGGCGTAAATGGAGGGAGGGGGGTGCAAAATACAGGAAACAGCTGAGAAAGGAAGCGACAGTACAATGGAGAGTTACAGGACATCTCAGTGTAGCGATGTGCACTACGTGGTGGGATTTATACAGCAGCAACGCATTTCACAGCTATGACCCAACATGTACACAAAGGTTATTAAATGCAAAATGTACCTGATACAGAACAAATAGTAAAACTACGAAATGTGTCAGTGCTATAGAAGAGAAACTACGACTACAAGCTGTGTCTGTGCTATATATATATATATCGGACAAGACATGAAATGTGTCAGTATATAGAACTGTAGTAAGGCCTCAGGCACCTAGTTATATTCCCGGCCAATCCGCACTCCAGGAATCACATGTTATCCGCGTGCTGTCTGCACCCGTGTGGCCCTTACACACATTGTACATGTCCTATTCTGTTCTGTAATAGCCAGTTCTAGTAGAGAGATTCAGCATGATGTTAAGGATCCCAGGTTTGTAGAACGCAAAATGGATACGGTTTTGTGCATGAGGCCTAAGTCTGTGAAATGTGTCAGCAACATGGCACGAATAGTAAATCTGCTACATGCATCTGTAATATAGAACCGGTAGTAAGACTGCGATATATACATAGCTAAAAAGACTTGAAATGCGTGAGGGATATACAATGTATAGAAAGTCTGTGGGATTTATCAGCAATATATATACATCGTTGAAAAGATGAAATGCGTGAGGATATAGAATGTATTGCAAGTCTATGGGATTTATCTTATCAGCGATATATACACATAGTTGAAAAGCCATGAAGTACATAAGTGATATACAATGTATAGTAAGGCTGTGAGATTTATCAGCGATATATACATAGCTGAAAGGACTTGAAATGCATGAGAAATATAGAATCTATAGTAAGGCTGTAGTATTTATCAGCAATATATATATACATAGCCGAAAAGACATGAAATGCGTGAGTATATAGAATGTATAGTAAGGCTGTGGGATTTATCTATTTAATATACATAACAGTAATTGCGTAAAATGCATTGGCGATGTAGAACCTATAGTTGGGCAGCAGGATCTATGTTATATACATGACATTAAAGGCCATATGAGGTTCTGTTCATCGGGCACGTGACCTAGGCGCAACTCAGCCCCACAGAAGTGCGACACAGAGCACAGCCGCTATCCAGCATACGGCGCTGTGCTCGGTGAGCGCTCACACGACCGCCGCTGCCTTCTTAAATAGCTGATCGGCAGGACGCGAGGTGTCAGACCACCACTGATCAGGTACTGATTACCTATCCTGAGGATAGATCATCAGTATTAAAATCTTGGAAAATCCCTTTAATGATGTGAAATGCGTCATTAATATAGAATGGATGATAAGGCTGCAGTGTGCATTATATCCTAAACTGAAAAGTTGTGAAATGCATCTGGATATAGAACAGATAGTAAGGCTGTGGGATTTCTGTGTTATATTTACGTTACTAAAAAGACATGAAATGCGTTAGAGATTTAAAACCAACAGTAATGCTGCAGAATGTGTCCACGTGATATAGATAACAGTAATGATGTGAAATGCGTCAGTGATATAGAACGGATAAGGCTACAGTGTTCATCAGCATTGTATCTTAAACCGAAAAGTCGTGAAATGCGTGTAGATTTAGAAACAATAGTAATAGTGCATTTACTCCATGCGAGGAGGGAAGCGCGACAATCGGCTGCTCGGTAAGTGGAGGTGAAGCGCTGCTATTACATGCAGTGGTCACCTCCACAGTATGAGGACGAGCGATGGCTGCTGCTCTCACCCATACACACTCATTGTTCCTGGCACAATCTTCTGCCCGGGAACGATGATGGGGGAGTCCGCGCTGCCGATCGTTGCCTCCTTCATCGGGGGATCTGCGGCACCTTCATAGGCCGCGGGACTGTCCGTGTTCTGTACATAACGGAAGAGACATGAAGTATGTAGTGACACAGAACGGGATGAATCAGTGTTCTCTATATTACCCAGGAAGCCCCGAAATGCATCAGCACCATATAAAACAGGTAATGCTGCATTATACGAGTATCACCTATTACTATTGTAATCGAATTGAAGCGCGGTGAAGCTGTGAAACGTGTCATGTAAATATAGGATGGTGAAGATGTGAAATGCGTCAGTTCCGGTAAATATAGAAGTAAAGTAGTCAGATGTACAGAGCTTAGGAGATTCCCCATAACCCCCGCACCCAGCTGAGACGCGTCAGGTACAGGGAGGAGGAGGAGCTCTATTGTGATGTAAAGGGTAGGGGAGGGGTCTCTGCAGCCCGCTATAATACTGCACCCCTGAAACCATTATATACCCCTCCCCACATACCGCTGCAGGCACAGCGCCTCCCGCCTGTCCACACATGTAACTGCTATATAACTGGACCAGTACCCCCCCCCAACCCAATATCAGCAGACTGAGACACCAATTCTAACTTCTCACACCTCGCAGGAGACGGTATCACACGTCACAGGATTAGATACACTGCTTAGCAGACAGTATCTCACGTCACAGGATTAGATACACTGCTTAACAGGCAGTATCACACGTCACAGGATTAGATACACGGCACAGCAGACAGTATCACACAGGATAGGATTAGATACACAGCTCAGCAGACAGTATCACACAGGATAGGATTAGATACACAGCTCAGCAGACAGTATCACACAGGATAGGATTAGATACACAGCTCAGCAGACAGTATCACACAGGATAGGATTAGATACACAGCTCAGCAGACAGTATCACACAGGATAGGATTAGATACACAGTCCAGCAGACTGTATCACACAGGATAGGATTAGATACATGGCTCAGCAGACAGTATCACACAGGATAGGATTAGATACACAGCTCAGCAGACAGTATCACACAGGATAGGATTAGATACACAGCTCAGCAGACAGTATCACACAGGATAGGATTAGATACACAGCTCAGCAGACAGTATCACACAGGATAGGATTAGATACACGGCTCAGCAGACAGTATCACACAGGATAGGATTAGATACACGGCTCAGCAGACAGTATCACACAGGATAGGATTAGATACACAGCTCAGCAGACAGTATCACACAGGATAGGATTAGATACACGGCTCAGCAGACAGTATCACACAGGATAGGATTAGATACACGGCTCAGCAGACAGTATCACACAGGATAGGATTAGATACATCGCTCAGCAGACAGTATCACACAGGATAGGATTAGATACACAGCTCAGCAGACAGTATCACACAGGATAGGATTAGATACACGGCTCAGCAGACAGTATCACACAGGATAGGATTAGATACATCGCTCAGCAGACAGTATCACACAGGATAGGATTAGATACACAGCTCAGCAGACAGTATCACACAGGATAGGATTGGATACATAGTTGTATACACCGTTATCAGTGATGTGTCACGGTCGGGGGATGGCGGTCTTACACTTTGTCCGCTCAGTGCAGCAGGAAGTCAGTCACGTCCTGTGTCCCCCTCATCTACTTCCTCCCGGCAGTGACTGTTCTCAGGAGATAGACCATGGGGGCAGGAGGGAAGAATGGGGGAGGGGCTGTCATTCCCATCATATCCACACATAGTTATCAGCCCTGGAGGATGAGAGGGGTAGTAGTCTATAGGGAAGAAGAGGACACAATACCCCTATATCACTCTATTGTCTGCAGAACATCGCTTTGTCCTCTCCACCTCCTGACAGATACACAGTGATATATCCTGCAGATTATTACACCTCTGACCTCTCTAGAGATCTGCAGAACATCGCTCTGTCCTCTCCACCTCCTGACAGATACACAGTGATATATCCTGCAGATTATTACACCTCTGACCTCTCTAGAGATCTGCAGAACATCGCTCTTTCCTCTCTACCTCCTGACAGATACATAGTGATATATTCTGCAGATTATTGCACCTCTGACCTCTCTAGAGATCTGCAGAACATCGCTCTGTCCTCTCTACCTCCTGACAGATAGAGTGATATATCCTGCAGATTATTACACCTCTCGAGATCTGCAGAACATCTCTCTCTCCTCCCAACTTCCTCACAGATACATAGTGATATATCCTGCAGATTATTACACCTCTGACCTCTAGAGATCTGCAGAACATCGCTCTGCCCCCTTTACCAGTCACTACAGGTGACACACCATTATTAGGTTCTCTGTGCCTCATGCCTCAGCCATGTCACGGAGGTTGTGTACTCTCCCCCGGTATATTAGACGTAGACCCCTGAGCCGCTCATTGTCCTGACTCCCTGAATTGCAGCTCAGAATCGGGGCAGCAGTAGTTGTCGGTCCTGCACTGTGAGTCACGAGTCTCGCTCTCGCCTCGGCCTCGCTTCTCCCTGGCAGGAAATGCCACATCTCTGTAGCGGCTGATGCAACTCTCCCTCAATCCTGCTGGAAGGAAGGAGGGAGGGAGCCCCCTACACCAGGCGGACCACCACCCAGCACCTGTCCAAACCCTGCAGCCTGGGGCCCACTGTATCCAGAATTAAAGGGGAGCTCCATACATGTAACATACCAGTCACCACATTGTCCTTTATACAGTGTATTCTCACATTTATATAGCGCCCACATACAGCCCATTGGATGGGGAGACCATTGCGGGTACAGGCGGCACTGAGGAGCTCGGAGATGTTCCTACCTTACTTTTCCCTCCTGAAATCTTCCTGATGAAGCTCAATGTCCTCTCAAAACGAGATTCCTCCCTGTTCCTGTTCTCCTTCTCATCAGCTTCCAGGACGTCAAACTCCCCGCAGCTGACCGCGCTCAACCTGGAGACACACAGAGATACTGAAAGGGTTAAACCCAGCATGGGGGCCCCTACATTACAGCATGGCGGGAGGCAAAAGAGTTCAAGCAGAGGGCTCCCTCATGACTGGTCCTCCGAGCCAAATACTAATGAAGACGTGGATAAGGCCTGACACCAGAGGACACAACCTGCTAATCCTCACACCCAACAGTCCAACACATATTCCGGTATATACAGGGCAGTATTATAGTAGTTACATTCTTGTACATAGGAGCAGTATTATAGTAGTTATATTCTTGTACATAGGAGCAGTATTATAGTAGTTATATCCTTGTACATAGGAGCAGTGTTATAGTAGTTATATTCTTGTACATAGGAGGCAGTATTATAGTAGTTATATTCCTGTACATAGGAGGCAGTATTATAGTAGTTATATTCTTGTACATAGGTGCAGTATTATAGTAGTTATATTCCTGTACATAGGAGGCAGTATTATAGTAGTTATATTCTTGTACATAGGTGCAGTATTATAGTAGTTATATCCTTGTACATAGAGGCATTATTATAGTAGTTATATTCCTGTACATTGGAGGCAGTATTATAGTAGTTATATTCTTGTACATAGGAGCAGTATTATAGTAGTTATATTCCTGTACATAGGAGGTAGTATTATAGCAGTTATATTCTTGTTCATAGGAGCAGTTGTATAGTAGTTATATTCCTGTACATTGGAGGCAGTATTATAGTAGTTATATTCTTGTACATAGGAGCAGTATTATATTAGTTATATTCCTGTACATAGGAGGCAGTATTATGGTAGTTATATTCTTGTACATAGGGGCAGTATTTTAGTAGTTATATTCCTGTACATAGGAGGCAGTATTATAGTAGTTATATTCTTGTATATAGGGGGCAGTATTATAGTAGTTATATTCTTGTACATAGGAGCAGTATTATAGTAGTTATATTCCTGTACATAGGAGGCAGTATTATAGTAGTTATATTCTTGTATATAGGGGGCAGTATTATAGTAGTTATATTCTTGTACATAGGAGGTAATATTATAGTAGTTATATTCGTGTACATAGGAGGCAGTATTATAGTAGTTATATTCGTGTACATAGGAGGCAGTATTATAGTAGTTATATTCTTGTACATAGGAGTCAGTATTATAGTAGTTATATTCTTGTACATAGGAGCAGTATTATAGTAGTTATATTCTTGTACATAGGAGCAGTATTATAGTAGTTATATTCTTGTACATAGGATGCAGTATTATAGTAGTTATATTCTGTACATAGGGGCTGTATTATAGTAGTTATATTCTTGTACATAAGAGCAGTATTATAGTAGTTATATTCCTGTACATAGGAGACAGTATTATAGTAGTTATATTCCTGTACATAGGAGCAGTATTATAGTAGTTATATTCCTGTACATAGGAGCAGTATTATAGTAGTTATATTCCTGTACATAGGAGCAGTATTATAGTAGTTATATTCCTGTACATAGGAGCAGTATTATAGTAGTTATATTCTTGTACATAGGAGCAGTATTATAGTAGTTATATTCCTGTACATAGGAGGCAGTATTATAGTAGTTATATTCTTGTATATAGGGGGCAGTATTATAGTAGTTATATTCTTGTACATAGGAGGTAATATTATAGTAGTTATATTCGTGTACATAGGAGGCAGTAATATAGTAGTTATATTCGTGTACATAGGAGGCAGTATTATAGTAGTTATATTCTTGTACATAGGAGTCAGTATTATAGTAGTTATATTCTTGTACATAGGAGCAGTATTATAGTAGTTATATTCTTGTACATAGGAGCAGTATTATAGTAGTTATATTCCTGTACATAGGAGCAGTATTATAGTAGTTATATTCTTGTACATAGGATGCAGTATTATAGTAGTTATATTCTGTACATAGGGGCTGTATTATAGTAGTTATATTCTTGTACATAAGAGCAGTATTATAGTAGTTATATTCCTGTACATAGGAGACAGTATTATAGTAGTTATATTCCTGTACATAGGAGCAGTATTATAGTAGATATATTCCTGTACATAGAAGGCAGTATTATAGTAGTTATATTCTTGTACATAGGAGCAGTATTATAGTAGTTATATTCTTGTACATAGGAGCAGTATTATAGTAGTTATATTCTTGTACATAGGAGCAGTATTATAGTAGTTATATTCTTGCACATAGAAGGCAGTATTATAGTAGTTATATTCTTGTACATAGGAGCATTATTATAGTAGTTATATTCTTGTACATAGGAGCAGTATTATAGTAGTTATATTCTTGTACATAGGAGCAGTATTATAGTAGTTATATTCTTGTACATAGGAGCAGTATTATAGTAGTTATATTCTTGTACATAGGAGGCAGTATTATAGTAGTTATATTCTTGTACATAGGAGCAGTATTATAGTAGTTATATTATTGTACATAGGAGCAGTATTATAGTAGTTATATTATTGTACATAGGAGGCAGTATTATAGTAGTTATATTCTTGTACATAGGAGCAGTATTATAGTAGTTATATTCCTGTACATAGGAGCAGTATTATAGTAGTTATATTCTTGTACATAGTAGCAGTATTTACTGTATTTTCTGGCGTATAAGACTACTTTTTATCACATGAAAATTTTCTCAAAAGTCGGGAGTCGTCTTATACGCTGTGTGTTGTCTTATAAGCCGGTATACGGCGTGCTGAAACTTATGAGGACCTATCACTGGTCCAATAATTGTTAGATACTGATATGTACCGGTATGTGTAGAGCGGCGTCCAGGGATCTTTTTCTCCCAGGCTGTGAGCTGAGCGCTACGATTGTCCAGCACTACAGCCTGGGAGAAGGAGACGTCCAGAGCAGAAGAGGATGTCTCCTCCCAGGTGTGAGATTAGTTGTAATTAGCATAAGGCGCAGGTAATCGGGGCCACAGCGGGCGAACCGAGCGGTGCCAAGGGAGAATAGAAAGTGCAGGGAGATCCCCGGGCACCACTCTACACACACGGTATATGTCATTATCTAACAATTGTTGGACCAGTGAAAGGTCCTCTTTACTTCCCAGCCGGACTAGAGAAGCTGCTTCAGGGACAGGCGCCCTCTAGCTGAGGTACTGTGCGCTGCATCCCGGCCAGTCGCTCCTGAAGCAGCCCCTGACAGGGAGGGGTGGGCAGGCAGGGAGCGCTGACCCACCCAATTTTTATTTGGTGTGCATTGGAAGAGGGGTAGTCTTATACAGCGAGTATAGCCCAAATCCCATATTTTAACAGGAAAAGTAGGGGGTTGTCTTATACGCCGGAAAATACAGGTATTTTATTATTTTGATCTTAGGGTACTTTCACACTTGCGTTGCTGGATTCCGGCAATCTGTATACAAACAGACAGCATTTGTAGACAGATCCAGATGCGGATCCATCTCACAAATGCATTGCAATAACTAATCCATCTCTCCGGTTGTCATCCGGAAAAACTGATCCGTTATTTATTTTTTTGCATATTTAAATTTTGCGCATCTGCAGACCGGAAGAACGGATCCGTCAATGCGGTATTTTTAATGCCGGCAAGTGTTCCGGAATTTTGGACGGAGATAATTCCGCAGCATGCTGCGGTATTTTCTCAGTCCAAAAAACGTGCAGTGACTGAACTGAAGACATCCGGATTTCTCTCCATTCAGAATGCATTAGGATAAAACTGATCCGTTCTTTTCCGTATTGAGCCTTTATGACGGAACTCAATGCCGGAAAAGAATATCGCTAGAGTGAAAGTAGCCTAAGTCTTTCATCAGAAGCACATTTCATCTCTTCAGAACGGCCATGACAATGAGACGCTCCTCACATTCAGGTGTAAGAGGATTGACCGTCACTTACCCATTCCCCAAGTGATTTCTGTGCGAGTACAGGACCACATCTGTGGAGAGAGAAAATCCTACATTTTAGGCACTTTCCCAGCTGAACCTGGATAAATCTGTGTAATGTGACAGCTGGGACAGAAGGTAAACCTTCACCGATATCCGGGGATTATCCACAGAGTGACAGCTGAAATATACAGGTGTGTACTGTATCTAAGCCTGTCATGTGCGGTACCGCCTGCCTAGCCAATGATTGTAAACCTGTAAAGTGTGATACATTCTCATTATCCAGTATCCTGTAAGATTGCTGTATGTTATTGTAATCTAGTGACCATTTAGTGTCCTGAGGAGAGTGCGCGCTATCGTAGGAGAACCTCTGCACCATGACTTCATAGTGGCACAGGCAGTATGCCATTTGTGGGATCATTACTCCCCCTAGTGGAGACTAGATGAAACGACCCTAGCCCGGGCTGCACTCCGCTTCTGCCGTATAATCCCAGACATGTTTCCCAACCTTACCGAAGCAATGCGACCTCAGAGCCATTCTGATCACAGGATGCACATAATGCATTGTGGGTAATATCAGGGGCACCTATGGTTGCTACTGACAACACATATAAATTACAAATAGGAAGCATTTTCCATGGCAACCCACCCTGCTAATTATATAAGGGTGCAATTAGCTATTTTTGGATGTGAAGAGAAAGCAAAATACGTTTTTTTTAATCCAATACCGCAATGTGGGAGGGGCTCTGGGAGATGTGACTATATCACGATAATCAGTCATTAAGATCTAGGTGGCTGCACGCTGGGGGTGTAATATATAGGAGGCTCTGCTCAATGCCCGCTATATATCCATCGTTGCTCCTGCATAATATAGGTTACATTTTACATTGATAAACCCGTATCCTTGGATTACATCCCAACCATTGGATCTATGAATAAACTACAGCCATTAGATATATTCCCATATTTAAGCCTCATTCACACGTCCGTGCTCAAATCCGTGAGCAGGTGTTCAGTGATGCATCCGTGAAGCTGTCCGTGTGTCCGTTTTTTGTTGTTCGTGTGCCATCTGTGTTTCACTGACACTGAACTGCTGAAAAATAATTTTAAAAGCATCTCTTCTTAATGATCCGTGAAACACGGATGGCATCCGTGTTGCATCCGTGGTTTTCACGGACCCATAGACTATAATGGACGTGAGGGATCCATGAACACGGACAAAATAGAGCATGCATCCATGCTAAAAACAGGGACCGTGCTAAAACACTGATGTGTGAATACACACATTCAAATGAATCGGGATGCGTACTGTCTGCGAAGAACACGTACACCACACGTACGCAAAACACTGACGTGTGAATGAGGGTTTATGCTGTATATTATATCCCGACCACCAGACCTATGAAATATTTCCATATATAAGCCTCATATTACACCCCGACCACTACACCCATGACATTTTTATTTATATACTCCTCTTGACCACCAAGCCTTCGAAATATATATACTCCTCATATTACATCCTTAGGACCAGCGCTGTGGCATATTTCCTGCTACTATTTACATCCTGACTGACAGACCTATGAAATATTCCTATATATATTCCTCCTATTACATCCTGACCGACAGACCTATGAAATATTCCTATATATATTCCTCCTATTACATCCTGACCGACAGACCTATGAAATATTCCTATATATATTCCTCCTATTACATCCTGGCCACCAGACCTATGAAATATTCCTATATATATTCCTCCTATTACATCCTGACCACCGGACCTATGAAATATTCCTATATATATTCCTCCTATTACATCCTGACCACCAGACCTATGAAATATTTCTATATATATTCCTCCTATTACATCCTGACCGACAGACCTATGAAATATTCCTATATATATTCCTCCTATTACATCCTGACCACCAGACCTATGAAATATTCCTATATATATTCCTCCTATTACACCCTGACCACCAGACCTATGAAATATTCCTATATATATTCCTCATATTATATCCTGGCCACCAGACCTATGAAATATTCCTATATATATTCCTCCTATTACACCCTGACCACCAGACCTATGTAATCCTCTCTGTGATCTGCTCACCATCAATCCCGGTCATGGACACAGACTTGGACAGGGGGCTGTAGCGGTAGACCTGTGACAGGTATTCCTGGAGTCTTTTGGCGTGTTCCTGTAGAAGATTGGAGAGGTCACATTAGATAAAGCAGCAGTCATCTTACGGCCTGGTGGTGGTAGAAGAGCAAATAAGAACAAACCCGATAGTCAGCTCTTGGATTTGGCATTTCATTTGGACGCATTGAATCTATGTTAATTAAAGTATTGGGGAGGGGGGCGGGTTCCCTGATCAGAACTCCCCCTCTTTAAGGCAGGCCATAATGCCCCTGAAAAGAGGCCATTTCTGGGAATGGCTGAGGTCGGTGGGGAACCCCTGGAGTGTCCGCCATGTCTCCTGACCATACACGAGTGGTTCTGTCACTGTAATAGGGAACCTACTGTGAGAACTGAGGTTTCTTGGTGTCTTCATTCCCAGAGTGGGAAGTGACCCCCCTCGTGTGCTGACCAGTGTCACCACCCCCAGTATACAACAGCAATGGGCCGTATACTGGGCAAAACGCCCATTGGTACCAATAACGGATCTCACACGGTATACTCCACATCTGCAGCTTCAGTCACAATGCCACCATTGATAAAGGAAACAGTCATCAAGCCTGTCGGTACTCAGAGTCCATCTTAACCAACCTGCTATAACAGTTGTAGGCGGCACTAAAAGCAGTCAACCAGGCCCTATACAGACACTGAACAAGCAGGGCATGCTGGGAGATATCAGCTTTGAAGCCAGGATTGTGACTGCAGCTCTGGGCTGATTGGCTGTTGAGGGTGCCTATAGGATGAGCCTTTTTAGGGTTTCGTTTACCTCTTGTGTCACCTCCACGTCTTCCCCTCGAAGCGACAGCAAAGACTCTAACTCATCAGTGCTGCGTATAATAGGGGTCCGTCGGGGGTCTCGATTGTACCCCATGTTCTCCTCCATCTCCTCAGCATCCTTCAAACTAAGGCTGAAATTAGATAATGGTGATGATGAGACATATGAGGATGATGGGCAGGTAGTGATGCGGGACAGCGGAGGGTACTACTACAGCACACACTGTCATAGGAAGGAAACACTAGCCTCATGTTTCTCATCTCTCAGCTGTCTTAAACCACCAACTTCCTCCTATCGAGAAGTGAAACAAGGGTCTGTGGCCCCCCACAGCGAAGATGGCCCCTGGTAAGTATTCCGGTGAACGGGCACCCCACGTACCACTCGGAGGACTGGCTGCAGGTCTCTGTGCTGAGCAGCGACCTGCCCCAGCGGCTGAGGCGACATCTATCTTCCATCTTGTCCGTTTCCTGCAGAAGTCGTGTTTGCAGAAGTACAAGCAGACGGAAGACACCGGCGCCTTCTCAGGGTCACGTCCCCTAGTGTCTGCAGAGGAGCATTACTGTGTGCCTTCTGTGCATTATAACCTTATTACAGGAAGATCAGTCCCTGGGAAAGCTGAGTGACAACCAGGACACCAGCTGTCTCTCTAACCCCTTATATTCTGTCATTGTGACTGGGACTGATATCACATGGACCTCTGTGGATTCCTCTTCACCGATTGACCACATAATATGTTATTACGGCACAGGGTGACATCATCAGTCATGTGTCTGTCATATAGGCAGTGGTAATATCACTCAGAGATATGGACTACTCAGTACTACAACCCCCATCCTCTAATGTCATTATAAAATAAACTCACGCTTAGGTATCTAATCCTATCCTGTGTGATACAGTCTGCTGAGCTGTGTAACTAATCCTATCCTGTGTGATACTGTCTGCTGAGCTGTGTATCTAATCCGGTCCTGTGTGATACTGCCGGTATCTAATCCGGTCCTGTGTGATACTGCCGGTATCTAATTCGGTCCTGTGTGATACTGCCGGTATCTAATCCGGTCCTTTGTGATACTGCCGGTATCTAATCCGGTCCTGTGAGATACTGTCGGTATCTAATCCGGTCCTGTGTGATACTGTCAGTGTCTAATCCGGTCCTGTGTGATACTGCCGGTATCTAATCCGGTCCTGTGTGACACTGTCTGCTGAGCCGTGTATCTAATCCGGTCCTGTGTGATACTGCCGGTATCTAATCCGGTCCTGTGTGATACTGTCGGTATCTAATCCGGTCCTGTGCGATACTGTCGGTATCTAATCCGGTCCTGTGTGATACTGCCGGTATCTAATCCGGTCCTGTGTGATATTGCCGGTATCTAATCCGGCCCTGTGTGACACTGTCTGCTGAGCCGTGTATCTAATCCGGTCCTGTGTAATACTGCCGGTATCTAATCCGGTCCTGTGTGATACTGCCGGTATCTAATCCGGTCCTGTGTGATACTGTCGGTATCTAATCCGGTCCTGTGTGACACTGTCTGCTGAGCCGTGTATCTAATCCTATCATGTGTGATACTGTCTGCTGAGCTGTGTATCTAATCCTATCCTGTGTGATACTGTCTGCTGAGCTGTGTATCTAATCCGGTCCTGTGTGATACTGCCGGTATCTAATCCGGTCCTGTGTGATACTGCCGGTATCTAATTCGGTCCTGTGTGATACTGCCGGTATCTAATCCGGTCCTTTGTGATACTGCCGGTATCTAATCCGGTCCTGTGTGATACTGCCGGTATCTAATCTGGTCCTGTGTGACACTGTCTGCTGAGCCATGTATCTAATCCAGTCATGTGTGATACTGCCGGTATCTAATTCGGTCCTGTGTGATACTGCCGGTATCTAATCTGGTCCTGTGTGACACTGTCTGCTGAGCCGTGTATCTAATCTGGTCCTGTGTGATACTGCCGGTATCTAATCCGGTCCTGTGTGATGCTGTCTGCAGAGCTGTATATCTAATCCTCTCCTGTATGATACTGTCTGCTGAGCTGTGTATCTAATCCGGCCCTGTGTGATACTGCCGGTATCTAATCCGGTCCTGTGTGACACAGTCTCTCAGGAGGCCGTACCTGTCGTAGGTGGCCTCCTCCTCCTGCATCCTCTTGCCCGGCTCCCAGCTGTGTCTTCGGAAGGAGTCTCGGACGTGCACCGAGCGCCTCGAGTGGCCGTATCTCCTCATTGGGACCCCCAGGAACATGTCTTGCTCCTCCTGGTGCTCCTGCATTTCCAGTTCACTTGGGACATCTGGCTCCACGGCAGACAGGCATCGCTGCTTGTGGCCCCGCACCATGTAGGGCCCGGCATCAAACACCTCCGAGTTATTCATTCCTCCTCTATTTCTTACGCTCAGCAGACACTGTAAGGAAGGTATTACAGAGATTAAACTACACCCCTCATCAGTGATGTCATCCGCAGGGGTGGGGCTGTGACAACTTCAGATTTTTACCCCTCCCGATATATACGGATAAATCTACACACCACTTAATACTGAGGAGGGTCACAAGCCGCATTCTTGAGGCGGCCGTCGTATAATATACGTGGAGGGGTCTGCACCTCATCTGCTCCGCTCCAGACTCACCTGAAAATGAAATACACAGATTCAGCCACATCATATTCTCCGTGTTCAGGAAGCTGAGCGCCAGAAATAATACCATTAATCTATTCAGAGGATAGATCATCAGTTTAAAAGAACTGAAGAACCCCTTTAATGCCTCAGCAAACAAGTCATTGTGGACAATTGTATGGTGACAGCTTTGTGGGAATAGGCAGTACTAGGTGGGCACTGTTACGGGGTGTGTGGTTGCTAATGTTATGTGGGCACTGTTATGGGGTGGTGTGGCTGGCAGTACTATGTGGGCACTCTTTTGGGGTGGTGTGGCTGGCAGTACTATGTGGGCACTGTTATGGGGTGGTGTGGCTGGCAGTACTATGTGGGCACTTTTGGGGTGGTGTGGCTGGCAGTACTATGTGGGCACTCTTTTGGGGTGGTGTGGCCGGCAGTACTATGGGGGCACTGTTATGGGGTGGTGTGGCTGGCAGTACTATGTGGGCACTTTTGGGGTGGTGTGGCTGGCAGTACTATGTGGGCACTCTTTTGGGGTGGTGTGGCCGGCAGTACTATGGGGGCACTCTTTTGGGGTGGTGTGGCCGGCAGTACTATGGGGGCACTCTTTTGAGGTGGTGTGGCCGGCAGTACTATGGGGGCACTCTTTTGAGGTGGTGTGGCTGGCAGTACTATGTGGGCACTGTTATGGGGTGGTGTGGCTGGCAGTACTATGTGGGCACTCTTTTGGGGTGGTGTGGCCGGCAGTACTATGTGAGCACTCTTATGGGGTGGTGTGGCTGGCAGTACTATGTGGGCACTGTTATGGGGTGGTGTGGCCGGCAGTACTATGGGGGCACTCTTTTGAGGTGGTGTGGCCGGCAGTACTATGGGGGCACTCTTTTGAGGTGGTGTGGCTGGCAGTACTATGGGGGCACTCTTTTGAGGTGGTGTGGCCGGCAGTACTATGTGAGCACTCTTATGGGGTGGTGTGGCTGGCAGTACTATGTGGGCACTGTTATGGGGTGGTGTGGCCGGCAGTACTATGGGGGCACTCTTTTGAGGTGGTGTGGCCGGCAGTACTATGGGGGCACTCTTTTGAGGTGGTGTGGCTGGCAGTACTATGGGGGCACTCTTTTGGGGTGGTGTGGCTGGCAGTACTATGGGGGCACTCTTTTGAGGTGGTGTGGCCGGCAGTACTATGGGGGCACTCTTTTGAGGTGGTGTGGCCGGCAGTACTATGGGGGCACTCTTTTGAGGTGGTGTGGCTGGCAGTACTATGCTACACGTACTCTGCACATTATTACAGGACATCTTTACATCATCAGATAATAAATCTGTCTTTCTCCACAGTGGCCACTAGGGGGCAGTATGTACATGTGTCTGCACAGTGTCCGGACAGATCTTGTCTGCCGTGAAGTTACACTATTCTGGTTTCCTCACTACAGCTGTTCTGTGGCGGTCATGTTGGGCAGGGGCAGCCTGTATAAGCGTATGACCACACGGCGCAGTCGTGTTGCGGTTCCGACCAGGTACCGAGCGGCCCGTAATTAAACTGAGGCCATTCACAATGCAGACGGACTAAACAGTGCCTGCTGTGGCCTGAACGGACGCACGACTGTAGCGTGGCCACTTCACAACCGCACCGTGTGGTTGTACCATCAGACTGTAGGACAAGGACACGTATCCGGCCTGCTGAAAGGTCTGGGGGGGAGGCATTTCTGGTTTTATTGAAATCGGCTCATGCACTGCCGCAATAGTGCCAAAGGTAGGCCTCATATTCTCCACGGACAGGACACGCACCCATTGAGTCTAATGTGTGTCCTCACATCTGCGGTTACTTCACGGAAGCATGCCCTATTTATGTCTGTCTTCACGGATTTCTCCCTCATATTAGTCTATGGTTCTGGGGAAAAACACAGACGTTACTGGGATGGCGGCCGCGTTACATGGATGGATGTTCGGAAACGCCCTCGGCCGAGCTGAGTCTGTGATATCATCACAGACACGAGGTGTGAATGGGGCCTAATACTGCGATATCTAGCCCACATAAACCACCATTTTGTGGTGATATTATATTGCCATATACAGCCCACATACTTCCATACAATGTATATATTGCCCACAGTCCACATAATACCATCATACAGTGCACTGTTTATACTACCATATTTTGTGCACATAATACCGCAATGTAGTGCCAAGACTGTTCCTCCATTTACAGTCCACTTAATACTGCCACATAGATTATACTACCGTATATAGTACACAAAATTCTTCCATATAATGCCATAATCGTACAACCATTTACAGGCAATATAATACTGCCATATAGTTCAGTAATTATATTATGATATGTAGTCCACATAATTCTTCCATATAATGCCATAACCATATAGCCATTTACAGGTAATATAATACTGCCATGTAGGACAAAGTGTATACTATAAAATATAGCACTTCCATATAGTGCCACCTACAACCCACATAATACTGTCATGCACAGCCAACAAAGTACCACAATATAGTGCCAAGATTATACGCAGTATACAAAGAGCCCGCATAATACTGCTATAAAGTGCAAAGATTATACTGCCATGTACAGCCCGCATAATACTAGCAAGATATCTGCAGGCTTACTCTGCCATATAGTGCATAGCCTAGAATACCATATAGTTCTAATAATACCGCCATATAGTACCAACGTAATATCCAGTGTACAAACAAGGCTCCATGGAAGTGCGCACACCCTGTCCTGACCTAATTACCGAGACGCAGGTTCAGGCCTGGTTGGGCTTTACGGGTCGGGGGTCTCAGACACTTTATTCTGCGTTCTGCTTCATCGGGTCATAATTAAAGCTGGGGGGGGGGGGTAATTACTGCAAGTCCTGAGAACGTTCCCCCCCCCCATGTGACAATGATTCTAGTGACTGGCGTAACACAAGCCCTATAGTCACCCTCAGCCGACGGAGCAGAACAGCGGGGCCCCCGTGACCCGAGCCCAGACCTCAGGGGAAGATTAACAGGTGAGCCTCCTGCTGGGACCGCATGGCCACCTGCTTAAAGG
Organism: Bufotes viridis; assembly: GCA_033119425.1. Taxonomy (NCBI): domain Eukaryota; kingdom Metazoa; phylum Chordata; class Amphibia; order Anura; family Bufonidae; genus Bufotes; species Bufotes viridis. The sequence goes on from CM065599.1 coordinate 67,439,619, forward strand.
GGATGTCCATAGAAATATGCTTTTGCTTAGATCGGGTCCTCAAGTGAGCATCCTGCACCTATATTACATGCCACCTGATCATCTTCACTAGGCTGCGTCCAGGGGCTGCAAATGTGTCGTCTCCTCAGTGGTCACCTGCTTAAAGGGGATGTCCATAGAATATTTATTTTCTTTATTGGGTGACCTGGAAGCACTGTGCCCCCTTACTGCATACCATCTCAGTGCTGAACCAGAGGGGCAATAACCCCCCCTAAGCAGCCCCCTGACGTGCCATTAAAAATACTTTCTGCTCTGATTACTGGGTCACCATGTTGGACCTTTACCAGAAGATTTTCCATTCAGGGCTGCAGTAAAGCAGGGTGACTACCCAGACGAGAACAGCAGGGGCGGCCATTTTGCTTTCCACCTACCTCAGTAAGGTAAGAAAGGAGTTAATAGCTAACCAGCCTTTTATAGATCGCCCTGGACGGGCGATACGTTCCTGTGTCCCGTCCGCACCCCCTTCTCCCGATAGAGACCCAGCAGGACCTTCATTATAAATGAACGCTTGACCTGAGACGTTCTGTCCGTGGCACGCAGGGCGGGCGACGGCGGATTCCGATAGTCTGCTGCTGTACTGCCTGATGATCCGGAAACTCAGACCCCATCATTGGAATGACTACACCTGTCGTGAAACCATGACTCCCAGCATTTCCTGACTGCCGCTGTCTACTGGTGTATAGCGATAGTCCCCATAAAACCAGTGGTCTGTATAGAGTACCCCTCCCCCAGGAGCCATATAACGTACTGACTGCAGACAGTAATCAGACCCCCAGACTGCCGATTCTCCCCTCCATCTGGGCTCCATTCACATTTTATGATCGCTGGTCTTATTTCCTGGAGGAGAGCCCAACTATATGACACCCCCTATAATCCCCTCCACCTCCAGTCTAGAAATGAGCACTTCCCCTTTAAATTCTACAACAGTTTGTCACCATTTTTAAGCACCCTGCTTGCTGTCAGTAAATAGAGACTCGCGGTTTACATCTGAACAGAGCGACTGAGGGTTTGTTACTTTTGTATAATCCTCTCCCATGAAAAGTTTGTTACAGTGTGTCAGTACAGGTAACAATGTATCAGCCCTGAATCCAGGATTTTCTACACTAAACCCTCAGCCGTGAGATGTACATAGTCAGGACAGATTGTCAGCCTATGCAGGTAAATAGTTTTTATTCACTGCTGGCAAGCAGAGATGTGGAAAATGGTAAGTCACAGAACCGCGCATCCCCTGCTGCCCCTCCTCGGCTTTACCTCTCCATGGCGTGTGTCCAGTGCCGCCAGTAACTGGTGTGACCCGTCCTCATGACAAGAGCTGCCAGAACGTGAGAACAAAACACACGCTAATCCCTGTCTGTCCCTCCCATGTCTGCTCGCTGCAGGCGTGCCCCTCCGTGTCCGCCATGTACCGCAGGAACCCCTAATATAGCGCCCGGCCCCTATAGGAGTCTACTGGGACAACACAGAGTCACCCATAATACCAGCCCTGTCCCACGTCACAGCGGAGCGACAGGTGTCCGCCACCGCCCGTCAGGATTCACCATGTAGTACCGTATAGGGTATGAGAACCAAATGAATGCATAATACCGCCACAGTGTAAATAATACCACCACGCAGTGGCCAATGTATAATGATTTATAAAACCACTGTACGATACGAATAGCACCACCGTATATGTATATAATTTATATACCACCAATGTATAGAATACCGCACATTGTAGAGTATGTAATACTACCATACATGGCAATTAATACCACCATATAATGTACATACCACCATACAATGTACAGTATGATACTACCATAAAATGTAAATAATACCACCATACACTAAACAATGCCGCTATATAATGCGTATAATACACGGTAAATAATACCACCCGTGCATATAATTCACCATACAATGCCCCAAGATACAATGTAAATATATCAGCATACAATATAAATACCACCAATATATTTAGCACTATATAAGAAATAATACTATTCTGTATGTAATACCACCATACAATGTACATACCACCATACAATGTACATACCACCATACAATATATATACCACCATACAATATATATACCACCATACAATGTACATACCACCATACAATGTATATACCACCATACAATATACATACCACCATACAATATATATACCACCATACAATATATATACCACCATACAATGTACATACCACCATACAATGTATATACCACCATACAATATACATACCACCATACAATATATATACCACCATACAATATATATACCACCATACAATGTACATACCACCATACAATGTACATACCACCATACAATGTATATACCACCATACAATATACATACCACCATACAATATATATACCACCATACAATATATATATACCACCATACAATGTACATACCACCATACAATGTACATACCACCATACAATATATATACCACCATACAATGTACATACCACCATACAATGTACATACCACCATACAATGTACATACCACCATACAATATATATACCACCATACAATGTACATACCACCATACAATGTACATACCACCATACAACGTATATACCACCATACAATATAAATACCACCATACAATGTACATACCACCAATATATATAGCACTATATAAGAAATAATACTATTCTGTATGTAATACCACCATACAATATAAATAACACATTACAGTGCATATACCGCCATACAATGCCCACATAACGCCACCGGCTCTGTACAACAGCAACTTGATACTACCATACGATGCCAACAATAAAACCACCATATAATGTGCACATACAGTAACCGCTGCCACCTCCTACCTAGGTAATGCCACCAGAGACCACTAATACCACCGCACAGGGCCAAAATAATACCTCCATCCAGAGTAAACCCGGACGCTTACAGAGCAGGGACGTTTGTCACCCCCCTGAGGGGTGCGGGCCCTGCAGTCAGGCCCAGAGGGTGCACATATCCTGCCGGGTGGCATCAGTGTGTACCTACCTTCTGTCAGCACCTGTATGGGACTGCCACTCCCCATGATGTCACCCAGTAGAGTGCCAGCTCTTCTACTCATATTATTACATGCCCCTCCTCCACCCGAGCAACCACTACACACATCACTGAAGCCGTGCAGTGGCCCCTGGCAATGCTGGGACCTGTAGTGCTCCCTCTGTACTTACCCTGTGAGCAGTAACACTATGCCGGGCTCCAGCGTCTCCCCTTACACCGCAGGTAACTGCACGCTTCCTGATCACCTGGGATATTGTACCTGCAGCCCCGCCCCCACCTGACAACAAGACGCCTGACTGGCTGCACCGACAACCCCCCCAATACTGCAAATGACTATCCCAGACTGTAATAACCGGCTCACCGGAGCGGAAGAGGGAGGCAGCTGTATCTAATCCTCTCCTGTGTGATACTGACTGCTGAGCTGGGTATCTAATCCAGTCCTGTGCGATACTGCCTGCTGAGCTGGGTATCTAATCCAGTCCTGTGTGATACTGCCTGCTGAGCTGGGTATCTAATCCTATCCTGTGTGATACTGTCTGCTGAGCTGGGTATCTAATCCTATCCTGTGTGATACTGTCTGCTGAGCTGTGTATCTAATCCTATCCTGTGTGATACAGTCTGCTGAGCTGTGTATCTAATCCTCTCCTGTGTGATACTGACTGCTGAGCTGGGTATCTAATCCAGTCCTGTGTGATACTGCCTGCTGAGCTGGGTATCTAATCCAGTCCTGTGTGATACTGCCTGCTGAGCTGGGTATCTAATCCAGTCCTGTGTGATACTGTCTGCTGAGCTGTGTATCTAATCCTATCCTGTGTGATACAGTCTGCTGAGCTGTGTATCTAATCCTCTCCTGTGTGATACTGACTGCTGAGCTGGGTATCTAATCCTGTCCTGTGTGATACTGGCTGCTGAGCTGTGTATCTAATCCTATCCTGTGTGATACTGTCTGCTGAGCTGTGTATCTAATCCTATCCTGTGTGATACAGTCTGCTGAGCTGTGTATCTAATCCTATCCTGTGTGTCACTGTCTGCTGAGCTGTGTATCTAATCCTCTCCTGTGTGATACTGACTGCTGAGCTGGGTATCTAATCCAGTCCTGTGCGATACTGCCTGCTGAGCTGGGTATCTAATCCAATCCTGTGTGATACTGTCTGCTGAGCTGGGTATCTAATCCTATCCTGTGTGATACTGTCTGCTGAGCTGGGTATCTAATCTTATCCTGTGTGATACTGTCTGCTGAGCTGTGTATCTAATCCTATCCTGTGTGATACAGTCTGCTGAGCTGGGTATCTAATCCTATCCTGTGTGATACTGTCTGCTGAGCTGGGTATCTAATCCTATCCTGTGTGATACAGTCTGCTGAGCTGTGTATCTAATCCACTCCTGTGTGATACTGCCTGCTGAGCTGGGTATCTAATCCACTCCTGTGTGATACTGTCTGCTGAGCTGGGTATCTAATTCCATCCTGTGTGATACAGTCTGCTGAGCTGTGTATCTAATCCTATCCTGTGTGATACTGTCTGCTGAGCTGTGTATCTAATCCAGTCCTGTGTGATACTGCCTGCTGAGCTGGGTATCTAATCCAGTCCTGTGTGATACTGCCTGCTGAGCTGGGTATCTAATCCAGTCCTGTGTGATACTGCCTGCTGAGCTGGGTGTCTAATCCTATCCTGTGTGATACTGTCTGCTGAGCTGTGTATCTAATCCTATCCTGTGTGATACTGTCTGCTGAGCCGTGTATCTAATCCTATCCTGTGTGATACAGTCTGCTGAGCTGTGTATCTAATCCTATCCTGTGTGATACTGTCTGCTGAGCTGTGTATCTAATACTGTCCTGTGTGATACAGTCTGCTGAGCGGTGTATCTAATCCTATCCTGTGTGACACTGTCTGCTGAGCTGTGTATCTAATACTGTCCTGTGTGATACAGTCTGCTGAGCTGTGTATCTAATCCTATCCTGTGTGATACATTCTGCTGAGCTGTGTATCTAATCCTATCCTGTGTGATACTGTCTGCCGAGCGGTGTATCTAATCCTATCCTGTGTGACACTGTCTGCTGAGCAGTGTATCTAATCCTCTCATGTGGGATACAGTCTTACGGAGCACTACATCCCCCATCATGTCACCCAGCACTATTACCAGCTCTCTCTCTCTCTCTCTCAGGTTCTCCGTAGTTTCCAGGAGATACTTCCCCCGATTCCTCGGTCAGCGCCCGCTGTATTTCCCGCTCAGTGATTACACAGCAGGTAATATGCACAGGGACACTGCGCCACCTGCTGGTCAGACATGCAGCTGCACGACTTCCTCTATGAGCTCACACTACATGGAAATAGAAGATTAGATACACCCTCTCAGCAATCAGTATCACACAGGATAGGATTAGATACATGGCTCAGCAGACAGTATCACACAGGATAGGATTAGATACAGCAGCTCAGCAGACAGTATCACACAGGATAAGATTAGATACACAGCTCAGCAGACTGTATCACACAGGATAGGATTAGATACAGCAGCTCAGCAGACAGTATCACACATGATAGGATTAGATACACAGCTCAGCAGACAGTATCACACAGGATAGGATTAGATACACATCTCAGCAGACTGTATCACACAGGATAGGATTAGATACATGGCTCAGCAGACAGTATCACACAGGATAGGATTAGATACATGGCTCAGCAGACAGTATCACAGGATAGGATTAGATACACCCTCTCAGCAATCAGTATCACACAGGATAGGATTAGATACATGGCTCAGCAGACAGTATCACACAGGATAGGATTAGATACACAGATCAGCAGACAGTATCACACAGGACAGGATTAGATACACAGCTCAGCAGATAGTATCACACAGTATAGGATTAGATACACAGCCCAGCAGACAGTATCACACAGGATAGTATTAGGTACACAGCTCAGCAGACTGTATCACACAGGATAGGATTAGATACACAGCTCAGCAGACTGTATCACACATGATATAATTATATACAGAGCTCAGCAGACAGTATCACACATGATAGGATTAGATACACAGCTCAGCAGATGGTATCACACAGGATAGGATTAGATACACAGCTCAGCAGACTGTATCGCACATGATATAATTATATACAGAGCTCAGCAGACAGTATCACACATGACAGGATTAGATACATGGCTCCGCTGTACTCCAGGGCTCCCTCTAGTGTTCATCCGCTCCCCTTGCAGCAGGAGGGTCAGTAAGATGATAGAACCCTGTATTAACCCCGTCACGTCCTGTCCGTCATTAGGAGCTGAAATATTCATTGGGGTCTGTAGTGATCGGCGATCAGAGATGTGGGAGGATGCTCTCACTGCCTCTCACACACTGTTCTTTTTGCCCTGTGATTTGGGGGGAGACTCGGGAGGACCCCACATACATGAGATACTTGGCACACTCATCAAATCATAGAGTTTGGTCATCTCATCTGAAATGAGTGTAATAATATTACAGGCTACAGCTACTGGAGAGGGGTCGCTGGTCCAGGGCGTTATTCTGATGCCTGATTGGAGTCGGGAGGGAATTTTTTTTCCCCTTAATTGGGAAAAACCGGCTTCTGCCTCACAAGAGATTTTTTTTGCCTTTTTCTGGATCAACTCTCAGGATAACAGGCCAAACTGGATGGACAGAGGGCTTTTTTCGGCCTTATGTACTATGTTACTATGTAATATACATGTCTAATCCCTACTCCTCCCTCCCTGGTTATCTTATAAGCCAATTCATATGTGATACTGTCTTCTAAACCTGTGTATCTAAGCCTGACATATGTGATAACATCTGCTGAGCTGTGTATCTTTATTTATATACAGGAGATACCCAGGTTATACCAGCACGGTCCATATCACTATATACAGGAAGATGTATAACTTATACCAGCTATACATATATAATTATATACAGGAGATGCCCAGGTTATACCAGCTGTACATATATAATTATATACAGGAGATACCCAGGTTATACCAGCATGGTCCATATCACTATATACAAGAAGATGTATAACTTATACCAGCTATACATATATAATTATATACAGGAGATGCCCAGGTTATCACCATATGCTGGAAATACAGGTTATACAGCTGATAATTATATACAGGAGATACCCACGTTATACCAGCATGCTCCATATCACTATATACAAGAAGATGTATAACTTATACCAGCTGTACATATATAATTATATACAGGAGATACCCGGGTTATACCAGCTGTACATATATAATTATATACAGGAGAGGCCCAGGTTATACCGGCATGCTCCATATCACTATATACAGAAGATGTACAACTTATACCAGCTGTACATATATAATTATATACAGGAGATACCCAGGTTATACCAGCTGTACATATATCATTATATACAGGAAATACCCAGGTTATACCAGCATGCTCCATATCACTATATACAAGAAGATGTATAACTTATACCAGCTGTACATATATAATTATATACAGGAGATACCCAGGTTATACCAGCTGTACATATATAATTATATACAGGAGATACCCAGGTTATACCAGCTGTACATATATAATTATATACAGGAGATACCCAGGTTATACCAGCTGTACATATATAATTATATACAGGAGATACCCAGGTTATACCAGCTGTACAGATATAATTATATACAGGAGATACCCAGGTTATACCAGCATGGTCCATATCACTATATACAAGAAGATGTATAACTTATACCAGCTGTACATATATAATTATACACAGGAGATACCCAGGTTATACCAGCATGCTCCATATCACTATATACAAGAAGATGTATAACTTATACCAGCTGTACATATATAATTATATACAGGAGATGCCCAGGTTATACCAGCATGCTCCATATCACTATATACAAGAAGATGTATAACTTATACCAGCTGTACATATATAATTATATACAGGAGATACCCGGGTTATACCAGCTGTACATATATAATTATATACAGGAGATGCCCAGGTTATACCAGCATGCTCCATATCACTACATACAAGAAGATGTATTACTTATACCAGCTGTACATATATAATTATATACAGGAGATACCCAGGTTATACCAGCATGGTCCATATTACTATACACAAGAAGATGTATAACTTATACCAGCTGTACATATATAATTATATACAGGAGATACCCAGGTTATACCAGCATGCTCCATATCACTATATACAAGAAGATGTATAACTTATACCAGCTGTACATATATAATTATATACAGGAGTGTGGGGAGTCGCTCTGGTAGTCAGCGGTGCGGGTGCAGTTTAGAGGCAAAACCAGGAGTCCAGATTGTGCAACAAACAGTGTTTTATTCACACTTGCACACAAAATGAAAAACAGTCTCTTGGTGACAGTTCACACACAACGGAAATAACGTAGCCAAACAAAAACAGTTCAACACAGGTTCAGTCACCTGGGAGGTGTAGGTGCAGGTTCGCACCACGCTGTCGGCCCAGCCGCAGGAGAATCCAGCTTCAGGTAGCCAGGAACACAACACCTCCTTACTGAGCTCTTTCCTCCAGGACAGAGAACTCCCATCCCTGTTAGCAGCTCCAGGATAATCACACTCACAGCTGGTGGTGCTGGCTGAGTTTATAAACCCAGCCCAAAACTCGGACTGGACCGTGGGGAGCAGCCACCCACCCTACTCTTTAGCTGCTCCCAGTAAGAGCCGGCCCGGATCGGCTTTGCAGCCATGCTATTTAACAAAGTCAAACAGCACTAGCTGCTGCAGACAAAAACCCGGCTCTCACCTCACCGAGGCCAGCAACCTCGGTGACACGTACCTGCCATCTAGGACGGCACCCTGCACCTTACCACATACCCCCTTTGTTCAACCCTGAGGGGTGGACACAGGACAAACAGTGTACCCGGGAGAGCGCGTCTGCATTTTTTAATAACCGGCCCGCTCTGTGCTCCACCGTGAATTTAAAATTCTGTAGAGACAGAAACCACCTGGTGACCCGGGCATTCCTCTCTTTGGCTTGGGACATCCACTTGAGTGGGGAGTGGTCGGTCACCAGGCGAAAGCTTCTGCCCAACAGGTAATAACGGAGGGCCTCGAGTGCCCACTTGATGGCCAGGCACTCTCTCTCGACTATACTGTACCTAGTCTCTGCTGGGGTGAGCTTGCGGCTGAGGAAGACAACGGGATGCTCCTCCCCGTTGACTTCCTGCGACAGTACCGCACCAAGGCCAACCTCAGAGGCGTCGGTCTGGACTACGAAATCCTTCCTGAAATCGGGTGTCACCAAAACCGGGGACCCACACAGGGCCGATTTCAAGGCGGAGAAAGCCTTTTCCGCCTGCTCATTCCAGCGGACCATCCCTGTCTTACGCCCCTTTAACAACTCTGTCAATGGCGAAGCAATAGTAGCAAAGTGGGGCACAAACCTCATGTAATACCCCACAATCCCCAGGAACGACTTTACCTGCCTGGTGGTGACCGGTCGGGGCCAACTCCGTATTGCCTCTACCTTATTTACCTGAGGCTTGATGACTCCCGCCCAATTACATATCCCAGATATTTTGTCTCCTCTAACCCTATGGAGCACTTCTTTGGGTTAGCGGTCAGTCCGGCTTTCCTCAGGGCATCCACTACCGCCTGCACCTTGGGTAAATGGCTTTCCCAGTCGGTGCTGTGGATGACTACATCATCTAAGTAGGCCGAGGCGTACCGACGATGTGGTCGCAGCACTATGTCCATTAACCTTTGGAAAGTGGCGGGGCGCCATGCAGGCCAAAGGGTAACACCTTGTAGTGATACAGGCCCTGCGGGGTAACAAATGCGGTTTTTCCTTAGCCGACTCGTTAAGGGTACCTGCCAGTACCCTTTAGTGAGGTCCAGCACAGAAAAATAACGGGCTTGTCCTAAACTTTCAACAAGCTCGTCTACTCGGGGCATGGGATACGCGTCAAACTTGGATACTTCATTTAACTTGCGAAAGTCGTTGCAGAACCGCAACGTCCCATCCGGCTTGGGTATTAGGACTATGGGACTGGCCCACTCACTTTTCGACTCCTCAATGACATCGAGCTTCAACATTAATTGCACTTCCTCCGCGATGGCCCGTCGCCGAGCCTCGGGTACCCGGTATGGTTTTAACCGGACCTTGGCCTGAGGCTCAGTGGCGATGTCATGTCGGATGAGAGACGTGCGGCCAGGGAGGTCCGAGAACACATCCGTGTTCCGACTGAGAACTCCTGACTTCCTGAACTTGTTTGGAAGATAGGCTGTCTGCAATTTTTACCGTGGTTACGGCTTCACAGGCCTCGAACTGTGGGGCTGGACCCTTTTCACCTAGAAGCCCTGGCCGGGGGCTGTGGTCGTCGGCCGCGTCCCTATCTTTCCACGGCTTAAGTAAATTCACGTGGTACACCTGCTCCGGCTTGCGCCGCCTGGCTGGTGTACTTTGTAATTTACTTCCCCTACCTTCTCGATCACCTCATAGGGGCCCTGCCACCTAGCTAGGAATTTGCTGTCAAGGGTGGGTACCAGAACCAAAACCCGATCTCCCGGATTGAAGTCCCGTACCCGAGCCTGACGATTGTACACCCTACTCTGGGCTTGTTGCGCTGCCTCCATATGCTCCCGGACCAAGGGCAACACCCTTTCCATCCGTTCCTGCATTTGGGCGACATACTCAATGACACTTTTGTGGGGACAGGCTGTTGTTCCCATGCTTCCTTGGCGATATCCAACAGGCCCCGAGGGTGTCTGCCATAAAGCAGTTCGAAGGGCGAGAACCCAGTAGAGGCCTGGGGCACCTCTCGCACGGCGAACATGAGATAGGGCAGAAGCAGGTCCCAGTCCTTCCCATCTCTAGACACCACCCTCTTTAACATATTTTTAGAGTTTGGTTAAACCTCTCCACAAGACCGTCTGTTTGCGGATGGTAAACGGACGTCCGTAACTGCTTTATACGCAACAATTTACACAGTTCCTTCATTACTTTGGACATAAAGGGGTCCCTTGGTCTGTCAGAACCTCTTTTGGCAGGCCCACACAGGAAAACATCTCCATTAACTCTTTGGCAATGAGCTTAGCTGAGGTATGTCGCAGAGGCACCGCCTCCGGATACCGAGTGGCATAGTCGAGAACTACCAGAATGTGTTGGTGGCCCCTGGCAGACTTTGGTACAGGCCCAATTAAATCCATCGCGATTCGCTCAAACGGTACTTCAATAATTGGCAGAGGTACCAGAGGACTACGGAAATGTGGCTGGGGGCTAGTTATCTGACAGGTCGGACAGGACTTACAATAATTCTCTACCTCCTTGAACACACTGGGCCAATAAAATCGCTGCAGTATGCGGTCCTGGGTTTTCTGCCACCCCAGGTGTCCCCCAAGAACATGTTGGTGGGCAAGCTCCATGACAAGCTTGCGATGCGCTGTGGGCACCACCAACTGTTCAACAGGTTCGCCTCGGATTTGGTTCACCCGATACAACATATCCTGCAGAACAATAAATCGTGGGAACATTAATTCAGCCCCTGGTTTCTGGGGTTTACCATCAATTTCCAGCACATTCTCCCAGGCCCTGGTTAGGGTTTGGTCCCGGTGTTGTGCGGTCCCAAAATTTTCCCGGAGACATTGAGGTCTGCCAACTCAGGTCCCGGTGGCAAGTCCTCCGTGTCTCCCACCATTACACTCAGTGGGGTTGTCTCCCCCTCTACCGCTGGAGCAGTGGTCACCCCTACCGCCGGCCCTTCAGACTCGGGCTCCCAGGGTTCTGGCCTTCCAGTGGTATCAGGCCACTCCACTAGGGTCACCCCTGTCTCGGGTCCCTCAGATACCTTTATTACCGGCCACAGCGCCGGAAAACCGGGAAGTCCCTCCCAAGTATCAGTTCGTGTGGGAGTTTAGTAGCGACAGCCACCTCGTGGGTCCACCTACCAGCCGCGGTGGACAAAGTCACTAGTGCAGTGGGGTAGTCTTTCAGGTCTCCGTGGATGCACAGGACCCCGACTTTACGGCCAGTATACTCCGCAGGACGTACAAGTGCAGCCCTTACCAGGAGACTAAACTCCCGGAGTCCAGCAGAGCCACCGCCAGAGAGTCTCCCACCTCTACCTGACACAGGTGGTTATGGTCCTGCACCTCACGGGTGCCAGTTGCGCACAGCTTCCGTGCATACAGGGAGTGGCGACCCCGTAGGTCATATCCATCGGCTCATCCCGATGCGGACAGTCGGCCCTGATGTGGCCTGGCTCCTGACACCTCCAGCATACCACGGGAGGCGGACTCGCAGGGGTATATTCCGGGCAGGCCGCTCTGTCGCCGGACGTCGGAACTGGGGCAGAGGCCTCCGGGGTTTGACTGACCCCTTCCCGCAAGAGTCCCCTGCAGGTTTCTGGTGGCCTCGTGGCGCTCTACCAGGTCGACCATCTCCAGGGCATTGGTGGGCGATACCTGGCCGATCCAGTGCTGGAGGGGATAAGGCAGGGCCCTCCAAAGATGTCCGCCAACAGTCGATCCAGCATGGCAGTGGGACTTAGTAGATCGGGCTGCAGCCACTTTTGCAGCCTGTGCAGCAGATCGTAGAACTGCGGCCTAGCGGGTTCAGTCGTTTTAAAGTCCCACTGGTGGACTCTTTGAGCGCGGACCAGCACGTTCACGCCCAGTCTGGCTAGGACCTCTCCTTTCACAGTGTCATAATCTGCCGCTTGGTCGTCCGACAAGTCAAAAACACCTGCTGGGGTCCGGAAGCCAGGAACGGAGCGACCACCTCAGCCCACTGGTCACGGGGTAACTTTTCCCTCACGGCGACCTTCTCAAAAACCGCCAGGTACGTCTCAACGTCGTCTGCGGGGGTCATTTTGGGATCGCCGCACGGACCGCTTTCCGGGCATCATGGACGTGGTGGGACGCTCCTGCCGCCTGTAACGCCATCACATGTTGTAGCAATAGTTGGTTGGTCTCCCGCTGCTGCACGTTAGCCTCTATGAGAGCCTTCACAGCAGCCTCCATGTTGTCAGAAACTCCTGCTTGCAGCTTTGCTGGCTTAATATATTCCATACACTTTAGAAAAACAAAACTTCGGCGTTCACGCCAGCCTCACTGCGCATGCCCGCATCCGACACCAAATGTGGGAGTCGCTCTGGTAGTCAGCGGTGCGGGTGCAGTTTAGAGGCAAAACCAGGAGTCCAGATTGTGCAACAAACAGTGTTTTATTCACACTTGCACACAAAATGAAAAACAGTCTCTTGGTGACAGTTCACACACAACGGAAATAACGTAGCCAAACAAAAACAGTTCAACACAGGTTCAGTCACCTGGGAGGTGTAGGTGCAGGTTCGCACCACGCTGTCGGCCCAGCCGCAGGAGAATCCAGCTTCAGGTAGCCAGGAACACAACACCTCCTTGCTGAGCGCTTTCCTCCAGGACAGAGAACTCCCATCCCTGTTAGCAGCTCCAGGATAATCACACTCACAGCTGGTGGTGCTGGCTGAGTTTATAAACCCAGCCCAAAACTCGGACTGGACCGTGGGGAGCAGCCACCCACCCTACTCTTTAGCTGCTCCCAGTAAGAGCCGGCCCGGATCGGCTTTGCAGCCATGCTATTTAACAAAGTCAAACAGCACTAGCTGCTGCAGACAAAAACCCGGCTCTCACCTCACCGAGGCCAGCAACCTCGGTGACACGTACCTGCCATCTAGGACGGCACCCTGCACCTTACCACAGGAGATACCCAGGTTATACCAGCTGTACATATATAATTATATACAGGAGATACCCAGGTTATACCAGCTGTACATATATAATTATATACAGGAGATACCCAGGTTATACCAGCATGGTCCATATCACTATATACAAGAAGATGTATAACTTATACCAGCTGTACATATATAATTATATACAGGAGATGCCCAGGTTATACCAGCATGCTCCATATCACTATATACAAGAAGATGTATAACTTATACCAGCTGTACATATATAATTATATACAGGAGATGCCCAGGTTATACCAGCATGGTCCATATCACTATATACAAGAAGATGTATAACTTATACCAGCTGTACATATATAATTATATACAGGAGATACCCAGGTTATACCAGCTGTACATATATAATTATATACAGGAGATGCCCAGGTTATACCAGCTGTACATATATAATTATATACAGGAGATGCCCAGGTTATACCAGCATGCTCCATATCACTATATACAAGAAGATGTATAACTTATACCGGCTGTACATATATAATTATATACAGGAGATACCCAGGTTATACCAGCTGTACATATATAATTATATACAGGAGATGCCCAGGTTATACCAGCTGTACATATATAATTATATACAGGAGATGCCCAGGTTATACCAGCATGGTCCATCCATATCACTATATACAAGAAGATGTATAACTTATACCAGCTGTACATATATAATTATATACAGGAGATGCCCAGGTTATACCAGCATGCTCCATATCACTATATACAAGAAGATGTATAACTTATACCAGCTGTACATATATAATTATATACAGGAGATACCCAGGTTATACCAGCATGCTCCATATCACTATATACAAGAAGATGTATAACTTATACCAGCTGTACATATATAATTATATACAGGAGATACCCAGGTTATACCAGCATGCTCCATATCACTATATACAGGAAGATGTATAACTTATACCAGCTGTACATATATAATTATATACAGGAGATACCCAGGTTATACCAGCATGCTCCATATCACTATATACAAGAAGATGTATAACTTATACCAGCTGTACATATATAATTATATACAGGAGATGCCCAGGTTATACCAGCTGTACATATATAATTATATACAGGAGATGCCCAGGTTATACCAGCATGCTCCATATCACTATATACTTTTAGTCTCTTCCTTTCTGTGGTTTGGATGATGCTTTCTGCATGGATGTGGGGGTGAATTCATTACTATGATTGCAGACATTGGGGGGACGCCCCCCGCTCTCCCATCACCAGACACAGCTGGTCGAGGAGGTTCCGTTTCAGTGTGAGACCCAGTGAGATGAGCGGAGCCAATATCAGGGTGAGGGGCTGGAGAAGGACGTCATCCTCCTACTGAATGTAATGTAAACAGCCGGCAGCAGAACCCAGCCAGGGGCCCGTCACCTGTGTCCTGTATCAGCCCCACACCCCAAATAGGTGACCCTCAGAACACCCAGATTATTCTGTTACTGCAGACTATCTCACCCTGACAGATACATAGTGATATATCCTGCAGATTATTACACCTCTGTAGAGATCTGCAGAACATCGCTCTGTCCTCTCTACCTCCTGACAGATACACAGTGATATATCCTGCAGATTATTACATCCCTGACCTTTCTAGAGATCTGCAGAACATCGCTCTGTCCTCTCTACCTCCTGACAGATACACAGTGATATGTCCTGCAGATTATTACTCCTCTGACCTCTCTAGAGATCTGCAGAACATCGCTCTGTCCTCTCTACCTCCTGACAGATACACAGTGATAGATCCTGCAGATTATTACACCTCTCTGACCTCAGTAGACTCCTGCAGAACATCGCTCTGTCCTCTCTACCTCCTGACAGATACACAGTGATATATCCTGCAGATTATTACACCTCTCTGACCTCAGTAGACTGCTGCAGAACATCGCTCTGTCCTCTCTACCTCCTGACAGATACACAGTGATATATCCTGCAGTTTATTACACCTCTGACCTCTCTAGAGATCTGCAGAACATCGCTCTGTCCTCTCTACCTCCTGACAGATACACAGTGATATATCCTGCAGATTATTACACCTCTCTGACCTCAGTAGACTGCTGCAGAACATCGCTCTGCTGATAAATTCCTCCTCTTGATTAACCACATGAAACGTGGCGGGTCTCTTCAGGGGACGTGTCCTCTGTACCTCTCTCCACCCCGCAGGCTCCAGGTGTGAAGTCACAATATGGCGGCTGTAAATTACCTGTAAATATTCCAGGATTGTCACATCAAACGCGGTGGTGGCCGCAGGAGGGTTGGATCATTGGGGATAATTGGCCTTGTGTGATATTTTGGGAGGATCCTAAAACATCGCTAATTCCTGTCTTTGAAATGTAGAAGTTGAGCTCAGAGCGGAGGCCGTGACCGGACTTGTCAGAGAGGAGGCGGCGGGCGCACGGCTCACTCCACAGCCCGTCCTCCTAATGAGACTGTAATTACACGTGGAGTAATGTATACACACCGTCTGCACTGACCACCGGATATTACCGCTGACAACCTGCCTGTACATCATGTCTGACAGGAGTCACAGCCCCGCCCCCTGCTGATGACATCACTGGTATCATGGCAATGGGTATTATGAGGAGATCATGATGATAGGATTAGATACACAGCTCAGCAGACTGTATCACACAGTATAGGATTAGATACACAGCTCAGCAGACAGTATCACACAGGATAGGATTAGATACACAGCTCAGCAGACAGTATCACATAGGATTAGATACACAGCTCAGCAGACTGTATCACACATGATAGGATCAGATACACAGCTCAGGAGACAGTATCACACAGGATAGGATTAGATACACAGCTCAACTAGCAGTATCACACAGGACAGGATTAGATACATAGCTCAGCAGACAGTATCACACAGGATAGGATTAGATACACCCTCTCAGCAGACAGTATCACACATGATAGGATTAGATACACAGCTCAACAGACAGTATCACATAGAACAGGATTAGATACACAGCTCAGCAGACAGTACCACACAGGATAGGATTAGATACGTGGCTCAGCAGTCAGTATCACATTAGATACAGCCGCACACATTATAGTATTAGATACGTGGCTCGGCAGTCAGTATTACATGTTGGATACAGCCGCACACATTATAGTATTAGATACGTGGCTCAGCAGTCAGTATTACATGTTAGATACAGCCGCACACATTATAGTATTAGATACGTGGCTCGGCAGTCAGTATCACATGTTGGATACAGCCGCACTCATTATAGTATTAGATACATGGCTCGGCATTCAGTATCACGTGTTGGATACAGCCGCACACATTATAGTATTAGATACGTGGCTCGGCAGTCAGCATCACACATTATAGTATTAGATACGTGGCTCGGCAGTCAGTATGACATGTTGGATACAGCCGCACACATTATAGTATTAGATACGTGGCTCAGCAGTCAGTATCACATGTTGGATACAGCCGCACACATTATAGTATTAGATACGTGGCTCGGCATTCAGTATCACGTGTTTGATACAGCCGCACACATTATAGTATTAGATACGTGGCTCGGCATTCAGTATCACATGTTGGATACAGCCGCACACATTATACTATTAGATACATGGCTCGGCAGTCAGTATCACTTGTTGGATACAGCCGCACACATTATAGTATTAGATACTTGGGTCGGCAGTCAGTATCACATGTTGGATACAGCCGCACACATTATACTATTAGATACATGGCTCGGCATTCAGTATCACATGTTGGATACAGCCGCACACATTATACTATTAGATACGTGGCTCGGCAGTCAGTATCACTTGTTGGATACAGCCGCACACATTATAGTATTAGATACGTGGCTCGGCAGTCAGTATCACATGTTAGATACAGCCGCACACATAGTATTAGATACGTGGCTCGGCAGTCAGTATCACATGTTGGATACAGCCGCACACATTATAGTATTAGATACGTGGCTCAGCAGTCAGTATCACATGTTAGATACAGCCGCACACATTATAGTATTAGATACGTGGCTCGGCAGTCAGTATCACATGTTAGATACAGCCGCACACATAGTATTAGATACGTGGCTCGGCAGTCAGTATCACATGTTGGATACAGCCACACACATTATAGTATTAGATACGTGGCTCAGCAGTCAGTATCACATGTTAGATACAGCCGCACACATAGTATTAGATACGTGGCTCGGCAGTCAGTATCACATGTTGGATACAGCCACACACATTATAGTATTAGATACGTGGCTCGGCAGTCAGTATCACATGTTGGATACAGCCGCCCCTGGCAGCGGGTTCCTGTTGTGTACACGGTGTTGGTTGCCATGGTGACTTCCCTCCCTGTTATCAGCTGCTTCCTGGCGGCCCCCAGGATTCCTCCACTTCTCCTCCTTCCTGACTGTCTCCATCAGGCCTCCTCCTCATGGTTTTCCTCTCACTCCCAGTTCCTTGTGTGTTTCATTGTCCTTATTAAAGGGCCGGCACACCGCTGTCCCCTCACTGAATTGGCTGTTTTATTGGGACCCCTCCTTTTGTCTGTAGGGACCACCGCCCACACGTCGTTCAGCTCCAGTGTAGGAGGTCTGGTCACCAGAGGGTTAATGATGGCAGCCATTGTCTGCCCTGGAGGAAGCGACCACGAATCTGGGGTCAGGACACCTCGCCGACCTCACGTGAGGTGTCCAGGAAGTGTTATCATGTGCACATTACCCTGGAGCATCCGGCCCGGAGCAGGGATGAGCTCATGGAGAAGATGGGAAATAATCCTGGGAATCTCGGCCCCTCCATGTTCTCAGCCCCGGGGCTCCGCTGCCTTACATCCACCTCTAGGGGCCCCCATTACAGTGCCCGCAGGGGTTGTCAGCAGCTCTGACACCTAGCTTTTCTCAGACCCTGAGCGGGGCTTCCGTCTACATTACTATACAGTGTTTCACCCCCTCCATATGCCCTGGCTGTGTGTCAGTCTTAACTGCAGTTCTGGCCTTCTGTTCATCAGTCAGTTATTACTGAGGGTTTTTTCCTCAGCTTTACACAAGGTCTGAATGGTACATAGATCGGCCGTGTCATACAGTGCGCCATCCCTCTTTGTGTCAGTCTTCACTGCAGTCCTTGCATTTTGTTGCTTTCCACAGAACCCACCGTCTCTGCCATATATATTTGCATTTGTCATCACCCAGCTTTGCAGCTGGCTGCAGTGACTGTAGTACGGACGTTACACGGGGGGATATAGACTGTAAGCTCTGTGTTGTGTCTGATTTCTCCCCAGACAATGAGCCGGGTCACCATTCACCTCCGGGATCCCATAGGCATTGGTGAGGAGGTGACAAGATGGCGTCGCTCCGGCTGCCTGTTATGTCATGTGACCTGATGTGGTAGAGAAACCGCCAAATGTAATCGTACTCGCGACCACACCAAAACTTTACCAGCAGTGGATGGGTTAATAGTGAGCGTCCATCTCCCAGAATCCTCTGCTCCCGCACTGATGACATCACGTCCTCTTAAGGACTATTATCCCGTCTACTCATTTACTAATTGGTCCATTAGTCCTGGTCAGAAATGACTAAGTCTTCTTAAAGGGACGCTAATCCCAAAATTCTTCTCTCGTTTATTTCTCACAAATCCGGCAAATTTCACAAATCTGAGGGGGATGGGACGTCGCCTGCTCCAAACTCTGCGCACCTCATTATCCAGCTCTGGGAAAGCTGGGAGACCGTCAGCTATTACCGCACCATAGCTCAGTCACCCAGCTTTCCAGGACTCCGGAAAGGCAGGTCCCAGCATCTCAGCAGAACTAGAGCGACTCGTCCTTCAGTGTCCGAGGAAAGCCAAGTGCTGGCAGCCATAGTGAAAGTTCTGTGTGGTATCACACAGGGTGGGATTAGATACACAGCTCAGCAGGCAGTATCACACAGGATGGGATTAGATACACAGCTCAGCAGACAGTATCACACAGAATAGGATTGGATACACGGCTCAGTAGACAGTATCACACAGGATAGGATTAGATACACAGCTCAGTAGACAGTATCACACAGGATAGGATTAGATACACAGCTCAGCAGGCAGTATCACACATGATAGGATTAGATACACAGCTCAGCAGACAGTATCACAAAGGATGGGATTAGATACACAGCTCAGCAGACTGTATCACACAGGATCGGATTAGATACACAGCTCAGCAGTCAGTATCACACAGGATAGAATTAGATACACAGCTCAGCAGACAGTATCACACAGGATAGGATTAGATACTCAGCTCAGCAGACAGTATCACACAGGATAGCATTAGATACACAGCTCATCAGACAGTATCACACATAATAGGATTAGATACACAGCTCATCAGACAGTATCACACATAATAGGATTAGATACACAGCTCAGCAGACAGTATCACACATGATAGGATTAGATACACAGCTCAGCAGACAGTATCACACATGATAGGATTAGATACACAGCTCAGCAGACAGTATCACACAGGATAGCATTAGATACACAGCTCAGCAGACAATATCACACAGGATAGGATTAGATACACAGCTCAGCAGACAGTATCACACAGGATAGGATTAGATACACCGCTCAGCAGGCAGTATCACACAGGATAGGATTAGATACACCGCTCAGCAGACAGTATCACACAGGGTGGGATTAGATACACAGCTCAGCAGACAGTATCACGCACCATAGGATTGGATACACAGCTCATCAGGCAGTATCACACATTAGATACAGCTGTGATTCTGTTGCGTCGGTTACCATGGTGATTTCCCTCACTGTCTCAGCCGCGGCTTCCTGGAGACCCCAGTGAGGCCGAGTGGTCGCAGTTACTGAGGTCTTACCTAATGTCACCCAGCTTTCCCATCATCAGATAACCATAGCTGAGAACAGTCAGACCAGGAGGACATTTTTAGCCTGTTCTCCATAGACTACAATGAAACAGTGCCACCCGGTGGCCAGTATATAATGAAAAATCCCCATCACATGATGAAGCTGCACAGGATTTTATTGTCTCCCTCGTCCAAGTATAAAGAGATCCGGCCGACGGTGACAGTGCAGGAGCAGCAGACTTTATGGCAGCGGCGCCGACTCCGCTTATCAGGTCATATTGACAAGGGCCCTCAGCCCTGCGCTCTTGGAGCCACTTATGAGTCAAGTGCCGCACACCCAGTGCGCAAACACTGGAGTCCTGGCCCCATAGTTATCAGTCCTGACACCGGTCTGTACCGGTGTACCGGAGACCCCCGCCTCACTCAGTATTCCAGCCCCTCACACCCGGCACTTGGATGGCATGTTGTATGTTCCCGCGTCCGTCCGCTCGGCTTCCCCTCTAATCTGAGATCCATAGTAACTGGGAGATAGCAGGGATCTTGGATCATGTGCAGGGCGTGTTACCTATGAATCAGCTCGTGTACAGGCCACGTCTCCACACAGCATGGGGGAAGCCAGGGAATTCATAATGAGAGTACACAGGCCCAAAATGCGTCATGTTTAACATTCCCACTTTAAGGAATTGTCCAGGACTGTGTAAATAGTGTATGGAAGAAGTACATGCACTTCATAACATACTTGTGGGGTCAGGGACAAGAAAATCCTTCGCAGACCCAAGTTCTGGACTAGGGACCCTCACATATCAAAGAAAGTCACCGCGTTGCCCATAGCAACCAGTCACTCCTTTAGAGTAGAGGATTCAGATTGGTTTCTGGGGGCTAACGCACCTGCAGTTCTGAGATATTAGGCCCAAAATGCTTGGGACCTGAATGGTTCCTGGGGGCTGCAGCGCGACCTAAAATGCGTGGGATGCATGAGTTCTTATTGGTTACTTGGGGCTACAGCGAATCTTTGTGCAGTTTTGAGATGTTAGGCGCAAAACGCGTTGAACCTCATAAATTCTGATTAGCTGCTGGGGGCTACAGTCCAATTTTGTGCTGTTTTCATCTGTTTAGCCCAAAATGCGTGGTGCCTGCATGAATTCTGATTGGTTGCTATAACACCACTTCATTTCTTCATTTTGAGATGCTAGGCCTCAAACGCGTGGGATCTGCATGACTTCTGACTGGTTGCTTTGTGCATTTTTTGAGAGGTTAGGTGCACAATGACGTGGAACCTGCACATGTGAACATGGCCGGTATGATAGATTTACGTTCACACATACTGAACGCCGCGCTGCGACTAATCTCTGAGCCATAAAACAATACGACCGGCGAGGGCGGCGTACGAGGGTGATTCTGGCCGTCACTCAGTAGATGTGACCTCGCTGGACTCATACAGGGTTAAGAAAACATGGCTGCCTCCTTACTGACGCAGCGCCACACCTGTCCATGAGAGACAGCTGCCTTCACTGTCCTGCATGCTGCAGAGCTGAAATCTCCCAGCATTCACTGCTTATACTTTGGTGATTTATACACCCTAACTCTAGGAGCTCGGCTGCAGTATTAAGGCTTGCTGACGGTTTCCACTAACAACCGGTAGATTCCTAACTGCAGCTTGGGATGCGATTGGAGTATAAAACGTGATGCAGTGAATAGGTTTCCAGTATTAGGAAAAAACATGGCTGCTTTCTTCTAAAAAGAGCGCCACACCCCTCTACAGGTCTTAAAATGCGCCAGTTTATCCTATAGGGAGCAATGTTGTCTGGGATGCACTTGATTTCTCTGCTCAGACGTTCCCCTTTAAGAGACCTGTTGATTCCCATTGGCTGAAGGGGCGACAACCCCCATCCCCCGCCTGCTGTCTTTGGAGGTCGATACAAAGTGGATTTCCCAGCAGAGGGCGACACTGAGCACAGAGGAAGCTCCCCCCCCCACAACAGACAGAGGCAGAAATGTCTGCTCAGCCCTGAGGGAGATTCACCGATGAAATAAAGGGATTTTTAAAAACTTTTAGATACGATTTCTTTTCTGTGTGACCCAGAGAGGATCGCTGCACCCGTCACGGGAATCTCAGCTGAAGTGGAGCTGCCCTTTAAGGAAGTCTGTTAAGAGCACTGAACGTTGGGAGCTGTAGTGGCCCGGTGTCCGTGTCACCCTCCTCTGTCCGCCTGTGACCCGTAACGCCCGTGACTAAATGGCATTACATGGGAAAACAGGATAGACAATGGCGCAGCGTCAGCAGAGCAAACAACACGCAGGAGACGCTTTCTAACAATCCCGCCACCTCTGGTTACTGATCACCCGTCACTTAAATGGCCAGCTCATATTACCGCAACACCTGTGACAAGGCAAACACAGGCCGACCCGGTGCAACCTGTCACCCAGCTCGCGCTAATCCCACGGGAACGTGTCCCCCACAACAGGGACCTTCCCGGACTCCCATCATGCCACCATATACCATGGTCTGCTGGAGGCGGTGGTTCAGGTGATTGGACCATTGCATTGACAGATCCCCATGATCTGATCAGCCTGGGGCAGTCACTTGGCACCCATGGGTGCCACCATCTTCACTACAAGTCCCAGCATTGAGCGACAGCTGTACACCCCCACCCATTCCTTATGTGCCGTTTTGGGGCCTGGGAAAGCTGGATGACACCCCCAGTGCAGGCTACTCGGACAGTCACCCAGCTTTCCTAGGAGGTGATATAATAGCCAAATACACACTACTAGTTAATCTTATTGGTGGTTTCTGTCATTTAAAGGGGACATGCATCCTTGGCCACAGAACTTACTATCGAGACATCCACCTGTTTCTCTGTCTCATCAAGTATCCTCACTCCCTGTTGTGGAGAGCTATCAACCAGTCTACACGATCTAACCCCAAGAGCTCACAATCTACAGTCCCTGCCTCCTATTTATCAGCAGTAGGATTTGGTAGAAGAGCTTACACTTCTATGGACTCACCCCTTAGGATGTATCGGACGCCTCCAGCTCTATCCCAACTCCTGCGTGACAGGTGTCTGATGGGAGTCGGAATCCTCCTGTCAGCGTGGATCCAGGCTGATGGTTCCCAGTCTATATTCCCAGCAGCGGCTTCGGTCGCTCCCAGTAATGTGTTTGCTGGAAGGACTGGACTCCAGTTCTCCTCCCTCGACCCCTCCCTCCGGCTTAATCTCTCCCCCTCCTCCTCAGGTTGGAGTCAGCGCAGCTTTGATTCTCCCTGTCCCAGCAGAGCTGACGATCCGGACCTGTCAGTCATGTTTGGGAGGGCAATTCCTGCAGAGAGAAGACGGGTGACGCCTCTGGGCCGCTGACACACATCAATGCGGTTTATTTTATGATTTTTTACCCACCCGGGGGGCGTCACTTTCGACATAATGCCTCTGACATAATGCTTTCTTATACTTAGTAAGGTCTTTGTATAGTCCCCGGCACCATCGCTGTGACAACCAATTGCCCTCCTGCTAACTTCTTAGATGTTGAGGTCACTATTGACTGTGGTATCTAGGGGGTTAAATGGCCAGGCTTGGACTTATGTCAGTCAGCAATGGGCTGTCCCGCAATCACCGCAATGTCACTACATCATGTAGGCGTAATCCATAATCAAGGGTGAATGTCGACCTATTTGGCTGCAGCTCTCTTCCTATCACAGCTCAGGGGACGTGTCCTTTCTGTTTCATCTGGTGGCAGTTGAGGGATGGAGCTGAGCATGTGCTTCCACCTCAATGAGGTAGACAGAAATTTGAAAAAGAACTAACAGCAGGTGGCGCCAAATACTGGCATGAAAATTGTAGAATTTTATTTTTGTGGTACAACCCCTTTATCACTTAGGTATCAGTTTTCCCCCGGGCCCTTCCCTGGTGCCTGAGGGGCCCAAAGCCTCATAAGAAGGCACCAGTTTTCTAAAGAGCACATGGTACAGATTTGGGACCCTGGAATTGCCTTGTTGGACACAGCTGTCCCCCTCATGCTCTGTCTATATGTCAGTCTTTGGCCTCTTTCATATTTGTGAGGATCCAGGTTGCACTTCCATCGCCCGAAATGCCCGCCGGATCCGTCACAATGCCACCCACCTGAAAGCATTTAAAGACTGATCAGTGTTACCATGGCAGCCAGGACGCTACTAAAGTCCCGGCTGCCATGGAAAAGCAGCAGGGACCCGGGGGAGAAGCTACTTACCTTCTGTGCGGCGGCCGGGCTGCTCCTCGATGACGGCATCGGGTCCCTGCTATGTGAGCGCCGTATGGATCGCATCATATCTTATGGACATCAAGGAGCGCCCCGGCCGCCGCACGGAAGCTTCTCCCCCGGCTCCCCGCTGCTTTTCCATGGCAGCCGGGACTTTAGTAGCGTCCTGGCTGCCATGGTTACCATTCTTAAAAGCTAAACGTTGGATCCGGCGATGAGCTGAAAAGACGTTTAGCTTAAAGTCGGATCCGTCCTTGCGGCATGTCTTCAGGATTTTTGACCGGATGATCATCCGCAGCATGATGCGAATTTTGCTACGGCCAAAAAACATGTCAGTAACTGAGCTGAAGACGTCCTGATGCATCCTGAACGCGTCTCTCTCCATGCAGAATGCATGGGGATGATCCTGATCAGTATCTTTCCGTCCTAGAGCCCCAAGGACGGAAAGGAAAAACGCCAGTGTGAAAGGGGCCGTTACTGTAATTCTGGAATTATTTTCATCAGTCACAAAGGTCGGGATAGAAATATAGACGGGAGGTGACCCCATAATATCAGAGCCTGTCTCTGCTGCCACCTGGTGGTGACATGTGTAAGAGCAGCGATCTGTCCTGGAGACAGTCACACTATAACGAACGGTTCAGCAACTGTAGAACAGACTTTGTGCTTCAGTTTCAAGATCTCTGCTTCTCTCTCATCAGTGAATGGAAGAACTCTTATTTTTATGCAGAGGCTAAAACATTGTCCTGCTCGCACAGCTGATGTTTGTGTGTAATAACCTGTTTTCTTGGATTCTCATATTGATGGCCTATTTTCAGGATGTGTGATGTCCGAGGGTTGGATCCTCCCAAT
Organism: Bufotes viridis; assembly: GCA_033119425.1. Lineage (NCBI taxonomy): Eukaryota > Metazoa > Chordata > Amphibia > Anura > Bufonidae > Bufotes > Bufotes viridis. Next base: position 67,465,381 of record CM065599.1, read on the forward strand.
TATCAGAGCCGTGAGTTCCATAATCACAGCACGGCCAGCCATAGCCGGGGGTCTGGCCCTTTAAGTGGTATGACCTCTGTGGGCTCCTGCACACACACAGCCAGGGCTGTGGAGTCGGTAGATAAATTGTTCGACTCCGACTCCGACTCCGACTCCTCAGATTTTGAAACTTCCGACTCCGACTCCTCGACTCCGACTCCTCTGTATTTAATATGCAAATACGAAGCTGTTCCACCAAGTTCTTCTAATCTTCTCTAGCGCAGAGAGGTAGTTGAGCAGAAGCTGCTGCCTTCTCCTTTGTGTGCTGATCTTCTGCTGAAGATAGAGCAGTGGGAGGATCCAGGAAGGGGCAGGGGAAGGGGCATTTATTTTAAAACATGATTTTCCTAGTAGAATCCCATAGTCATGTTTAAAATTTAAGCTGACAAACTGAGTTTACATGTTTTATAGCCTTAGCTGAATGATGGCAGTTTTTCAAATGGTTTACAGCTTCAATCTTGAACTATTGACTATCCATTCCCTTCACTTATACAAGTGTCTCCAGTCCTTAATCAGTTATCAGTGAGAGGCGAGGATAACCATGGGGTCCCTGTAACAGCAGACCACAAGACAATGGAAAGTGTAAGTATTGCCGCTCCTTAAAGGGACACTGACAGGCTGATTTTCCAGCTAAAGATATATATATACTGGTATTCATCAGAGAATTAGGAATAAAACTATACTAATGTTACCCCAGTTAAGCTGTACTTGTGTTTAAAAACATTTTAATCTGTATGCAAATTCACTATCTTTGTGCCCAATGGGGCAGCGTCTCCTGCGGCTTTGTGCCCAGCCGCGCCCAAGTACAGCTTCCCAGCGCTGTTCCCCTCGTTATTATTTACTGCACTGGCCTTTTTATTCAGGCTAGCCGAACGCTGAATTCCTGCGCAGGCGCACGTGTAGAGTGCTGGCAGCAGCCTCGTCTGGCTATGCTGAGGCTGTGCCAGCTTTCTCTCTTCCTCCTCGCTACCTAGTCCTGTCTAGTGCTGCCAGTACTCTACATGTGCGCCTGCCCCTTGGGCACAAAGGTAGAGAATTTGCATATTGATTAAAACGTTTTTAAACACAAGTAAACCTCAACTGGGGGTAACAGTCGTCTAGTTGTATTCCTGATCCTCTGATGAATACCAGCAGATATATCAGCCTGTCAGTGTCCCTTTAACTGCACAGTAAAGCATATGAAAAGCGTGCTTCTTCACGGTCACTTAACGTCTTTGTTTAGCGGTAACATGACGCACTGCATGCATTGGCCTTTATTCTTATAGTAGAGAAGTAATTAATTATAACTTTATCTGAATTGGGACATTTAAACTTGCTTTTTTTTTATTCCAATTTTTTTTTATTCCAATTTAAATCTAGTAGGAGTCGGAGTCGGTCCATTTTTTGCCGACTCCGACTCCGACTCCAGGTACCCAAAATTGCCTCCGACTCCGAGACTCCGACTCCGACTCCACAGCCCTGCACACAGCACATTGTCTTCCTTCTGGAGGGCAGCAGTTTTATCTCCCACCTCACATTCCTGCAGCGTCCCCCCCAAAATGTCACCATTCCTCTGCACACACAGTCATCGCAATCCTGTTAGAGGGGGCGTGTAAATATATGCAACGGTGGGAAACCTGACACAAATGAGATTTACAGAAGAGTCTGATATTTCTAAGGGGTCCTGCTCATAAAAGGGGCATTCCTATATTGAGTATCGAGTGGTTAGTACCTACCAAGGAAAGACACCAAGTGAGGGGGACAAGGGGCAAGCCCTCTGATCCGAGGCTACAGAGCTGACAACACGCACGCTGGCAATGATGCATAGGTGTCAGGACATTGATGACGCCCTCTAGGGGTGCAGATATTGGCACAGAACAGGATTAAACCAGACACAGGACTGTTTTATTTCACTTTTATTAGAAAACCCTCTATTGTTCCAAAAAATGGGGGCAGAGGGAGCTCAGTGCTCATTAGCGCCCCCTGCCCCCGCTCGCTGTAGTCAGGACGCAGCAGATGACAATTCCAGCACCCAACACTGTAAAACAAAATGCAATTGTCCCGTAAAACAGGATCTTCAGGGTTAATGCCGCTGGTTCTGATGGGGCAAACGCAGGGTGACCCCCCTCCAAAAAAAATAAAATAAAAAAAATCTGGATTTTTGCTTCAACAAATAAAAAAGGTCCTGGAGCGCCACCCACTGGAGATGAGATGGTACTGGCGGAGCTGCCTGAGAGGGGTCCTTGGGGTTTCCTGGAGACAGCAGACGGGTGTGGGCTCACACAGCAAGTCCTGAGTGTGGGGTCTCCAGCGGACAGAGCCCCTCAGTTCTTCTTGGGTTTGGGCGAGTCGTATTTTCTCTTGCTTGAATACCACAGGAGGAGGGGGATGCCGATGGAGGGCAGAGTCATCACTCCGAAGGCCGCCCAGTCCAGCTACGGGCGAGAGAGGAAACAAGATGTCAGCTACGGTGCCCATCAGAGAGTGCAGCGCCCCCTAGTGTCTGTGACAGGTCATCAGTTCCAGTGATGGCTCTTATTTAAGGGTCCTTTCACACTTGCGTTCTGAGGATCCGGCAGGCCGCAAGTCGCCTGAAAGCATTAGGATATACAGGATCCTGATCAGTCTTCGAATTGCTTTCAGGTTACTATGGCAGCCAGGACGCTATTAAAGTCCTGGTTGCCATAGTAGGAGCGGTATACTTACAGTCCGTGCGGCTCCCGGGGCGCCCCAGAGTGACGTCAGAGCGCCCCATGCGCATGGATCACGTGATCCATGCGTGTGGGGCGCCCTGACGTCACTCTGGAGCACCCCAGGAGCCGCACGGATGGTAAGTATACTGCTCCCCCGCTCCCCACCACATTTTACCATGGCAACCAGAACTTTAGCATCCTGGCTGCCATGGTAACCATTCAGAAAAAGCTAAACGTCGGATCCGGCGATGCGCCGAAACAATGTTTAGCTTAAGGCCAGATCCAAATTACTGCCTTTCAATGGGCATTAATTCCGGATCCGGTCTTGCGGCAAGTGTTCCGGATTTTTGGACGGAACAAAAAGCGCAGCATGCTGCGGTATTTTCTCCGGCCAAAAAAACGTTCACATACTGAACTGAAGACATCCTGAACGGATTTCTCTCCATTCAGAATGCATGTTAGATGATCCTGATCAGGATTTTTCCGGCATAGAGCCCCGACGACGGAACTCTATGCCGGAAAAGAAAAACGCCAGTGTGAAAGGACCCTAAGCAACAGAACAGGACTGAGTTACCGCTACAGAGTCCTAGGGGGCGCCACCCACTAAATATCTGCGCCCCTCTGACCCCTTAGACACAAGACCCAATCCCTGACCAGCCACTTACAAAATGAGGGGAGAATCGTCGGTCAAACTCTCGCTGAGCTAGGATGCCTCCTTGTCCGGGGGCGCTGGTGTACCCCACCTGTCACCAAAACACAGAGTATTAGTCAAGCGGCGCACACCCCCCCTGCAGTTGTCAGAGCCCCACCCCTCAGCGGCAGCAACTTACCACAACCTGTGAGCCCTCCTGAGCCAGGTAAGTGATGGTGGCGGAGGTGAAGTTAAAGTACCCGGCCTTCAAGGGGCGCAGGACCACAGTGTGCGAGACGTTGCTGGCTCTGAAAACGGGTGTGTTAAGGAAGACCACTAGAGGGCGACAGCGAGACATGTATGAGGAAATTGCCCTCCCTGAGGGGGCCCTTCCTTTTAACCCTTTGATACCGCAGTGATTTGACAGATTTTTTTTTTCTATTCATTCTTTCAGAGTCTGAATTCTTCCACTGACGAGGGCCTGCTTTTTATGGGAGAAGAGGAGGTCATTTGGTGGCACCATTTTCGAGGTACCGTACATATGTACTGATAAGCGTTCATTGTTATTTTTTTGGGGGGGGGAAGTGGGATGAAAAAAAAAATTGCACATTTTGGGGTTTTATTTTTAAAGGTGAGCCCCGTGCAGTAGAACTGACATGATATGTATGGACGGCAGTGAACACGGTCACTCCAAAATCATGTAATGATGGTCAGGTAGTGACTACCGGAAATATAAAAAGCCAGAACCTGCTCACCACAGTAGTGATGGCATCCCGTCCATAGTGCACTGCTGCAGCCATTCACCGGCCTCTGTGGTGCACGTGACCATGGCACATCATCCACGGGGACCAGGAGGAGCAGAGTGGTGGGTGAACAGGAGTTTTGTTGGTACCATTTTGGGGCACAAAGTATTTTTTATATCTTTTTTTGGGAGATAAGGTGACCAGACCCGCAATCCTGGCCGTGTATTTTATAATGTGATAACTTCATACAGTCGGGCGCCGTGACATGCGCAGGGTCGATGAGGGGACAGTGGGAGCCCCCTCCCTTGATATAACCACTTAGATGCTCCAGTCACTATACACTGCAGCATCTAAAGGGGTCAAATGCCTAGGATCAGAGCTCCCGATGCTGATGCTGGCAGTAAGACTCCCGACACCCTCCCCAGTCCTGTGCTGTAAATCTATGGCACATGGTGTCAGTGGTGTGTAGGTACAGAGGATGGCGCCAAGGTTTTTTTTAATTTTTCCATGACCCACGTTCACTGGAGATGCTGGGCATCAGGCGGGTAGGAAATAACTCGGGGTTCAGTAAAGGATACGGGGCGATTCTGTCCCATTTCACATTCAGCATTCCGGAGACAATCCCAAAGTCCTCTGGAGGGAAGGAATCATCGGAGAGCTCCACGTCCAGGGCGGCGCTAGAGAGGCAGGTGATAACACAAGGATCAGTCACAACATACTGAGGTACGAGGCATCCCTGACCTCACTGCTTTATAGTAAGATACATGAAAAAGCTGGGTGACCACCAATAAACCGCCGTCACAGGGGTTGTCACCCAACTGTACAAATCCTGGAAGGATAACAGTTCCACCTACTGAGGTCTACCGTTCATAAAGCGGCTTACCTGGAGCCCACGTTGTAGATGTTATACTGCAGCGTCAGGTCCTTCCCCTCCACCGCATATCTGTTCAGCAGGGTCTTAGACGCCAACAACCGAGCCCCATCCTCACAATGGACGACCGCCAGGAGGGCGAGCAGCGCAACAAATAACGTCTTCATCTGCAGGAAGCAAAACAGTGGCGGTGACGTCACACAGAAACTCCTCACCTCAGCAATAACATAACACAGCGGCCCCTATGGACTATATTGGGATGTGGCGGTATCCGGCATAGCCGCTCACCCTGGATGCCTACTGACTATAATGGGATGTGGCGGTATCCGGCATAGCCGCTCACCCTGGATCCCTACTGAGTATAATGGGATGTGGCGGTATCCGGCATAGCCGCTCACCCTGGATCCCTACTGAGTATAATGGGATGTGGCGGTATCCGGTATAGCCGCACACCCTGGATCCATCTGACTATAATGGGATGTGGCGCTATCCAGCATAGCCGCACATCCTGGATCCATCTGACTATAATGGGATGTGGCGCTATCCGGTATAGCCGCACATCCTGGATCCATCTGACTATAATGGGATGTGGCGCTATCCGGTATAGCCGCACACCCTGGATCCCAACTGACTATAATGGGATGTGGCGGTATCCGGCATAGCCGCGCACCCTGGATCCATCTGACTATAATGGGATGTGGCGCTATCCGGTGTAACGTTACATATCCCCACTTCATGAGATTTCCCTACCAGTCGCACCGGAAATGACGTGAAGAGGCCTACCCGAGTTGTGACGATCTGATCACCCCTCGGCGCTTGCGCACTGGGCCGTAATACTTTCCTACTTAGGCTCTCCGGCGCATGCGCAGTGTCCCGGTGTGCAGCTGAACTCCGCTGAGATTTTCCCTAAACTGTCATTTTGCGCATATCATCACAACCCAGGAACGCCTCCTCACGTCATATCAAGTGCGACCGGTAGGGAAATCTCACGCAGTAGGGAAATGTGACGTTACACCGGTATAGCCGCGCACACTGGATCCGTCTGACTATAATGGGATGTGGCGGTATCCGGCATAGCCGCGCACACTGGATCCGTCTGACATACCTCTGCACGCAGCAGGTTGCCACCATTTATGCCGGATACCATTACAGTCAATGGGGATCCAGTGTTGCACAGCCATTCCATTCGCTGCCCCTCACCAGTATAAAGTAACTAATAGCCGGGACCCCCATATACATAAGGGAGTCATGTGACCCTACAAGTTACGCTGTGTAACACCCCGTCACATGCCCCCAAAAGTACCAGAACACACAGGAACATAAAAAGAACGCTGTCCCTTTAAGAGCCGATCATTTTCTTAAAGGGACTGTAGTTTAGGTAGGAACAGATATGGTTACATTATACATCTTAAGGGGTTCTTGATCCCACTGACTACAACCCTCATCAGGCCAGCAGCACACCAGACACTATCCCAATAGGACAGTGTGCACGCTGATGAGTATACATGGCGCAGGGCCCGGTGATGCACTGTACCCCGGAGTGTGATGAGGCTGCACACAGAGTGATGAATGGTGACCCCCCAGTATTAGTGCGCCCCCTGTATTATGACGTGCCTATTGCAGCCCCGCACCCGCTGTCCGCACTTACCCCGACGGCTTCCAGCTCACACTGACCGCACTCCGGGCTCTCCGCGATCACACACTCAACAAGGACACGTCAACCAGCGGCAACCCGGAACATCCGGCGCCTCGGGCCCTGGAGCATCACGGGAGATGTAGTCCCCGGTCACGTGACACTGTACTGCGGCTACTGTAATCTGTGAGGTAAAATCTTTTAAACGGCGGGAAACAAGGAGCACGGAGCCGCGTAATACGTCCTCTCCTCGTCACTGTACATGGCCGTAATCTATAGGATTATAATATATGTGACTGATAATACATATTTCTATTGTATTTTGTCCTTACCTGTGTGGGGGTCCGGGTATGGCTGCTGGTAGTTTTCTGTGGAGCCCTCAGAAATGAGGGAAATGTACAAAAGTGGCAAAGGTGTCTGTGAATTGTGGTGCAAAACAGGGCCCACGACAAACCAGTTCTGACTGAATACTGTGGTAAATTACCTCAGGGGTGACCCCTCACCAAATAGACAGAATTGGGGGTCATTTATCAGGGGACTTGCGACTATTTTAGTCATACAAATTGTAGCAAGTCCCCGTTTTGTCCGGTCGTCGTTTTTGACAGTTGTGTGGGACAGGGGCATGTCGGGGGCCAGGACTCCGTGGAAATAGGCATACATGTTGGCGAAAATGATACCAGCCTAGGGCTGGCGTCGTTTTTTCCGTAAGGTGCACTGACTGCCTCAGATCAGGAGGTATGAAAATGTTCCTCAATATGTCTCGGGGGCGTTGACACGACCGTGTTTTGCAGTCTGCTAAATACGGATGACGTTCATGTCGCATTGACTTCACTGTGTCCATGGTCTGCGTTTACAGCCCACAACCGGACACGTTCTGTCTCTCGTACAACGGATATACAGATACACGGACGTCTTCCCATGTGCTTTCCGTATTCGTATGTCTGTGATCCCGGAAGTGGCGGCTGCATCTCACTTCTCTGTTGACCATAGTAGTGAAGGAGGAATGTTTGGCCTCTTTCACACGCCCGGATAAGATGCGGGTGCGTTGCGGAAAAATGCACGATTTTTCTGTGCGTGTGTAAACTGTTGTAATGCGTTTTGCACGCGCGTGAGAAAAATCGGCATGTTTGGTACCCCAGATCCGAAGCCGGACTTCATCACTGAAGTCTGGTTTTGGGTTGAGTATTTTGTATATTTTCCCTTATAACATAGCTATAAAGGAAACTAATAGCTTTCTAAGTACAGAATGCTAAGCAAAAAGGGCAATAGAGGGTTAAAAAAAAAAAATATAATATATAAACTCACCGCCTCCTGTTCTGTCTTCAGCTGGGGGAGTAAAGGACCGTCCGTGACGTCACTGGGTCACATGGTTCAATCATGGAAGCAGGTGATTGGACCATGTGACCTAGTGACATCATGGAAGGTCCTTTACCCCCTGCCCCCCCAGCTGAAGACAGAACAGGAGACCGGCAGCTACTCGATCAATTGGAGGGGGTGATTTTATTAATTCATTTTTTTTCCCCTTTCTTCCCCTTTTTGCTAAGCATTCTGTAGTGAGAATGCTATTATTTTCCCTTATAACCATGTTATAGGGGAAAATAATAAAGATCAGGTCCCGATTGTCTCCTAGCAACCATCCGGGAAAATCGTACTGCATCCGCACTTGCTTGCGGATGCTTGCGATTTTCCCACAGCCCCGTTCACTTCTATGGGGCCTGCGTTGTGTGAAAAAGGCAGAAAGTAGAGCATGCTGCGATTTTCACGCAACGCAGAAGTGATGTGGGAAAATCACCGCTCATGTGCACAGCCCCATAGAAATGAATGGGTCCGGATTCAGTGCGGGTGCAATGCGTCCTCCTCACACATTGCACCCTCGCGGAAATCACGCCCGTGTGAAAGGGGCCATAGGGTGCTGATGTCTGCTCAGCAGGCCCGGTCCTTCCTACCAGTCTTATACTGCACCTCTCCGATGCCGCCTGCTGGTGACTGTCAGTATAGCACTGACAGCCAAATACTTTGGGTATAATAGAATCATAGAAACATAGAATGTGTCGGCAGATAAGAACCATTTGGCCCATCTAGTCTGCCCAATAATAATAATCAAAAGATCACCTATTAAAGTACCCTTGTGGGAGTAGTAAATGGTTAAAAAAAAGTTAGGAAATGTTTTGTCAAATAAAAAAATTATGTTAAAAAATACAGTTTTTTCCATTTAAAAAAAGCTTTTCAATGAAACATAAAACCTCCACATATCAAAACTCAAGTCCTCAAAAATCTCTGTAGAAAAAAAATCTCGGAGGCGGCAAAAGGAAAACATTTTTTTAAAGGGTTTTATTTGTGCCAAAGTTGTAAAACGATTAAAAACCCACTATACTTTTTTGGATTACTTATTCTTAAAACCAGTTCCATTCATTTAAATGGGGCGACAAGTGCATGGAACTGACCTTAAGTCACCGAAATTTCCATATCAAAATCCGCAGCGCGTCTGTGTACTCTTGGGATGCCGACACACGTTCAGGTTTTTTTATGGATTGAAATAAGTGGAGAAGTTGTATCTGCCCTTAAAGGGGTTATCTGTTACTTTATATTGATGACCAATCCTCAGGATTAGTCATCAATATCAGATCTGCGAGGGTCCGGCACCCCCGCCGTTCAGCTGTTGGAAGAGGCCGGGCTCTGTGAGCGCCTTACTCTTTAGGTCATGTGACATCACCGTACATCGGTCACATGGCCTACCTACAGCTCAACCCCATTGAAGTAAATAGGCTGAGCTGCAATGCCAAGTACAGCCACTATACTATGAGCAGCGCTATGTTTGGAGACATGCCAGGAGCCGGCTTGGCTTAGGCCTCTTTCTCACTAGCGTTTCAGCTTTCCGTCCTAGAGATCCGTCCTCGGGGCTCTAGGACGGAAAGCTACTGATCAGGATCATCCCAATGCATTCTGAATGGAGAGCAATCCGTTCAGGATGCATCAGGATGTCTTCCGTTCAGTATGTGAACGTTTTTTGGACGTTGACAAAAGCGCAGCATGCTGCGGATTTGTCTCCGTCTAAAAATCCGGAAGACATGCCGTAACGCCGGATCTGGAATTAATGCACATTGAAGTACATTAATCCGGATCCGGCCTTAAGCTAAACGTCGTTTCGGCGCATCGCCGGATCCGATGTTTAGCTTTTTGTCAATGGTTACTATGGCAGCCAGGACGCTAAAGTCCTGGTTGCCATAGTAAAGAGTAGGGGGAGCGGCATACTTACATTCCGTGCGGCTCCCGGGACGCTCCAGGATGACGTCAGGGCGCCCCAGTGCATAGATCACGTGATCGCATGGATCACGTGATCCATGCGCGCGGGGCGCTCTGACGTCATTCAGGAGCACTCCAGGAGCCGCACGGAATGTAAGTATGCCGCTCTCCGCTGCTACTATGGCAACCAGGACGCTAGTAGCGTCCTGGCTGCCATAGTAACACTGAAAGCATTTTGAAGACAGATCAGTCTTCAAATGCTTTCAGTTCACTTGCGTTGTGCCGGATCCGGCGTGCATTCCAGCGACGGAAGTGCACGCCGGATCTTCACAACGCAAGTGTGAAAGAGGCCTTACCCGTGAGTGTGCCAGCGCCCTGAAACAACTGATCGGTGTGCCGGGACTCAGACGCCCACCTATGTGATAATGATGACCTATTCAGTTTAAAAAACAACAGCTACGGGTTTCAATGGCAGTCTAGAATCTTCATCAAGCTGATGAAGAGGGCAGGCTGCCATTGAAACGCGTAAATGGTCATGTCAGTAATATAATATATCATTTACATGTGGAGAGCAGTGATGTCACTGATGTAATATATCATTATATGTGGAGAGCGGTGATGTCACTGATGTAATATATCATTATATGTGGAGAGCGGTGATGTCACTGATGTAATATATCACTAATATATGGAGAGCGGTGATGTCACTGATGTAATATATCATTATATGTGGAGAGCGGTGATGTCACTGATGTAATATATCACTTATATGTGAAGAGCGGTAATGTCACTGATGTAATATATCACTTATATGTGGAGAGCGGTGATGTCACTGATGTCATATATCACTTATATGTGAAGAGCGGTAATGTCACTGATGTAATATATCATTATATGTGGAGAGCGGTGATGTCACTGATGTAATATATCATTATATGTGGAGAGCGGTGATGTCACTGATGTAATATATCATTATATGTGGAGAGCGGTGATGTCACTGATGTAATATATCATTATATGTGGAGAGCGGTGATGTCACTGATGTAATATATCACTTATAAGTGGAGAGCAGTGATGTCACTGATGTAATATATAATTATATGTTGAGAGCGGTGATGTCACTGATGTAATATATCATTATATGTGGAGAGCGGTGATGTCACTGATGTAATATATCATTATATATGGAGAGCGGTGATGTCACTGATGTAATATATCATTATATGTGGAGAGCGGTGATGTCACTGATGTAATATATCACTTATATGTGGAGAGCGGTGATGTCACTGATGTAATATGTCACTTATATGTGGAGAGCGGTGATGTCACTGATGTAATATATCATTATATGTGGAGAGCGGTGATGTCACTGATGTCATATATCATTATATGTGGAAAGCGGTGATGTCACTGTTGTAATATATCATTATATATGGAGAGCGGTGTTGTCACTGATGTCATATATCACTTATATGTGGAGAGCGGTGATGTCACTGATGTAATATATCACTTATATGAGGAGAGCGGTGATGTCACTGATGTAATATATCACTTATATGTGGAGAGCGGTGATGTCACTGATGTAATATGTCACTTATATGTGGAGAGCGGTGATGTCACTGATGTCATATATCATTATATGTGGAGAGCGGTGATGTCACTGTTGTAATATATCGTTATATATGGAGAGCGGTGATGTCACTGATGTCATATATCACTTATATGTGGAGAGCGGTTATGTCACTGATGTAATATATTATTATATGTGGAGAGCGGTGATGTCACTGATGTAATATATCATTACATGTGGAGAGCGGTGATGTCACTGATGTAATATATCACTTATATGTGGAGAGCGGTGATGTCACTGATGTAATATATCACTTATATGAGGAGAGCGGTGATGTCACTGATGTAATATATCACTTATATGTGGAGAGCGGTGATGTCACTGATGTAATATATCACTTATATGTGGAGAGCGGTGATGTCACTGATGTAATATATCACTTATATGTGGAGGGAGGTGATGTCACTGATGTAATATATTATTATATGTGGAGAGCAGTGATGTCACTGATGTAATATATCACTTATCTGTGGAGAGCTGTGATGTCACTGATGTAATATATGTGGAGAGCGGTGATGTCACTGATGTCATATATCACTTATATGTGGAGAGCGGTGATGTCACTGATGTCATATATCACTTATATGTGGAGAGCAGTGATGTCACTGATGTAATATATCATTATATGTGGAGAGCGGTGATGTCACTGATGTAATATATCACTATATGTGGAGAGCGGTGATGTCACTGATGTAATATATCACTTATATGTGGAGAGCGGTGATGTCACTGATGTAATATATCACTATATGTGGAGAGCGGTGATGTCACTGATGTCATATATCATTATATATGGAGAGCGGTGATGTCACTGATGTAATATATCACTATATGTGGAGAGCGGTGATGTCACTGATGTCATATATCATTATATATGGAGAGCGGTGATGTCATTGATGTAAAATATTATTATATGTGGAGAGTGGTGATGTCACTGATGTAATATATCACTTATCTGTGGAGAGCTGTGATGTCACTGATGTAATATATGTGGAGAGCGGTAATGTCACTGATGTCATATATCATTATATGTGGAGAGTGGTGATGTCACTGATGTAATATATCATTATATGTGGAGAGCGGTGATGTCACTGATGTAATATATCACTTATATGTGGAGAGTGGTGATGTCACTGATGTAATATATTATTATATGTGGAGAGCGGTGATGTCACTGATGTAATATATCACTTATATGTGGAGAGCGGTGATGTCACTGATGTAATATATCACTTATATATGGAGAGCAGTGATGTCACTGATGTAATATATCATTATATGTGGAGAGCGGTGATGTCACTGATGTAATATATCACTTATATGTGGAGAGTGGTGATGTCACTGATGTAATATATCACTTATATGTGGAGAGCGGTGATGTCACAGATGTAATATATTATTATATGTGGAGAGTGGTGATGTCATTGATGTAAAATATTATTATATGTGGAGAGTGGTGATGTCACTGATGTAATATATGACTTATATGTGGAGAGCGGTGATGTCACTGATGTCATATATCATTATATGTGGAGAGCGGTGATGTCACTGATGTAATGTATCATATGTGGAGAGCGGTGATGTCACTGATGTAATATATCATTATATGTGGAGAGCGGTGATGTCACTGATGTAATATATCACTTATATGTGGAGAGCGGTGATGTCACTGATGTAATATATGACTTATATGTGGAGAGCGGTGATGTCACTGATGTCATATATCATTATATGTGGAGAGCGGTGATGTCACTGATGTAATGTATCATATGTGGAGAGCGGTGATGTCACTGATGTAATATATCATTATATGTGGAGAGCGGTGATGTCACTGATGTAATATATCACTTATATGTGGAGAGCGGTGATGTCACTGATGTAATATATCACTATATATGGAGAGCGGTGATGTTACCGATGTAATATATCATTATATGTGGAGAGCGGTGATGTCACTGATGTAATATATTTTATATGTGGAGAGCGGTGATGTCACTGATGTAATATATTATTATATATGGAGAGCGGTGATGTCACTGATGTAATATATCATTATATGTGGAGAGTGGTGATGTCACTGATGTAATATATCACTGATATGTGGAGAGCGGTGATGTCACTGATGTCATATATCATTATATGTGGAGAGCAGTGATGTCACTGATGTAATATATCATTATATGTGGAGAGCGGTGATGTCACTGATGTAATATATTATTATATGTGGAGAGCGGTGATGTCACTGATGTCATATATCATTATATATGGAGAGCGGTGATGTCACTGATGTAATATATTATTATATGTGGAGAGCGGTGATGTCACTGATGTCATATATCACTTATATGTGGAGAGCAGTGATGTCACTGATGTCATATATCACTTATATGTGGAGAGCAGTGATGTCACTGATGTCATATATCACTTATATGTGGAGAGCGGTGATGTCACTGATGTAATATATCATTATATGTGGAGAGCGGTGATGTCACTGATGTAATATATCACTATATGTGGAGAGCGGTGATGTCACTGATGTAATATATCACTTATATGTGGAGAGCGGTGATGTCACTGATGTCATATATCACTTATATGTGGAGAGCGGTGATGTCACTAATGTAATATATCATTTATATGTGGAGAGCGGTGATGTCACTGATGTAATATATTTTATATGTGGAGAGCGGTGATGTCACTGATGTAATATATTATTATATGTGGAGAGCGGTGATGTCACTGATGTCATATATCACTGATATGTGGAGAGCGGTGATGTCACTGATGTAATATATTTTATATGTGGAGAGCGGTGATGTCACTGATGTAATATATCATTATATGTGGAGAGCGGTGATGTCACTGATGTAATATATCACTTATATGTGGAGAGCGGTGATGTCACTGATGTCATATATGACTTATATGTGGAGAGCAGTGATGTCACTGATGTAATATATCATTATATGTGGAGAGCGGTGATGTCACTGATGTAATATATCACTTATATGTGGAGAGCGGTGATGTCACCGATGTAATATATCACTATATGTGGAGAGCGGTGATGTCACTGATGTAATATATCATTATATGTGGAGAGTGGTAATGTCACTGATGTAATATATCACTTATATGTGGAGAGCGGTGAAGTCACTGATGTCATGTATCACTTATATGTGGAGAGCGGTGATGTCACTGATGTCATATATCACTTATATGTGGAGAGCGGTGATGTCACTGATGTCATATATCACTTATATGTGGAGAGCGGTGATGTCACTGATGTAATATATCATTATATGTGGAGAGCAGTGATGTCACTGATGTAATATATTTTATATGTGGAGAGCGGTGATGTCACTGATGTAATATATCACTTATATTTGGAGAGCGGTGATGTCACTGATGTCATATATCACTGATATGTGGAGAGCGGTGATGTCACTGATGTAATATATCATTTATATGTGGAGAGCGGTGATGTCACTGATGTAATATATTATTATATGTGGAGAGCGGTGATGTCACTGATGTAATATATCACTTATATGTGGAGAGCGGTGATGTCACTGATGTAATATATTATTATATGTGGAGAGCAGTGATGTCACTGATGTAATATATCACTTATCTGTGGAGAGCGGTGATGTCACTGATGTAATATATGTGGAGAGTGGTGATGTCACTGATGTAATATATCACTTATAAGTGGAGAGCGGTGATGTCACTGATGTAATATATCACTTATATGTGGAGAGCGGTGATGTCACTGATGTAATATATCACTTATATGTGGAGAGCGGTGATGTCACTGATGTAATATATCATTATATGTGGAGAGCGGTGATGTCACTGATGTAATATATCACTTATATGTGGAGAGCGGTGATGTCACTGATGTAATATATCATTATATGTGGAGAGCGGTGATGTCACTGATGTAATATATCACTTATATGTGGAGAGCGGTGATGTCACTGATGTAATATATCACTTATATGTGGAGAGCGGTGATGTCACTGATGTCATATATCATTATATGTAGGGGTGTCCCGATACCATTTTTTTTTAAGACCGAGTACCGATACTTTTATTTAAGTACTCGCCGATACCAATTACCGATACCTCGTATAAACAGCGGCGCAGTTACTGATAGCAACGAAAAAAATTAAAGCTGGAATTTTGTTGCTGTGGCTTTTCTTTTCCTTTGTACAAGTGTTAATAAATTAATAAATGGGGATATAATAGTGTTTTCCAACCAATGTGCCACCAGGGGGATCGGTTATGGGGTTATCTGTGGATGACACTGTTATGGGGGATCTGTGGTTGACACTGTTATGGGGGATCTGTGGAGGACACTGTTATGGGGGATCTGTGGAGGACACTGTTCTGGGGGATCTGTGGATGACACTGTTATGGGGAATCTGCAGATGACACTGTTATGGGGATCTGTAGATGACAGTGTTATGGGGGATCTTTGGGTGGCACTGTTATGGGGGATCTGTGGGTGGCACTGTTATGGGGGAATCTATGGATGGCACTGTTATAGGGGGATCTGTGGATGGCACTGTTATAGGGGGATATGTGGATTGCAGTGTTATGGGGGATCTGTGGATGACACACTGTTATGGGGGGATATGTGGATGACGCACTGTTATGGGGGATCTGTGGATGACACTGTTATGGGAGATCTGCGGATGACACTGTTATGGGGGATCTGTGGATGACACTGTTATGGGGGATCTGTGGATGTCACTGTTATGGGGGATCTGTGGGTGTCACTGTTATGGGGGATCTGTGGGTGACACTGTTATGGGGGGATCTGTGGATGACACTGTTATGGAGGATCTGTGGTTGACACTGTTATGGAGGATCTGTGGATGACACTTATGAGGGGATCTGTGGATGACACTGTTATGGGGATCTGTGTATGACACTGTTATGGGGAATCTGTGGATGACACCGTTATGGGGGATCTGTGGATGACACCGTTATGGGGGATCTGTGGATGGCACTGTTATGGGGGATCTGTGGATGGCACTGTTATGGGGGATCTGTGGATGGCACTGTTATGGAGGTAAATGTGGATGGCACTGTTATGGGTGGGATCTGTGGATGGCACTGCTATGGGGGAATCTATGGATGGCACTGTTATAGGGGGATCTGTGGATGGCACTGTTATAGGGGGATCTGTGGATGGCACTGTTATAGGGGGATATGTGGATGACGCACTGATATGGGGGATCTGTGGATGGACACTGTTATAGGAGGATCTGTGGATGACACTGTTATGGGGGATCTGTGGATGACGCACTGTTATGGGGGATCTGTGGATGAAACTGTTATGGAGGATCTGTGGATGAAACTGTTATGGGGGATCTGTGGATGACACTGTTATGGGGGATCTGTGGATGAAACTGTTATGGGGGATCTGTGGATGATACTTTTATGGGGGATCAGTAGATGAAACTGTTATGGGGGATCTGTAGATGACACTGTTATGGGGGGATTTGTGGATGGTACTGTTATGGGGGGATCTGTTGATGACACACTGTTATGGGGGGATCTGTTGATGACACACTGTTATGGGGGATCTGTGGATGGCACTGTTATGGGGGATCTGTGGATGTCAGTGTTATGGGGGGATCTGTGGATGGCACTGTTATGGGGGGGATCTGTGGATGGCACTGTTATGGGGGGATCTGTGGATGACACTGTTATGGGGGATTAGTGGATGACATTGTTATGGGGGATCTGTGGATGGCACTGTTATGGGGATCTGTGGATGTCACTGTTATGGGGGATCTGTGAATCGCACTGTTATGGGGGATCAGTGGATGTCAGTGTTATGGGGGATCTGTGGATGACACTGTTATGGGGGATCTGTGGATGACATTGTTATGGGGATCTGTGGAGGACACACTGTTATGGAGGATCTGTGGATGACACTGTTATGGGGGATCTGTGGATGACACACTGTTATGGGGGATCTGTGGATGACACTGTTATGGGGGATCTGTGGATGACACTGTTATGGGGGATCTGTGGATGACAATGTTATGGGGGATCTGTGGATGACACTGTTATGGGGGATCTGTGGATGACACTGTTATGGGGGATCTGTGGATGACACTGTTATGGGGGATCTGTGGATGACACTGTTATGGGGGATCTGTGGATGACACTGTTATGGGGATCTGTGGATGACACTGTTATGGGGGATCTGTGGATGACACTGTTATGGAGGATCTGTGGATGAAACTGTTATGGGGGATCTGTGAATGACACTGTTATAGGGGGATCTGTGGATGACACTGTTATGGGGGATCTGTGGATGACACTGTTATGGGGATCTGTGGATGACACTGTTATCGGGGATCTGTGGATGACACTGTTATGGGGATCTGTGGATGACACTGTTATGGGGGATCTGTGGATGACACTGTTATGGGGGATCTGTGGATGGCACTGTTATGGGGGAATCTGTGGATGACACTGTTATGGGGGATCTGTGGATGACACTGTTATGGGGGATCTGTGGATGACACTGTTATGGGGCATCTGTGGATGACACTGTTATGGGGGATCTGTGGATGACACTGTTATGGGGGATCTGTGGATGACACTGTTATGGGGGATCTGTGGATGACACTGTTATGGGGGATCTGTGGATGACACTGTTATGGGGGATCTGTGGATGACACTGTTATGGGGGATCTGTGATGACACTGTTATGGGGGATCTGTGGATGACACTGTTATGGGGGATCTGTGGATGACACTGTTATGGGGGATCTGTGGATGACACTGTTATGGGGAATCTGTGGATGACACTGTTATGGGGGATCTGTGGATGACACTGTTATGGGGGATCTGTGGATGACACTGTTATGGGGAATCTGTGGATGACACTGTTATGGGGGATCTGTGGATGACACTGTTATGGGGGATCTGTGGATGACACTGTTATGGGGGAATCTGTGGATGACACTGTTATGGGGGTATCTGTGGATGACACTGTTATGGGGGAATCTGTGGATGACACTGCTATGGGGGAATCTGTGGATGGCACTGTTATGGAGGATCTGTGGATGACACTGTTATGGGGGATCTGTGGATGACACTGTTATGGGGGATCTGTGGATGACACTGTAATGGGGGATCTGTGGATGACACACTGTTATGGGGGATCTGTGGATGATACTGTTATGGGGGATCTGTGGATGACACTGTTATGGGGGATCTGTTGATGACACACTGTTATGGGGGATCTGTGGAGGACACACTGTTATGGGAGGATATGTGGATGACAAACTGTTATGGGGGATCTGTGGATGACACACTGTTATGGGGGGATCTATGGATGACACTGTTATGGGGATCTGTGGATGGCACTGTTATGGTGGGATCTGTGGATGTCAGTGTTATGGGGGGATCTGTGAATGGCACTGTTATGGGGGATCAGTGGATGTCAGTGTTATGGGGGGATCTGTGGATGGCACTGTTATGGGGTGGGATCTGTGAATGACACTGTTATGGGGGGATTTGTGGATGACACTGTTATGGAGGATCTGTGGATGGCACTGTTATGGGGTATCTGTGGAGGACACACTGTTATGTGGGATCTGTGGATGACACTGTTATGGGGGCTCTGCGGATGACACTGTTATGGGGGATCTGCGGATGACACTGTTATGGGGGATCTGCGGATGGCACTGTTATGGGGGATCACTGTTATGGGAGATCTGTGTATGACACTGATATGGAGGATCTGTGGACGACAGACTGTTATTGGGGATCTGCGGATGAGACTGTTATGGGGGATCTGCGGATGACACTGTTATGGGGGATCTGCGGATGACACTGTTATGGGGGATCTGCGGATGACACTGTTATGGGGGATCTGCAGATGACGCTGTTATGGGGGATCTGCGGATGACGCTGTTATGGGGGGATCTGTGGATGACACTGTTAGGGAGGATCTGTGGATGACACTGTTATGGGGGGATTTGTGGATGACACTGTTATGGGGGATCTGTGGATGGCACTGTTATGGGGGATCAGTGGATGTCAATGTTATGGGGGGATCTGTGGATGACACTGTTATGGAGGATCTGTGGATGACACTGTTATGGGGGATCTGTGGATGGCACTGTTATGGGGGGGATTTGTGGATGACACTATTATGGAGGATCTGTGGATGACACTGTTATGGGGGATCTGTGGATGACACTGGTATGGGGGATCTGCGGATGACACTGTTATGGGGGATCTGCGGATGACACTGTTATGGGGGATCACTGTTATGGGAGATCTGTGGATGACACTGTTATGGGGGATCACTGTTATGGGGGGATCTGTGGATGACACACTGTTATGGGGGATCTGCGGATGACACTGTTATGGGGGATCTGCGGATGACGCTGTTATGGGGGATCTGCGGCTGACACTGTTATGGGGGGATCTGTGGATGACACTGTTATGGAGGATCTGTGGATGACACTGTTATGGGGGGATCTGTGGATGACAGACTGTTATGGGGGATCTGTGGATGACACTGTAATGGGGGATCTGTGGAGGACACACTGTTATGGGGGATCTGTGGATGATACTGTTATGGGGGGATTTGTGGATGGCACTGTTATGGGGGATCTTTGATGACACACTGTTATGGGGGATCTGTTGATGACACACTGTTATGGGGGATTTGTGGATGACACTGTTATGGGAGGATATGTGGAGGACAAACTGTTATGGGGGATCTGTGGAGGACACACTGTTATGGGGGATTTGTGGATGACACTGTTATGGGGATCTGTGGATGACACTGTTATGGGGGATCTGTGGATGACACTGTTATGGGGGATCTGTGGATGGCACTGTTATGGGGGATCTGTGGATGATACACTGTTATGGGGGATCTGTAGATGACACTGTTATGGGTGGATCTGTGGATGACACTGTTATGGGGGATCTGTGGATGACACTGTTATGGAGGATCTGTGGATGGCACTGTTATGGGGGATCTGTGGATGACACACTGTTATGGGGGATCTGTGGATGACACTGTTATGGGGCTCTAGTGGATGACACTGTTATGGGGATCTGTGGATGACACTGTTATGGGGGATCTGTGGATGACACTGTTATGGGGGATCACTGTTATGGGAGATCTGTGTATGACACTGTTATGGGGGATCTGTGGATGACAGACTGTTATGGGGGATCTGTGGATGACACTGTTATGGGGGATCTGTGGATGACACTGTTATGGGGGATCTGTGGATGACACTGTTATGGGGGATCTGTGGATGAACACTGTTATGGGGGATCTGTGGATGACACTGTTATGGGGGATCTGTGGATGACACTGTTATGGGGGATCTGTGGATGACACTGTTATGGAGGATCTGTGGATGACACTGTTATGGGGGATCTGTGGATGACACTGTTATGGGGGATCTGTGGATGACACTGTTATGGGGGATCAGTGGATGACAACTGTTATGGGGGATCTGTGGATGACACTGTTATGGAGGATCTGTGGATGACACTGTTATGGGGGATCTGTGGATGACACTGTTATGGGGGATCTGTGGATGACACTGTTATGGAGGATCTGTGGATGACACTGTTATGGGGGATCTGTGGATGACACTGGTATGGGGGATCTGTGGATGACACTGTTATGGGGGATCTGTGGATGACACTGTTATGGGGATCGTGGATGACACTGTTATGGGGGATCTGTGGATGACACTGTTATGGGGATCACTGTATGGATGTGATGACACTGTTATGGGGGATCTGTGGATGACACTGTTATGGGGATCTGAGGATGACACTGTTATGGGGGATCTGTGGATGACACACTGTTATGGGGGATCTGTGGATGACACTGTTATGGGGGATCTGCGGATGACGCTGTTATGGGGGATCTGCGGCTGACACTGTTATGGGGGATCTGTGGATGACACTGTTATGGGGGATCTGTGGATGACACTGTTATGGGGGATCTGTGGATGACAGACTGTTATGGGGGATCTGTGGATGACACTGTAATAGGGGGATCTGTGGATGCACACTGTTATGGGAGATCTGTGGATGACACTGTTATGGGGGATCTGTGGATGACACTGTTATGGGGGATCTGTGGATGACACTGTTATGGGGATCTGTGGATGACACTGTTATGGGGGATCTGCGGATGACACTGTTATGGGGGATCTGTGGATGACACTGTTATGGGGATCTGTGGATGACACTGTTATGGGGGATCTGTGGATGACACTGTTATGGGGGATCTGTGGATGACACTGTTATGGGGGATCTGTGGATGGCACTGTTATGGGGGGATCTGTGGATGACACTGTTATGGGGGATCTGTGGATGACACTGTTATGGGAGGATCTGTGGATGACACTGTTATGGGGGATCTGTGGATGACACTGTTATGGGGGATCTGTGGATGACACTGTTATGGGGGATCTGTGGATGACACTGTTATGGGGGATCTGTGGAGATGACACTGTTATGGGGGATCTGTGGATGACACTGTTATGGGGGATCTGTGGATGACACTGTTATGGGGGATCTGTGGATGACAACTGTTATGGGGGATCTGTGGATGACACTGTTATGGGGGATCTGTGGATGACACTGTTATGGGGGATCTGTGGATGACACACTGTTATGGGGGATCTGTGGATGACACTGTTATGGGGGATCTGTGGATGCACACTGTTATGGGGGATCTGTGGATGACACTGTTATGGAGGGATCTGTGGATGGCACTGTTATGGGGGATCTGTGGATGACACTGTTATGGGGGATCTGCGGATGACACTGTTATGGGGGATCTGTGGATGACACTGTTATGGGGGATCTGCGGATGACACTGTTATGGGGGATCTGTGGATGACACTGTTATGGGGGATCTGTGGATGACACTGTTATGGGGGATCTATGGATGACACTGTTATGGGGGATCTGTGGATGACACTGTTATGGGGGATCTGTGGATGACACTGTTATGGGCGAGATCTGCGGATGACAGACTGTTATGGAGGATCTGCGGATGACACTGTTATGGGGGATCTGCGGATGACACTGTTATGGGGGATCTGTGGATGACACTGTTATGGGGGATCTGTGGATGACACTGTTATGGGGGATCTAGTGGATGACACTGTTATGGGGGATCTGCGGATGACACTGTTATGGGGGATCTGCGGATGACACTGTTATGGGGGATCTGCGGATGACGCTGTTATGGGGGATCTGTGGATGACACTGTTATGTGGAGATCGTGGATGACACTGCTATGGGGGATCTGTGGATGGCACTGTTATGGGGGGGATCTGTGGATGGCACTGTTATGGGGGGATCTGTGGATGAGCACTGTTATGGGGGATCTGTGGATGGCACTGTTATGGGGATCTGTGGATGACACTGTTATGGGGGATCTGTGGATGACACTGTTATGGGGGATCTGTGGATGGCACTGTTATGGGGGATCTGTGGATGACACTGTTATGGGGATCTGTGGATGACACTGTTATGGGGGATCTGTGGATGACACTGTTATGGGGGATCTGTGGATGACACTGTTATGGGGGATCTGTGGATGACACTGTTATGGAGGATCTGCGGATGACACTGTTATGGGAGATCTATGGATGACACTGTTATGGAGGATCTATGGATGACACTGTTATGGGGAGATCTGTGGATGACAGCTGTTATGGGGATCTATGGATGACACTGTTATGGGGGATCTGCGGATGACACTGTTATGGGGATCTGGCGGATGACACTGTTATGGGGGATCTGTGGATGACACTGTTATGGGAGGATCTGTGGATGACACTGTTATGGGGGATCTGTGGATGACACTGTTATGGGGGATCTGTGGATGACACTGTTATGGGGAGATCTGTAGGATGACGCACTGTTATGGGGGATCTGTGGATGACACTGTTATGGGGGATCTGTGGATGACACTGTTATAGGGGGGATCTGTGAATGACACTGTTATGGGGGATCTGTGGATGACACTGTTATGGGGGATCTGTGGATGACACTGTTATGGGGGATCTGTGGATGACACTGTTATGGGGGATCTGTGGATGACACTGTTATGGGGGATCTGTGGATGGCACTGTTATGGGGGATCTGTGGATGACACTGTTATGGGGGGATCTGTGGATGACACTGTTATGGGGGATCTGTGGATGACACTGTTATGGGGGATCTGTGGATGACACTGTTATGGGGGATCTGTGGATGACACTGTTATGGGGGATCTGTGGATGACACTGTTATGGGGGATCTGTGGATGACACTGTTATGGGGGATCTGCGGATGACACTGTTATGGGGGATCTGTGGATGACACTGTTATGGGGATCTGTAGATGAACACTGTTATGGGGGATCTGTAGATGACACTGTTATGGGGGATCTGCAGATGACACTGTTATGGGGGATCTGTGGATGACACTGTTATGGGGGATCTGTGGATGACACTGTTATGGGGGATCTGTGGATGACACTGTTATGGGGATCTGTGGATGACACTGTTATGGGGGATCTGTGGATGCACACTGTTATGGGGGATCTGTGGATGACACTGTTATGGGGATCTGTGGATGACACTGTTATGGGGGATCTGTGGATGACACTGTTATGGGGGATCTGTGGATGACGCACTGTTATGGGGGATCTGTGGATGACACTGTTATGGGGGATCTGTGGATGACACACTGTTATGGGGGATCTGTGGATGACACTGCTATGGGGGAATCTGTGGATGGCTTACTGTTATGGGAGATCTACGGATGACAACTGTTATGGGGGATCTGCGGATGACACTGTTATGGGAGATCTGTGGATGACACTGTTATGGAGGATCTGTGGATGACACTGTTATGGGGGATCTGTGGATGACACTGTTATGGGGGATCTATGGATGACACTGTTATGGAGGATCTGTGGATGACACACTGTTATGGGGGATCTGTGGATGACAACTGTTATGGAGGATCTGTGGATGACACACTGTTATGGGGGATCTGTAGATGACAACTGTTATGGGGGATCTGTGGATGACACTGTTATGGGGATCTGTGGATGGCACTGTTATGGGGGATCTGTGGATGACACTGTTATGGGGGATCTGTGGATGACACTGTTATGGGGATCTGTGGATGACAGTGTTATGGGGGATCTGTGGATGGCACTGTTATGGGGATCTGTGGATGACACTGTTATGGGGGATCTGTGGATGACACTGTTATGGGGGATCTGTGGATGACACTGTTATGGGGGATCTGTGGATGACACTGTTATGGGGATCTGTGGATGACACTGTTATGGGGGATCTGTGGATGACACTGTTATGGGGGATCTGTGGATGACACTGTTATAGGGGGATCTGTAGGATGGCACTGTTATGGGGATCTGTGGATGACACTGTTATGGGAGATCTGTGGATGACACTGTTATGGGGGATCTGTGGATGACACTGTTATGGAGGATCTGTGAGATGACACTGTTATGGGGATCTGTGCAGATGACACTGTTATGGGGGATCTGTGGATGACACTGTTATGGAGGATCTGTGGATGACAACTGTTATGGGGATCTGTGGATGACACTGTTATGGGGGATCAAGTGGATGACACTGTTATGGGGGGGATCTGTGGATGACAATGTTATGGGGGACCTGTGGATGACACTGTTATGGGGGATCTGTGGATGACACTGTTATGGGGGATCTGTGGATGGCACTGTTATGGGGATCTGTGGATGACAATGTTATGGGGGATCTGTGGATGACACTGTTATGGGGGGGATCTGTGGATGACACTGTTATGGGGGATCTGTGGATGACACTGTTATGGGGATCTGTGGATGACACTCGCTATGGGGGGATCTGTGGATGACACTGTTATGGGGGATCTGTGGATGACACTGTTATGGGGGATCTGTGGATGACACTGTTATGGGGATCTGTGGATGACACTGTTATGGGGGATCAGTGGATGACACTGTTATGGGGACTGTGGATGACACTGTTATGGGTGATCTGTGGATGGCACTGTTATGGGGGATCACTGTTATGGGGGATCTGTGGATGACAGACTGTTATGGGGGATCTGTGGATGACACTGTTATGGGGGGATCTGTGGATGACACTGTTATGGGGGGATCTGTGGATGACACTGTTATGGGGGGATCTGTGGATGACACTGTTATGGGAGGATCTGTGGATGACACTGTTATGGGGGGATCTGTGGATGACACTGTTATGGGGGGGATCTGTGGATGACACTGTTATGGGGGGATCTGTGGATGACACTGTTATGGGGGATCTGTGGATGACACTGTTATGGGGGGATCTGTGGATGACACTGTTATGGGGGATCTGTGGATGACACACTGTTATGGGGGGATCTGTGGATGACACACTGTTATGGGGGATCTGTGGATGACACTGTTATGGGGGGATCTGTGGATGACACTGTTATGGGGGGGATCTGTGGATGACACACTGTTATGGGGGGATCTGTGGATGACACTGTTATGGGGGATCTGTGGATGACACACTGTTATGGGGGATCTGTGGATGACACTGTTATGGGGGGATCTGTGGATGACACTGTTATGGGGGATCTGTGGATGACACTGTTATGGGGATCTGTGGATGACACTGTTATGGGGGGATCTGTGGATGACACTGTTATGGGGGGATCTGTGGATGACACTGTTATGGGGGATCTGTGGATGACACTGTTATGGGGGGGATCTGTGGATGACACTGTTATGGGGGATCTGTGGATGACACTGTTATGGGGGGATCTGTGGATGACACTGTTATGGGGGATCTGTGGATGACACTGTTATGGGGGATCTGTGGATGACACACTGTTATGGGGGATCTGTGGATGACACTGTTATGGGGGGATCTGTGGATGACACTGTTATGGGGGGATCTGTGGATGACACTGTTATGGGGGATCTGTGGATGACACTGTTATGGGGGGGATCTGTGGATGACACTGTTATGGGGGATCTGTGGATGACACTGTTATGGGGGGATCTGTGGATGACACATGTTATGGGGGATCTGTGGATGACACTGTTATGGGGGATCTGTGGATGACACTGTTATGGGGGATCTGTGGATGACACTGTTATGGGGGATCTGTGGATGACACTGTTATGGGGGATCTGTGGATGACACTGTTATGGGGGGATCTGTGGATGACACTGTTATGGGGGGATCTGTGGATGACACTGTTATGGGGGGATCTGTGGATGACACTGTTATGGGGGGATCTGTGGATGACACTGTTATGGGGGATCTGTGGATGACACTGTTATGGGGGGATCTGTGGATGACACTGTTATGGGGGATCTGTGGATGACACTGTTATGGGGGATCTGTGGATGACACTGTTATGGGGGGATCTGTGGATGACACTGTTATGGGAGGGATCTGTGGATGACACTGTTATGGGGGATCTGTGGATGACACTGTTATGGGGGGATCTGTGGATGACACTGTTATGGGGGATCTGTGGATGACACTGTTATGGGGGATCTGTGGATGACACTGTTATGGGGGATCTGTGGATGACACTGTTATGGGGGATCTGTGGATGACACTGTTATGGGGGATCTGTGGATGACACTGTTATGGGGGATCTGTGGATGACACTGTTATGGGGGGATCTGTGGATGACACTGTTATGGGGGATCTGTGGATGACACTGTTATGGGGGGATCTGTGGATGACACTGTTATGGGGGGATCTGTGGATGACACTGTTATGGGGGGATCTGTGGATGACACTGTTATGGGGGATCTGTGGATGACACTGTTATGGGGGATCTGTGGATGACACTGTTATGGGGGATCTGTGGATGACACTGTTATGGGGGATCTGTGGATGACACTGTTATGGGGGATCTGTGGATGACACTGTTATGGGGGATCTGGGCGGATGACACTGTTATGGGGGATCTGTGGATGACACTGTTATGGGGGATCTGTGGATGACACTGTTATGGGGGATCTGTGGATGACACTGTTATGGGGGGATCTGTGGATGACACTGTTATGGGGGGATCTGTGGATGACACTGTTATGGGGGGATCTGTGGATGACACTGTTATGGGGGGATCTGTGGATGACACTGTTATGGGGGATCTGTGGATGACACTGTTATGGGGGGATCTGTGGATGACACTGTTATGGGGGATCTGTGGATGACACTGTTATGGGGGATCTGTGGATGACACTGTTATGGGGGATCTGTGGATGACACTGTTATGGGGGGATCTGTGGATGACACTGTTATGGGGGGATCTGTGGATGGCACTGTTATGGGGGGATCTGTGGATGACACACTGTTATGGGGGATCTGTGGATGACACACTGTTATGGGGGGATCTGTGGATGACACTGTTATGGGGGGATCTGTGGATGACACTGTTATGGGGGGGATCTGTGGATGACACTGTTATGGGGGATCTGTGGATGACACTGTTATGGGGGATCTGTGGATGTCACTGTTATGGGGGATCTGTGGATGACACTGTTATGGGGGATCTGTGGATGACACTGTTATGGGGGATCTGTGGATGACACTGTTATGGGGGATCTGTGGATGACACTGTTATGGGGGATCTGTGGATGACACTGTTATGGGGGGATCTGTGGATGACACTGTTATGGGGGATCTGTGGATGACACACTGTTATGGGGGATCTGTGGATGACACTGTTATGGGGGGATCTGTGGATGACACTGTTATGGGGGATCTGTGGATGACACTGTTATGGGGGATCTGTGATGGCACTGTTATGGGGGATCACAAAAAACAAAGTTCGGGCGTTCACGCCAGCCTCACTGCGCATGCCCGCATCCGACACCAAATGTGGGGAGTCGCTCTGGTAGACAGCGGTGCGGGTGCAGTTTAGAGGCAAAACAAGGAGTCCAGATTGTGCATCAAACAGTGTTTTATTCACACTTGCACACCAGAAATGAAAACAGTCTCTTGGTGACAGTTCATACACAACAGAAATCATGTGGAAAAACCAAAAACAGGCCAACACACGGTCCAGTCACCTTGGGTGGTTTAGGTGCGGGTTCACACTCTAGCAGTCGGCTCAGCCGCAGGCGATTCCACCTTCAGGTCGCAGGGCAACACCACCTTGCTGAGCTCCTTCCTCCAGGACAGAGAATTCCTCAGCCCTGTTTGCAGGCTCCAGGATAATCACACACACCCAGACACAGCTGCTGGCTGCGTTTTATACCCAGCCCCAAAACATGGACTGGACCGTGGGGAGCAGCCACCCACCCTACTCTTTAGCTGCTCCCAGTAAGAGCCGGCCCGGATCGGCTTTGCAGCCATGCTATTTAACAGAGCAGCACTAGCTGCTGCAGACCAAAAACCCCGGCTCTTACCTCACCGAGGCCAGCAACCTCGGTGACACGTACCTGCTATCAAAAACAACACCTTGCACCCTCTTACACTGCGCAGAAGTGAACTGTATATATTTTTTTATTTTTGTAATGAAATAGGCCACTAAACGCTTTTACCGCAAATAATGACAACAGTGAACTGCGTATATATATTTTTTGGAGTACAGAAATACGTCCCTAAACGCTCTCAGCACATATAGCTGCAGAGGTGAACTGCATATATATTTTTCTTGTAGTACAGAAATACCTCACCAAACGCTTTTAACCCCAAATAACTGCAGATTTCAGAAAGGAACTGCGTATATATTTTTCTTTTTTTTAATGAAATAGGCCACTAAATGCTTTTACCACAAAAAATGGCAACAGTAAACTGTGTATATATTTTTGTTGACGTAGAGAAATACATCACTAAATGCTCTTAGCACATATAGCTGCAGAAGTCAACTGTGCATATATTTTTCTTTTTGTAATGAAATAGGACACTAAAAGCTTTTACCGCAAATAACTGCAGATTGCAGAAGTAAACTGCGTATATATTTTTCTTTTGTATAGAAATCAGCGACTAAACGCTTTTACCGCAAATAACAATGAACTGCGTATATATTTTGTTGAGTTAGAGAAAGACATCACTAAATGCTCTCAGCACATAAAGGTGCAGAAGTGAACTGGCGATATATTTGTCTTTTTGTAATGAAATAGGCCACTAAACGCTTTACCGCAAATAACGGCAACAGTGACCTGCGATATATTTTTCTTGGCGTACAGAAATACGCCACTAAACACATATAGGTGCAGAAGTGAACTGCGATATATTTTTTCTTTTGTAAAGAAATCAGCTGTTAAACACTTTTATTGCAAATGACGGCAACAGAGAACGGAGTATATATTTTTGTTGTAGTACAGAAATACCTCACTAAACGCTTTTAACCCCAAATAACTGCAGAAGTGAACTGTGTATATATTTTCTTTTAGTACAGAAATACCTGACTAAACTCTTTTAATACCAAATAACTGCAGATTGCAGAAATGAACCGCGTATATATTTTCTATTAAGAAATCAGCTACTAAACGCTTTACAACAAATAACGGAAATAGTGAACTTCATATGTATTTTTCACGGCATACAGAAATACATCACTAAACACTCTCAGCACATATAGCTGCAGAAGTGAACTGTGAATATATTTTTCTTGGCATACAGAAATACATCACTAAACGCTCTCAGCACATATAGGTGCAAATTGCGTATATATTTTTCTTTTTGTAATGAAATAGGTCACTAAACGCTTTTACCGCAAATAACAGCAACAGTGAACTGTGTATATATTTTTCTTGGCGTACAGAAATAAGTCACTAAACGCTTTTAACCCCAAATAACTGCAGAAGTTCACTGTATATATATTTTTCTTTTTGTAGTGAAATAGGCCACTAAACGATTTTACCGCAAATAACGGCAACAGTATATTTTACTTGGCGTACAAAAATACATCTCTCAGCACATATAGATGCAGTAGTGAACTGCAAATATATTTTTCTTTTTGTAAGGAATGATAGAGATGTGAAAATTTTATTCTCTACTTTGTATCTCTAGGACTGTAACTAGTTAACTTTTCTGAAGTCTTCACAAACTACTTTTTCTTATCACAAGCAACGTCCCTCTCCCCTTTTTGCTTCAACACTAGAGAGAGAGAAGAAGGGGGCAGAGAGCTATACTGTGAGCAGTGTTTGTCTTCTTCTCTTTGTACAGGTGCCTGGAGGAAGATGTATGCACTGTGGAAGAATGCTTTAAGCCAATCCTTTAGCTGGAAGATACATACAAACATATTATTTACTGCCTATAGAAAAGCACCTCCTTGAAGTGTCACATATGATGTATGTATATTGATGTTAGTATTAATGTTAGTAAGACCGCCATTATAACATGGCGCTCACCCACAGAAGTTTATATTAACTCACATACCAATGCCCAGACTCCAAGTGTTATCTCTTTTTCTCTTATCTCTTCTTCCTTTTTCGCCAATGAAATAATGCTTCGGCCTCAGAAAGGACTGCCCTTTTCTGAAGATGTATATACAGCTTTACATCATTATAATAAAAGAGAGATTGCATTCGCCAGCTTCATGTCAGTGTCTAGTCTCTCTGCTACGCGTGGATATTAACCCCTTGAGGGTACCTTGATTTGGAGCACCAGAGTGTATCTTGAATGCTTTAATTAAAGCAACTTCAACAGTTGGCACCCCAGATGGGACTCTAAGCGAAGGTAGCATCCAACAGCCGACAAAAGGGGCCCCTAAGCTTGACAAACAGCAGAGAGGAGAGGTCTGAAGCCTCAAAAAGAAAGGTGAGAAACGTTTTTATCTTATATGCCTTTCTGCTATTTATGTCATGCTTGGGTAGCCCAGTCTGCTATATGGTGGTACCAAGTATAGTAGTGTCGGCTGAAATGCTGAACGCCTGAAGTCTATAGAACCAATAGTCTGAATAGAGAGATCAAGCTGGTGTGTATATGTGTTTATGTGCGTCAGTATTGTCTGAGGATTGAATTGAGCACGGGCGGTTAAAACCACAGGCAAAGGAAAGGAAAATTAACCTCCTTGTTTGGAAAAAGAGGGCATTGTAGTGCTGAGGTGTGGGACAAATTAAATTCCGTCCAGCCTGATCAGAGGCGGTCCGCCTAACCTGAGGTGCTGGGAAAGTCCCTGGCTGACTAGTCGGACGTGATTGATAGTCAGTTTGAGCCAACCAGAGGGGAGGGTGAATCCTTAGTCTGGCGGAGGAAAGGGTTAAAGGTGGCAGCTTACTCCTTTGTTTTGTGTGTGTCAGTCTGAGCACCTGAGTATAATGGAAGTCAGTTGGAGTCAACCAGACACCCCCTCTTCTGAAGAGGGAGGGTGCCTGGTCCATTGGAAAACGCTAGAAAGTGACAGAAACACCACCGAAATGGATTGGGAACAGCATGGGGATGATGTCTCGATGCATCATGGACTCCCAGGTCGCTGCTGGGAACCATGTTGTCTGAGTTGTATGCCACTTTTACAGACTGACAAAAATACGAACATACGAAATACCCCCCAAAAATAATAATTCAATTTCACAGGAAAATTGTTAGGAAACATTCTTTCCTGTATATTCAATTGTATATAAAGTGCAAGTACTGCCAAAAATTATTTCAAGAAAGAGGCCCTCCGAAGCTGCCTGTATATCCACATCAGCCCCTTAGCTTAAACACCCTTAATGACCAGGCCACTTTTTACAATTCTGCACTACGCTACTTTCACCGTTTATTGCTCCGTCATACAACTTACCACCCAAATGAATTTTACCTCCTTTTCTTCTCACTAATAGAGCTTTCATTTGGTGCTATTTCTTTCTTGCTGACATTTTTACTTTTTTTGATATTTTACTTTTTTGATGAAATTTTTGCAAAAATGATATTTTTCACTTTATGTTGGAAAATTTATCAAATAAAACTACATTTCTCTAAAAATTTTCTCTAAATTTATTGTTCTACATGTCTTTGATAAAAAATGCAATAAGTGTATATTTATTGGTTTGGGTAAAAGTTATAGCGTTACAAACTATGGTGCAAAAAGTGAATTTCCGCACTTTGACTTTCTGAGCACCTGTCCTGTTTCCTGAGGTACTACAATGCCCAGACAGTAGAAATACCCCATAAATGACCCCATTTCCGAAAGTAGACACCCTAAGGTATTCACTGAGGGGCATAGTGAGTTCATGGAAGTTTTTATTTTTTGTCACAAGTTAGCGGAAATGGATTTTTTTTTTTTTTTTACAAAGTCTCATATTCTACTAACTTGTGCCAAAAATACAATTTTACATGAACTCACCATACCCTCACAGAATACCTTGGGGTGTCTTCTTTCCGAAATGGGGTCACTTGTGTGGTATTTTACTGCCCTGGCATTTTAGGGCCCCTAAAGCGTGAGAATCCAAATGCGTAAAATGCCCTGTAAAATCCTAAAGGTACTCATTGGATTTAGGGCCCATTTGCGCATCTTGGATGCAAAAGTGGCACACATGGGGTATCGCCGTACTCAGGAGAAGTAGGGCAATGTGTTTGGGGTGTCTTTACATATACCTCTACTGGGTGTGAAAATATCTCTGTAAATGACAACTTTGTATAAAATTTTTAAAAAGTTGTCATTTACAGAGATATTTCTCACACCCTGCATGGGTATATGTAAAAATACACCCCAAAACACATTGCCCTACTTCTCCTGAGTACGGCGATACCCCATGTGTGCCACTTTTGCATCCAAGATGCGCAAATGGGCCCTAAATCCAATGAGTACCTTTAGGATTTTACAGGACATTTTTACGCATTTGGATTCTCACGCTTTAGGGGCCCCTAAAATGCCAGGGCAGTAAAATACCACACAAGTGACCCCATTTCGAAAGTAGACACCCCAAGGTATTCGCTGATGGGCATAGTGAGTTCATGGAAGTTTTTATTTTTGGCACAAGTTAGCGGAAATTGATTTTTTTTTTTTTACAAAGTCTCATATTCCACTAACTTGTGCCAAAAATACAATTTTACATGAACTCACCATACCCTCACGGAATACCTTGGGGTGCCTTCTTTCTAATATGGGGTCACTTGTGTGGTATTTTTACTGCCCTAGCATTTTAGGGGCCCCTAAACGTCAGAAGCAGTTTGGAATCCAAATGCGTAAAAATGTCCTGTGAAATCCTATAAGGTACTCATTGGATTTAGGGTCCCTTTGCGCATCTTGGCTGCAGAAAAGTGGCACACATGGGGTATCGACGTACTGAGAGTAGCAATGTGTTTTGGAGCTGTATTTTTACCTATACCTACTGGGTGTGAAAATATCTCTGTAAATGACAACTTTGTATAATTTTTTTAAAAGTTGTCATTTACAGAGATATTTCCACACCCAGTATGGGTATATGTAAAAGCACACCCCAAAACACATTGCCCTACTTCTCCTGAGTACAGCGATACCACATGTGTGCCACTTTTTGCAGCCAAGTTGCGTAAATTGGCCCTAAATCCAATGAGTACCTTTTAGGACGGTATTTTTACGCATTTTTTTCCTCACGCTCAGGGCTCGCTAAAATGCCAGGGCAGTATATATGCTCCACATGTGACCCCATTTTAGAAAGAAGACACTCCAAGGTATTCTGTGAGGGGCATGATGAGTTCATTGAAGATTTTTTTTGCACAAGTTAGCGGAATTTGATTTTTTTGTTTTTTCCACAAAGTCTCCTTACCGCTAACTTGTGACAAAAGTTCAATCTTTCATGGACTCAATATGCCCTCAGCGAATACCTTGGGGTGTCTTCTTTCCGAAATGGGGTCACATGTGAGGTTTTGTACCTGCCCTAGCATTTGAGGGTCTCCGCAATCATTACCTGTATGGCCAGCATTAGGAGTTTCTGCTATTCTCCTTATATGGAGCATACAGGTAATGATTTCCTCATTCGCATCGATCGATGTGGGATGGAAAAATCTCTACAAAAATATGCAAGAAAAAAAGAGGGGCCTATTGATTGTTAGGGACATAGGGCTCCGCCTCAAATTAATCACACTCTACTTTAGCTCCTAGCAATGCATGCCTG